>CM030359.1:352740955-353940955 GCA_017893485.1 Hemerocallis citrina | reverse complement strand
ATAAATTTTTATTTTATATGAGTGAAATTTTTGTAAATAATTATGTCGTAAATAAATTTGAACTTTGAGAGTATTATGGTAACTAACAACAGTTGAGTAAATGAATGATTAATATAACTCATGCTTAAAAATGAATGATAGAGATTAGATGGTTGAATAGATGTCTACAAATGACAACTCCGACTCTCTCATTATAATATCTATTTTCTATTATAAAAGCAAGAATAAGAAAAAAAAAATCTGTCCAGACCCAATCCTAACCCTTCGTTCATTTTGTTGATCAAACTGATCAAGGGCTATTATTAAATTGTGTTTGTTTATTAAGTTTTTATATCTAAAAACTAAATATATATCTTTAGTCCCTCTCCCGAGTTTTCTTCCTCCCTCTCCCGATATATATCCAAATCCAATCCCTCTTAACCCAATCCCTCCAATTCCAACAACTCTAACCCTTATCTCGTCCATCCTCCTTCTCCCCCGCCGCCGCCGCCGCCGCCGCCGTCTTCCTCCATCTCCCGAGATCGTGCACGCCTCCTTCCATCTTTCTCAAAACCCAAACCCTAACAACTTCAATCCCTCTCAACCCAATTTCTCCAATTCCACCAACTCTAACCCCTATCTCGTCCATCCTCCTCCTCCTCCGCCGTCGCCGTCGTTCTCGCCATCCTTCCGTCCCTTCAAAATCGCCCTCCCATCACCGCAGTACAGCGACTCTCAGCCTCCTCCCCACTTCGCCACAGTGAGTTTGTTTTGTTCTGGGTTTAATTTATAGATTAATTTGTTATTATTCAGCTCTTATTGATCTATTAGTACGATTTTAGGGTTTGCGATAAGCAACAAGACTATATTGATCATAAAAATGTAAATTTAAAATTTGAGAGAAGTAAATGAGTTATAGTTTATGATGGTTATAGAATGTATGTAATTATAATTGTGCTCTATTTATGTTTCTTTGTACATTAAAGAGAAACTCTAATGAGTCATAGGGTGACCTTTTGTAAATATCGTAGATGATTGGAGATACATATCTTATGCTTTATTTGGGGGTGGGTAATTATGCTTAGGACGTATATGTTGAGTAAATTTATCTGACTATAATTTTGTGTATTTTATAAGCCTGAATTGTGATTACATTTGTAACTCGTATGGGAAAAACTCTTAGGTTACAATATAAGTCACAGACTTTTTTTTTTAAGTCATAGACTTTAAAAGGTACATATCTGTTATTATTAAAATGTCCAATCTAAAACATCTTGTTTTTGTCTCAGCCTGAGAACAGAACCTTAAAGTTAAAAGGTATGGCATGTGCTGCACTTGCAAATTCCGGACTGAACTGGAAGGAGCACAAGTAATTAGGCTTACATAAGGTTTCACGTAGGAAACTAGATAAGAGTGGATTTACATTTGGTGATATTGGTGTATGAATCCATGATGTTACAGTTTGTAAAATAAATTGATCCTACACATTTGAATAATTGAGTCAATGATGCAAGACCTTCTAATAACTAAGACAGCTTAAATCCAATAAATCCAATTGTTCTTGGATTTAATGACAAAATAAAGTGTTCTTGGATTTGGAGGAATAGATATTTAGGTAATAAAAGATCTGGTTAGGATTTGATATTTTCTTATATTTCCTTTTGAATATCACATCACAATAAGACAAATATATTAGAACCTGAGAATTTGGATTGAAAAGAATGAGTATTGTTTCTTGATGAGTGTCTTGTTTATTACAGGTTTTTAGTGTTATTTCCTTAAATTTACTATTGTCACATTCATAGATCCTCATAGGTGTGCATAATATCAGTAGTTATCTTCTCTTTGCTGCCTATAACTGATCAATGTGACATAACATTTCACTGATCCAGATATTCTTCCATTATCTTCTTTTCCAGTAAACGAGAAATATTGTACTGGTCTCCAAAGCCAATAGAAAGCCTGTTCCCCTTATCAAGTCAACCAAAAAAAAAAATTCCAAAGTTTAGAAAGACAGTGATCCACCTCTAATTATCCCTTCCTCATTACTTTCACTGACCAAAATTCAACATTATCTGATGCCACCGATCTTATTGTTAATGTCACTTCAAAAGCTCCATTAGTCGCTACACCACTGTTCACCTAACCCCGACTTCGATTAGCAGTAGCTTCTATGGCATCGTCATCAGCAATGACTGCCCAGCTGATTGCATTAAGTTTCAATGTTGATGTCCTAAGGATCCCGCACGTGATTTTGAAGACCAAGCCTACCATCTTGTTCTTGTAGGTGTGGATTTGATTCAAGCATTTGCCATACTGAGCTCGTAAGGAATTTGGCATCACATCTTCACAACAAGCCGGAATACTGGCTGGTCTTCCATCTCATTGATGTTTTGGAATTCCTCACTTTGCCTCCCCACCATCTTACTTATTATTACGCATTCCTTATAGGCATATGCAGTGCATGTGACTAATAATGTTCAAACAAAAAAATAATCGGAACTGATTATTTTTTAAGTGTAATTACTTGATTGGTGTTCAGTGTTGAGTGGGACAATTTTTATTTTTTTTTACTTTCTAGACTTTGTATTATTTACTTGCTCATATTTGTTTACATCTTACAATTAGATATATTAACAATTCCAACTTTCTTTGATTAGGGTGTTATGTTTCTATCTATAGGGTCTTTCTCTTAAAAATTGAAAGCATTCAGCTGAACCACTATTTGATGTGATGTCCATTCTGAATTTAGTCTTCCATGTAAGTTGAGGAACCCAATAGGGGAAATTGATAACTCCAAATTATTTATCTTGGTGAAGGCTCATTATTTATCCTGTTTTATTGTTAATATTATATTATGCTTTGCTTTCAGTACTTTTCGATGTCGTTCACTTCACATTTTGACTATAAAAAGGAAATTGTACATGTAATATGGTTGTGAATGATATATAAGTTGCGCTTGTGGATTATTCTTGAAGTAATTTATTTAAATCTGCGGATTTTTGTGTAACTCTAACCATAACTGCAATGAAGTATGCATAAGTTTAAAATGTATATGGTTTAAAAGAGAAATTCTATGGCTGTAAAAAGGATGAGGCTCAACTGAATACCAATCATCTAAAATTTATAATCAATTCATGGCGTGGAGAAGTAGAGAGAGACCGAGAGGACCAGACAGGACTAGACATGACTAGACAGATGCTACTAGGTCAGTAAGGAGAGTATGAAAACTCATTTTATTGAACTTAGTATCCATATCTGATACAATAAAATAGGTTTCCTGTATAATTTGGATATTGTGCGTATATTACTTTATATGACTTTAAAATGTTGGAGAGAATTGGTTTGACTTTTGGCTTTAAGCTTTTAATATGCATAGATTAAATTGTATTGATTTATGGTATGACAATGAAATATTACATATATCAATATAGGCAGCAATGTTTATTAGGACCTTAAGACTTATGCATGGATATTTGAATCATTTTATGATAAATTCGGGTAAGATATTGCAAGCACGATATTGTCTCTCTTCATAGATACTTACAGAAAAAGTTTTGGCTTTCTGCCACATGCTTATATCTGAAGAAAAATGTTGTTATGATACTCGTATAACTATTATTTACCATTATTAAGAATATCTATAAGGATTTTTCATGTTTTTCATGGCTTTGTTTTCAGATGGTACAACTCCCTTCCACCAGTGATGAAGGCCTACGGCACAGTGTGTTTGTTGACTACTACAGTATGCCAATTGGGACTACTTGATCCCTCCCTTCTTGTATTATATTATCCTTGGGTGTTTTCACATCTCCAGGTGAGATCCTATCCTGTTCTCTAATTTATTATATTGTTGCCTTTTCTTTCTTTTCCATAAATTTTCTATTCCTTATTTGCCTTGCTACTGTTGTGGATAGGCCCTTACTGTCATAAGGGAGGTAACAGTGCAACCCAATGGGTATACCGTATACAGCATTTCTTTTTGGTGGTGGTCACCTGAGTGTATCACTATGTAGTGTTTATAGTAGTTGTTAGCTTGAATTTAAGTAATCCTATCCATATTTCTCATGTTTTCTACCTCTTTACTTTTGTTTTCATCAGTTGGACCACCAAGTCTTCTCTCAAAATTGACTTCCTATGACCAGAATAGTGGAATACTACCTTCAATTAGTTAATTCTTTTCTTTTGCTTTTTGGTGCATATATCATTTTATGGAATCAGGTGTGAGTATTGCGTTATAGACGAAAACACTTTAATTCTTGGCTTTTCCATGAACCACTAGGAGTATTGCAATGAAACTAGAAGTCTAGAACCAACTTATTCTGTCGGCGTAGATGGTAAAACTATAGAATACTTCAACCCAGGACAGAATGTTCTCATACACAATCACACTCTCAAGACAGATGAAAGAAGCCATATCCATTAGAAAGAAAATGAAAACTGATACTGAATATGAAAAAACAGAGAAAATATTTTGTTCAACAACCTATCATACCGACCAACATAACCATAGATAGCAAATTCAGTTTGGTACTCTAAGAAACCAAACATGCAGTTAAAAAATCAGGTATCTTGGTTGATTGGTTGCAAAAAGTTTACATTTTAATGATCTATTTGGGTCATTAGCTCAAATGCCTAACAAAGAAAATTTATAAAGTATACTTCAAATATTATACTGAAGATGTTATTTAATTTATCCCGAAGATGTTATTTCTTTGGATATTGTACTGAGATCTTGGCATCTTAGCCATTTACATTGTCTGATGAGCCACTTTCTCGCATAAAACCTTGAGCACAACATGATAATAGATGCTCAATTTTACATTACTCATGCGATTTAAGGGGAAGATCTAGAAAAATTCCAGGCAAAAAAAAATTATAAAAAACTTTTAAAAAATTAATTAAATTATTTAAATTCGAAAATTTTATAAATTTTTTTAAAAAATAAAATTTAGAAACTTTAATTTTTTTTTAAAAATTAAAAAAAAATTAAAAATTTTTAAAAAAATTTACAAAAATTTACAAAATTAAAAAATTTAAAAAAATTTAAAAATTAAACTTTAAAAAAAATTTAAAAAAAAAATTTAATTTTAAATTTTAAAAATTATACAAAAAATTAAAATTTTAAATTTTATAAAAAATTAAAATTTTAAAATTTTTTTTAAAAAAATTAAAATTTCAAAAATTTTAAAACAAATCCAAATCCAATGTCGAACCCCAATCAAAAGGTCGTCGCCGGTATCTGATTCGCTGCTAATTCTGTATCGGTGACTCCCCTCCATCAAATCGAGTGCGAATATCAAACGACTCCATATTGGCGACCCCTCCACCGAATTAAGAGCCTCTATATGCGATGCGACGAATCTAATTTCTTCTCATTAACCGAATTCTCATTCTATTTTTTAATTTTGTGTGCAGGAGATTGCTCAGTTTTTTGCTGACTCGAATTATGTGTATGCATGAGGTTTAAGTTCAGAGATGTATGATTGTTTTATTTTTGGGTTTAAAAATTTTTAATTTGGTGATTTATTTGATGAGTTTTTTATTAGTTTTGATTTAAGGTGTACGCAAGTGAGAGATGGATTATTTGGTGGCCTCAATTTGGGCTTCCAAACCATACCAGGACAAATAAGCTAACCAGCAACTAAAATAACTTGACAAATATGCAACATTAATTTATTAATTTCTTTACTATAGGAGAAAATACTATCGTGAAGTGTTCCATTCACTGGTTATTAGAAACCATGGATAACATAACATGTAAGAACTTTTAGTGTATGTTTGGATATATAGTATTGGGATAACTGAAGTTTACCAGTGAAGGGTGCAAACTCTCCACTCAAGAAAGACAGCTAAAGTAAATTTGTTATTTATCCATTTTGATTTTTTTTTATAAAGGTGCAATGGGGAGACAAAGTAGAGATAAAAGAAATGATTAGCTTGGTTCAGAGTTTTGAGAACTTCATGTATTTTATTTTGGTTGAAATATTAATAAGAGGTATTTCAATTGCAAATTGAGTCTCAGACAAATAAATATTTAGATTATTGGTATTGTAGATACCTTCACACCTGCACTTGCGTTACTATTGTATTTAGACATGCTTATAGTGGTTATAGGATTAGAGTAAGATCTATAAAATCTATATGATAATGTCCTTGCATAACTATTACTAGCATCTAAAAGTGATACTGAAGTTTAAAAAAAAATTATGCAGTGTTTCTAACAAACTATATGCATTCCAGGTAAGTTCAAGGTAATGATAAAAAAGGCGATGGTTGAACTTAAAGGTTGATATACTAGTTCCTCATATAATATGTTTGCTACTTCAATTAATTTGCTGGAACTCCAAAACTATTTAACAACAACCAACTGTATTACTTGCTCCAGAGTTGATGTGTTTTGTTTAGCCTTTTAAAATAAGAACTTGATCTTTAAAAGCCCTGTTTAATTTCAAATTATTTGCTGGCTACATGTTTTTGACCCCTTTGTTTCGACTTCTTTTTTACCAGGCTGATAAATTGGGGTGCTCGCTGGTTGGTGGAGAATTGGTTCTCATTTTGTATATTTAACTTAGCTGGTTGAGTTTTTTATTGTTATCGTGTGAATTTTAAGGACCGTATACTGAGACCCTGTTGTTAGTCTATGTTCTTTCTCGTTTGATTGTTTTCTTTTTTGCACTCAGAAGCTGCAATGTATTTCAGTAGGTTCATAATGCGTCCTGGATCCTGTGCAACTTCAAAACCAGTTGTTAGGTTTTGAAAATGATTCTGGATATTTTTTTATCATCCCTGTGGCTGCCACTTTTGATTCATCAATGATAAATGTTATATGGTTCAGTATTCTTACCACAGAGAATTAAAGATGTCTCAGGTTTTCGTGTTATCTTTTGAAAGTCCAAGATGAACGAGTTGTCTATCGTTTAATGTGTAACTGTGTGGCCATTTTATTTACTGTGCATTATGCTGAAAAATGTTTAGTGCGATTAATATGTCAAAAACTAGGTTCTCTGGATGTCTTCTTTAACTATTACTCTCGATTTTAGCATGTGCATTGCGTGCACTTTTATTCCTCACAAGGCTCAATGGAAAAAGATCTTGTTTGTGGTCTCAATGCATAGAACGAGCATGGAATAGGCGAGCGAGCTACATGTCTCTGCGTCGTGACAGACAACTAATCGTAGTTGTCATTAAGATAACCTTAGTTATCATATCATTGTCTCTGTCTTTGATGTTAGAACTGGGCTTCCAATTTTTCAATGATTGAAGAATTATGTTAGTGCATGCAGAGCATAAGAAGCTTCACCTTTTACAAGAACATCTAGAATCTTATTTCATTCAAAAAGAATATATAAATAGATATGAAAAATACATTGATTATACTTGCTTCAAATTAGGTTTCGATGAGTTTGTTGTCGTTGGAGTAATTTTGAAATTCATGGTTTGCTTTTTAAGATGATTGACTTTGTCGAGTTTGTACTTTGAAGAATATGGGTGTGCTAAATAAAAGTATGTTTAGATAAAATTTTTACCATTTATGTGCACCAAGTCACGTGCACTTGGTGCACGGTACATTCTAACTAGTTATATTAGAGATTAGAGATATATATTTATTAATACGTGCATCGTGCGTGTAAATTACTAGTAAAAAATAAAGTAAGAGATGGCTACAAGACGAGGCGTCTCTCAATCGGGGAACCCCTGTATCATATTCTTCGGCCAAAAGAAGGAACTCATGGTCTCTTCTCTTCACAACATTAGAGACAAGGGAAATCACTTTTGTAAATTGGATAAAAATATCTTCATATTTGCTATAAGTCAGCCCAACTGATCACATCCATATAATTGTTGGAAATATTAAATTATGGGCCGAGCCGAGTGGCCTTAACTGTTAATTACATAATGGCAGTTTCGTAAATAGGGCTGTCTCTACAAGGGCAATTTAGTAATTGTGAAGGAGAGGATGTATAGCTATAAATTCTCAACAGTTCCTAAATTCAGGGTTCTGAACCAGCCGTCCTTCTCATTCATCCGCCGCAATCATGGTACTACTCTCTTCTACCCAATTTGTTACGCTTTTCAAATTCTAATCAATTCAAACTTCCATATTTCCTTTGATTTTACATTAAAATTCTTGTAGATTTATAGAGTGTTAATTCAATGTCTATATGTTGAACTTTAACCATGTCAAAATTGCAAACAACTGAGCGCTGGTTAAAACTAGGGGACTTGATTATGTTGCTGTATACTTTCTAGTACCCATTTCAAAATTAGTAGCCTTAGATCCAATCTGGATCACTTAAATACACAGCTTTTTTTTTATTGGGTTATTTCCTTACTCCAATTTTCTTCTAATCGTTTGAAATTAAAAGGTAGGGGCGAAGTTTATTAGAAAATATGTAGTATTTTTGATGGAGTTATATAGAAGATTGGCTATGTTCGGATAGCGTCATTTCTTGCTGAGACTCTCAGCACCAAACAGAGAATTGCACAGTGTTGCTTGATTATAGAGTATTGACTTTAGGGGAATGCGCAATAAAAAAATGTTGTTAACAATTAGTATCAACAACATATATTTTATATTTTTGAATGTTCTTTTTTTTTAGCACCCTTCATTCATTTGTACTTAATGTTTATATGCAATTAATTCCCTATGTCAAAATAATCATCGCTCCAATATCTAGATATACTTGGCCTAGGTAAAGTTAAAGCATGCAAATGGGTCATTTTCGGTTGTTGCACACTTCACTCATGTTTAGAAGAAAATCATATGCCCTATTGTGCATAATAAGAAGTATGATAAAGGACCTTGGCCTCATATTCTCCTAAAAAACCGTGCCCTCTAAAAAAAACTTGGGATCTGGAGACATCTTATAAGTGGGGGCATGGGTTTCTAGGAGAATGAGAGGGCCAAGATCTTAGGGCCAGCCCCACCTTGAGGCAGGCCGCCTCAGCCCCCCGGATTTTTGCAATTTTAGGGGCTCCCAAATATATATTTCCCTTGTAATTATAACACGTATTTTGCGCGTAAAAAAATTAAATTGTAATTAGGGGCCCCAAAATAATTTTATGGGCCTTTCGCCTCGGGCCCCTAGGAACTCAATGCCAGTGCTGGCCCTGATCTTTGACACACTTTTTTTAATGCCCAATGCGGGAATGATCGACCCCCCCCCCCCCCCCCCCCCCCCCCCAGCATAATAGCATTACATATGAAATGGTCGTTCTTGATATAGTTAGGTGTGAAGTTTCTTTCATTGTCTTATGGAGCCTTGTTCTCTACCCTAGAGTATCATTTGATGATGAAATTGAAATGTTAGCAATAGATAGTTTATAAAACCTCTTGACCCTTGTCTACTTTTGTACAAATGTTACACATTAAGTTATGAAAAAATGCTTAAAATGCCAGTGTGTTTGTTTCTGCTGGTTATAGCCGAAGCAGATTCATGAGATCAAGGATTTCCTTCTCACTGCCAGAAGAAAAGATGCTCGGTCTGTGAAAATCAAGAGGAGCAAGGATGTTGTCAAGTTCAAGGTCCGATGCTCAAGGTACCTCTACACCTTGTGTGTGCATGATGTCGAGAAAGCCGACAAGCTGAAGCAATCTCTTCCTCCAGGTTAATATTTTTAATTTTTGTGTAATTCTATTTTTTTAACGTACGTATTTCCTTGAAATTTTTGCTTGGCTATAATGCAATCTTCACATATATCTAGTTAGGTATATTGCTTGTATCTGTAATTATACTCAGGTCTTTTCAATAGTTAAGCATTGGTGAATTATTGTTTATGAGGCTACCCTTTTCTAAAATGTATAAATTACTAATGAAGTTTTCTATATTACATGTAGCAGTTTTTTTGTGGTATTTTTGTTTAGAACTCGTACTAAATGTTACTATCTATTGGTTTTGTCAATTTGTTATATTAATTCGAATAAGTTGCTCTAGTTAACTATCAAAAGGTAACTGGCATTTGTTCAAAGGTCTTCTTTTCTCAAATACCATTAAGTTGAATGTTACGCCAGAATCTAGTAGTGGGCATGATGGAAATGAGCTGTAAATTATAGGGTTTAATTGAATAGGGCCTTTTTTGTTCTGTTACTGGCTTTTATGCATCACCTGAATGGTTCATTCTACAAAAAACATGCACTTGAAATTTTAACTTGCAAATAATAATGTTGTATAGACAACTTGCACTTGAAATTTAACTGTTAAGGGTCTGATATAAAGTTTTTCCTATTTGTAAGCTTGTTTGCCATCTCCAATACAAAGGCATGTTTCATTTTACGGTTTTTAACATGTATACCCCTAACAAATATGAAAAATGATATATATATCCCTCACAAATATATATTTTCGTATATACCCCTAACAATTTGGACTTTATTTCATATTTACCCCTATGTTAGATATCGCTAAGTTAACTATGATTTTACCCTTACGAGACAAATAGAAATCAGATTAAAAGATGAGACTAGACAATCAAATGATATAATATTTAAGAGTTTTAAGGAAAATAAATGAGAAAGCTTATCATCTATCATTAAAAACAAGATTGAAGACAATTTTGGAGAAGTAACGTGAGGAAGAATATGTAGTTTTCAAAGATGTACTTTTAGTTTGTCCATTTCTTGAAAAAAATGAAGAAAATTTGAGAAAAGTTAATGAGTCTCTTAGATTAACAATTGCCCGGATTTATAGGGATGAAGAATATATAGTTTGAATGGTAGAGAAGAAAATATTTCAGTCATTTTTCATCAAGTCTATTTAAAAAAAATTGAAAATTTCCATTGTTTTGAGTTTTTTTTAACTAGAGGGGTAATTAAGAGATGTGGTATATATTGTTGGGGACAAATATGAAAATACATATTTGTGAGGGGCATACATGATATTTACATATATGTTAGGGGCATATGTGTTAAAAACCCTTCATTTTAAAATTGTAGTTATCTTGTTACAAGGCGGCCCAAATTTTATTATATAGAGTTCTATGTAGTATTTCTTCATTTAGGATGTTGAGAATGAAACATCAAACATATAACATGGATGCCTTGGTGAAACTCTGTGGCTTCCATCTTCAAAACAATTCTACATCTGCTGCTATGTCTGAATACTATGTTTATGGTTTAGCTTGTGGTTAATAACCATACATTTACTGTCATATCTGACGATGTGAATTTCATACTACCTTGCAGGTTTGACTGTCCAGGATGTTTGAAACTGCGCACAATTTCATTTGGTTGCTGGAGTTTTAGTTTTGATTGTTGTTATTGAGTACATCTATTTCATTGGAAGAGTTGTGTTCTTATTTACAGATTCTTTTCCTTCATATACCAATTTTTGTTGGATGTTTTAAGTTTTGAATGATTGAATTAGAAACTAATTTTGGTTTTCCTGAAGTTGTACCATGTTATTTCTTCTTCTGTGGTAGTATTATCGGATCATCTGTGATGAAATCAGTTCTGGATCTATGAATCTTGCTGTGTTATCATATTTGGAGCAGTGTTGAAAATAGTGCGGTACTTAGCATAATTTTGCCACGCGAGGAAAATGCTATGTAGTGCACGTGCATAGTGCATGTAATATATAATGGTATGCTGCATTTAATATTATTTTTTTTAATTTCATTTTTTTTAATTTCGATTAAACACCCGCGCTAAATGGGAAACTCTTCGCTTCCCTTTCACTTTGGGGATTGGGGATTTTGACGCAGCTGGAGGTTTGTTTGCATCTAGGGTTTTGGAGAGCGACGACAAGGACTTCTCACTCCGGCGTCTGACATCGTAGGGCTTCCAACTCCGTGAAGTTAAGGTTTGATCTCGCTCTCCTTCCTATCTTTTCAACAAATTTCAGTAACTAAGGTTTATGGATTTTCATGTTTTTTTAATATTTTGGGTAAATTTTCTCGTCCTTTTTCATTCTGATTTGAGTCGGGTTTTTTTTTTAGCGACATTGCACATAGGGCCGGCCCCAGTATGGAGGCGGGTAAGGCGGCCGCCTCGGGCCCCCTGCGGAATATGCAATTTTTGGGGGCCCCAATTTTGAACTTCCCTTGTAAATATAGGCACGTATTTCGCGCGTAATATATATATATATATATATATATTATTAGGAGCCCTATTTTGGAAGTTCGCCTAGGACCTCGGGAACTCATGGCCGGCCCTGATTTCACATCATAGAGTTCCTTCGAACCTGAACGTTAATCTTCTAATTTGAACATGCAAGTTATTTAAAAAATAATAATATGAGAAACAATTAATCAATGGAAGTTACATTGATTATCATCCATTGATTTGCATTTTGCACTTTTCTATTTGGATTTGTATTTTGCAACTTAAGTATGTTTGTATTTTTAAGTACTTTTAACTTTTTTGTTTTTTTTTTATTTATTTATTTACCATTGATATAGATTATGAATGTCTCATTTTGGTGTTGGATTAGGAAAGTCTCGTTTTAGTGTGGTATATATAATATTTATCATTATTGCCCTTTAAATATTGTTTTCTGTTGTAAATATTATTAGTGAATGACCACCATCCTGATTGAGACCCGAAGTTAAAGTTATCTATATTGATATATTTTCATACAATTATTTTTAAATGAAAGTCTAAGGTTGTGACACAATATAAATAAGTTATGTATTGGAAAGTCTAAGGTTGTGACACAATATAAATAAGTTATGTATTGGAATCATGAACCTGAAATTCATATCTATGAGTTAAGACTTAAAGAGTATGAAGTTATAACTTCAATTAGCAATTTTTAATTATATTTGTTTTATTTACCTGTGATCATGCAAACATGCTAATTTTATATATTTTATTTCATTTATTGAAAAAATGTTGCACATTGCTAAACTTGATTTTAAGACTCGACCCACGGGGAAAATTATTTATCATGTTAATTGAATGGTAAGATTCATTTGCCAAAAAACTTGTTGATACAATGGGAGATTGAACACCCGAACCTTTTACTCACTAATTAAGAGCATCTGTAGTCGTTGAATGTAAAAATATAGATATATGGATAAATAGAAATAGAAATCGCGTTTTGCTGCAGTCGTTTAAAGCTATATTTTAGCTATCTATATTAAAATAATGAGCGACGACACATGAAGTGCCGTCTGAGAAAAAAAAATTAAAAAAAATTCGAAAAATTTGTGGGACGGCACGTGAAGTGCCGTCGGAGAGCGAAAATTAAAAATAATTTAATTGATAGGAGGGACGGCACACGAAGTGCCGTCGGAGAAGAAAAAAAAATTTTAAAAATCAAAAGCACAAGCATCGGACGGCACATGAAGTGCCGTCCAAGAGCCCACTGAGAATTTTTTATCATTTTCCTTTTTTTTGGAAATTAAAAAAACAATTCATTAATTACAAAAAAAATTCAAAAAATTACGAAAAGATTTGAGAAATTGCAAAAAAATTTCAAAAATTGCAAAAAAAAATAAAAAATAAAAAAAACTCCGGACGGCACTTCAAGTGCCGTCCGTGGATTTAGGGAGCGACCGGGCTTTTTTAATTGGAAAAAAAAATAAAAAATCAAAGGACGGCACTTCAAGTGCCGTCCGAGGGATTTTGGGGGATTTTTTAATTGAAAAAAATTATAAAAAATTCAAGCGACGGCACTTGAAGTGCCGTCACTTATATATGGATAAAAGTTATACAGATTCTCAAATATAGCAATCTACTGTAACTATTTATCGATAATATGCATATATAGCAAACGACTGCAGCGATTTTTTTAGCCAACTATCCACATTATGGATATATAGCAAACGACTACAGATGCTCTAAGGTTTTCCACTTAAACACAGTGACAATTGCAATAAATTCAATTATTATTGCTCTCTGTAAATCACTCCTGGATTTTTTATATTACAGCATCCGTTTTCGATTTCTAAAAACCCAAAAATTATCAATCGAGTTAGATAATACTCTCATAGTCGTTTGCTAAAAACCCATTTATTAAAATAGGAGCGAACAATGCTTCGCTAAACTTAGGAGTTGCTTTGGAGAAATGCTAAACGTAGAAGACAGATGAAGATCATCTGTTTGAGAAATTAATTTGGACGGACGGAAGTAGAAGCTCCGTCCGTCGTTAAATTTAGGGGGAAAATAGATGAGAGACTGATGAAGGAGCTCTATCTCTCAGCTTGTATAATTTCTGAGAAAATAAATTAATTTAATATGAGGATAAGAGACGGATGTCCCTTAACTTGTCTCTAAAATTTTTGTGTGGGGGAAATTACTCATTTACCCCTAAATGTTATATATCCACCCACAGGGTGTGTGTGACTACTACTCACCTCCAATGGCTTATTTTATTTCATTTAAAAAAATTTTTTAAATCCAATGACACTTATCCACCCACACAGTGTATGTTTTTGTTTCTTTCTTTCTTTGGCGTTGTAGGTGTAGGTGACAGAGGGGGGTATTTAGGTCAATTATCACTACCTTAAAACGAAAAAAATTAAAACAAACAGACATAAAAAAATCCTCCGATGTAATTCAGAATATAAAAAAAAAAAATCACAAACGGAGGATCATGAGGATCATTCTCCATCCATTCGTTTTTTGATTAAAAAAAAATAAAATTAGCATTAGACTGAGGAAGAAGATCCGTTCTATTAATTCGTTTGTGGAATTTTAACGAAACGACAGCTTTCATTTTTCAATGCTAAATCCTAATCACCAAATATAGAAAAAATAATAGTGGATGCTCTTATAAGTCCTTTCGATGAAAAAGAAATATTTTTTTGATAAAAAGATGACATCTGTCATCGTTTCATTAATGATAATTAACGAAACCAAGTAGTACAAATATATCTCCAAAACAGGACCCTAATGCCCCCTTAATACAACTTCTGACTTACACAGATAGTCGGGATCAAGTAGCAACATGAAAACATCATAAAAAGAAAATACATCACAAGCATTAACTGTAACACAACATCTATCGTCTAAATAAACATGCTTTCCTTTCCACGATTTGATGCTTTACTCCTCGCTCAACTTCAGCTTCTTCCTAGCTCCCACGTATCCTGCCCAATCATGAATAAGAAGGAAAATTTTATACATAGAGGTAGAAAATCTGTAATGAATATTTCGAAAGCACAAATCATTTCGGTCTAGCCATAGACTCCACAGGGTTGCCACTACTACTATATCCCATCCCTGTTTGTCATCTATCCTAATGAGGTTGTCCATCCAACATCCCCACACCTCTGAGGTTGAGATGGGCCAGCGTACGAACCCGAATCCCCTACAGACTATTTCCTATGTAAATACTGCTTTAGGGCATGTAAAAAATAGGTGATTAGTGTCCTCGTCCGCATCTAAACAGGTATCGCATCTGGCCTCAATTTGCATGTTTCTTTTCCTAAGATTGACTTTGGTTAGAATGGCATCGTTGTGCACCAACCAGCTAAAGACCCTAACTTTTAGGGGCGCCTGTGTACCCCAAATGGATTTCTCCTCTTTGCATCTAAGCCCCCCATCGTTGAGTCATTTGTACATTGATGCCACCGAGAAGGTTTGTGACTCATCAATGTTCCACCATTTGTCGTCAACCTTGTTCGTCGTTTGACCCCCTACCGCTTGTACAAGCCTATGAAGCTCTTCGAACTGCCTGATGCTCTCCTGTGTCAATCAATCTGTTACCGTCATAGTTAGTTTCCTCCCTTTTCAGACATCTGCCACTAATACATTGGAGTTGATTGCAGCTGTCGCGGCTTGTGGGAATAGGTTTAGTAGTGTTATGTTCCTGCACCATTTATCCCTCCAAAATCTAGTGCTTCTCCCGTTTCCGATCCTGCACCTTGTGTTAGTATTAAAAATCTCTCCTTGTTTGGCCACCCCTTTCCAGATGAACGATACTCTTCCAAACGCACTCTGCCCCCCCCCCCCCCCCCCCCCCCCCTCCCCCCCCCCCCCCCCCAATCGATATTTTTTCCTCTTATGAAATAGATCGAACGAGTAGGACCACCACCATCTTCTTCGTTTGTAGATCTTCCACCACTACTTGCTCAGTAGCGCTCGATTCATATCATGAAGGTTAAGGATTCCAAACCCTCCGAATTCTTTTCTCTTACACGCTCTACCCCACTTAACGAGGTGAAACCCTTTGTTATCCTCGTTGGTTCCTTTCCATAGGAATCATCTTCTTATCCGATCTATCTTGTTAATCACCCACTTCGGCAGTTCATAGATCGACATGAGGTAAAGAGGAATTGCGTTAATAACCGAGTTGAATAGTGTAATCCTTCCCCCTAAACATAGATATCTACTATTCCACCCTGTTAATTTCTTCGCAATCTTCTCAATCAGGGGTCACCAATCCTCTCTCAGCAATGGACCTGGCCTAATTGGCGTCCCTAAGTATTTGATCGGGAATTCGCCACTCTCGCATCCTAAAATTGCAGTGATAGTGTTTGTCGTGAGTGACAACTGTTCACTAATTGGATCACGCAACTCTTCTAAAGGTTTACTTTCAGACCCAGCCATCCTTGAAAGCAATCCAATGCCGCTTTAATCGCTACGACTTCTTTGTGGTTTTTTGAGAATCTTTGGTGTTGCCGGTGGTGATTTGGAACTTCTTTTTCTTTTGTGAACAACCTCCTGCCACTGTTCACTGACTGCCCCAACTGGCGGTAGACAATTGTTCACCCCTGGGTCCGCATTTGGTCCCCTTCTTTGGGCCCAAATGTCGTTGGACCTAGGGGGTTCGATGATCAGCCGCCTTGGAGGTAGATGGTTGGAGTTGTGAGAGAGGGGGGGGATCAATGGGTAGGAGTTGCTTGTTGGGTGATAATGAAGTCACTGGTGGAGGATGGAACAGGTGGGTTGCAATAGTTGGTCTTGGCGGAGAGGTGGAAAACCTCTGTTGTTGGTGAGAGTGTTGATGCTGGTGAGAGTATCTGGTGAAATCCCTGTCGCTCCTTTCTCTATATCTTTCTTGATTGTTCCTGCGATAATCTTTTTGGTACCCAACCGTGCTGTAGCGCTCTTGGGCGGGACGCCGGCTCGAAGTCGGGGTACTCTTACGCCGTGACTGGCCTGTAGGGGGACCCCCTCTTTGGGCCCTCCCGTCCATAAGCCGCACAGAAGATGGGCAATGATGAGCGTAGCCCTTTCCCTCTCGCCGTGGTAGCGCATTTCGATGTGCCCGCAGAGGGGATTGCGCGACCCTGAGCTCAGAGGGTTCACCCTCCGGTACAAATTTTTTTTGTTTATTGAGGGGGTTTTGGTTTTGGTTTTGAAGTAGATTATGTGTTTGTTCGTTGGGTTTTGGAGGAGAGATTACTTCGGAGTAGGAAGGAGGTTGGGGAGGTGGTGGAGGAGGTGGTGGACCAGTCGGAGTGGGGCGGACCCTCTCTATGGGTCCGCACCCACTCATCTCAAGCTCAGTGATCATCGGCAGTCGACGGAAATCGGTTCTGCTTTTTGGCAATGGTTGGGGATGAAGGTTGGGGATGATGAGAATAGAGTTGGGGGTTCTTCAAAGATCTAATGAAGGGGTAGTGGAGGAGTAAGGAGAGGGCCGGGGAAGGTGACGGAGGGGGTGATGGAAACGCTCGGAGTTGGTGGGAGCATTTTTTTAAGCTTGTACAATTTGCTTTTAGTTTTCACCCTCGAAATATACGTGTTCTTGCCCTTAGCAATGCACACAACTTAATCGGAGACTAATGGGTAGTTTCAGTACACATGGTGCGGGTCAATATTACTTTTTAGTTTCTTGTACTTCTGGAATATAAACAGTTATGTACTGTTGGATCTTGTTCAGTTTGCATTCTGTCCATTATTGGTTGCTTATGACGTCGAATTGATTCTTGTTGCAGGCCTTGCTTTTGTTCACTTTCTTCATCTGCTTGAGTAGCTACTCATCTGTTTTGCATTGGGGTAGGGGTGAGCATGGTTCTGTTCTTCCACCGAACTAGCCATATTTCTGAACCTGAAACTGTACCCGCTGTTTAAAGAGAACTGGTCCAAACCCACTAGATTCAGTACGGTTCGGTCGGTTTCCAGTGGTGGATGAAAAAGATCCCATTTTCCTGCAAGAATCTTAGATTCCATTGAAACATTATAGCAACTCCGGCAGGACTACTTATCATCAACAACATAAACTTCAAATATTGGTCTTAAAAAAGAAAGTAGAAATAACCAGAAGACTTCAAAGCAAAGGACAACATACTGAATTGAGACTTGAGATTTTTAAGAAGACACCGAAGAGAGAAAAATCGCTCTATACTGTTTGAGAAGGAACAGAAAATTCCTGTGAGACGGCGCATCTGGATGGCTACACCCGTACTTCATATAATATACAGCTGTATGATTAATTGTAAGTGGAGGAATTGTTGCCATCTGTTCGGTCGGCTTTGGGACTGAAACTTTTGCAGAACCCAAACCCGGAACCGACATGTTTCCTATGAATATCTGACCTGAACTGCGAATTTCGGGTCAGTTTTTTTGTTTTCGGGTTTCTGTGCTCACCCTTAGGCAAGGACACTGCAATGGACACTGCCATTTTGTGCCGCAGATCAGGCATCAATTAGGATTTGGACTCGGGTTTTGGATCATTTTACGCCACCAGTTTTTTGGTAGCTGAACTGTGGGGATAATCGATAGGGGCTCCAATAAGTAGTTATAAGTACTCAATAAGAGAAAATTGCCTCGTGTATAAGAGAAAATTGCCTCATACAAGGATATGAGGCTCCTTTTCTTTATTTATTTGTTTATTTTGGTGGGTGTTTTCTTGTTTTTGTACGGAAAAGTTAGATTACAAGTGCAATTTCGTCAACTCTTGTTCAACTTTAAAGTTTAAGTATAAAACTTTTGACTCTTACTACAGCTTTGTAGTTATTGTACAATAACAATATCTTTCGCACTGCACTGCTACCAGAAAAACAAGTTTTCGGTATCGGAGTGGTTGTTCCCTTAAAAAGCCAAACCTGATACGTTCACGAGTTTTAATGCAGGCATGGGGGGTGGGATCCTTCCTCCTAGCCGACAGCCAAGGACTGATCCTCCTTGTCCGTCCCACCAAGTGCCAGACCTAACCCCAATTTGTGCGAGATAATTACAACATTGCCACTGTTGAAGCCTGTAGGTATAATTGCGGACATCCCATGCTAGGTCTCATTTGCAATAATAGATAGTAGCATAATGTTACAACTGCGGTAAAAAAACAAAATACAACATTTAATGAAGCCACCGTCCCCCCCCCCCCCCCCCCCCCCTCCTTGAACCCATCCTTCAAACCCTCTCCTACCTCCACCTTCAGCTTTCATCTCAGTCAACACTTCCCTGTTCTCACAACTCCAACTTCTCCATCATTAACAATACTCAGAGAAAACCCATCACCCATTCCCTGACCCCACCCCCCTTGACCGTGCACCAGCCACGCCACCATCGACTGCCCACCAAACTGATACTGTACTTCGGACCTCTGGCTCCATTCCCACATGTTGTCCGAGTTAGAATTGAGTGGGTGCGGACCCAACGAGAGGGTCCGCCATACTACTACCATCCCTACACCTCCCCCCCAACCTCCGATGCTCCCCCTCCACCTCCTCAACCCTCAGAACCTCCGACACCTACACCCTAACTCCTTGCCCCAAACCCAAACCATAACCTACGGCCTAACCAAACTGAGGGTGAACCCTCTAGGCTCAGAAGCGCACTCTCCCCTCCGCGGGCACATCGAAATGCACTTCATCAGCAAGAGGGGAGAGACATTGATCATCACCCTTTGGAGGTGCTGGATCCGAGAGGACGGGCCCATAGAGGGGGTCCTCCTACCAGCCATTACCGGCGTAAAAGAACCCCCCCCCCCCCCGTGTTCCAGCATCACGCTCAAAGACAGCTATATGACCGGCGGTACAGCACAGACATGCAACACAGGAATAATCATAGGGCAAGCTATGCAAGAGAAAGGGGCTACCGTAATGCAACTCACCACCCCCATCAGCACAGAGAACAACTTCAACAGGTAAGACAACAAAACAATGACAGGGAGCAACTTCAACAGGCAAGACAACACCGTAGTGCAACTCACCATCATCCCCACCATCATAGAGAGCAACTTCAACAGGCAAGACAACACCACCACTCAGTCACCCCACCACAACCAACTGCTATCACACCCCCAACGAAACCCAACAGTCAACACCAATATCACCCTCTTACATCCTCCTCTTCACACAACCCCCACCAATCACCGCCAAAGGAGGAGGTCCATGACCCTTTAAAGTCCATCGTTGTATGGGCCCAATAGAGGGGTCCAAACGATGAATCTAAAGAGAGGGAAGAACTTGCTCCGATTGGGGAATCATCGGAGAGATGGCAAGAAGTTAAAGGAAAAAAGAAAACCCAACTTCCCAACTCCAACCCTACTGGATAACAGGAAAAACCAGAGAAAATGAAAGCTCAAACCGGTGCTGTGCTTCAACTGCGAAGAGTTGGGGCACTACCGGACGGAGTGCACCAAAGAAGTGCGGTGCCTGAGGTGTATGATGTGGGGTCACATGTCATACAACTGCACAAATGTCATCACTTCCAACAATGATGACGAGAGGCAGGTGCGCAGAGGCAGGTCATCTGACAACCCAGCGACGATCAAGCTGGCAAACAGCCTCGCCACAATAAAAATGAGGAAAAATGGCTAAGCCAATGGTGCGCAGTGGCAAGGGTGAGATCAGGACGGCCGTCGGAGACCCATCTTCTCCAAGCTTTAAATGCGAGGTGGCCAATGAAGGCACACCGAGATTGGGTTGTTAAGAAAATGTGTCACCTCCAGTTCCTCATATCATTCCCTTCGCAACAGAAGATGATAGAGGTCACCGGAATGGAAACGGTGGACTTTGGGCATTTCAAGATGGAGTTCAAAGCTTGGTCACCGAACTTTGGTGAAGAACGACCTCAGGGGGGAGATATTGGATCTGGATTCATAACGTGCCCTTACATTTTTGGAAAAAAAGAGGCTTTGCAAGAGATAGTCTCCAACTTCGGCTCAGTGGAAGACGTCGACGAGAAGATCGTTCGCCGCTCGGAGATCGTATCGGCTAGGATACTGATCAGGAGTAGTGACATCTCCTTAATGCCAAGATTCGCAAAAGTGTTCTCTTATGAGGAGTCCTATCTCATCCGCTTTGTTCTCGACAAGCGCACAGAAACAGAGACGAAACACACTCCCATCACGTCCCACACACCTCCATCCTCTCTCAGAGATGACCGCACCTAGAAACAAGTTGCTTCACCAACATGGGATCTTACCATAGACGAGACCCATGAAGTGGAGCGTACCCATCGAGAGTTGATCAAGGCGGCGAGAGGGATGGAAGCTCACCGGGAGCCTACGACAAAGGGATCAGAGCATCATGCATCAGGGCGGGACGCCGGTGGTCGAGTACGAAGCTTGACCAAGGGATCCAACGGCCAAGATGACCCATCTCCAGATTTGGTTAATTTCACAGTGTCAGCGGTAAGCCAGAAAAAGGGGGGGCAGCAGATATGTAGAACCCCGTATTTTTAAATATTATTTTTAAAGGTTTATAAATGATTAAAATAATTTTTGGGGATTTAATAAATATTTCAGAAAAAATTATCTTTTTACACGTGCAAATATTTTCTTGAGAAGTTCAAAAGTCAAATTTTCTTCATGAAAAATCATTATTTAATATTTGGGATTTATTTATAATTTTTCCAGACTTTTCTGAAATTAATTAGATCTATTTGCAAATTTTGAGAAAAGAAGGATCTTTTTGCAAATTTGTCATTTTGAGGGGTGAAAGTACAAAAACTATTTTCTGGACTTTTAAACAGTGCCGGCTGGGATTAAGGAGTTTATTTTGCTTTTTAATCTCAATTTAAATGATTTTTATCGAGTTTCCAACATAAGGGATCCATTTATGTAAAGTTGTATTTTCAAGGGTTATTTTGTAAAAGTGTTTGGAAAACCCTAAACTCCTATTTCGGGTATTTAAAAGAAGAGAACGCAGCCGTCTTTCGCTACACAACATTAAGTTTTCTTATTTTCGGAGGATTTGGGAGAAGATTTTGGATCTCGCGAAGGGAAGGCTTCTTATCAAGGGATTTCTTCATTTCAATGTGAGTGACGTAAAATTGTTTGTTGCTTTGTTTTATGTGAGTAATGTAAATTTGTTTTGTTGTTTGTTTTATGTATGTGAATGATTTGTTTGTCTTCTCTTGTTTTGTGAATGTTGTATGCGAATGATATGAATGTTTAATGGATCTTAGAAGTTGAATCTTATTGCTAGAAAAGCATGTTTAGGGTTTGGACATGATTATGCACATTATGGACTGGATGAAAAATTGGATCTTGTGAAACCCTAGTGGTATGCGATTACAAATTGACTATGGTTATGAGTTGTGGTATAGTTTCAGTTTTGAGAAATTTGAGTGGTAGAGTTATGAATCAGGAGATCTTGCCATGAAAATTGAAATTTGAGAATTTAGTTGAGTTGAGGAAATGTACCCAAATTGGGGATTCTCTTGAGATTTGATATTTGTATGTTTTGGATCTGAACACGAACTATTTCAATGATCAATGAATTTTTAAGAAACTCTAATTTTGATTATCGTGCACAACCAAAAATATTGCAGACTGTAGGCCGACAGTCGACTGTTGTGAATTATCAGTCGACTGATACGACCCGGCTGCTATGTTTTTTAGTTTTCTTGAAAAATCCGTTCTGGACAGTCGACTTATACCCTTTTTCAGTCGACTGGTACACTTAGAATTATATTTTAAAGTCATTATAAATTTCCTTCTGGATAGTCGACTTATACCTTTTACAGTCGACCGGTACACTTAGAATTATATTTTTAAAGCCAGTATAAATTTCTCTCTGGATAGTCTACCTATACTTTTTTCAGTTGACTGCTATACTTAGAATATTTTCTTAAAGTCTACTGGAAATTCTCTCTGGTAAGTCGACCTATGACTTTTTAAGTCGACTTATAACACTTAGCTTATTTTCTTTAAAATTGTGAAATTTCCTTTCTGGACAGTCGACTTATGATTTTTGTAGTCGACTGATACTGATGTATCCTTATATCTATGAATGTTCTTTCAAATAATTTATTCTTTAAATGTTTTAACCTACAACATACTATTCTATACTCTATCATCTATTGGACACATGTTTTCTGTAATACCCCGCAAAATTGAAAATTATAATTTTGCCCCCGTGTGTTACGCACGTGTATTTTGTAACGTGTTTTCATCCCGTATTTTGATTACCGACTATTTATATATTTTCAGTATTAATTTTACCCTATTTTGAGTCAACAAAAAATATTAAATTTCAATATTTGGGTTTTACGTGCTCTTTACGTGTTTTGATGCACGTGTCTGTACCGCTACGTACAATATTTTCTATGTTGAAATTATTTATTTTATGTATTTAAATCTATCTTATAAAACGGAAATTCATTTTCCCCCTTATTTTGATTAAAATGCATTTTTCGATTTTCTGCACGTATAATGCACGTGTTTTCCACGTGTTGTGGTTTCATCATGAAATATATGTAAATTAGTAAATGTAATTTTGCTTATATTGTTTTCGATTATATTTAATAACTTTTCATCAATAAAGTCGATTTTCGCATTTTCATGTTTTCACGTGCGACGCACGTGTTTGTTTCGGTGCGCGCATTTAGGCGTATCCTTTCTCGAAACGAATTTCATAAAATGTGTGTGCATTTATTATAAAATTGTAATTTGAACTAACTTTTACTTAATAATATAGTATATAATATATAGTGCATAGTATATAGTATGATAATTATATGTATGGTAAAATGTATGAAATGTGAAATGGATTAAATGGAAATGATTTGGTTTTAGTTGGGGGCCCACGTTAAAAGACTTGGGCTGTCATGGTCTGGATTTGTAATAGGGTGTATAAAATGGAAATGAGTTGAATAGATGAGTTGGGATAGATGGGCCCACGGTTATGTGTAAATATATATGAAAAAGTGCAATGGATTTAGATGAGGTGGGGGCCCACATGGTAGTAGACCGTAGCAGAATACTGCTGCTGCTCTTGTGTTGGCCGATTTTTGATCCTGTAGGGGAGAGGAAGAGGTAGGGGGTTATGGGAGTTGGTTTTTGAAGAGGTAGGGAGATGAAAAGTTAGGAGTTAAGGGAGTTATGTATATGAAGAGTTGGTAAATTACATTTAGTAATTTATTAGGTGTGAAATTATGCAATTAGAACCCTAGCAAAAATCTATAAATAGCCCACCATTCTACTCTCTTCTCACACCAAAAAGTAAACAAAAATAAAAAGAAATAAAGGAAAGGAAAAGAAAGAGAGTAAGAAAGTTCTTGTTCTTGGAGTCTCTTGCTAGGAGGAGAAGAGGAATTAGGAGTCTTGGAGCTAGAAGTGGTGATCATTCTTTCAATCGTTCAAGCTTTTAATCATGGTGGGTGATCCTATACTTTCTAATTGTAGGGATTGCATGCTAAATGAGTAGTAAAAATTTGATGTGATAATTAGAAGATAATTCATGCTTTTATGTATGCCAAATGGTAGAAATTTAGCATTTGATTAAGAAAACAAACTGTTGTCATGTTATTTAGAAATGAGAAAAATAAGTAATGAGTATTTGTCATTTGCTTGTTAATATACAAAGGTAGAAATTAGTAATTGTGAAAATATTTGAAGAGATATCCCTTATATTTAGAAAGGAATTTTCATATAGTAAAACGGGTATACATAACTCATTTCTAGTTTGTTATAAGAGAACACAGTTTTTCTAGTTTGTTTATAATGAAGAACTAAATTCTTGTAACAAAAAAGAGAAGAAGCAGTTTTTAATTTGAATCTATTATCAAATACGAAATAAGTTTCGGTGAGAAATAAATTTCAGTTTAAAATAAAGAGGGACCAACTAGTTGAAACAAAAACCCCGAGATGGAGTTTATATCGATAGCCATCTGTAAATGAAACACATTACAATTTGACAATATCTGGACATGATGATGGTACACGCCATATAATGACAATCTATTTTAATTAGAAAGTATAGTTCGATTCTCAGTGAAAACAACCTTTTGGTTTATAACTTAAAAGATATTCAATTACCGAAACTCAGTATGAGGAGCTTTTGATTGGGATTTTTGACAACTAGTTCACTTGGGCTAGTGGCGGCTGATGAAGGCTTTGGGCTCTGCCTGGGGCTTGACGGGTTCAAAGCCCAAGGGGTGGCTTTTATCTTTTTGACTTCAAATGGTTTTTTTGAATGAGTTTAAAGCTTTTAAATATATATATATAGAATCCTTGTGTTTATATAAAAAAAAAAAAAAGATGATGGAGAATCTATTTTAAATAGCTTTAGAGATTTTTATGCATATTTGAGATATAAAAGAGACATCGAGATAGAATGAGATTTTATTCTCAAGTTAATTATTTTAAAAACACGATTTTTTCTTAGAAGAAAAATAATAAAGTTTTGATATGAGAAATAAATTGTCTTGATGACTTTATGCATTCATGTTGAATATTTGATTTCTATATGAGCTTAAATTAAGTAAGGTTGGATGAATCTATGAGAAGAATTATTGTTGTTGATTTGTGAATGAAATGTATGATAAGAGATTCATATATAATGCTAAATGAGACATTGCAAGAGATTGGGTTATGATAAATATTCATTTGATAGAAATTGTATATATGAAAGAGATGATGGAGAATCTATTTTAAATAGCTTTAGAGATTTTTATGCATATTTGAGATATAAAAGAGACATCGAGATAGAATGAGATTTTATTCTCAAGTTAATTATTTTAAAAACACGATTTTTTCTTAGAAGAAAAATAATAAAGTTTTGATATAAGAAATAAATTGTCTTGATGACTTTATGCATTCATGTTGAATATTTGATTTCTATATGAGCTTAAATTAAGTAAGGTTAGATGAATCTATGAGAAGAATTATTGTTGTTGATTTGTGAATGAAATGTATGATAAGAGATTCATATATAATGCTAAATGAGACATTGCAAGAGCTTGGGTTATGATAAATATTCATTTGATAGAAATTGTATATATGAAATGAATTACTTTTTGTTCTATAAAGATCTTGAATAAATGACTAGATCATGAATGATGACATGACTATGTATTTTTGTGAATGAATTGAAAGATGAAATTATTTAGGTTTAAGATATGATCATAAGAGGGTATGTGTACTCATGTTTCTTGTACATGAAAGATTTATGATTTAGAATTAGTAAGACCTCGGTTACCGGTAATTTTGAAAGAAAGATTTTGAGACTTGATTTCGAGATAATGTCGTCGGGTGATCTCGTATTTTGTGAACAAATCCGGTAGGAGGTAAAACTGATTCTAGGGTGATAATACATTCATGTCTTGAACTAAAATCTTTAGGCACATAAGTGAAGATATAATAGACTTGGGCAAACGTAAATGGGTGCTTCTATATAGTCGGTGGTGGGTCTCCGTGGCTATAGACCCAGTTGGTGGACTGTGGTTGCTCCGTAGGAGGTGGACTATATTTTATCCGGGACTTAGGGTAGTCGACGGAAGTTTACCATACTCCAAAGAATATGTATATACCGGGGCTAGAGGGGCATTTACGGGATTATTCTCACGATATAATAGCCAGGGAGGCTGGGATCTGTTATTATAATCAGGGAGGCTGAGATACGTATCTGTGAAATAAATATAAAACTTGTCTTATTACTGGGTAGTCTCATGACGAGGGATCGAACCCTTCAATATGGAGTACATAGACCTATGTAGTATGGGATGCATAGAATCTGAACAAGTGTGCATTAGTGTCATCCTAGTGTAGAATTGTGTGCATTAGGTATTAAGGCATGACATACACTTATATTTAGAATGATCACCTTTGACACGTTATTTATTCATTTCAATTTTATTGTGTTTTCTTAAAGTATTAAGATCGTTATACTATTCCCGGCATAAAGAGGATGGCCGAGTATGACATTTCGTCAGTTGTAAGTAACTGACGAGCCCACAGATTAATATGCAGGTAAAGGATCATTCATGGAGTTATAAAGTGGATATGCTATTACCAATTGAAAGTTTAAAAAGTTGCAAATGATGTAAAATTGTACAAGTTATATTTTTGTTTTTCAACTGTTGTAAGTTTTATTCTTTCCGCTGTGTAAAAACCAAGTGTAAAGGAACTCTGTTACAGTACTGAAAAGTTTAAAAATTTCCTTGTAAAATTGTACGAAGTGAAGTAAAGATCCTGTGAAATCTTGAATTTATCCTTAATTGAAATTCGGGGTGTTACATTTTCAAGATGTTAAGTTGAGCAGTTTATGATGTAAGATTGGTTGAGATATTTGAGTTGAGTCTCAAGAGGGTGTGTGTGACCCTAGTATACCGGCAGTTGAGTTATTTATGTTTGGGCCTGTTGAGGCATTTAGTTGTTCAGATGTTGAGTTAAGTCCGGTAGGGTACACCAACTCTAGGAGATTTGTTGAGTAATTAAATAACCCAAAAATGATAAAGACATGCACTAGTGGTGATATGATGAACGGGAACATGAGTTATGGACCTCAGTATGGCTTACGGTGTGAGATAATCCCCGGAATTATCCAGGTGTGAGTGAAATAGTCTCCGGAATTACCTGTGGTGTGGGATTGATCTCCGGAATTATCGGGGTCGAGGCGATACACATGTGGTATTCGTGTGATGAGGTGCCATTGCTTGCGGTGTGAGGTATTCTCGAAGATTCCCAGGTGTAAGTGAAATAGTCTCCAGAATTATCTATGGATAGAGATTGACCTCCGAAATTATCGAGGTATGGGCTAATATTCACAGTTTATCTTTATCTCGTAGTAGTCATCGTGTTAGGATTAGTTGCATAGCGGGGATTAAACCCTATGAAATGGAGACGTTAAGGGCTTGCACCGAACCTATGTAGAGTGGGATGCATAGACTTCGACAAGTACGCATTAGAGAGTCAGCATATAGAATTGTGTTTTCTTGACTTGGTTTTACGCATGTGGTTTTCCTGTTTTCTACACTTGACACCTAGTTTAGTTTCACTTGAAGTTTACATGTTTCCTTGCTATGTAATATTTTATGTATTCTTGTTTATTGCATGTTGTTTAAGAATCCATACTTAATGTTTATTTATGTTGTTTGTTTTTATGTCACTCACACCTTTATGGCTTACCCATTTAGTTTTGGGGGTTAGGGTTATCTCTAGCCTCATATTTACAGGTTGTTGCTTAGATCTTGGGATTTGGATGCTTGAGTTCAATTGATATAATGACATGTGTAATTTTGTAATAAGTTGTTGTAAAGAAAAGAGTTTGTAATTTGAGATGTATTGTATTCCGCTGTGCTATGTAAGTGATTATTGTAATAAAAGTTGGAAAAAAAAATTATTGGTGTTTGTTTGTGTTTAATATTACATTGAAGTTGATTCTGGAATTGTGTCACGTATTTTCTAAGATATTATATTAGAAATTCGGGGCGCTACAAGATAGCTCAAAACGAAATCAAACTCTGCAAGTTGGTGACGAGGAGCGAAGAGCGGCACAGAGAGGGGATCCAGAGCTTACAGGCCCTAGAAATGGGAAAAACCAACTCCCTCATGACATGCAGAGTACCCCCCCCCCCCCAAAAAAAAAGGGGAAAAAGGTACAAGCTTTGGAGCAGGAGCTGGTAGAGGGCAGTACCGTTAAGGGGAAGACGACGAAAGAAGCGTCTCTTCTGACCAGGGAGTTGGTACCAAAATAAGTTGGGTCTCCAAAAAAAAGTGGTATACTTTGGGTAGAGATCTGGAAAAGGCAGAGCCTATTTTGGGGAAGACGACGAGCAAGCAGGTGCTCGTAGGTAGGGAGGACGTCCCAAAAGAGAACGAAGCCAAAATAGGGCTTCATGCTCAGGGAAAGAGGAAGCTTGTAAGGGGTAAGGAGCTCACAGATGAAGATAACGAAGCGTCAAGAGATAAAGAGACGCATGCATCGAAAGCATTATTCAATGCCTCGTTCTCTGCCTCCCACGCTTCGATAACCACGACTGCCACTCAGAGTGTGACAGTTGGTGAAGAGATCAGAGGCGTGGGTGTGCTGCAACGAAGGCACAAGTTACCCTATTGTAAGCCACAGAGTGAGGAATTATTTGAAGGGGGTTTAGATGGGGAAGTGGGGAATTTATATGGGCCCAAAGAGGGGCCCAACCAAGGAGGAGATGTTGTAGTAATGAGTCCAAACAATTTGGAGGGCGCAAACAAGTGTGTCCCAGACTCACCTCTTTATGAAGATGACCGAGAGGATAGGTTTAATCTTGAGGATGACTGTTTCTACTCAGAGGGTGAGTTGTTGGACTCAGAAGAAGAGGCAGAAGAGCTCCCGAGTCCTTCACTATATTTAGTACCATGTACTTTCCCCCCAACGCAAGCTACGGGTACAAGCGCGTCTCAAAGTGATACAGGTCTCAGGGTTCACAAGAGGGCTATGGAGGAGTCCTTAGATGACTATTTGGAGATTGCAACAGCCGCTAAAGTGGCTAAAACAAGCGTCGGAGGTACATGCTCTTTCCTAGCTTCAGTTTTTATTTCATGACCGATGTTGAAATCTTTTATCTAGCCGAAACCTGTGGTTTTGCGGTTAACGATATTGACTGAAACGCTCGGTTCCTTAATCAAATTAGAGGTTGGGAGACTGATAGTGTTAGTCTTATTTTGGACTCGAATGTAAATACGAGTCACGTACCCCCCTAATAGTATTTAATGGAAGCCCTATTCTGGAGTGTTAGAGGTCTTGGTGGGCGGGGTAAACGAGAAATGGTTAAGGAAGTCATAGCCATATCTAAGGCTAACATCGTGGGTCTCCAGGAGACCAAATTGTCTCACATGTCTAGACTTAGGAGAGTGGGGGGTAGCCGAATCTCCGAATGGAGGATGTTACCATCAGTTGGGGCATCTCGGGGCATCGCTCTAGGGTTTAACCCCAGTATCTTCTGCTGTGTTGACGAACTTCATGGGCAATTCTCTTTATCGGTATTGCTACAGCGAAAGTCCGACCAGTGGGTTCAATCGGTCACGGTGGTGTACGGGACACACACGTCCGCCGCTAGAACGGCTTTCTGGGCGGAACTTCGAGCTATCCAAGCACACTGGCCACACCCTTGGGTGGTGGGGGGAGATTTTAACATCACAAGATTTTCCTCAGAGCACAGAGGCAGTGGTTCCAGTGATCTAGACAGAGAATCATTTAATGAGGTCATCATAGACCTAGAACTGGTTGACATCCTCGTCTCAGATAGGCTACTCACCTGGTCAAACATGCACGCGATGCCCATTTTAGCTAAGTTAGATAGGATCTTGGTCTCCACGGATTGGAAGACCAAATTTCCTCTATCATCATCTAAATCACTCCCTAAACCAACCTCGGATCACGTGCTTATTTTTTTATCTTCGGGGGAGGACCAACCCAGAAAGCCATCAAAATTTCGGTTCGAGAAGGCTTGGTTAAAAACAATGGTTTCCACCATATGGTTAATGAGAGCTGGTCTCGCCCGACCAAGGGCACTGAGGCGACCGCTATATGGTGTGAAAAAATTAGCAGGCTCAGGGGCAAGCTGAGGAAGTGGAACCAGACCAGATTTGCACTAATATGGAGAGCAAAGGAGTCCCTTCTCGAAGGAATTGAGGAACTTGAAAAGATGGAAGAGGCTAGGGATCTTTTATAGGAAGAACGGAATCGATTGCTCTAACTCAGACAGGAAATTAACCAGCTTTACAGGATGGAGGAAATCAGATGGCAACAACGATCGAGAATTACGTGGCTCAAAGAGGGAGACGCGAATACAACACTTTTTCACCGAGTTGCCAGTGCCCGATGTAGAACTAACCTCATCCACTCAATCAACTCGGAGTCTGGATTAATGTAAGGCGAGGATGCTATTAAGCTGGCTTTCCAATCCCACTACAAGCGCCTCTTTGGGCACAAAGCGGACTTCAGAACCCCTCTCCAACATGACTTCTGGCAAGACCGAGCAGGCACTCCAAGGTCCTGGTTTGCAATCCATCGAAGCACTCTTCACCGTAAAAGAGGTCTGGAAGGCAGTCTAACAACTGGGTAAAGATAAAGCCCCAGGTACAGACGGTTTCCCGATCATGTTCTATCAGATATTCTGGGAGGAAATAAAAGGTGACCTGCTGAAGCTGTTCGAAGACTTCTATGAGCATAAACTCAAATTGGGGCGACTCAACTACGCGGAGGTGGTGCTCATCCCCAAACAAGAAGAATCACGACGTGTCGGTGACTTCCGTCCTATAAGCCTCCTCAACTGTTAGGTTAAGATCATTACCAAGACTCTCGCTAACAGACTGGGAAAGGTAATGGACGGCCTTATTAGTCAGGACCAGATGGGCTTCATTAAGGGAAGATGCATTCAGGACAGCATCGCTACAGCTGAAGAGACTATCTATCAGTGCCACGCTTCCAATGCTAAGAGCTACCTCCTGAAGCTGGATTTTGAGAAAGCCTATGATTCTGTGGAATGAGATTGTTTACTGGAAGCTCTTGCTGGACGGGGGTTCGGGGACAGATGGATCAGGTGGATCCATACGTGTCTTACCACTAGCAAGACAGCTATTTTGGTCAATAGGCAGTAGGTCACCCATTCTCCTGCAAACGGAGGCTCAGATAAGGAGATCCACTATCACACCTCCTCTTCACAATCGTGGCAGACGTGCTAAGATCCATGATGACCAGGTACAGTAGAGTAGGCTGGATTGTACCGGTGGCTAAAGGGGTACAGCGTCAAGGTTGCTCTATGCTTCAATACGCAGACGACACCCTTCTATTCGGCAATGGAAACCCAGGGGAAACTACCGTCTTCAAAGGAATTCTATATTGCTTTGAAGCTTGGTCGGGACTCAGAGTTAATTTCCACAAAAGTGCTCTAATTCCCATTGCGCTGACTCCAGAAGAGACGCTGGATCATGCCACAATCCTCAATTGCTCCGTCGAGAGGTTCCCCATTAAGTACCTTGGATTGCCGCTAAGACTCGGAAGACTCAAAAAGGTGGATTGACTACCCATCATTGATAGGGTCGAGAAATGGCTAGCAGGATGGAAAGGGAAAACCCTCTCCTTGGGAGAGAGAGTCACGCTCATCAATGCAGTCCTCTCAAACCTTCCTACCTATTATCTCTTTTTCTTCGAGATGCCACGATGGGTAATACAAAGAATTGACTGGACTAGGAAGCGTTTCTTATGGAAAGGGGCAGACCCAGACCGAGGAGAATATCATCTCATTAGATGGGAGAAGGCATGTATGAAAAAGATTCATGGAGGCCTGGGTATAATTGATCTTCGAGACATGAATCTGGCGCTACTAGGTAAATGGTGGTGGAAAGTTTTCCACCCCAATGGAGAAGGGTGACAACAGTTTGTTCAGGGATACATGCATGGGAATGGTACTAGAAATCTAGGCTTCAGGATAGACCCTAGAGTATCCTGCTTCTGGAAAGGTATTACCAAGGCTTACGAACCCTTCAACAGCTGTGTTAAATCAGCCACAGGTAACGACAGACTTACTAGATTTTGGTGGGATAAGTGGTGTGCTGATCACACACTCAAGTTCATGTTCCTCGACTTATACGAGCAAGCGACACAACCACACTGCACGGTGGCAGCAGCCTGGAAAAGAGGCGCATGGAATCCAGCTTTCAAACAACCGCTTGACATAGGCTCCCAGCGTAGACTGACGGAACTTCAGACCTTCATCACCAACACTGAATTGGCTGCTCTCAGGGGCCCGACAAGAAAACCTGGGGTTTGGAGAAAAACGGCAAATTCACGGTACGATCGATGTACAATCGCATCCATTTTAGGGGATGTTCACCAAAGTGGTCGGCCATTGTCTGGAAAACGAAGGCGCCTCTAAAAACCAAAGTTTTCCATGGTTGGTGCTAAACGATGTGATCCTGACTAGAGAAAACCTAGCTAAGCGCCAACAAAATGTGGATTCTCAATGTGGGTTCTGCTAAGCTACCCTGGAGACTAGACATCATCTCTTCATTTTCTGTCCTAGGAGCAAAGCGGTTGTCGTAGAGGTTCTCAGCACACTAGGGACATCTCAATACCCTAATACATACGAGGACCTATGGGTAGGAACCAAGTTTGCGACGGAGAGAGGTGCTATGAAAGAGGCGTGGTATATCGCGATTGCCGCAATGACCTGGGTTCTCTGGCTAGACAGAAATAATCTATACTTTTGTGGAACTTGTAATAGTATTTTTGGCAATCTGAATCATATAATGCATCTAATTTCATTTTGGGCTAATGTGGCAGCAACAGGTTCTAGGGGCAGGATTGCGACTGTATTCCAGGTGCAAGAGTTTGATGACGAAGAGATTAAGATCGGCCCGACGATTGACTGAGAGCCAGCACGAGCTATGATGGACAGTGATACCCACCACCCCAGGGTTTGTTGGGGGGAATGATGTATTACGTTGTGACTACCTTATGTTCTGTCTTTTGTCCCACCCCCCATGTTCGGGGTGGAGTATGTTTTTTTATGTTTTATTTCTAGGACTATGTTGTAAGCTCAGTACCCTGAGTTTCGTTTTTATTAATCTCTTATTAATGAAACAGGGTGGCCAGACTCCACCTTTTCCTTAAAAAAGAAGAAGATAGTAGCGCTTTAATATGCATATGTTTCATCGTTCTTGCTAGATCTGTTGTTTTCTTTAGTTCTTTGTGTCTTTGTTGCTTTCCTTCTATGTATGATATGTAAGGATTATTCACAAATCATGTGCATTTCTATAATTGATTACTTTGTAAGAGTAGGTCCCAGGCTTGCTAGTTCTTAGACCATCTCCAACCACACTAGCTTTGTCTCTTTTTTAGCTAAAGTAGCAAGTTTTGGGAGAAAAAAAATGTTCCAACGGAGCTCGCCAAACCACTTGCTAAAATGGATATCTTAAATTCACTTGCCAGATCTGGCGAGGTTTAAAAAAATGAATAGTCGCTTGCCCAAAAAATTTCCACCCTTTCTGTTCACTCGAAAAAAAAGAAAAAAAAGCAAAAAAAATCGTGATTGCATCTCAAAAATCGTGATTGCATCTCAGAAATCGCGAACTCAGAGATCGTGAGATAAAATCGCGATCAAATCCCGATCTCAGAATTCGAGAGATAAAAAATTGTGATATCAAATTGCGATCTCAGAGAGATCTGAGATCGAAAATTGTGATCTCAAGCGAGATCTTTTTTCTTCTTCTTTATCTGGGCTATAAAAAATGGGCTTGTTTTATATATATACTAGATTTGCCCGTGGGCACGTGCCTATGGCACGTTTTCGGAACGATACAAAACATGAAAAACTTGTAAACAGTAAAACAACAATTATGTAGCTCAAGTTTGAATAGTATGACAATAATTAGTTGTAAATAAAAGTCCATGTTTCCAATAGTATATATTGAAAATAATTATAAATGGGGGTATAAAATCTAACTTCTTAGAACTTTAGGTGTGGAGTTGAAGAGATATTTAAAATTTCTAAGTAAATATAGAAAGAATGAGAGAGAGATAGGGAGAGAGAGAAAAAGAGAAATATGAAGTGAAGAGAGAAGAGATAGATAGTAATAAAGTATTAAAGTAATTTTTAATTTTGGGGGAAAAAATGTTGTTTTGGGGTTTGAAATTTTGGAGGGAAAATATGTTTTGTGAAGTTTGATCTAGGCCTCTGATTTTAGGGGGGATTGATTGTGAGCCACTTGATAGCTTTCTTCGTAATTTATTATATAGATACTAGGTTTGCCCGTTGACACGTGCCTACGGCACGTCTTCGGAACAGTACACATTGTTTGATCATATAAAATAATTTTGAGGGTCTAGCAAATTAATTGCAGTAGCAAACATATTATATGAGAAACTTTTGGGGGTCCAGCAAAAAACATATTATATGAATTTTTATTTATTTTTTTTTTGTTTTTTTGAATTATTTTTAAAGTTTAATTTTTTTAATTTTTTAATTTTTTTAATTTTTTATATTTTTTAATTTTTTAATTTTTTAATTTTTTAAATTTTTTACTTTTTTAATTTTTAATTTTTAATTTTTAAATTTTAAATTTTTTTAATTTTTTTAAATTTTAAATTTTTTAATTTTTTTAATTTTTTAAATTTTTAAATTTTTATTTTTTTAAATTTTTAAGCTTTTAAATTTTTTAATTTTTAAATTTTTAATTTTTTAAATTTTTAAATTTTTAAATTTTTAATTTTTAAATTTTTAAATTTTTAAATTTTTAAATTTTTAAATTTTTAAACTTTTAATTTTTAAAATTTTTAAACTTTTAAATTTTTAAATTTCTTTATTTTTATATTTTTATATTTTCATATTTTTTATTTTTATTTTTTTAATTTTTTTTAAAAATTAAAATTTTATTTTCTTAATTTTTTGAATATAAGAGGGAGGGAAAGAGAGAGGAAAAAAATTAAATAAATATAAGAGTTGTTTTGGGTGGGGGATTTGAATTTGAGTTTTGGGGGGGAAATTTTGGGGGGGGGCGAATATGTTTTGTGAGGTTAGATCTAGGCCTTTGATTTTTAGGGGGGTTGAAAGAGAGCCACTTGATAGCTTTCTTTGTGTTTTATTATATAGATATTTGGCTTTTAATTATTTATTAATTGCTTAACATTTTGTGATCTCAAATTGCGATCTCAGAGAGATCTGAGATCGAAAATTGTGATCTCAAATCGCGAGCGAGATCTTTTTTTCTTCTTCTATTTCTGGGCTTTAAAAATGGGCTTGTTTATATATATATATATATATATATATATATATATATATATATATATATAGTAAGTCTATTAAGAGCAGCTCAGAAGCTGAATGCCTTATCGGGAGCTGGGAAGCTCAGCCGTCTGATCGAACTTGATCACGATCGGACGACTGAGATCCCTCTCCACCTTTCTTCAGATTAGCAGAGGGGTAAAAGGGGTATACCCCATTCGATCTGAGGATACCCCTTATCTCTAATCTTCCTTATCGATTAAGCCTTCCTCTCTTCTCTCCCGCTCTCTCTCGTTCCAAACCCTAATCGCTCTCTCCCGCTATCTCCTCCCGCTCTCGACGATCAAAGACGCTCTCTTTGGATTCCTCTCTTCTCTTCTCACCCTATCTTGAAGAGAGCGGCATCTTCGAAACCCTAATCGAAGATCTCTTCGAAACCCTAATCGATAAGGAAGTGAAGTCGAGCGCGCTCTTCTCTCCCGCTCTCTTTCTTCCTCACCTGTGTAAACCCCTATCATTAAAGCATCGATCAGATCCACACTTCGCTTATCTTCAGATCTGTGGAGGGGTAGAAGTGGCATACGCGATCGATTTCAGGGCTGCCGGTTTGGATTTCTCGGCTCATTGGGTTGTTCCTCTCTCATATTCCGGAGGGAAGTATTTGACTCTCATAAATGCTTTAATGATATCTGTTTAATTTCTTGCATTTTCTTTCGGTTTTGTTTGTAGGCAATGATGAGATTGATTTGGATATTAGTTGGTTACAAAATTTTGGGGCATTGAAATTATTGTTTTGAAGGGTATTTGATTGTGTGCCATGATAATTATTCAAAGTTGAATACACATGTTGGGTATGAGCGGGAGAGAAGAGAGGAAGGCTTGAAAGTATGGTGTTTGAATGTCCAATGCCCTCAACACTAACTTTACATTTATGAGTTTTGAGACTAGATCAATTCACCAAAATTTTTGGCACCGATGACTCATAATGGTTTAGGCAGTGATGCAAAACACTTTATGATCTGAATAATTATTTCAATCATGTTTTAAGTATTCTTGATTATATATCTATCATATCCCAGTTGGCGCGGCACTCCAATGCAGCCCTACTTATGATTAGTGTTTTCTGAGCCTATTGGTTTTCGTTAGTCTATATATACTCATGAGTAAGTCTATTATGTGAGCTTGGCCGATTGATTGTGAGAAGATAAGAGATAGGGGTATTTGATTTTACCCCTTTTACCCCCAAACATTCTGAAGATAAGTAGTATCAAATATGAGTCGTTCCATCGCATACAATCACGAAGGAATGGCTAAAACCCCCCCGCTCCCGATAAGGCATTCAGTTCCCAAGCTCTTAATAGACTTACTCTATATATGTAACACAGTTGATGATAAGCTCCAACCAACACAGACAGAACATGAAGTATCAATTTTTGTCAGTCCAGAACAAACACAAACAGATCATGAAGTATACAAAAAAACTGTATATTAGGCAGTGATGCTAAACACTTTATGATCTGAATAATTATTTCAATTTGTTGTATTTATTCTTGATTATATATCTATCATATCCTAGTTGGCACGGCAACCCAATGCAGCCCTAGTTATGGATAGTGTGTTCTGAGTCTATTGTTTTTTTATTTGTTTATGAAAGACAGTTGATAATAAGTTCAAAACTGCAGAAACAGTGCATGAAGTATGCAAAATTTGTAAGCTCCAAACAACAGAAAACTAGACTTTATAGTAACTGACGTTGGATGTGTATGTGTTGGGTACTCATCTAAGCCTTTCGGTCTTTGAGTCTCTCAAATGCTTTGTTGGTGTAGGCCGTGATGCAAAACAGTTTATGATCTGAATATTTACTTCAAGATTGTTGTATTTATTCTTGATTATATATCTATCATATCTTAGTTGGCACGGCACCCCAATGCAGCCCTAGGTATGAATAGTGTGTTCTGAGCCTACTAGTTTTATTTAAACCACATGTTCAGTTTCTGTTGTTCTGACACTATACCAAGTTTGAAACTTCATGGCAAGCTTCTGTTAGTATTGCGCACATAAATTTTGGTACTTCGTGTCCATGTTGAAAGAGTTCATTTTATGTTTGTTCTGAGTGAACAAAATTTGATACTTCATCAATATGTTTCTGTTTGTTCTGGGCTAACTTTAAGTTCACAACATTGGATACTTAATGACCTGCACTCGACAAACGTGGATACTTCAAGTTCTGTTTTTGTTTGTTCTGAGATTACAAATTTTGATACTTCGTGATTTGTATCTGATTGTTCTGAGCTAACAACATTTGTATACTTCATGCTATGTTTCTGTTAGTTCTGGACCGGCTAAAATTGATACTTCATAATCTGTCTGTGTTTGTTCTGGACTGGTAAATTTTTTATACTTCATGCTCTATTTGTGTTTGATCTAGAATGGCAAAATTTGATACTTCATGTTCAGTTTGTGTTAGCTCTAAGCATACAAATTTTGTCATACTTCATGCTCTGTCTGTGTTGTTTCTGAGCATACAAATTATGCATACTACATGCTCTGTCTGTGTTGCTCCTCAGCTTACAAATTTTGCATACATCATGATCTGCCTGTGTTTGTTCTGGGCTGATAAAATTTTTATACCTGATGCTCAAGCTGTGTTTGATATGGACTGGCAAAAATTGCCACTTCATGTTCTCTCTGTGTTGGTTATGATCTTACAATTTTTGCATACTACATGCTATGTGTGTGTTGCTTCTCAGCGTACAAATTTTGCATACTTCATGATCTGTCTGTAGTCAGTTCTGGGCTGGCAAAATTTTACACTTCATGCTCTCTGTGTTTACTCTGGGCTGGCAAAAATTGATACTTCATATTCTGTTTGTGTTGTTTCTGTGCTGGCAAATTTTGATAGTTCATGCTTTTTTGGTGTTGGTTCTGATCGAGGAGGAAAATTTAACACTTCATGACTTTTGAACTTCATGTTCAACCTCTGTTTCCCTGAGCCTACAATATTTACTTGAAGATTTTTTGCGTTCTGAACCGACTATCTGTTTTAATTTATTTTGTCTTCTCCAGGTTCAATAATTTCAGTTTACCTTTGATTTCAGGTTGATTTCAGCATGAAGTGCATTTTGGAGCCATTGAAGACTGCAGTACTAGAAAATTGGAAATTCGGAGCAATTTATCTAAATTTTTTCATGTAATTGAAATTTATTAAACAATGTACTATGTTGTAAAATATTATTTATGTTTCAGTTCTTTGTACAGTGTCAGATGTCAAGTACATTTCTTATGCTGTAGAGTTTTTGTGAACTATTACTTTACAATTCTATGAAGATCTAATTTTTTTCCAAATATTCAGTTCATTATTGTCTTGATGTAATGATTGAAATTTTGTATATTTTTGGGTGTATTACGCAGCATGGCGTATCCAATTGATTTTCATGTTCAGAAGTACCACAAACCGAGCATCATGTCCATAAATTTTGTAAGCTCTGAACTAAGACAGACAGAGCATGAAGTAACAAATTTTGTAAAGCTCATAACTAACACAGGCTAGTCATGAAGTATGCAAAATTTGTAAGCTGAGAAGCAGCACACAGAGAGCATGTAGTATGCAAAATTTGTATGCTCAGAAACAACACAGACAGAGCATGAAGTATCAATTTTGCCAGTCCAGATCAAACACAGATAGGGCATGAAGTACAAAAATTTTGTCACCCCAGAACAAGCACAGGCAGATCATGAAGTATGCAAAATTTGTAAACTGAGTAGCAACACAGACAGAGCATGTAGTATGCACAATTTGTATGCTCATAAACAACACAGACAGAATATGAAGTATCAATTTTTGGCATTCCAGATCAAACACAGATAGAGCATGAAGTATAAAATTTTTATCAGCCCAGAACAAGCACAGGCAGCTCATGAAGTATGCAAAATTTGTAAGCTGAGTAGCAACACAGACAGAGCATGTACTATGCAAAATTTGTATGCTCATAAACAACACAGACAGAATATGAAGTATCAATTTTTGGCATTCCAGATCAAACACAGATAGAGCATGAAGTATAAAAATTTTAACAGCCCAGAACAAGCTCAGGCAGATCATGAAGTATGCAAAATTTGTAAGCTGAGTAGCAACACAGACAGAGCATGTAGTATGCAAAATTTGTATGCTCATAAACAACACAGACAGAACATGAAGTATCAATTTTGGGCAGTCCAGATCAAACACAAATAGAGCATGAAGTGTAAAAATTTTACCAGCCCAGTACAGACACAGACAGATCATGAAGTAAGCAAAATTTGTAAGCTGGGAATAAACACAGACAGAGCATGTAGCATGCAAAATTTGTAAGATCATAACCAACACAGACATAACTTGAAGTATCAATTTTTTTCCAGCCCAGAGCTAACACAGACAGAGCATGAAGTATAAAAATTTTGCCAGACCAGAACAAACACAGGCAGATCATGAAATGAACAAAATTTGTAAGCTCAGAACCAAAACAGTCAGAGCATGTAGTATGCAAAATTTGTAAGCTGAGAATCAACACAGACATAACATGAAGTATCAATTTTTTTCCAGCCCAGAGCTAACACAAACAGAGCATGAAGTATACAAATTATCTTAGCTCACAACAATCATATACAGATCATGAAGTATCAAATTGTGTAGTCTCAGAACAAACTCAAACAGAACTTGAAGAATCAAATCTTGTCGAGTGCAGATCATGAAGTATCCAATTTTTGTCAGCTTGGAGTAAGCCCGAAACAAACAGAAACATAACTTGAAGTATCTCCGGTGGGTCGCTAACGAACATCTCGTTCTTTCTCTTCGATTCCTGCACCAAATGATTCATCAAATAGAAGAAAATTCAAGTACGTATGTGGCATGTTCCTGGAGAGTGTATGTTGAACATGGTTAAAACTTGTAGGCTCAGATTAAGTGCAACAGAAAACATTATATCTTTCACTCGGAATAAAAAATTCATGCCGGCTCAGAAAAACACCACCATCAACTTTAATATCCGGTAAAACCATTGTTAACGATGCATTTTCAAAATGAAAATCAAAATTTGTAAGCTCAGACCCAACACAAACAGAGCATGAAGTGGCAAATAATTTCAGCTTCCCAACTCAAAACAAAACTGAAATGAACATGAAGTTGAACACCATCCAATAATCATGAAGTATGAAATCATGCATAAACTTTTCATCACTGCCGCATATTAAATCAAGTATAAATGAGTCAAATTTGAAATTTTGAATTTGTCACTAGGGCCGCTTTATTAAGGCACACCGGCTAGTGTCTAAGAATAAAATTCAAGTTGCATATACTTTTCATCATTGCCTACTAAAAGTGGAAAATTAAACTATAAACCCGAAATTTTTTACCAACTTTTCAGGAACTAAACTGCTTATCGAGCATCAATTTTTTTCCATCAATAATTTACCTGCAAACAAACAAGACAAAAGCGTCAAATTAACAAATGTGTTATAATGTATTAAACTAATATAACGGCAGATATGTATGACACTTACCTTGCAAAAGCCACAGAAATAAATCAACAAAGTTCATGCTATATTCGGAGCATCCTCTGTTATAGGTTGCATTGTTGAAACTGTAGTAGAAGCTTGTGACTCATTTATAGTAGAGCTACACGATTAATGTTCACAAAATGAAATTAAGATTATACCATATACAAAGAAAAAGTATAAACTTTGTATTTAATTACTAACCTTTTCTTTAAAGGACAAGTACGACTGTCATGATTAACAAGCTTCTTGCACAAGCGACACTTTCTCAGTGGTTTCGCAGCCTTCTCCAATGCTTTCTCCTTCTCCAATGCTTTCTCCTTCCTGGCAATAGCATCAACCCATAATACATGGGTTAATTTGTTGTCTTCATCAACCATGTAATGAAAACAGAAAGAAGGATTCATCTCTTTTTCCTCTTGGAAGTGCTCCAGCAATATATCAACATCATAAGGTCTCATACCATCCTTATCTCTTTGCAAGGAATTTCTAATGTCTTTTTTAGTACAATTAATGTTACTGAAACCTTCATTTTCTATTTCCATGAAGGACATCAACTCTGAAGTCCGTATGTTAGCCTCTTTGAAAGTACTGAGTAAACTTTTTTGCGCTTCAGAGACAGTTCTATTACATCTTAGAAATTGTTGCTTTCTAGGTGTGACACAAATATGGCTGTGCTCCTCAACAAACCTACGGATTGACCATCTCCTGTCATCATCCCTTTGGATTCGTATTTGAGCCATACACTCTTCTTTCGTCACGGCCCTTTTCCTTCTCTTGATCAAATTTGAAGAAGAAGATTCTTCGTTATTGGCAACATTCACAACAGTTGTATCAACCGGCTTGCCTTGCTTTGAGCAAACAAATTGTTGTGAATATCTTTCCTTTGTGGAAGTATCAACCATCGTTGTAAACTTGCGTACTGAAAAACCAACTAATTTTGCATATGTTTTATAAAATTCATATCCGTCTTCTAATGTTGCAAATACTAAACCAACAAATGGTTTAGAAGCATCATCAACGTCCCTCCAACTGGACTGAACATCTTGGCTTAGTAATTCCTGATTTTCAACCTCCATCCTTCGTAGGAGAATGAGACAACAAAAATTAAAAATAAAGCTACAACCTTAAATTAGCACAAACGAAAAAGTCCAACATAATACATTCTTGATCTACAAGTCCAAATTTTTTTCTTTTATGGGAGAAACATTTAAATGGCAAACAATCTACAACTTCTTACATGGATTTTACGTGGAATTTGGGTGCTTATATGCATGTGTCATGTCCTATTAGCAGTGATTGAAGCAAATCTCGAAAGAAACAAAAACTAGACTGCATATTACATGGATTTTGTGTGCTTATATGCATGTGTCATGTCCACATCTAAAAATTCCATATACCAGTACGAAAATAGAATTTGCTATTCTAAATGTACTAGTCCGAATACTAGTGCGAATATTATCAGAGCATAATTTAAGCGCTAAAAATATAACAACAACCTAGAAGCATTTATAAAGGAAATAAAATTTGAATTCGAGATGAGAAATCGAAACCCTTGTCGCAGTTTGGGTTCTCCGTCAGAAGGAGAGAACGAACTTGTAAGTGCTCTTCTAAGGTGCAGCTCCCGAAGGTGAAGAAATCGATCGCGTATGCCACTTCTACCCCTCCACAGATCTGAAGATAAGCGAAGTGTGGATCCGATCGATGCTTTAATGATAGGGGTTTACACAGGTGAGGAAGAAAGAGAGCGGGAGAGAAGAGCGCGCTCGACTTCACTTCCTTATCGATTAGGGTTTCGAAGAGATCTTCGATTAGGGTTTCGAAGATGCCGCTCTCTTCAAGATAGGGTGAGAAGAGAAGAGAGGAATCCAAAGAGAGCGTCTTTGATCGTCGAGAGCGGGAGGAGATAGCGGGAGAGGGCGATTAGGGTTTGGAACGAGAGAGAGCGGGAGAGAAGAGAGGAAGGCTTAATCGATAAGGAAGATTAGAGATAAGGGGTATCTTCAGATCGAATGGGGTATACCCATTTTACCCCTCTGCTAATCTGAAGAAAGGCGGAGAGGGATCTCAGCCGTCCGATCATGATCAAGTTTGATCAGACGGCTGAACTTCCCAGCTCCCGATAAGGCATTCAGCTTCTGAGCTCTTAATAGACTTATTATATATATATATATATATATATATATATATATATATATATATATATATATATATATATATATATATATATATATAATAAGTCTATTAAGAGCTCAGAAGCTGAATGCCTTATCGGGAGCTGGGAAGTTCATATATATATATTTGTGTTTTAATTATTTATTAATTGCTTAACATTTTCTTTGAGATTTAATGAATTAGTAAATTTTTATTGTTAGCCAAAATAACTAGCATGGTTGGACTAGAAATTTTTTTGCTAGCCAGACAATCCAATTGCTCTCCATTTTGCATATTCTAGCAAGCCAAAATGGCTAGACTGTGGAGATGCTCTTAGGGAGGATGATGAACTGACATGTGTATAAGCACTCTTTAGAATATAGATACTAAATCTTCAACGTGTATCATTAGTTTGGAGTTTTTGTTTACTATGAGAATGTTTAAAATGGTGTGCCTACTGGTTGCATTTAAAATATGAATAAAAAAAGTAAAATAATAATGATTACAATAACAATAATAATAATTGTCAAAAAAAGGGAGGGGGGGGGGGGGGAATATTTGGTGCCCCAAAAGTAAAATCTCAATTATTTTTAAATTAATTATAGTTTCAAGATACTGATGAACCCGAATCCAATCCTCTGAATTTTTTAAAAACCCATTTTTGAGTAATTAGATTTATAAGCAGTATTTTATTCCCTTTAAACGTGGTATTCCTATTTTACCCTTTTCTCCTACCAAATAAGATCTACAAGATATTTAATTAGGTCTATTTTGTCTATATGTTTTGAATAAATAGATCAACTTTCTTTTTCCTTGGACGACCGCTTCTATTTTCCTCTGATTCAAAGCTTTTCCATTGTCGTAGTTAATCTGAAGTGTTTTTTCTATGTGGGCAAGTATGTGGGCCATCTACAATTTTTCCTCAAGTTGTTCATCTTCTTTTTCACCCACCGCAAAATCTACCATTATTCTCATGGAATCACTAGCCTCATGTTCATGTTACAATCTTCTTCGACTTTGACTCCACCAACTATTAGGAATTGTTGACTCAAATACACTTAGGCACGAATGAGTTGAAGTTGGAGAAGAAGAACATATGGCGAAGACAACAACTGAACAACAGCAACAACAGTGGTAGCAGCTGGCAGTCGACCGCACAATGCAGTCGACTGTGTGCGCTGTTTCAGGTTTGAAGAATTGTGGTCGATGGCTAAGAAGGGAAGTGGTTCGCATCGAGGAGCTGTATGTTATTTGGGCTGCGAATTTTGGGTCCAATTGGCTGTATTTTTGTATATCTTCAGGGTTTACTTGGGGGTTATATATATATATATATATATATATATATATATATATATATATATATATATATATATATATATATATATATATATATATATATATATATCTGTGTGTGTGTGGGGGGGGGTTACTTGGGGGGTATATATGTGTGTGTGTGTGTGTGTGTGTGTGTGTGTGTGTGTGAACTCCAAGGTTGAGGCTTTATGTCATTATCATTGTACAACTTCAAGAGAATAGAGTGTCAAATGTTTAAAAGGTGTGTGAGAGAGAGGGGGGGAGAGAGAGAGAGAGAAAGAGATTAGTGTTTGATTTCTTTGTATCTTTGTATTTCTTGAGTAATAGAAAATATTGATTATCTTTGTATATTAATGTGTTCTTGTGATTATTACAGTGTCTTATTATTGGTGCATCTAGGTCTTGTGGGCGTGTTGACTTCTGTTGTGGGCACTACAAGTGGTATTATAGCAAAGGTTTTGTAATGGCCAATAGCAAGTCGAAAATCGAGAGGTCATTTTTCCGTCAGAAAGATTTAGATGGTTTGTTGTTTGGTGAGAAACTGGAAGGTGTATATAAGGATGTGAAGATCTTGGCCGAGTGGAACCCGTTTGGATCAGAAGGCTATAGGGCAGATTTAGTTGGCCCGAGGGAATGAAGGTTCAGCTTGCTTAAGAAAGAGCATTCAAGGAACTAACATTGAACAATAAAGATCAGATGCCCAGCCTTTGCGCCGTCTTAGCCATCCCTGACCAGGGTCGCTCCCACACATATAGCGTTTGTGATCGGCCTCTTCGGTTCGGGTCGAAAATAGAAGAGTTTAAGTCGATCCAAAATTCAAAGGAGGTTCATGGCTAAGGGTAAAGATGTCCGAATTAGAGAATGTGTTATTTTGGGGAATAAGGGCAAAATGGTCCCCGAAATAGATTCTGACACCCCTCTTGATTGCTCAGTTGGAAGATATTGATTATCTTTGTATATTATTGTGTTCTTGTGATTATTACAGTGTCTTGTTATTGGTGCATCTAGGTCTTGTGGGCATGTTGACTTCTGTTGTGGGCATTACAAGTGGTATTATAGCAAAGGTTTTGTAATGGCCAATAGCAAGTCGAAAATCGAGAGGTTCAATGGAAGTGACTTTGCGATGTAGAAGATTCAGATAGTGTCATTTTTCCGTCATAAAGATTTACATGGTTTGTTGTTTGATGAGAAACTGGAAGGTGTATACAATGATGTGAAGATCTTTGGCCGAGTGGACCTCGTTTGGATCAGAACTCTATAGGGCAGATTTGGTTGGCACTGAGTAGGAAAACGTTGTTTCACATCTCGAAGGCAAAGACTGCAATGGAGGATGGAGATTCTTACGGATATGTATGAGAAACCGTCAGCATCTAATCAAATTCTTCACTTGAAGAAATTGGTTAACATGAAGTTGAGAGAAGGGGGTTCAATAGCGGAACATGTGAACAATTACTGAATTGTTTACAACTGGAAGATAATGATTAAATTTTCAAAAAGTGGATAGTCATTATTACTTCTATCTACTCTACCCGATAGTTATGATACGGTGGAACAGAATATTACAGGGACTATGACATATTCGATGACTTTACATGATGTTGTGAGCAACATCATGAACGAGGAGATGAGAAGGAAGAGAAATGGAGAATTTTCATCATATTCTATCCATCCTGCAATTTCAGTTGAGAGACGTAGGAGATCTAAAGGAAGTCGAAGAAGAAAGGATCAGAGTAGCGAGTTCGAGAGTAGGTCTAATGACAATGATGAGGAACGTGGACCTGTGTGTTGGTATTGCCACAAGCGGGATCGCATGATGCGCAGTTGTAAGGCCTTTATAAAGATGAAGCAGGAAAAATCGAAGAAGCCAATATGGTGGTCAATGAAACAGGTTGTGGCGAGTTTTGCTTGTCAGCCAGGGTGGAGTTGGACACGTGAGATTGGTGTATTGATTTGGGAGTTTCTTTTCATAGCAGTTCGAGGAGGGAAGTGTTTGAGGACTTCAGAGATGGTTTTTTCGGAGATGTGATTGTGGGTAACGGTCAGCAGTATTCTATAAGTGGAGTTGGTACTATTCACGTGAAAGCCGATGATAATCAGAGTATTATCTTATGAGAGACAATACATGTCATAGACTTGAAGGAAAATCTTATCTCGATGGGAAAGCTACACAATGAGGGTTTGTCAACTACATTTGGTAGTCTGGAATGGTGTATAAATGCAGGTTCAAGGGTGATAGCAAGAGAGAAGCATGAGTGAACATTGAATTTGCTTAGAGACATGAGTTGTATTTCTCATTTGATGAAACTTAGCTGGGATCAAAAAGTAGGTTGTGTGGGGTGCAACCAAGTTCTGTGAATTGTGGGGCAGGTTCAGAGGAGGTCACACATTTAGTGGACCTACTGGCCATGAGAGGGATCCTAGAGAGGAAGATATTGCTGCGGTGAGAATTCTTTGTGATATGATAGAGATTTCAAGTCGCTCTTGTGTGGTTGAGAACACTAGTATCTATATGTGGGGTGATGTCGATGACTGTAACCGAAATGGAGCAGTAAGTGGAGTGCAATCTGCGAATTTTGTGGAGATGTCGTTCACAGAGGCTTATAGTGCAGAGTGTGCATTGAGAGGTTGTGAGCCAAGTCCGGTGTCAGCAGAGATTCTGCGATGTAAAGAGTCTTGTAACATAGAATCCGATATTGGGGATTATTTCTATATTGTTCGTGCCATATGTGATAGATGGTGGGGAACATCCTTCATTAGCCTTTGAGGGGTGGTTGGTGCTCTCCACGTGGATGACATCTTGATATGTGTAATTGAAATGGGGCTATGAGTGTAGTGCAATCTGCAAATTTTTTGGAGGTGCACTCCACAGAGGATTCTAGTGTAGAATGTGCATTGATAGGTTGTGAATCATGTCCGGTGTTAGCAGATATTCTGCGTGGTGATGATTCTTGTAACACGAAATTCAACACAGGAAATTGTTTCTCTGTTGTTCGTGCCCTATGCGATAAATGGTGGTGCACATCCTTCATGAGCCTATGAGGGGTGGTAGGTGCTCTTCCTGATAGTGATTAGCACTTGGGTCTTTCATGAGTTGTGGGAGACTGACAGAGATAATGCGAGATAAAGATACAATAACTTTGGAGTGTTGTGTATTTGGTCCAAGTAGGAGACTATAGGAATTGTGAAATCAAATACACTTTAGCACAAAGGAGTTGAAGTTGGAAATAAGAAGATAAGACGAAGACAACAGTTGAACAGCAGCAACAACAACAGAGGCATCAACTAGAAATCGACCTCCTAGTGCAGTCGATTGTGTAGTCGATTATGTTCGCTATGTTCCGGGTTTGAAGAATTGTAGTTGACCACCAAGGAGGACAATCGACTGCATTGGGGCACTGTATGTTATTTGGGTTGCATGTCTTGTGGGCGTGTTGACTTCCATTGTGGGCACTACACCAACCCCCTTGTCTATGAAAGTTCTTAACCATCTAAGCTTCGTGGCATAATTTTTTTTCTTCGAAAAGCTTGTACAATGCGACTTTGCAAAAGAAACATCATTTACTTAAAGGTTCCAAGATGAAGAACTCCTTGAGTGGTGTTTAGGAGGCATAGTCCTAATCCTTGAAGGTGCGGTGATTTTCTTGTCATCTTTATTATGGTTAACTGGTTATGGTGGATCTTTAAGAAGGGATTCTCATTTGTGAGCTAAAGATGATGAACTACGGGTTGTAGATATTTGGTTGGTCATCATTTTTGAATATTGCAGAGGATTTGAAATCTTTGGTGCATTTCAAAATTTGATTACTACAACATAATTTAAGGAATGTTATCTCTGGGATCTCGTGTGATTTCATGCTCCTTTACAATTTTGTAATGTGATGAGTTCAACTCTATTTCAAAAGAGTACGATATTTTTATATGTTCGAAATTAATAAAAGCATATATTAAACCAAGTGTTTGAATAATACTATTATGTTGAATTGGTGAACTTCAGTATATCTAAGAATAATTGATTATTTTGTCTTCCATATATGATCGGATTGTTAACTGATATGGGTAAAAATAGAACTAAATCGGGACCGTTCAAATCGAACATGAATCTTAAAGCTCTCAAGGGGGAAACGGTAATTTCACCTATAAACGGGTTCGAAAATAGGAATTGGGTCTCTTTCCAGCCTAATAACCCAAAAATGGGTCTTTCCTACTTGGTTAGGGTGACGGCCCATTATAAACCAGGCCAGGTCATTTCAAGAGTAATTCATATTCGTGATTATCTCTAAGGGACGATTTAAACCAAATCTCTTATCATGAAATGATTTAAACTCTGTTTCTTATCCAAAAACACCGGGATATAAAGATAAATGGTTATCTCTAAACTGTCTCTAAAGGCGACTATAAATACCCCTCTCCCCCACCATAAAAAGGTAATCAATATTGTTTATCCACAAAGCGCTCTTTCATAATCTTCATGATTACTGACTTGAGCGTCGGAGGGTTCGTCGCCGGAAATAATCCCGGTGTTTCGAACTTTTTGCAGGTTAGTGGCAGTGGTGAGAAACAGTCAAACATCTGCAAGAAGTCAAAAGGTTCGCTTTTATTGTTTCTAGAAGACTTCACAAATCATCTGTTTTCTCCCACACCAAAATTAGTAGCAACAGATTGGCGCAGTCTGTGGGAAACGAAGAAAAGCAATCCAACCTTATTTCGCCAGCAAAAGTTGTTCTAGCCATGCCTCCAAAAGGAAAAGGGAAGGCAGCAGCGTCCAGCCGAAAAGCCACACCTCTTCCTCCTTCTCCCCCAGTCTAAGATGTTTTTCCTCAACCGGACCAACAAGTTCAGCAACCGCAGCCTGGACTGTCTCTCTCAACAGCCTCCTCCCAGGTCCACGGGGGCTGCTCCAGGGGGCTCTAGACGAAGCTGTCAGGGACAACACTCCCACTATGACCGTATATCAGTTCATAATCCTTCAACCGACTCCATGACCTCTCAAAGTCCTATAGAACCGGAAGATCTCCGTCAAGTCATTGTTAACCGTCAGTAGGGGTGGACCTTCGTAATCACTTCAATAAGAGGTGAGCCCTTGATGAAGTCCCTCACTCCGAGTGCCAAAGTGCCCCGAGAGGCCAGTCCCCTCGCAAGCAAAGATTTAGAAGAATCCTCTCCTCGAGGAGGCGAAGGGGGTCCCCTCAGCGCCGTCAGCGGAGAAGCCCCACTCTAACAAGTCGATCAGCACTTAGAGACCTGCCGAGCCGAAGGGGCACCGATCACTCGGGAAGAGTTCCAGAACTTCAAAGAGGACATCCTGCGAGCCCTCGATGTTGCCGTGAGTCACGATCAGCATGCACCTAGCCCTCGTCACGCCCCGGGTCATGACCATTGCGCACCTAGCCCTCGCCGTGCCGTCACTTATGAAGGAGAGTCCCGAGGGTCGACTAGATCCGACCGGAGGGAAGACTCCGTCTATCGCCGTCTCCACGAGATGGAGACGCACCTTAGCAAACTCGACAAGGAAAAGGAACAACGGGCGATGAATTTTTGCCCTAGCAGGCCTCTTTTCTCCAGGACCGTCATGGAAGCTCCGATCCCTGAGACCTTTATGCCCCCTCACTTCGAATTCTACAACGGGGAGTCAGACCCGGCTGATCATATAGAGAGTTTTAAAACTCTCATGATGATTCATCAGGCCTCAGATGCGCTCCTTTGCAAGACCTTCCTGGCCACTTTGAAGAAACCTACGAGAGAATGGTACTCCCGATTGTCCCCCGCCTCCATCTTCTCGTTCGACCAGTTTGAGAAGCTTTTCCTTACTCACTTTGTCAGCAACCGTCAAGCCGAGAAGACGGGCACATCATTGCTAGCACTTAGTCAGAGGAAGGGCGAGCGTCTGAGGGACTATGTGCAACACTTCACTAGTGATGCTCGGTCTATCGCCTCTCTCGATCAGTTGGTGGCTTCAGCAGCATTCCGACACAATACCAACCACGCCGACCTAAAAGCATCCCTTGCCAAGAAGCCACATCAGGACATCTCGGAGCTCTTACTAAGGTGCAAGAAGTATATCCGAGCAGAAGAATCCTTCAATCCTCATGATCAGAAGGAACCCCTTGCCGGGAAGAAACAGAAAAGGCACGGATGAAGAAGGCACTAAGAAGCTCCAGAAGGATAAAAGCGGCCAACACCGCCCTCCTCCCTATTTCGAGAAGTTCACCCCTCTTAATGCCAGTCTTTGCTATCTTAATTGAGGTCGAGAAGGAAGGACTGCTCCAACCACCCCCGAAACTGAATACCCCTGGCAAAAAGAGGAACAAAGATAAGTGGTGTCGCTTCCACAGGGACCATGTCCACGATACAGATGACCGTCGGGCCTTCAAAGATGAAATTGAAGCCCTCATTCAGAGAGGACAACTGGCCAAGTTCGTTAGGAAGGACAGATGAGTAGATCTTACTCATAACCGAGGGGTGAACAAGCGAGCTGAAAGACCTGTCGAGTCTCCTGACTTCGAACCTGAAGCAATCCTACATCTCATCCACGAAGGCCCAATGGGGGGAGAGGCAAACTCCTCCCGAAAAGCCGTCATCCGATAAGTGAACTCAGTACAAAACCATCCCCCACCCAAAGGCTTTGGGGTCCCCGTGACCTTTTCAGTACAAAACCATCCCCCACCCAAAGCCTTTGGGTCCCCCACCCAAAGGCTTGGAAGGCGTTCGAACGCCTCACTGTGATGCTCTTGTAATCAACCTCCACATGGCCACCTACGAAGTGCGCCGATTCCTGGTCGACAACGGCAGCTCGGTCAATATCCTTTTCCTAGAAGCCTTTTAAGGCCTCAAGTTGTCTCGAGACTACCTTAAACCCGCCGGCTACACTCTCCATGGATTCTCCAGGATGCCAGTAATAATCGAAGGAGTCATCACTCTCGACGTAACCGTTAGCAAAACCCCAACCACCCGAACCGAACCAATGGATTTTATGGTTGTTTATGTAAAGCCTGCATACAATGTCATCCTTGGCCGACCCGGCCTGGCCGCACTTCAAGCCATACCATCTGCCTTCCATATGAAGATGAAATTCCCCACCTCCGCAAGGGTGGGAGAGGTCAGGGGAGCCAAGAAACTGTCCGAAATGTGACATGACGTCGGTAGGGGCCCGGTCCTCTCTCTTGAAGCCCTCGAGCTCCCCAGGGGAGCAACTAAGCCATCTCAGAGCCGGTTGATGAGTTAGAAGAAGTGGTCTTCTCAGAAGAAGACCTAACCAGAATGTTTCAAGTTAGCAAGGTCCTCCCAATTTGGTCAAAGCCGACATCATCTGATGCATAAGGGGGAACCGGGACATGTTCGCATGGACCGCAGCCGACATGCCTGGAATCTAGGAAGAATTGCTCATGCACCACCTCAGCGTAGCTCCCAATGCTAAAACTGTCCAACAAAAGCGTCGTAAGTTTGCACCATACCGTCAGCAAGCCATTAAAGAATAAGTAGATAAACTCTTGGCAGCTTGGTTCATCCAGGATGTCAATTACCCCGAGTGGCTTTCCAATGTCGTCATGGTGAAAAAGGTCAATGGGAAATGGAGAAATTGTATCGACTTCACCGATCTGAACAAGGCCTGTCCAAAAGATCTCTTCCCACTTCCTAGTATCGATGCACTAATCGACGCCACCTCCGGTCACAAACTCTTGAGCTTCATTGATGCTTTCTCCGGATATAATCAGATCAGGATGTTTCCCCCTGATATTCCGAACACTTCATTCACAACAGACCAAGGGTAGTATTGTTACCGCAGTCATGCCATTCGGGTCAAAGAACGTCGTGGCAACATATCAGCGCCTCGTCAACAAAGTCTTTAAGGAACAGATCAGCGCCTCGCCACTATAGGGCGCTTCCTCTCCAAGTCAGGAGAAAAGTGTCTCACGTTCTTTAAGGCCCTCAGAGGAACGAAAGACTTTGAGTGGGGGCAACCGCAGCAGGAGTCCTTCGACCAACTCAAAGCATATATGGTCAACCCCCTGCTCCTGGGCAAGCCCAAGCATGGGGAAATCCTCTACCTTTACCCCGCCACCTCGCAATCCTAGCCTTATCTGCCCGAGCTCTCGAGCTCTCGAGCTTCAACTCCTTCTCTTGTTTGGCCATTTGCTGCATCAAGTGGCTGAAGTGGCAAGTGATCTGCGTAGAAAATGAAACTCAGTCATTCATGCAAGAGAAACGCCAACACTTAACTAAAAAACAAAAAAAAATTCAAAATTAGTAGAGAACTTACCGACATGGTTGCTCGAGCGATTTCGAGCGCATCGTCACCAACGGTCCCCGCCTCCAGAGCAGCCTTGTCCTTCGGCATAGCGAGATGGCGAACAACTTGCATACAGGCGGTCGAGTTGCCAAGGAATCCGTCGAACTTCCTGACTTGCCGATCATGAACAAAGATCTTCTTGTGCTCCTCGGTCAGGAACACCTTGGCTTCAGTAGTGAAGGGGGAAACCTACAGTGACAAAGTGTCTGACAGAGGGAAATCCTTCGTGCCGACGAAAGCAGACGGTGCAACTGAAGGCATCGGCTACGAGACCCTGTGGCAGCAACCGACTTCGGTTTCGCGAAGCAATCTTCGTAACTACCTTCTTCCTCTTCTTGGCGGGCGGGGCCTTACCGCCTAAGACCCCACGCTTCCCGAGTAGCGCTTCGTAGTCCATTGATTCTGCCGTAAAGTCGAAGATAAGAACAAGTAAAATTTGGCTAAGTCACGAGCATAAGAAACTAAACTAAAAGAATGAAAAGCATACTAGGGTTGATCAGGCTATGACCCCCCCTGAAAAGCACCTCCTTGGTCAAGTCCTTCCAATCGATCTTAGGCCGATCAAGGAGTGTTTAACCATCTAGTCTCCTCGGGGCTCAAAACGAGACCTTCCTTCGCCCACTTCGAAACTTCTTCAACCCAAGCGGTCAGAATATTCCACGGCTCTTGACTTCAGATCAAAAAGAACTTATCCCTCCAATTTTTTATAGAGTCGGGGTTGTTGACAAGCTTTACCCCGTGCCTCGGAAACAAATAGAATCTAAACTTTGTCTTATGCTGTTGATGGATCTGATATAGTGTCCACAAGCACACTTAGTCGTGGCTTGATGTTCGCCGCTTGACGGTGGAGGACGAACCCGTTGACATGCCTCCACATGTTCAGCATATACTGGACTGGGCTAATTCGGTACCAGCGCAATACTTCGGTAATGAAGGGATGGAGCAGAAGCCGAGCACCTGCCAAGAAGGCGTCAACGGGCCAAAAACACATATCCACTGGCATCGGCGAGTTGGCCCTCACCCTGGCCCCAGGCAGCGTCAGATCAAATTCTTTCGGGATTAGAAAACACTCCCAAATGGACTTTAAATCCGCTTCGTTCGAGATGGAGATAGTGTCGTCAAACTCTGAGGTCTCTCGAGCGGTATTCTCCTCGAAGTCTCGTGCTCGGCTGTATACGATACGCTCGGCCAGATCGTCCGGTAGTTCCCCAAACTCGATAGAGTCCTGTCAGGGGCCCGGGCAGTCTGCCGCACTCCCCCATTCTTCTATCCCTCTCAATAATGGTCTCCACCACTGTCGAAGAAGTCCCTACCATGGCCTTACCCTTGTCGGCTGTAGGAGCTTGACTAGAGGTCGGCTCGTCGACGACGATGAGGGAGGTCTCTTGGCCCGAAGTGACCCTAGACATTCTTTAAAGTAAATAAAATTATCTATGAATTACCTTGATTTGACTCATACGAACGGAAAGATCACCAGAGGTAAAAAAAAGTTCTTCACCGAAAGCTCTTGTAAGAAGGTAAAAGTCGCCTGTGTAAAAACTTAGAGAATGAGCAAATGAGTGGGGGAAGGGAGTTTCATTGAGAGGGGGGGGGATAGTTGGAACGCTCCCCAAGGTTAAAAGGCCCCCAAAACACAAAGGCCTGGCCCATTTAGCGCAAGACGACAAAAAAGTTGGGGAACCCAAAAGCCATTTGACTGATCAGACGGTCAACTATCAAAATGTCCACGTGGCGCTCTCTCGAAGCCTCTCTAGACCTCGGTAGCTCTCACCGAGCGCTTTTAGCACTGACATCGCGATTGGAGAAATGACGTTGACTGCAACGGTCAACGGTCAAGGGATGACGCTCAGGTTCAATTTGATGGAGAGGTGGGATCAAAGACTATCAATGTAATACCCCATACTTTTAAGAATATATATAATAATATAATAGGATAATAATAATAATAATAATAATAATAATAATAATAATAATAATAATTATTATTATTATTATTATTATTATTATTATTATTATTATTATTATTATTATTATTAGATGGGCCTATAGATGATTCTATGGGCTTGGTTGTATGGGAAATGAGCCAAGAAATAAGAAATAAGAAGTGGTTGCATGGTTTTGATGTAGGCTCAGGTGTGAAGAAGGAAGTGTGCATGTTGCACGTGAAAGAAAGAAAGAAAGAAAGAAGAGAATGAATTAGTGTGTGTGTGCACATGGCATGCACGTGCTTGTGTGGATGAGTGTGGGAATTCTTAATCCCATGTCGGAAAATGCTTGAGGTGGAGTTGAGTTTAAATAATAGAGCCAATGAACTTAAGGTACCCAAATAACTATAGCATCTTTGTGAGGCAAGCCTGTGGTGGGCCGTTTGTAGGATCTATTTTTCGCGTGCGTGCATGTAGTAGCGTGCGCAGCTGAGCGGGGCTCGGGGCATTACAAATGGTATCAAAGCCGACATTCAACACCGATCGTGATGCCACAATGGTTGCAAGGCCAGTACAGATAGTGTAGGACCAGTACGAATGACAGAGAAATAACATCCATGTGTGTGGGTCACATCAGCTAGAAAGGCGATCATGTATTAGATTGTAGAAATAATTAGATGGGCCTATAGATGAGTCTATGGGCTTGGTTGTATGGGAAATAGGCCAAGAAATAAGAAATGAGAAGTGGCTACATGGTTTGGATGTGGGACAAAGTGTGAAGAAGGAAGTGTGCATGTTGCACGAGAAAGAAAGAAAGAAAGAAAGAAAGAAAGAAAGAAGGATAGAATGAATTAGTGTGTGTGTACGTGGCATGCACGTGCTTGTGTGGATGAGTGTGGGAATTCTTAATCCCATATCGAAAAATGCTTGAGGAGGACTTGAGTTTAAATAATAGAGCCAATGAACTTAAGGTACCCAAATAGCTATAGCACCTTTTGTGAGTCAAGCCTGTGGTGGGCCGATATTATGATCTATTTTTCGCGTGCACGCACGTGTAGTCGCGTGCGCAGCTGAGCGAGGCTCGGGGCATTACAGTCAATCCAACCCAGGAGGAGCGCAGTTCTACTTGCAAGCAGCAGTCACCCTCTAACCCCCCTCAACAGAAGAGTGCCAGCCCAATTCCGCTGCCGACAATGCCAGACAGTGATGCACAAAATCGGGAAATCAGGGAAGGGAAAAAAGCAGTTATGGAAATAGAAAATATTACAGATAGTATCTCAGAGATTCTGGATTTAATGGCAGTTCAAACGGAAGTTCCTAATATCCCGCATGCAGATTTTGGCAGTAAACCAAATATAGTATGCCAACTTGGAAATGATGATTTAGTGTAAATTGAATGGGAGGGAAAGGAAAATGAAATTTCCAAATATTTGTGGTCAAATTGTCGGGATCTTCTGGGCCTAGCATTGATCTTTCCAGTACATGCAACAAATTCAGGGATACCTCATCTACTTCCACTAAATACACATCAGTTCATCCGGGCTTCAAAGATATGCCTGCCAAGAAGAAGAAAAAGAAGGTGGCTACTATCAAATCTCCATTCCTTAAGCATATATACATTACCAGGAAAGCTAAATCATCATCAAAGAGCGAAGGTACTAGCCAGTCTAGTTCTAATTTATTCAAGAATTCCTTTGATAAATCAGATGATGCACATCTCACTGACATTGCCAAATCTATGGGGGTTGAACCAAAGCACCAACACGCCATTACAATCATTAGAAACTCCGAGAGAGCAGTTGTTGGCCCTGACAGGCCAACAAAACCTTTTTCTTGATGTTCTAATAGTTGTCTCACACGGTTTTGTATGTTTTTGCAATCTCTGCATTTTGGTGTTCTATTTTTGTGGTATTTCTTGTCTGAAATGAAGATCAGTTCATGGAATGTTAGAGGAACTGGTTGTCCTGATAAATGCTCTTTTATTAAAGATGGTATTAAGCTCAATTCATTCTCAGTAGTTTGTCTGCAAGAATCCAAACTCTCCAAGCCTAGTCAGAGAAAACTCTCATCCATAGGGGGGACTATCATCACCAAATGGATCATACTGGATGCAATTGGGACCTGTGGGGGTATCTTAATTGGTTGGAATGATAATTTATTTGACCTAATTCACTCTGCTTTGGATATCTTCTCTGTTTCTGTCTCCTTGAAATAGAGACTCTCTAGGGATGAATGGTCGATTACTTTAGTTTGTGCGCCTCATGATAAGGAGGATAAAGAGGTTTGCTGGCATGAAATTATTCAACGAAGATCCTTCCTCAAGCCATGCTGGGTTCTGTGTGGTGATTTTAATATAATTATGTCAGATGATGAAAGATGGGAAGGTGCGGCTCCCTTAGAGCGGTGAATATTTTCATGGATCTCATTCTTTCTCTTCAACTTCTTGATTTACCACTCTCAGGAAGAAAGTTCACTTGGTCCAGTCTTCGCAACAATCTTTCTATGGCAAGGCTTGACAAATTCTTAATTTCCAAAGAATGGGAGTTGCTCTTCCCTAACTGTGCTCAAATTTCCCTCCCTAGAGTAGCCTCTAATCACTATCCAATTGTCCTAAACACTTTGGCTATTGTACCAAAAAGCATGGCTATCACACCCCAACTTCAAACCTTCTGTGCGTTCATGGTGGGAAGGGTTTAGAACCAGAGGAACAAAAGCTGATGTCTTAGCTTCAAAGCTCAGGCTGCGCTCAAGAAAAAATTGAAGTGTTGGCAGAAAGATCATTTTGGGAAGATCAAAACTAAGAAAATGAATCTTCTTAATAAATTACAATCCTTTGATATCATCCGAGAGTCCAGACCCCTTCTACCTCATGAGCAAAAAGAATATGATACCCTGTCCAATACATACTCTGGGCTTGTTCATGCTGAAACTATTTATTGGAGCAAAGATCCAGAGTTACCTGGATTAAGGAAGGGGATGCAAATACCAAATTCTTCAATTGTATTGCAAATGGAAGTTTAAGAAGAAATTTCATTCACTCTATCCATCATGAAGGTTCTCTGAACTCTGACCCTGCTGCTATCAGATCCTGTTTTGAAGTGCATTTCTTCAATATTTGTAACCAACATAGACACTCCAACTTCTCTGTAGATTGGTCCATCCTCGACCCCTCCAAACCTGACCGCTTTCACCTTGATGCCCCTTTCACATCAGAGGAAATAGACAAAGCACATGGCCCTGAGAGTTTTTCTATGAGCTTCTTCCACCAATTTTGGGATACACTCCAGTTTGGTATCTATGATCTCTTCCAAGACATCTTTAATGGCAATAGCAGTCTGAACAGATTAAATTATCCAGATATCATGCTTCCTCCTAAATGTTAGGGATTCAATCAAGTATATGAGTTTCGACCAATCAGCCTCCTCAATTTCTATTTCAAGATCTTCATTAAGGTCCTATCTAATATATTAGGCCGATTACTTCCCTTACTTATCTCCTCCTTACATAGTGCCTTCCTCAAAAGCAAATACATACTTGACTGTTTGTAATTGCCCATGAATGGTTACTCTCTACTCCAAAAGAAAATCTGATGTTATCATGCTGAAATTTGACTTTAAAAGGCATTCGACTCCGTAAATTGGGATTTCTTGGAAGATTTGTTGGCAGTGAGGGGATTTGGAGTTAGATGGAGTGCTTGGATTCATAATATCCTTCACACTGCGAAATCCACAATACTCATAAATGGTGAAAGAGGAAGAGTCATTCATAGCAAGAGAGGTCTTAAACAAGGTGATCCTTTATTGCCAATGCTTTTCATCTTAGTTGTTGATGATCTCGCCAAAATGCTCCACTTGGGAAGGGAATAAGGAACCTTCTCAACTCTACAACTTAGAAACCCACTCTCCCAACTCTGTTATTCAATTTGCAGATGACCCCTTGTTTTTTGCAAAGGCAAGAAATATGAGATCATGATTCTCAAACTTCTATTATATATATTTACATATACCTATGGCCTTGATATAAACTTCAGTAAATTCTCCCTGGTTTATTTTGGCTGATCCCGCCATATGTTGGACTCCTTCTCTCAAATGCTCAACTGCAAACCTGATAAACTCCCTCTCAAATATCTGGGCATCCCTCTTTATAAGAAGAAGAAGACTAGTAAGAGGGAATGACAACCTATTATCTTAAAGGTTTAGAAGAGACTTTCTTGCTCGAGAGGCCACATGTTTTCCAAAGATGGGTGATTAATCCTGATCAACTCTGTTTTGTGTGCACTGTGCCAATATTTCTCTTCTCGTTTCAAACTCCCAACATGGGTGATTAGAAGAATTTATCAACTAAGAAGCAAAATTCTGTGGACAGGCAAAGATATTGATTACAGTGGCAAAGCTAATCTCAACTGGCATAGAGTTTGTAAAACTAAATCTTAAAGAGGTCTGAAAGTGTTAGATGTTAGATACTTCAACAATTATCTCCTCTTGAAGTGGTGGTGGAAACTCTGTTATAACCCCTCTGACCTTGAGAGTTTGGTGCTACATTCTCTTTATTTTAACCAAGCCTCATCACCCTATTGTTGCCCTTCTACTGCATCTACCTTTTGGAAAGATATATTCTCCCTCATAGATCATTTCTTCAGCAAACAATCAATTGTAACCTGCAAAAGAATAGCCCAATAAAATCAAATTAGAAACCAATAGAAAATGGTACTTAAAGTATGGATCTAAACTAAACTAATATAGAGAATAAAATATTATAAGACAACTAGTGATGGATAGTAGAAAGATGAAATAGGAAGACAAATGAATTCCAAATAATCAACCTTTTGCGGTGCTAAAATGAGTAGGGTGAATCAAGGGTTAGAATTTCTTTAATTTATAATAAAATGAAAAAGAAATATATATGTTCATATCCAAACAAACTTCAAATTCATGACAGAATGATGAGTTGCAGAGAAATCATTCAAACGATAAGAAAGACTCCACCTTCATTGCTCAGATGAAGTCTATAACTACATGCCAACAAAATGAACCACAATAGCGGCATAACCAAACAACATAAGCCAATTAATGATGATAGATAATAGAAACAACATCAAATAAATTCCAAAAATGAACCTTTAAGACAAAATAAATTTAATTTTTTCAAAAAGAAGCATCTTTCTCAGTCCAAATAACTTTAAATTCATGACAGAATAATGAGTTTTAGTGAAATCACTCAACGTATAATCGAAAGAAAGATTACATATTTATTGTTGAGATAAATATCTGGAACTCTATTTCAAAATTGAACAACAATATGAGAATCAAATCAAACAATATAAGGCAAGCAATGATGGATAAATAGGAAGAGGGACAAAGAAATTCCAAGAACGGATCTTTGGCGGCGTTGCAATGTGTCAGGCTTTTCGCCGAACAGGTGGTGCACATTTCAACGAAACCCCAAAAAATCTTTTTGCGGCACTGGGATGGGTCGGGCTTTTTGTCGAATAGATGCCGCACGTTTCAACAAAACCCCAAAAAAAAATTTGAGAGGGATGAAGGAAAGAGTGGAAAAAGAGTGTCGGCGGTGAGGCGCGCGATAGGCCTATTTGTATAATATAAAGTATAAAGTATAACTCCAACTCTCCCATTAATTTAAAAAAAACAAACAAACAAAGATTCCAACTATTTAAACGTACAACACATGTGCAAAACAAAATTTCAATATTTTTGTAACAACAAACAAATATATATGTTGACATACAACTACAGTTCTACTTATGAACACGTACATCGCATGTACAAATTGTACATTTCCCTCCAATTTTTTTCCAATTACCGTACACGTGTAAATCTCCAAACTCTTATGAAAACGTGCATTTTTTTTTTCTCGACCCAAACAACGTCAAACCAAAAGAACACATAGCTCCTTTCGGTCACCATTAGATTTGAAATATATATATATAATTAACCGACCCAGTTAAAAATCTCGAAGCCCACAGATCTTGGTCCAACAGTAATTAATACAGTAATAATTAATTCTGCCATTTATTAACTGACTTACTATTAGTTGGGGAGCATTTATTACTGGTAAATACCTGTAATCAATAGCTGCCTTCTTGGGGCAACTTTCCATGCAAGTTTCTACCAACCCTTTATTACATCTAACCAAACTTTTCACTTAAGTTTCTCTATAAATCGCCTTTTTAATCTCTCTCACACTCTCTCTCTCTCAGGGTTTTTGTCTCTCTTTCGCTCCGCTCTCTCCTCCTCCTCCACTCTCACACTCCTTGATGCTTTCACCGTACCTAAAAATCCCGACGGCCCGGTCCAAATGTGGGCCCACAAGGCATAATCCTCTCACCTTGTCGGAATCCGAAGCGGCCGCCGGAATCTGAACGGAATCTTCCGAAAGTATGCAACAAACCCGTTACCGGCAATTCTGATTTTATTTTGTCTAATTTTATTTTTGTCTAATTTTGGAACAATTCTGATCTTCATAAAGGTTCTTCCTTTCTTGATTTTATTTTGTCTAATTTTGGAGCAATTCTGTGTAATTATTTTGTCTAATTTTGAAGCAATTCTGATCTTCATAAAGGTTCTTCATTTCTTGATTTTATTTTGTTTAATTTTGGAGCAATTCTGTGTAATTATTTTGTCAAATTTTGGAGCAATTCTGATCTTCATAAAGGTTCTTCCTTTCTTGATTTTATTTTGTCTAATTTTGGAGCAATTCTGTGTAATTATTTTGTCTAATTTTCAAGCAATTCTGATCTTCATAAATGTTCTTCATTTCTTGATTTTATTTTGTTTAATTTTGGAGCAAATCTGTGTAATTATTTTGTCTAATTTTGGAGCAATTCTGATCTTCATAAAGGTTCTTCCTTTCTTGATTTTATTTTGTCTAATTTTGGAACAATTCTGTTTAATTATTTATCTGATGAGACGACGTTTTAGTTGGGAATTGGAGGATGTATTTTCTATACTTTATCAGGCGTTAATTAAGAGTATCAAGTTTTCCTTCTTTGATTCTAGGCAGCTATAAGAATTTCTGAAAACAGTTTGTAATTTCTTTCTTGAGTATAGAAAATACATCCTCCAATTCTTTGATTCTACAAGTTTTCCTTCTTTGATTCTACCTCACAATGTGATTTTACTGTCTAAAAAATCAACGTTGGTAACTTGTATTTTCACTACCTCAATACCCGTGTCTTTCGTTTATTTATTTTTTTGATTTTCAGTTACTTCATCTTAAGGGTTCTTGTTATGTTATAACAAGTTGATACTGCTTTTCACCCCATGGAAGCAATTCCTTACCTTGTAGCTTAAATTTCGTGTCTTCTTCACTTATTTAATTCGATCAGACTGACTAATTATTTCTTAGTGCATGAAAACAGCAACTGTAGGCAGAGATTGGAGAGAGCAAAACAAACAAAAGTTTATGTTATCAAGAGATTGGAAGTGCTTGCAAGTTTATGAAAGGAACCTCGATAAAGTGAGCCCCTCAAAAACCCGACATCTCTAATGGCTTCTGTAGGGGAGCAAAGTTTTCATTCAAAGGTACATTAAGTTTAACATAGAATACTTAATTTGTCAAATATTAATTTCATATTCTTGTACATCTTACTGATTGTTTGTCATATTTTAGTGTTTTGTATATTAATTGGGTAGTTGCAAAATTTAGTTACAAAATTTATTAAAGCTGACCTGTAAAAGAATTGATTTGCTCACAGTCCATCCTAACTTAGCAAGACAAATAAAAGGCCTTATGGTTGGTTATGTATAGAATCGTTATTTAGCAATGACTTTATTTTAGATAGGAATGTATTTTGAATATAATTTACTTATTAAATGGTAAATTGGTAATCCAAATGAAAATTACGACCATACAATACATTATTATTTAACATACTATTCAAAGTTCTTTTTTTTGTGGGGTCAAGTTCCATAGTTTTTGCGTTGAATCTATTTTTTTTTTCTTTATTTTTTTTTTGCAATGTAGAAATCTTGTTGAGCCAAACAGTACAAAAAGTGATTGAAGGATGCAGGAATACAGAGGTAAAACTCTTCACTTTCAACAACTAGTTCTTATTATGTGGTGGGAAATGGGAATGCATTTTTGATTGACTCATTATATCGAGATAATGTAAAGCTTTTTAAGTTTTGGGCCAAGTCTATATTCCGATCTAATTTTGGTCTAACTTGGTCTTTCTGGTTTCTTCAAAGCGAAGCTCACATGGCTGTTCCAACAGAAGGATTTGAGATTGAAGGCCACATTATAGTAAGTTCTTTTTAAAGTTTTTAGGGTTTTGATTTCAGCATTATATCAGGTTTCAGTCTACTTTTTGCTATTGTGAAGTTTCCCTAAATACTTAGTGAGGAATTGGATACTAAGTTAGGATATGTCGTCGTAAAAAGCTTTAAAAAGCTATGCTTAAACGGTGCTTAAGCATTTAGCGGTAAAGTGGCGCTTTATTTAGGCCAAAAGAGGTTACAATGGTTTTTTCCATATTTTGAATACCTGTTATCTTTATCAGTGTCCCAATTATATAGTAATGACAACCTGTAAGGTACCTCTTATTCTGTGTCTTGTTTAAACTGAAAATTGTCTAATTTGTGTATTAGATTAGGTTTTTTTTTCCTTCTTTCTATCTGAAGTATAACTGTTTACTCGAGTTGGCTTAGTTGTTTTAGAATACCTATTTGTGCATTAGCTTAGTTATTTAGCATAGCTAGTTTTGCACTGACTTCATGGGTGAACTGAGATGTATTATGTAATTTTCTTTATTATTTGCTCACATATTTTATTATCCAGTTACTGTAATTAATTACTTGAATTCTGCTTATGTAGACCCGTCTATGAGTTTGTATGTAATACAACAACAACAAGAGCAAAGCCTTTTTCCCAACAGTTTGTATGTAATACAATTAAAAATTAATTCCATCGTATATTTGTGAATCTCCATTATATCTGAACTCCCTGCTTCCCTGCTTCAGAGTGAATTTTTTATGAGATTTGTTAGGGATGAGTAGACTGCTGAATGTGCTACTGCATAGGTCATTGATGATAGGCATATTAGTATCCAAGTATAAGTTCCAGTTTTCTTTCTTTTAGGTGGGAATACACTAATTTCTTACTCATTATTGAGGCATTACAAGTGGTCTGAGAATGATATAAGTGATCAATAACGATATTGGTAGAGAAGAAAAATCATAATAATAGATAAGATACCTAACAAAACCAATTAGGCAAAGCTCTAGTCTGACTGATATGGAATAAATTGAATAAGCAGTATGAGACTTCGTAAATGAATTGCTTAATTGGTTGCAATCCAATCATATGTGTACACTGGTATGAAAAGGAGTTATTAAGATGTTTAAGAATGAGAGTTCACTTTCAAATGTTGTCAGAATTACAGAATATTTTGGTGGAATCAGTCAGTAATGAGCGGGGCAAAGTAGAACCCAAAGTTTTAGTAACTAAAGGAAAGTCATGATTTGAGCAAGTAAAACCTTTTGAGAAATGCAGGAGAATTAGGGTTGACTAGTTAGAAACATAGCAGCCCAATCAAATTTGAAAGTAGTATTACTTGAATTACAACTTTGAGAACAACCATTTTATAGTTTAAGATACGAAAAGGTGTCAAATGCCATGATTGGTACAAATATTCATGTATTGTGGGAATGGTAAACATGGTGTATTATAGATGGAAGTTGATGTGACTAACATTGAGCCAAGTTGAATTTCGGTAGGATTGTCGACATCAAATAAATACTTATGATGTTTTAACTTTCGAGGATGAAATTTTATAAAGTGAGGAGATCCTAATGTCCTAGTCTTTGATGAAATTATTTAACTTAATTATGATATATATTTTAAATTTCAAGTAGTACTTTGAGCTCATTCGGAAATGTCATATTGTAATATTCTCTTTTGCATATAAGTCCTTGAGATTTGTTATTAGTGATGGATAGAAAAGGGTTACTGCTGAAAGACTTATTTCAAAATGCCATAAGCATTGTCCAAAGGCTGTAGAGAGTAGAGAGGGGAACATGATGAAGTGGACATGTGGATTTTAGTAATATTACGTTATATGCGTGTTTTTTTTTAATTTTAAATATATGTATATCCCCGAAACTTGTGAGCTAAGCTAAGTGCTTATCCTTAGTTTCCAAGTAGGCTCCCCAGTTTTGAGCTTAGCCAAGAACACGAAAACACACCCCATTGTTGAGCCTGATTGGTGAGATTTATGTGGTAAGCTCTGTAAGCTTTCGTTCGTTCTTTAAATTGTCAGTTGTTCGATAAATTCAAATCAACTACGTATGCACATGGTGGTTTACTAAATAGACGAAGCTAGTAGTTGGTAAGTAACTATGCCAAACATGACAATGTTCACTTCAGATTTACAATATTAGCAAATCTGGAATTAGAATTTTTTATGGCATTTATTTGGGGATGAATTGACTTCTTAAGGATGTTACCGTGTAGGTTATTGATGAAAGTCATTAGCATTATTGATGAAAGTCATTAGCATCTAAGTACATTTTCATGTTTTCTCTCTTGGGGGGAGCATGCTAGTTTCTTAAATTTTGAGAGAAGAAGAAATTGGGGCATTACAACTTGTATCAGAATAGGAAAATTGATCAAATGATATTGAGAGAAAAGAAGAAACTCTACGTGAGGCCTAACAAGATTGATTGGGGAAAACTTTTTTTTCACTGAGATGGAGAATAAATTGAATAGGTAGTATGAGACTTCGTCCTAAATGAGAATGGTAGATTGGTTGGAATCTAATGGATATGTAGATTGGTATGAGAACAAGTTATGAATCTGTCTAAGAATGTGATTTTAGGTTTCTTTGTGGTTGGAATTACCTAATATTTTGGTGAAATCAGTTGGTAGTGAGTGGGAGAAAGTATACACAAGAAGGTTAGTAACTAGTAGAAACTCATGAATCATGATATGATTGAGTACATCCTTTTGAGAAACCATAAGCTTTGAGTGAGTATATTTTATTTGTTGTTGGTATTAAATTTTCAATCTCTTTATAACTAGTATCTGACTGTATGATTTCTTCTTTCTATCTATGTTTTGGTTGCATGCATTTATTTTGAAGTGTAGTATGTAATTTTCTATATTACTTGTTCGAGCAACTTTAAAAACAAAGCCTTAATCCCAAAACTTTGGCTTTTAAACCTTCTTTTAATTGTAATAAGTTTACTTCTTTGGGTTCCTTTTCCGTATTTAGTATAATTGGATATTTTCAAAAAAAATTGTATTATAGTGATAGTTTTTGAGCATCTGAAATTATACTTTTATATTGCATTGATTTGCTAAAACTTGTTTCATTAGGCAACTTATTGTAATTGATATTTATGTTAGTTATTTAAATTAATTTTATTACTTCCTTGAATTTTTTTCGTTTGATATGTATTTTTAAAATGAATTTTTCCTTATTCAATTAATTTAGTTTTCTAAATTTATGTATAAAAATAATAATTTTGGGAAAAAGTGTTTTGTTTTGGATTTGTTTGCAATTCAATCTCTCAAGCTTATGGTTTTTTATAATTGTTACGTTAAAATCTTATTTGTTTATTTATTAGAATTTAAAATTTTTTTATTATAAATTTTGATATTTTCAACAAAGATTTTGTTTCCTAGATACTTCATCGTTACCTTCTTTTATGTTGTATGGTTTACATGTATTAGTTTAATTTGTACTATTTAAGTATCACCTTTATAATTTCTAAAGATTTGTTTCAAAATGATTTAAGTGGCCCTGGAAAGATTTTTTTTTTTGGATATTCTATTTGATTATTTTAGTTAATAATTAGTTTTTTCGTGTAATATTTCATAAATTTGTTCATACTCTAAATTTTCGTAATTCTTCAGGACTTTCATTGCAATGTATTAGTTTTCTAATTTTTTTAATATATATTTTATTTGTTGTTGGTATTAAATTTTCAATCTCTTTATAACTTTAGTATATTACTCTGTGATTTTTTCTTTGTATCTACGTTTTGGTCATTTATTTTGGAGTGTAGTATGTAATTTTCTATGTTACTTGTTCGAGCAACTTTAAAAACAAGGCCGGGTTTTAAACCTTCTTTTAATTGTAATAAGGTTATTACTTTTGGTTCCTTTTCCGTATTTCATATTAAATAGGATATTTTCTAAAATTTTGTATTATAGTGATAGTTTTTGATCATCTGAATAATTATACTCTTATATTGCATTGATTTGCTAAAACTTGTGTCATTAGACAACTTATTGTAATTGATATTTATGTTAGTTATTTACATTAATTTTAATACTTTCTTGAATTTTTATCCAAACAGACTTAAACGTTTTTCTAAAGAACAATCCATTGAGCTATTTCCCATTTTTTTTAAATATTCACAGATTTTTTAATGGATAACTATTGTTTTGTAGTACATTTGTTTTGCAACAGCTCTATTTTTTCAACTTTGATATATATTTTTAAAATTATTTTTTCCTTATTCATGGATTTTAGTGTTTTAAATTGATGTATAAAAATCATAATTTTTGGCAAAGTGTTTTTTTAAAAATTTGTTTGCAATTAAATCTCTCAAGCTTATGGTTTTTTTCTTCTTCGAATTGTTCTGCTTAAAATCTTTTAAATTTTGATATTTTCAGCAAAGATTTAGTTTCCTAGATGTTTTCATCGTTCCTTTCTTTTCCTTTCTTTTTAAGTATCGCTTGCATAATTTCTAATGATTTGTTTCAAATTGATTTAAATAGTTCTGGAAAGAAAAAAAAACTTTTCAAGTCTTATTTGATTATTTTAGTTTAAAATTTGTTTTTTCATGTAATATTTAATGAATTTGTTCGTACTCTAAATTTTTCTAATTCTTCGCAACTTTCATTGCAATGTCCTAGTTTTCTAATTTTGTTTTTAATTTATATTTTATTTCTTGTTGGTATTAAATTTTTGAACTCCTTTAACTCTAGTATATGACTGTGTAATTTCTTATTTCTATTTACGTTTTGGTCTTCGAACTCCTTATTACTCTAGTATATGACTATGTAATTTCTTATTTCTATTTACGTTTTGGTTGTATGCATTTACAAACAGACTTAAATGTTTTTATAAAGAATAATCTTTTAAGCAATTTCCCATTTTAAATATGCACAAATTTTTTAATGGATAAATATTGTTTTGTAGTACATTTGTTTTGCAAGAGCTCTATCTTTTTTAGGTTGATACGTAATTTTAAAATGAGTTTTTCCTTATTCGTTGAATTTGGTTTTGTAAATTTATGTATAAAAAATAATAATTTTTGGCAAAAGTGTTTTGTTTTGAATTTGTTTGCAATTCAATCTCTCAAGCATATGGTTTTTCCCTTCAAATTGTTATGCTAAAATCTTATTTGTTTAATTTTAATAATTTATTTTTTTTAAAATATAAATTTTGATATTTTCAACAAAGATTTAGTTTCCTAGGTACTTCATCGTTATTTTGTTTTATGTTGTATGGTTTAATGTATTAGTTTATTTGGTACTTTTTAAGTATCGCCTGCATAATTTCTGAAGATTTGTTTGAAAATGATTTAAATGGTTCTGGAAAGAGAAAAACTTTCAAGATATTATTTAATTATTTTAGTTAATAATTAGTTTATTCGTGTAATATTTAATGATTTTGTTCGTACTCTAAATTTTTCTAATTCTTCGCAACTTTCAATGTCTTAGTTTTCTAATTTTGTTTTTAATTTATATTTTATTTGTTGTGGGTATTAAATTTCGAACTCCTTATAACTCTAGTATCTTACTGTATAATTTCATCTTTCTATTTACATTTCGGTTGCATGCATTTACCAACAGACTTAAATTATTTTTTTATAAAGAATATTTTTTTGTGCTAATTCCCTTTTGTTTTAAATATTCACAGATTTTTTTAATGGATAACTATTGTTTTGTAGTGCTTTGTTTTGCAAGAGCTCTATTTTTTTTGTTTGATATGTAATTTTAAAATGAATTTTTCCTTATTCATTGAATTTAGTTTCATAAATTTATGTATAAAAATAATAATTTTCGGCAAAGGTGTTTTGTTTTGAATTTGTTTGCAATTCAATCTCTCAAAGCTTATGGTTTTTTACTTCTAATTGTTATGCCAAAATCTTATTTGTTTATTTTTAAGAATTTAAATTTTTTTAATATAAACTTTGATATTTTCATCAGAGATTTAGTTTCCTAGATACTTCATCGATACTTTTCTTTAATATTGTATGGTTTACATGTATTAGTTTAATTGGTACTTTTTAAGTATCTCCTGCATAATTTCTAAAGATTTGTTTCAAAATGATTTAAATGGCTTTGGAAAGAAAAAAAACTTTTGAGAAAGAAAAAAACTTTTGAGAATAATTAGTTTTTTCGTGTAATATTTAATAAATTTGTTCATACACTAGATTTTCGTAATTCTTCTGAACTTTCATTGCAATGTCAGAGTTTTCTAATTTTTATTTTTAATATATATTTTATTTGTAGTTGGTATTAAATTTTCAATCTTTTTATAACTCTAGTATCTGACTGTATGATTTGTTCTTTCTATCGACGTTTTGGTTGCATGCATTTATTTTGAAGTGTAGTGTGTAATTTTCTACATTTCTTGTTCGAGCAACTTTAAAAACAAAGCCTTAATCCCATAATTTGGGTTTTAAACCTTCTTTTAATTGTAATAAGTTTATGAATTTTTGTTCCTTTTCCGTATTTAATATTTAATATTAAATTGGATATTATCTAAAATTTTGTATTATAGTTATAGTTTCTCACATCATCTGAATAATTACACTCTTATATTGCATTGATTTGCTGAAGCTTGTTTCATTAGACAACTTATTGTAATTGATATTAATGTTAGTTATTTAAATTAATTTTAATACTTTCTTGAATTTTTATCCCAACAGACTTAAATGTTTTTATAAAGAACAATCCTTTGAGCTATTTTCCATTTGTTTTAAATATTCACAGATTTTTTAATGGGTAACTATTGTTCTGTAGTACATTTGTTTTGCAACAGCTCTATTTTTTCAAGTTTGATATGTATTTTTTCCTTATTCATGGAATTTAGTGTTGTAAGTTGATGTTTGAAAATCATAATTTTTGGAGTGTTTTTAAAAAAAATTGTTTGCAATTAAATCTCTCAAGCCTATGGTTTTTTTCTTCTAATTGTTATGCTAAAATCTTATTTGTTTATTTTTGAGAATTTAAAATTTTTTAATATAAATTTTGATATTTTCAACAAAGATTTAGTTTCCTAGATACTTTATCGTTACTTTCTTTTATATTGTTTGGTTTACATGTTTTAGTTTAATTTGTACTTTTTAAGTATTTCCTGCATAATTTCTGAAGCTCTGTTTTAAAATGATTTAAATGGCTCTGGAAAGAAAAAAAAAACTTTTGAGAATAATTAGTTTTTTCGTGTAATTTTTAATAAATTTGTTCATGCTCTTAATTTTCGTAATTCTTTTGAACTTTCATTGCAATCTCTGAGTTTTCTAATTTTTATTTTTACTATATATTTTATTTGTAGTTGGTGTTAAATTTTCAGTCTCTTTATAACTATAGTGTCCGACTGTGTGATTTCTTCTTTCTATCTACGTTTTGGTTGCATATTTTGGTTTTAAAACCTTCTTTTAATTGTAATATGTTCATTACTTTTGGTTCCTTTTCCGTATTTCATATTAAATAGGATATTTTCTAAAATTTTGTATGTATTATAGTGATAGTTTAATAATTATACTCTTATATTGCATTGATTTGCTTAAACTTGTTTCATTAGGCAACAAAACTACTCACAAAAAAATGCGAGAGCGAGAGCGAGAGCGAGAGAGGAGAGAGGTGAGAGAAGCTGGGCGTGCATGGCTTTCTTTGGAGCCAGTGCAAATCTTTTGCTCAAGCCCTTTTGTCTTCCCGCCCAACGCCTCATCATCATCACCCTCTCACAACTCCTCGAGTTCCACACCCCCATCGTGTAATATCCCTAGTATCTAAGATATATACATTTGTTCTTTTTTTTTTCTTACAAAGAAAATATATGTATACATTGATTGTATATACAGCCCGTGGGCACGTGCCGTAGGCACGTCTTCGGAACGATACAATACAGGAAAAAACCTGTAAACAGTAAAACAACAACTATGTAGTTCAAGTTTGAATAGGATGATAATAATTAGTTGTAAATAAAAGTCCATGTTTCTATTAGTATATGTTGAAAAATAATTATAAATGAGGGTGTAAAATCTAACTTCTTAGAACTTTAAGTGTGAAAAATGATAAAATTTAACTGTTGAAGAGATATTTGCTCAATAAAAAAGCATAAAAATTCTGAATATTTACACACTGAAATCTTAAAACCTAAATTTCTAAAAGTAAATAAAGAAAGAATGGGAGAGAGAGGGAGAGAGAGAAAGATAGAAATATGAAAAAGTGAAGAGAGAAGAGAGATAGTAATAAAGTAATGATTTTTTTAGTTTGGGGGGGGATTTAATTTTGGGGTTTGAAATTTTGGGCGGAAAAATATGTTTTGTGATAATCAATCTAGGCCATTGATTTTAGGGGAGATTGAATGAGAGCCACTTGATACCTTTCTTTGTAATTTATTATATAGATGTGCATTGTTTATGTTAACACACACTATGCCTACTTTCTTTATGTGATAAGTTTCAAAAAAAAAAAAGGCCAAACTTTCCCTCTTAAAGCTCAACCCAACAATATAACCATAGGTAAGTGTAAATAAGTAAAGCTTAGGGGGGTAAAAGTAAAAAGGAATGACACCTAAGCACCCTAGAAGCCTCCACACTCCTCCACATCTCTCTTTTTCCTTCTCACCTCCTCTGGCCGGCAGTAAACAGCAGAAACAACAGCGCATTTACTCCTTTTTTCTATATATATGTGTTCCTTCTTTGTTTCCAAAACCCTACTTCTCTTATACTAAAACCCTAATCTAATTTTTTTCCATTCTCTTCTATCTATCACACCTTAAAGCACCTATATATAAATATATATATATAGCTTTACAATTTCAGAAAAACATAAGCTAAGGAAGCTCTTGAAGCAAGGAAGAAGAAGCATATCCTTGAAGAAGAAAGTGGGTATTTTCCTTATCTCTTGATTACTTTTGTGATTTTTTTAGTAGATATGGCTTGATAATATTGTTGTTTGAAAGTAGTAAAATTGTGTTAAGAAATATGCTTGTAAAGTATTGGAAAATTTAGTCTCTATGAAATAAATATACCATCAGTAGTGGTAGTATTATACCATCAGTAGTACTACTAATACTAGTAAGTATTATAGCATCAGTAGTAGTAGTAATATTAGTAATATAAAAAGCATCAGTAGTAGTAGTAATGTTAGTAGTATTAAAGTATAAGTAGTATTAGTAATATTAGTAGTATAAAAGCATCAGTAGTAGTAGTAACACTAGTAAGTATTATAGCATCAGTAGTAGTAATATTAGTAGTATAAAAGTATAAGTAGTAATAGTAATATTAGTAGTATAAAAGCATCAGTAGTAGTAGTAATACTAGTAAGTATTATAAATACTAGTAAGTATTATAGCATCAGTAGTAGTAGTAATATTAGTCGTATTAAAGTATCAGTAGTAGTAGTAATGTTAGTAGTATTAATAGTGACAGTAATAGCAGCAGCAGTAGGCATAATAGTAGCAATAGCAGTAGTAATAGTAGTAGTAATAGTGGCTGCAGAAATAGTAGCGGTAGCAGTGATAGTAGTAAGCATCAGTAGTAGTGAATAATAGGCATGAGAAGGCATCAATAGAAGCAGTAATTTAAAGAAGTAGTAATTCAAAAATAAAGCTTGTAGTCCCTTAAAGTAGTGATAGCAAAGTACAAAGGAATAAAAGCTATAGTTGTATACTTAGCTAACTAAAATTTAAGATAGTTTAATAATGGTAGTAAGGTAGGAAAGCCACTTGTAATTATATACTTAGCTAATCAAAATTTATAATACGTAGAGTAGATTGTAGTAAAGTAAAGAAAGGATTGTAAGACTTTATCAAGTGCTATGCATAAGTGTATGCATATGGTGGAATTTGGTGCATTAAGGGCACTAGTGTTGATATGCATATGGAGATATTTAGTGCATTAAGTGCCTTTCGGTTATGCATATAGTGATAATAAACACGTATTAAGTGAACTAGTTTTAGTATATGTCAAATAACAAGTATCCAAGCTAAAACGACTCTTAGCTTAAACTGATAATTGCATTGAATCCATATTTGAGTTAAATAACTTGTTTGTAAGACAAGATTAACCTTTGGATCTAGGATTAAATTACCTAGTAGCCAACTATCATTAAATAGGAAATAAAGGACAACAATGATAATAGGATCGCTTGACCAATAAAATAAGGACATGCACTAGTTGGAAGTATACTCACCTGTCAAGGGGACGCGTGCGACGTATCATCTGGGACACGTGCAGCGCAGTCTCGACTGTTGATTCATGAGATTTAGTGATAGAGATGTCGAAATCTAGGGGAATGGACCCTTATGAGTACGTTATGTTCTAAGTTATCCATATGAACAATAGGCTAGAGTGTAACTCTTAGTCTCTGGCGGAGTAGGGAAAGGCCTGCCGATTCGCCCGATGTTCAGATAACTTATGGTAGAGTCCGGGTGTGGAGAAGGACCATCGATTCCGACAGGATTGCAGCTGAGCTGAATGATCACCAGCCTGTCGGGAGTGGAGAGAGACCACCGGCCGGCAGAGTGGAGAGAGACCACCGATTCCGATAGATCGGGGTGATCACCGACTTTCGGGAGTGGAGAAAGACCACCGATCTGATGCAGTAGACGGAATGGACCATATTTACTGCAGCTCTACCCGTCACTAAATAAATGTCAGGAACAGGAAGAAGTACAAGAGTAGGATGCATGGAGAGAGATTGAACACTACTATCTGGAGAATACGAACTCGATTTGGGGAGTATGTAGTATGGGATGCATACGTTTTCAAATCAAGTTTGCATTAGATTAAGAGCATGATGTGCATATGGATTGTGCATTAGTAACTAGATCATAACATAAACCAACACTCCTATTACATGATTACCACGTTTCTTTCTTTCTACATTAGGGATTGTTTGTGGAGAATTAGGAAATTGCGGTTTTCATCCGTTTTGCGTCAGTTGTATTCAACTGACGTGCCCACAGTTGGTTTGTAGGAATTGATCGTGGGAACAAAAAAATATTGAGCTGTGGAGTATTCCAAGTGGCAAGTAAAATTTTTCTGAACAATGTAAGTTTTAAATTTCCTGCAATTTCTTTTCTGTGTTATGTACTCATTTGAAGTAATGATCTTGGGTTGTGTCACGAGTTTCCTGTATGTGGATCTCGGGGCGCTACACATCGAGATCCACTCCAGGAATTTACTCTCCCACCTTCCAAACTACCTCCCATCCTCAAAACTCCCCCCTACCCTCCAAAACCCATTTTCCCCCCAAACCCTTATCCTCGCCGGCGCCCTCCTCCACCCCAAAAATCCCGCCTACAAAAAATGGAAAAGCGCTGCTTGAAATGTGGCGAATCCGACCACATGGCTGCTAAATGCCGCCGAAGCGGATTTCATTGCTTCAACTGCCGGAAGTTCGGCCACAGAGCTCGTGATTGCCCCCTACACAACCGAACAAACTCCCTAACCATCGAAGTCCCTCACAACTCAGGCATCGCAGCGACTCTCCCTGGCTTACATGCAAGCGCTTTCCTTCATCTTATTAATCCGAGGAGTTGCCCAGATGCCACGACCATCGAAAGTGCCCTCAATTTCGCTTGGCGCAGGCAAGGCGGCTGGTGGGTGGTGAAAAAGGTCAGTGAAGCTATTTTTCATGTCCAGTTTCCTTCAGAGGAGGAAGCCAAGAAGGCCATCTCGGACGGGGTCTTTCAATTCTCAGGCTTTAACGCAACATTCTCTATTTGGTCTATGGACTACGGGGCTAAGCTTAAGCCACAGTCATGCTATGTGTGGATCAACATGCCGTTGCTGCCATTCCACCTCTGGAACCAAGCTTCATTGGAACAACCGATCCTACCATTTGGTAACTTCATCACTATGTGTGCGGCCATGAAAAATGTCACGACCAGAGATCAAGCCCTGGTCCTCATTCAGGTCCCAGATGTGAGCCTCATCCCAAAGAACATCCTTGTTAAATACACTGTTCCATGGACTCAGGATACTCAAATGCATGATGTCCCAGTTCTGATCCTGGGGAGTCCCATCCCTTCTGATGACGTAGTCCAAGGCATGTAACGCCCCGAGCCGGGCTCAGCTGCGCACGCGGCTATACGTACGCGCACGCGAAAGATTACACACAAAACTCTAGCCACGCCCACCACAGCCACCATCAAAAGGTGGGTTAACCCTTAGGTAACCTTTATCATATGGTTTTTCCTATATATACTCACATTTCCCTAAGTTACCACCGATATGGGATTAATTCCCACCATCACCCACGTCACTTTCAATTATCCATGCATGCATTCACTTTCTTTCATCCATTTAATTCCATGCATAGCCCCATAGGAAATCATCTAGGCCCATCACTTCATCAAACCCTTTGATCAACCCATAGGACCTTTTGATGGTGCCTGTGGTGGGCATGGCTAGAGTTTTGTGTCCGTTCTTTCGCATGCGCGTACGTGTAGCTGCGTGCGCAGGTGAGCCGGGCTCGGGGCGTTACATGCCTTGGGCTACGTCATCAGAAGGGATGAGACTCCCCAGGATCAGAACTGGGACATCATGCATTTGAGTATCATGAGTCCATGGAACAGTGTATTTAACAAGGATGTTCTTTGGGATGAGGCTCACATCTGGGACCTGAATGAGGACCAGGGCTTGATCTCTGGTCGTGACATTTTTCATGGCCGCACTCATAGTGATGAAGTTACCAAATGGTAGGATCAGTTGTTCCAATGAAGCTTGGTTCCAGAGGTGGAATGGCAGCAACGGCATGTTGATCCACACATAGCATGACTGTGGCTTAAGCTTAGCCCCGTAGTCCATAGACCAAGGAGAGAATGTTGCGTTAAAGCCTGAGAATTGAAAGACCCCGTCTGAGATGGCCTTCTTGGCTTCCTCCTCTGAAGGAAACTGGACATGAAAAATAGCTTCACTGACCTTTTTCACCACCCACCAGCCGCCTTGCCTGCGCCAAGCGAAATTGAGGGCACTTTCGATGGTCGCGGCATCTGGGCGACTCCTCGGATTAATAAGATGAAGGAAAGCGCTTGCATGTAAGCCAGGGAGAGCCGCTGCGATGCCTGAGTTGTGAGGGACTTCGATGGTTAGGGAGTTTGTTCGGTTGTGTAGGGGGCAATCACGAGCTCTGTGACCGAACTTCCGGCAGTTGAAGCAATGAAATCCGCTTCGGCGGCATTCAGCAGCCATGTGGTCGGATTCGCCACATTTCAAGCAGCGCTTTTCCATTTTTTGTAGGCGGGATTTTTGGGGTGGAGGAGGGCGCCGGCGAGGATAAGGGTTTGGGGGGGAAATGGGTTTTGGAGGGTAGGGGGGAGTTTTGAGGATGGGAGGTAGTTTGGAAGGTGGGAGAGTAAATTCCTGGAGTGGATCTCGATGTGTAGCGCCCCGAGATCCACATACAGGAAACTCGTGACACAACCCAAGATCATTACTTCAAATGAGTACATAACACAGAAAAGAAATTGCAGGAAATTTAAAACTTACATTGTTCAGAAAAATTTTACTTGCCACTTGGAATACTCCACAGCTCAATATTTTTTTGTTCCCACGATCAATTCCTACAAACCAACTGTGGGCACGTCAGTTGAATACAACTGACGCAAAACGGATGAAAACCGCAATTTCCTAATTCTCCACAAACAATCCTTAATGTAGAAAGAAAGAAACGTGGTAATCATGTAATAGGAGTGTTGGTTTATGTTATGATCTAGTTACTAATGCACAATCCATATGCACATCATGCTCTTAATCTAATGCAAACTTGATTTGAAAACGTATGCATCCCATACTACATACTCCCCAAATCGAGTTCGTATTCTCCAGATAGTAGTGTTCAATCTCTCTCCATGCATCCTACTCTTGTACTTCTTCCTGTTCCTGACATTTATTTAGTGACGGGTAGAGCTGCAGTAAATATGGTCCATTCCGTCTACTGCATCAGATCGGTGGTCTTTCTCCACTCCCGAAAGTCGGTGATCACCCCGATCTATCGGAATCGGTGGTCTCTCTCCACTCTGCCGGCCGGTGGTCTCTCTCCACTCCCGACAGGCTGGTGATCATTCAGCTCAGCTGCAATCCTGTCGGAATCGATGGTCCTTCTCCACACCCGGACTCTACCATAAGTTATCTGAACATCGGGCGAATCGGCAGGCCTTTCCCTACTCCGCCAGAGACTAAGAGTTACACTCTAGCCTATTGTTCATATGGATAACTTAGAACATAACGTACTCATAAGGGTCCATTCCCCTAGATTTCGACATCTCTATCACTAAATCTCATGAATCAACAGTCGAGACTGCGCTGCACGTGTCCCAGATGATACGTCGCACGCGTCCCCTTGACAGGTGAGTATACTTCCAACTAGTGCATGTCCTTATTTTATTGGTCATGCGATCCTATTATCATTGTTGTCCTTTATTTCCTATTTAATGATAGTTGGCTACTAGGTAATTTAATCCTAGATCCAAAGGTTAATCTTGTCTTACAAACAAGTTATTTAACTCAAATATGGGTTCAATGCAATTATCAGTTTAAGCTAAGAGTCGTTTTAGCTTGGATACTTGTTATTTGACATATACTAAAACTAGTTCACTTAATACGTGTTTATTATCACTATATGCATAACCGAAAGGCACTTAATGCACTAAATATCTCCATATGCATATCAACACTAGTGCGCTTAACGCACCAAATTCCACCATATGCATACACTTATGCATAACACTTGATAAAGTCTTACAATCCTTTCTTTACTTTACTACAATCTACTCTACGTATTATAAATTTTGATTAGCTAAGTATATAATTACAAGTGGCTTTCCTACCTTACTACCATTATTAAACTATCTTAAATTTTAGTTAACAAAGTATACAACTATAGCTTTTATTCCTTCGTACTTTGCTATCACTACTTTAAGGGACTACAAGCTTTATTTTTGAATTACTACTTCTTTAAATTACTGCTTCTACTGATGCCTTCTCATGCCTATTATTCACTACTACTGATGCTTACTACTATCACTGCTACCGCTACTATTTCTGCTGCCACTATTACTACTACTATTACTACTGCTATTGCTACTATTATGCCTACTGCTGCTGCTATTACTGCCACTATTAATACTACTAACATTACTACTACTACTGATACTTTAATACGACTAATATTACTACTACTACTGATGCTATAATACTTACTAGTAATACTACTACTACTGATGCTTTTATACTACTAATATTACTACTACTACTTATACTTTTATACTACTAATATTACTACTACTGATGCTATAATACTTACTAGTGTTACTACTACTACTACTGATGCTTTTATACTACTAATATTACTACTACTACTTATACTTTAATACTACTAACATTACTACTACTACTGATGCTTTTTATATTACTAATATTACTACTACTACTTATATTTTTATACTACTAATATTACTACTACTACTGATGCTATAATACTTACTAGTATTAGTAGTACTACTGATGGTATAATACTACCACTACTGATGGTATATTTATTTTATAGAGACTAAATTTTCCAATACTTTACAAGCATATTTCTTAACACAATTTTACTACTTTCAAACCACAATATTATCAAGCCATATCTACTAAAAAAAATCACAAAAGTAATCAAGAGATAAGGAAAATACCCACTTTCTTCTTCAAGGATATGCTGCTTCTTCCTTGCTTCAAGAGCTTCCTTAGCTTATGTTTTTCTGAAGTTGTAAAGCTATACCTATATATTTATATATAGGTGCTTTAAGGTGTGATAGATAGAAGAGAATGGAAGAAAATTAGATTAGGGTTTTAGTATAAGAGAAGTAGGGTTTTGGAAACAATGAAGGAACACATATATATAGAAAAAAGGAGTAAATGCGCTGTTGTTTCTGCTGTTTACTGCCGGCCAGAGGAGATGAGAAGGAAAAAGAGAGATGTGGAGGAGTGTGGAGGCTTCTAGGGTGCTTAGGTGTCATTCCTTTTTACTTTTACCCCCCTAAGCTTTACTTATTTACACTTACCTATGGTTATATTGTGGGGTTGAGCTTTAAGAGGGAAGGTTTGGCCTTTTTTTTTTGAAAACTTATCAGATAAAGAAAGTAGGCATAGTGTGTGTTAACATAAACAATGCACATATATCTATATATACAATCAATGTATACATATATTTTCTTTGTAAGAAAAAAAAAGAACAAATGTATATATCTTAGATACTAGGGATATTGCATCACTCCTTCCTTAGAATAGTTCTGTCCTCTGAACTGAACTGTAGGTAGAGAGATAAACCAAGAAATCATAAATTAATTAAACAACTCGGGATGTATATTCTTCATCTGGCTTTCCAGCTCCCACGTGGCTTTTTCAACAAACTGATTTTTCCAGAACACTTTAACCATGGGAAGTACTTTATTTCTCAACACCCTGTCCTGGCGATCAACTATTCTTATAGGCTGCTCCTCATAAGTAAGATCCTCTTGTAGATTTTCTGGAACTTCTACTAGTTGGTGACTCGGGTCGGGTACGTATTTTATCAGCATTGAAACATGAAATACATTGTGTACTTGGGCTAGTTCTACTGGCAAGTCCAATCTGTATGCTGTCTTCCCAATTTTCTTTAGGATTTTGTATGGTCCAATGTACCTTGGGGCCAACTTACCACTCTTCCCAAATCTAAATACGCCCTTGGTTGGTGAAACTTTCAGAAATACTGAGTCCCCTTCTTCAAATTCTAATTCTCTTCGTCGAGTGTCAGTATAACTTTTCTGTCGGCTCTGTGCTATTTCCAATCTTTTTCTGATTAGTTCAATTTTCTCAGAAGTCTGTTGCACGATTTCTGGTCCGAATATCTGCCTTTCCCCTACTTCGTACCAACATATCGGTGTTCGACACCTTCTTCCATAGAGTGCTTCGTACGGAGCCATACCAATACCTAATAGTTGTTGTTGTAGGCGAATTCTGCCAAAGCTAAATACTTTTCCCAATTTCCTTTGAAATCCATAGTGCATGCCCTTAGCATATCTTTTAAGACTTGGTTCACTCTTTCTGTTTGTCCATCTGTCTGTGGGTGGAAAGCTGTGCTGAAATCTGTTCTTGTCCCCAACGCTTTCTTCAAACTTTGCCAGAATCGCGAAGTAAATCCTGCATCCCTGTCGGAGACTATGGATACTGGTACTCCATGCAGCTTCACTATCCCTTCAATATATACTTCTGCTAATTTTTCCAATGACCAAGTAATTTTTACAGGTAGGAAATGGGCTGATTTTGTCAGTTGGTCAACCACTACCCAAAAAGCATCATGTCCTTTGGGACTTCTGGGCAACCCAGTAATGAAATCCATACTAATATTTTCCCACTTACATTCTGGAATGGGTAACGGTTGCAACAACCCTCCTGGCTTCTGGTTTTCTGCTTTAATCTTCTGACAAGTGAGACATCTAGTCACAAACTCTGCTATATCCCGCTTCATCCCTGCCCACCAATAGAATTGCTTTACATCTCGATACATTTTGGTACTTTCCGGGTGAACCGCAAGTAATGTAGTGTGCGCTTCTTTCATGACTTCTTCCCTCAAATCATCCACCTTCGGTACGTACAATCTGTCTCCAAACCATAACAGACCTTCCCTTATATTGAACTCCGGAAGTTTTCCTGCATTTACTTGTTCTTTACTTGCTAGAATCTCTGCATCTCTTCCCTGATCCTTCTTAATCTGCTCTTTCAAACTTGGTTGTAGTTCAAGTCGTGCTAAGGTCGCATCCAAGCCTTGTGTAACCACCTCAATATCGGCTCGTTTTATCTCGTCGTCCAATTCCTTCCTTGTTGCAATCAATGTAGCCAGACTCCTTTTTCTACTAAGTGCATCTGCCACTACGTTGGCCTTTCCTGGATGATACTTAATATCAGGTCTAATATCTTCTAATACTTCTAGCCATCGCCTTTGTCGGAGATTCAAGTCCTTCTGATGGTATATATATTTCAGGCTCTTATGATCAGTGTATATTTCCACCTTTGCTCCATAAACATAATGTCGCCATATCTTCAGAGCGAAAATTACTGCAGCCAGTTCCAAATCATGTGTGGGGTAATTCTTCTCGTGTGGTCGGAGTTGCCTTGAACCATAGGCTATAACTCTTCCTTCCTGCATCAAAACACATCCCAAACCTTGGTGCGACGCATCACTGTATATCACGTATTCCTTGTCTGCTTGAGGTAATACCAATATCGGTGCTGAAATCAACCGGCCCTTTAATTCTTGAAAACTTCCTTCGCATGCCTCAGTCCATTCAAACTTTTTATCCTTCTTGGTTAATCCTGTAAGCGGCACTGTTATCTTGGCGTAGTCCTGGATGAACCTCCTGCAGTACCCTGTTAGCCCCAAAAAGCTTCTGACTTCCTTTACTGTCTTTGGTTGAGGCCATTCTTTCACAGCTTCAATCTTCTACGGATCAGTAGCCACTCCCTCCTTAGAAAGGATGTGACCAAGGAATGCAACTTCGGTCTTCCAGAACTCGCACTTGGATAATTTAGCATACAATTCATGCTCTTATAACTTACTCAAAACTTCAGTCAGGTGTCTGGCCTCCTCCGTTCTTGAGTATACCAAGATGTCATCTATAAAGACCACAACAAATGAGTCGATGTATGGCCGTAGAATTCGGTTCATCATATCCATGAAAATAGTTGGGGCATTTGTCACTCCAAATGGCATCACCAAGAACTCGTAATGACCATGTCGAGTTCTAAAAGCTGTCTTAGGTATGTCCTCATCTTTCACACGGACCTGATGGTAGCCTGATCGCAAATCAATGTTTGAGAATACAGCCGCACCCTGAAGCTGATCAAACAAGTCATCGATCCTGGGAAGTGGATATTTGTTCTGAATTGTGACCTTATTTAATTCTCGATAGTCGATACACATTCTCATTGATCCATCATTCTTCTTGACAAACAACACTGGTGCTCCCCATGGCGAAGCACTAGGTCTAATAAATCCTTTCTGCAATAACTCTTCAATTTGCTGTTTGACTTCTTTCTGTTCTACTGGTGCCATTCGATACGGTGCCTTCGATATTGGTGCACTACCTGGCTGAATTGTGATACTGAATTTCACATCTCTGTGCGGGGGTAATCCAGGTAACTCCTCCAAAAATACGAGTGGGAAATCTCGTATGATGGGTATCTTCTTTACTTCCTCTGGTACCTTTATCCCAGTCACAGTCGTTAAGATTTCTCCGCGCTTCTTCTTTCCCTGAAACCCGATCTCTGTTTTCTCGGGTATCACTATAGTCACTTTCTTTTCTTTGCAATCTATGGTCGCCTTGTGTTTCGTCATCCAGTCCATTCCGATTATAATATTTGTCCCCACAAATCCCAATTCCAACAGATCTATGCTAAGAGTTTCTCCACCTATTTGCAATTTACAGCCTTTATAGCATTCATTAGCAGTTAGAGTAGCTCCTGATGGTGTGGCTACCTCTAAGGCTAAATCGGGAACTGCCTCATGAGTACATTTCAACCTTGTAGCAAAGGATTTTGATACAAAAGTATGGGAAGATCCACTGTCAAACAAAACACTGGCTTCCATTTCATTAACGTTCAAACATCTTGTTACAAAAGATTACATCTTTTAATAACTATCCTTCATTACATCAAGATAACAAAATATCTTTCAATCCTTCATACCAGTAATGACCCCTTCATCCTCTTCAGCATCTTCTTCGGTCAAGGCAAAAACACGGCCCTGACGGAAAGGCTTCTTTCCTTTGTCACCGTACTTCTGACTCGGTCCATTGTTGTTCTTTTGCAGTTGCGGGCAGTTTGGCTTGATGTGCCCAGTCTTCCCATAATGAAAACAAGTGCTCCTGGCATGCTGAACTTTATTCTTTGGGCACTGATGCTTATAGTGTCCCCGCTCACCACAGAGGTAACACTCCACTATCTTGAAAGTTCCCGTACCGGTATTCTGCTTCTTAAACTTTTGGTTCGTGTCCTGCTTCTTAAAATGGGAAGAAGAAATGGGTCGCTTCCCCCGGTTCCATGCCCCTGCTTTCCCTGGTGGTTGCTGGCTTTGGTTCATATCTATCTCTGTCACTGCAGCTCGACGCACTAGCTTGTCAAATCGTCGGATGCCTAATGGCACCATCCTTGACCTCAGTCCGGGTCGAAGGCCTTGCTCGAACCTTTTAGTTTTCTTGACCTCATCCTGAACCATTTCCGGGGCATATCGAGATAACTGTGTAAACTTTGTTTCATATTCTCGAACTGACATACTGCCTTGCTTCAAATTGATGAACTCCATAGCTTTTTCTTCTTGGACGTCCAGGGGGAAGTAATGTCGCCTGAATTCTTCTAGGAAGTCCTCCCATGCAATTGGTCCATCATCCATGCCTCGTTTGACTGATTGCCACCACACTCCTGCGTCTTTTTCCAAAAGGATAGTATCCAATGTAACTTTGCTTTCTTCTGGGGTCTTAAGTACTTCAAACACAATCTCCAACTGACGAATCCAATCATCGGCTGCTGTCGGATCGGCTTGGCCTTCAAATACTGGTGGTTTCATTCTCTTAAAAGACTCCACCATCTTGATGTGGTTAGTAATGGCTGTGGTGCAATATTTCGGCTGGCCTCCATAAAAGTCCCCATTATGCGATATACTCGATATTGACGTTGACATTATTAACTCCACTACCTTCACCTTCAGTCCTCCTGTTGTTGCCACCTCTGTTTCTTTGATAGACTCTTCCTTCACCCTCGGTCCTTCCGTTAGTGCCATTTTCTAGAAAAAATGAAAATTCGATTCTGTCAGAGATTCTAGAAAGTAGACTCTTTCGGTTCCAACGCATTCTCAGGATACATTCTAGAGAGAGTAGCTATGCGTATAAATTCATTCTTCGCTGGTTTCGATGTTTCGTGCGCATTCTGGAAATTCCGAGTCACAATACGAAGATTGTGATATCTCACAATCTATACATCGAATAGAGAAACTGTAAGATGTTCTGGATTTCTAGACTCGAAGGGCTATGACTTTCATGTAGAAAGTTTTTCGATCCAATATCTGGAACATGGTCAAATTCTCAGTACAAGAGACAGCTTAGTGATCCCGTGCAAGTTCAGAAATTCACGATATGACAGTACTACAATTGCGATATCTCACAATCTATACATCGGATTGAGAAATCGTAAGATGTTTTGAATTCGGGACTATATGGGCTACGATTTCCACGTAGAAAATCTTCAATCCAGTATTGGGAACATGGTCAAATTCTTAGTGCACGGTCAAGAAATTTAGAGATAGTAAGGTTGAATATTCGATATTCGATAACACGATTCGAAATGTGTTAACGGTTCACTCTCGAGTTGATATAGCATGGAACAAGTGACTAGAACGGAATTTGACAAAAAAAATGATAACTAGACTACTTGCCACGAGTCCAAGGAAAATACTTGTACGAGAACAAAAAGAGTGTAAGGTTGAATATTCGTATTCCATAACACGATTCGAAATGTGTTAACGGTTCACTCTTGAGTTGATATAGTATGAAACAAGTGACTAGAAAGGAATTTAACAATAAAACATGATAATAACTAGACTACTTGCCACGAGTCCAAGGAAAATGCTTGTACGAGAACAAAAAAGAGTGTACAAGATACTTGCCTCATGATGTGACGATTTTGGTGGTGGTGTTAACCACGAAAAGAAGCGACGTCAGCAACGAACGGCGGCACAACGGTGGTAAGAATGGCGGCAAGACGGCAGTGAGCGAGCAACGGTAGCAACGGTGATGAGCGACAACAACGAGGAGATGGCGCGGCATCGGGTTGTTTTTTGGGGGTGTTAACCACGAAAAGAAGAAGCGACGTCGGCAACGAACGGCGGCACAACGGTGGTAAGAATGGCGGCAAGATGGCAGTGGGCGAGCAACGGTAGCAACGGTGAGCGACGGTGATGAGCGACAACGAGGAGATGGCACGACATCGGGTTGTTTTTTGGGGTTCACGAGACCGTAGAAGCGGAGTCGTTGGCTCGATGGTGGAAGGTAAAGTGGAGCTCGGGTGTTGGTTGGGGCTCTCTGGTGTGAAGAAGGTAGAGGAAAAGAAGACAGGGGAAGAGAAGAAGGGACGTAGAGATTGGTTTTGTGTGTGTATATATATAGAAGAAAGTGAGATAGACAGCATGCTAATGCATGCATGGTGTATATTATATATATAATATAATATATAGTATAGGTTAGGAGGTGTAGAAAAATATGGTTGGTTGTGGAAAAATAAGTAGGATTAGGAGGAGGAAAAGATGACAGAAGAAGGGTTGACGGATTAGAGAGGATTAGGAGTAGTAGGGTGGCGGAGGCAGAGTAGAGTAGGAGAAAAATGAGATGGAAAGATTGGTTGTATGCAGAAATGGAGAAGTAGGGTTGGAGAAAAAGAAGCGTAGGGAGGAAGAAAATAAGGTGTAGGAGAGTTAGGTTAGCTGTTGGATTAAGAATTAGGATTAGGATTAGGAAGATGTACTTCCTGAGTTGGGAAACATGGAATACGTCATGAACTTCCATATAACACCAGTGGTAGCGCGAGCCTGTAAGCGAACTTGCCCACTCATTCCACAATATTGAATGGGCCGATGAATCGGGGACTATCCGACACAATACCGACGGAAACTCCATGCAACCGTACAATCTCCTGTGTGTATTTCTCGGCCAGACTTTCTGTGGATTGACCCATTCTGAAAGGTATGAAGTGGGCGCTCTTCGTCAAACAATCTACGATCACCCAAATGGCATTATGACCCTTGGGACTCCTCGGAAGCGTCATCACGAAGTCCATGGTGATGTTCTCCGATTTCCACTCCGGGATTGGAAGAGGCTGCAACAGTCCAGCGGTCCTTTGATGCTCTGCTTTCACTTGCTGGCAAATTAGACACTGTGATACAAACTTTGCCACTGCTCTCTTCATGTCGTGCCACCAAAAATGTTGCCTCAGATCTCTGTACATCTTTGTGCCTCCAGGATGAATGGAATAGGGTGAATGGTGCGCTTCTGCGAGCTATTCTTGTTTGACTTCTCCCATAGGTACACACGATCGTGCTCCGTAGCGAAGTGATCCTGTCTGACTTCTCCCATAGGTACACACGATCGTGCTCCGTAGCGAAGTGATCCATCTGAATGAATAATCAAGTTGGTTCTCAAGCCTGCCTCTACTTGACTTCTGAACTTCTGTAACTGCTCATCACTTGCCTGGACTTCTTTGATCTGCTCCACCAACGAAGACTGCAACTGTAACATCATAAACTTTTGTGTTGAACCTGGCAAAATCACGTCCAAGTTCAGTCTCCTCATTTCTTCCAATAATATCTTCTGCTCAGTGAGAAACATAGCTGCTGGTCTCCTACTCAGGGCGTCTGGTACCGTGTTCACTTTACCCGGGTGATACTGTAGGTTGATGTCATAGTCTGCCATGAATTCCAGCCATCTCCTCTGCCTCATCTTTAACTCCTTCTGCGTGAATACATACTTGAGGTTGTTATGGTCAGTGAAGATTTAAACTCTATCACTGAGCAAGTAGTGCCTCCATAGCTTCAAAATAAAAATCACAGATGCGAGCTCCAGATCATGAGTAGGGTAGTTCTGCTCGTGAGGCCGCAATTGTCTGGAAGCGTAAGCAACAACTTTGCCTTGCTGCATCAGTACCGCTCCCAAGCCTTTACCAGATGCATCACAATAAATCACGAATCCTCCTGAACCATCTGGTACAGTTAACACAGGTGCTGATGTCAGTCAATCTTTCTACTCCTCGAAGGCCTGACCACACGCATCATCCCATATGAACTTCTGATCCTTCCTCGTCAGTTTTGTCAGTGGTCCAGCAATCCTTGAGAGGGCCGATGAATCAAAGTATAATCAGCCACTGCGGCATTTTATACCTCTTGACTCTATTCAAATTATAATCCAGAAGAAGTACCCCCATATCTTCGAGTAGGTGTCTTGCTTTTCTATCCTATATCTCCCCTGTATAAATTTCAAGGATGAATTTTTTTTGTAAGGTGGGTAGGATTGTAACTCCCTGTTCCAGTTGTACGTATTTTATTACGTGAATTTTTGTACTTCAATCTTTAGATCAATTTTATTTTTCTCTTTGGACTATTTATTTAGAGCCAGAATATTTTTCTGGTCAATATTTAAATCATAACTTTGTGATTTTTCAATCGGAGTTTAAATACAAACTTTAACCCTGATTAATCCAACAGCTAACTTAACTTTTCTACACCTTATTTTCTTCCTTCCTACGCTTCTTATTCTCCAACCCTACTTCTCCATTTCTGCATACAACCAATCTCTCCATCTCATTTTTCTCCTACTCTATCCTGCCTCCACCACCCTACTACTCCTAATCCTCTTTTATCCGTCAACCCCCTCTTCTGTCTTCTTTTATGTTTTTCTACAGCCAACCACATTTTCCCTAATCCTCCTACTCCTAATCCTACCTATTTTTACACAGCCAACCACATTTTTCTACACCTCCTAACCTATACTATATATTATATTATATATAATATACACCATGCATGCATTACCATGCTGTCTATCTTACTTTCTTCTATATACACACACACAAAACTCATCTCTACGTCCTTTCTTCTTCTCTTCCTCTGTCTTCTTCTTTTCCTCTGCCTTCTTCAAACCCGAGAGCCCAAGCCAACACCCGAGCTCCACTTTACCCTCCACCTTCGAGCTAACGCCTCCTCTTCTACTGTCCCGTGAACCCCGAAAAACAACCAGACGCCGCGCCATCTCCTCGTAGTTGTTGTCGCTCATCGCCGTCGCTCACCGTTGCTACCGTTGCTCGCTTGCTGCCGTCTTGTTGCCTTTCTTGCCGTTGTTGTGCTGTCGTCCGTTGCCGACGTCGCTTCTTTCCGTGGTTAACACCATCACGTAATCGTCACGTTATAAGGCAAGTATCTTGTACACCCTTTTTGTTCTCGTACAAGTATTTTTCTGTGGTTAACACCATCACGTAATCGTCACGTTATAAGGCAAGTATCTTGTACACCCTTTTTGTTCTCGTACAAGTATTTTTCTTGGACTCGTGGTAAGTAATCTAGTTATTATCAGGGTTTATTGTCAAATTTCGTTCTAGTCACTTATTCCATGCTATATCAACTCAAGATTGAACCGTTAACACATTTCGAATCGTGTTATCGAATATCTAATATTCAACTTTGCTATCTCTAAATTTTTTGACCTTGCACTAATGTTTCGATCGTGTTTCCGATACTGGATTGAAGATTTTCTACGTGAAAATCGTAGCCCATCGAGTCTCGAATCCAGAACATCTTACGGTTTCTCAATCCGATGTATAGATTGTGAGATATCGCGATTTTAGTACTGTCATATCGTGAATTTCTAAACCTGCACAGGATCGCTAATTGGTCTCTTGTACTGAGAATTTGACCATGTTTCCGATACTGGATCGAAGAACTCGATACTGGATCGAAGAACTTTTGTCATGAAAATCGTAACCCTTCGAGTCTAGATATTCATAACATCTTACAGTTTGTCAATCCAATGTATAGATTATGAGTTGTCGCGATTTTAGTACTGTCATATCGTAAATTCCTGAACCTGCACGAGATCACTAACCGGTCTCTTATACTGATAATTTGACCATGTTCCAGAAACTTTCTACATGAAAATCGTAGCCCTTCGAGTCTAGATATCCAGAACATCTTACGGTTTCTCAATCCGTCGTATAGATTGTGAGATATCGCAATTTTAGTATTGTGACTCAGAATTTTCATAATGCGCGCGAAACATCAAAACCAGCGAAGAATGAATTTATACGCCTAGCTAGTCTCTCTAGAATGTATCGTGTGAATATTCGTTGGAACCAGAATAGAGTACTTTCTAGAATCTCTGACGGAATTAGATATGTGATGTTGTCTAAAAATCCATCTCGGCGTTTTTGCATATAAACCCGTTATTTTTCAAATTTAATGAACTAAGTGTATTATTGTTCTTGTAATAATAACTTGTATAGATATAATAGGTTGATAGCATGCATTTTATACCACTTGATAATTTATAATAACTATCCTCGATACATGTACCCGTTTCATCTCAGACCATGATTACTGCCTTTTATATTTTTCTAGATTAACTGTCTTGGTTACACTGTTCCACTAGTCGTACCAACTATATGTTCATAATTATTATAAAAGAATAACAAGAAGTGGTTATGAGGGACAACTTAATAGTGGACAATATAGGGGAGTATACTCTGAAGGGGGCCCGTGTTTCCCAAAATAGTGATTCTTGATTCTTGATTCTTGATTCTTGATTACATAATTCTTGATTACATAATTTTCGATTACATGATTCATGATTACTTGTCTTGATACTATCACTGGAATACTCGAGTACATAATCATATAGAATTCACTACTTAAGTCTAAACGTCACATGATTGATATACACCGAACTTGTGGTATGGAACACAGGATTGCGTGAATTAGATAAGTTAATAAAATAGATAAACTCGAGAATTTCCAGTAAGCATGATTCTTGATTACATGACTCTTCATTATATAACTCTTGATTCTTTCTTGATTACATGATTCTTGATTATATGACTCGAATCTTGATTACATGAATATTGATTAGCTAAGACTTGGTTATCAATTGATTATACTTTGAAGTCTTAATTACACTAGTTTATGGTTATTAGTTACATGATCATATTGTTCCGGTTTCTTGCTTACTTCCATATTGTATTTGTACTTCCACTATGGTTATTAGTTACATGATCATATTGTCCCAGTTCCTTGCTTACTTCCATATTGTATTTGTACTTCTACTTCTTGTTTTTTCCATATTATATTTTGTTATATTACCCTTTTTACTGCTTGTTGCTACTTGCTGCCCGAAACTTGCTATAACGGGTACTTTTCTTTTTTTCTTTGAGTTAATAATTATACAGGTACTGATGGACCCGTGGAACAGACTTTCGAGACCGTCGTTGCTGCTTTATTACTACTTTATGTTGTTTTTCTTTCAGTCGCTATTTATCTAGTTGTTATAGCGAACTGCTTACCGTATTGTTTTGATTATGACACCTTGTATTCTCCGGACATCTTGACCCGATGTTGATGTATTACCCAGATTATGGTTATTCTATTTTCAGCTCATGTGATTATGATTTTGCAATCGGAGTTTAAATACAAACTTTAACCCTGATTAATCGTAATCCTAAGCCTAATTCTTAATCCAACAGCTAACCTAACTCTCCTACACCTTATTTTCTTCCTCCCTAACTTCTTTTCCCCCCTCCCTACCTCTCCATTTATGCATTCAACCAAACTCTTCATCTCATTTTTCTCCTATACTCTGCCTCCACCACCCTACTACTCCTAATCCCCTCTTCCGTCAACCACCTATTCTGTAATCAGGTAACATTTTTCTACACTAATTCCTCCATCTCTCGTTCTATATATATTTTATATACATACATCCACTCATTTACAGCCAACCTTTTCTCACTTCCTCATTATATTTCTACATACAAACACTATACATATATATTATTATATATCCCTAATTATACTCATGCATGCACAATTACTTCATGACTCCATATACAACCAGCCAACTCTCTCTCTCTCTCTCCTTGTTTAAATCTATATATATGCATACACACACACACACATGCACAACACATCAACCCCTCATCTCTATGTCTTCTTCCTTTTTCCTCTGCCTTCACACCCGAGAGCCCAAGACAACACCTGAGCTCCACTTTATCTTTCACCTTCGAGCCAACGACTCTGCTTCTACGGTCCCGTGAACCCCGAAAAACAACCCGACGCCGCGCCATCTCCTCGTTGTTGTTGTCGCTCATCACCATGTCTCACCGTTGCTATCGTTGCTCGCTCGCTGCCGTCTTGCTGCCATTCTTACCGCCGTTGTGCCGCCGTCCTTTGCCGACGTCGCTTCTTTCTGTGGTTAACACCACCACCGTAATCGTCACGTTGTAAGGCAAGTATCTTGTACACTCTTTTTGTTCTCGCACAAGTATTTTTCTTGGTCTCGTGGCAAGTAGTCTAGTTATCATCATATTTTTTTGTCAAATTCCGTTCTAGTCACTTGTTCCATGCTATATCAACTCGAGAGTGAACCGTTAACACATTTTGAATCGTATTATCGAATATCGAATATTCAACCTTACTATCTCTAAATTTCTTGATCTTGCACGAAGAATTCGACCATGTTCCCAATACTGGATTGAAGATTTTCTATGTGAAAATCGTAGCCCATTGAGTCTCGAATCCAGAACATCTTACGGTTTCTCAATCCGATGTATAGATTGTGAGATATCGCGATTTTAGTACTGTCATATCGTGAATATCTGAACATGCACGGGATCACTAACCGGTCTCTTATACTGAGAATTTGACCATGTTCTCGATATTGGATCGAGAAGCTTTCTGCATGAAAATTGTGGCCCTTCGAGTCTAGATATCCAAAACATCTTACGGTTTCTCAATCGGATGTACAGATTGTGAGATATCGCAATTTTAGTATTATGACTGAATTTTCAGAATGCGCGCAAAACAACGAAACCAGCAAAGAATGAATATATATGCACAGCTACTCTCTAGAATGTATCGTGTGAATATGCTTTGGAACCGGAAGAGATTCTACTTTCTAGAATTTGTGACGGAATCGGATTTGCTTTTCTGTAACAACGGGAAAGTGAATTTAAATGCAGATATGTCAACTTGTCTAAAAATTCATCTCTACGTTTTTGCATATAAACCCGTTATTTTTCATATTTAATGAACTGAGTGTATTATTGTTTTTGTAATAATAAGTTGCATAAATATAATAGGTTGATAGATTTTCTCATGTAATGCATATTATATCACTTGAAAATTCTATGATAATTACTCTCGATACATGTAGCCGTTTCACATCTCATACCCAAGATTACCGTCATTGATATTTTTCTTGATTCTTAATTAACTGTCTTGATTACACCGTTTCACCAGTCGTACCAATTGCATGTTCATGATTACTTATAAAAGAATAACAAGCCGGGGTTATAAGGGTACGGCTTAGTAATGGACAATATAGGGGAGTATGCTCGGAAGGGGGCCCGTATTTTCCGAAATAGTGATTCTTGATTTAATGTCTTGATACTATCACTGGAAGACCCGAGTACTAATCCTGTAGAATTTACTACTTAAGTCTAAACTTCACATGATTGATATGCACCCGAACTTGTGGTATGAGACACTGGATTGCGTGCATTAGATAAGTTCATAAAACAGATAAATTTGAGATTTTCACTGAGCATGATTCTTGATTACATGACTCTTCATTACATGACTCTTGATTCTTGATTACATGATTCTTAATTAAATGACTCGATCCTTGATTACATGATTATCAATTAATTAAGCCTAGGTTATTAATTGCTTATACCTTGAAGTCTTGAATACACTAGTTACAGTTATTACTTACATGATCATATTGTCCCAGTTCTTTGCTTCCTTCTATATTGTATTTGCACTGCTAGTTCTTGTTACTTTCATCTTATATCTTGTTATATTACCCATTTTACTGCTTGTTGTTACTTGCTGTCCGAAGCTTGTTCTAACGGGTATCTTTTTTATTTTTCTTTGAGTTAATAATTATACAGGTACTGATGGACTCGCAGAACAGACTTTCTAGACGATTGTTGCTGCTTTCTTACTACTTCATGTTGTTTTTCTTTCAGTCGCTATCTTATCTAGTTGTTATAGCGAAATGCTTATCGTACTGTTTTAATTCTGGCACATTGTATTCCCGGGCATCTTGACCCGATGTTGATGTATTATCCAGATTATGGTTATTCTATTTCCAGCTCATGTGATCATTATATTTGTCTGCCTGCTTTCTTACTACTTCATGTTGTTTTTCTTTCAGTCGCTATCTTATCTAGTTGTTATAGCGAAATGCTTATCGTACTGTTTTAATTCTGGCACATTGTATTCCCGAGCATCTTGACCCGATGTTGATGTATTATCCAGATTATGGTTATTCTATTTCCAGCTCATGTGATCATTATATTTATATTTGTCTGCGTGAATATTTTATAAATATCTTGTTGAGCTTATAATTGTACAGCTTATGGATGATGTATATCATTCGCTGTATTTCCGTATAGTGGAAATACAGAGCTTAGGTTCGAACCATGTTAAGCTCAATAAGTATGCACACCGCATTGATCACATGAACATTTAAATAACCCAGATAATGACCTTACTCGATTTTGCAGAATATGGTTCGCAGAGGATCTTCAGCTTCACGACCCAGAGATGGACCTTCGGAGAACGCCGCAATTCTCCGAGCAATGCAGCAAATAATGGAGTTACAGCAGGAACAAAACCAGATGATGAGAAGCAGTTTGGAAATAGCCCAAGAAGCTGCCAACCGAGCTGGACCAATCCTAGGAGCATTACTGCCAAGGCTTGGCACCGTGTTAGACTTCATGAGACTGTGTCCGGAGAAGTTTGTAGGAACTGAGTCACCACTGGAAGCTGAGTGGCTAATTAGGACCGAGCTGTTGCTACAGGCCGCACGAATCTCTGATGTGGACCGTGTGGATGTTGTCACCATTCAGCTGGCAAACATTACCCACATCTGGTGGAAGGCGGAGACCGCGGAAAGATTAGAGAAGCCTATCGCTTGGGCCACCTTCGCTGAAAGCTTTTTAACTATGTTCTTCCCCAGCATTACTAAAGTAGAGATGGAGCGTCAGTTCATTTCTCTAACCCAAGGAACGCGGTCAGCTGATGAAAATGCCGCAGAGTTCACTCGGCCGAGTCGTTTTGCATCAGCCATGGTAGCAAATGATAAGGATAAGGCCCGACGATTCTTGTTGGGCTTGGACTATGATATACAGGATCGTCTAGCCGCCCACCAGCACCGTACCTATGCTGTCGTGCTTGATGCAGCAAGGATTCAGGAACAAACCCACCGGAGGAGGAACGCCGCTCAGCGGGCAGTACAACCTGTCACCGTCATGAGGCCATTGAGAGGATCGATACGAAGGCCATTTCAGACCCCAACGATTAGAACACTACCCTACTCACTAGTTTCTATGAAGAAGAACCTGGTGTGTGACTATGGCCAAAAGATTGGCCATGTACGAAGGGACTGTAGGGCTGCTAACCGTTTGTGCCTTGCATGCGGAGCAAGCGACCACATGCTCCGAGATTGCCCGAGGAACAGGTATGGTGCACTAGCTGGAGGATCCATACAACAGGGACCACCAGCTCGTAGTCTGGGCAGGCCATCGCTTCCACCACAGAGGCAAGTTTATGATCAGATAAACATAGCTCCTAGGGGAGGCCAGACTGGAGGACGTGGTCAGGCCTACAATCTGACGGCAGAAGAGGCAGAGACTGCCGAAGGAGTAGTTGCAGGTATTCTTGCATTTGAGTCATTCAGTTCTTGCATTTTCTTTCATTTTGCATTCTTCTTTATTCTTTATCTCATTATTAGGTATCATCCTAGTTCACTCATTGTCTACCAATGTTCTCTTTGATTCCGGTGCTACTCATTCTTTTATTTCTGCTCGATTCGTTGATCGGCATCATTTGCCCGTGATGATATACCAGTTGCTTGGAATATCACCACGGGAGCATGTGTCGTTGTTTGTTCTAAAGAATGCAAGCAGAGTCCCTTACTGATCCGTAGCAAGGATTTTAAGGCAAACCTTATCGTCATCAACAACTCAGGGTTTGATGTCATACTTGGAATGGATTGGTTGGGAGCTACTCATGCCGTGATTGACTGCCGAAAGAAGAAGGTAGTGTTCCGAATTCCAGGTCGCCAGGAATTCGAGTTCCATGCTGGCGATACACCGTTTAGGCGTGTCAAGGAGGCTGGAATGCTGAAATCAATGTGCACTGATGGCGAAGTGGCACCTTTGATCGTACGGTATTTTCTAGATGTCTTTCCTGATGAACTGCTTGGGTTGCTACCAGACCGCGATGTGGAGTTTAGTATCGAGATCCAACCGGTACAACGCCAATATCGAAAAGTCCCAACAAGATGGCACCTGTGGAATTTGCCAAACTGAAGGTGCAAGTTCAAGAATTACTAGATAAGGCATTTGTCAGGCCGTGTGTTTCACCTTGGGGAGCTCCTGTATTGTTTGTTAAGAAGAAGGATGGAAGTCGTAGGCTCTGCATCGATTATCAGGAACTGAACGTGGCTGTGAAGAACCGGTACCCACTACCAAGGATTGACGACCTATTCGATCAACTTGGAGGTGCTTTTATTTTCCCAAAGTTGGATCTTCGTTCGGGATACCATCAAGTTAGGATGAAGACCGAGGATATTGAGAAGACCGCGTTTTGAACCCAATATGGTCATTATGAATTCCTTGTAATGTCATTCGGATTTACCAATGCACCAGCTGTTTTCATGGGTCTGATGAACATGGTGTTTTCACCATTTTTGGACAAGCTCGAAGAAGTATTCATCGATGACATCCTGGTGTATTCTCGGAACAAGGAGGAGCACGCTAAGCATCTGAGGATCGCTCTACAGACGTTGAAGGAGAATCGCCTTTTTGGGAAGCTAAGTAAATGCGAGTTCTGGCTGGATCGTGTTGCATTTTTGGGCCACGTCATCTCAGAAGCTGGAGTTTCAGTAGACCCAGAGAAAGTTGTTGCCAAGTCGGTATCAGAAGTTCGTAGTTTTCTCGGACTAGCAGACTATTATCGAAAGTTTGTTCAGGACTTCTCAAGGATTGCTGGACCACTGACAAAACTGACGAGGAAGGATCAGAAGTTCGTATGGGATGATGCGTGTGGTCAGGCCTTCTCGGAGTTAAAAGATCGACTGACATCAACACTACTTGCTCGGTGATAGAGTTGAAATTTCACTGATCATAAGAGCCTCAAGTATGTATTCACGCAAAAGGAGTTAAACATGAGGCAGAGGAAGTGGCTGGAATTCATGGTAGACTATGACATCAACCTACAGTATCACCTGGGTAAAGTGAACACGGTACCAGACGCCCTGAGTAGGAGACCAGCAGTTATGTTTCTCACTGAGTAGAAGATATTATTGGAAGAAATGAGGAAACTGAACTTGGAAGTGATTTTGCCAGGTTCAACACAAAAGTTTATGATGCGACAATTGTAGTCTTCGTTGGTGGAGCAGATCAAAGAAGCCCAGGCAAGTGATGAGCAGTTACAGAAGTTCAGAAGTCAAGTAGAGGCAGGCTTGAGAACCGACTTGATTATTCATGCAGATGGATCACTTCGCTTCGGAGCACGATTGTGTACCTAAGGGTGAAGTCAGACAAGAATTGCTTGCAGAAGCCCACCATTCACCCTATTCCATTCATCCTGGAGGCACAAAAATGTACAGAGATCTGAGGCAACATTTTTGGTGGCACGGCATGAAAAGAGCAGTGGGGAAGTTTGTATCACAGTGTCTGATTTGCCAGCAAGTGAAAGCAGAGCATCAAAGGACCGCTGGACTATTGCAGCCTCTTCCAATCCCGGAGTGGAAATGTGAGAACATCACCATGGACTTCGTGACGGCACTTCCGAGGAGTCCCAAGGGTCATAATGCCATTTGGATGATGTATATCATTCGCAAACCTGTCACGTCCCGCTTCCCACTATACGGAAATACCGGCACGCAACTGAGGTCCAGCGAATGATGTACATCATCCATAAGCTGTACAATTATAAGCTCAACAAGATATTTATAACACATTCACGCACGCAAATTTAATGATCACATGAGCTGAAAATAGAATAACCATAATCTGGGTAATACATCAACATCGGGTCAAGATGCCCGGAGAATACAATGTGTCATAATCAAAACAGTACGATAAGCAGTTCGCTATAACAACTAGATAAATAGCGACTGAAAGAAAAACATGTAGTAGTAATAAAGCAGCAACGATCGTCTAGAAAGTCTGTTCCACGGGACCATCAGTACCTGTATAATTATTAACTCAAAGAAAAATAGAAAAGTACCCGTTAGAGCAAGTTTCGTGCAGCAGGTAGCAACAAGCAGTAAAAAGGGTAATATAACAAGATATAACATGGAAGAAACAAGAAGTATAAGTACAAATACAATATGGAAGCAAGCAAGGAACTAGGACAATATGATCATGTAACTAATAATCGTAAACTAGTGTAATCAGGACTTCGAAGTATAATCAATTGATAACTAAGTCGTAGTTAATCAATAATCGAGTGTCATGTAATGAAGAGTCGTGTAATCAAGAATTGAGAGTCATGTAATAAAGAGTCATGTAATCGAGAATCATGAAATTAAGAATCAAGAGTCATGTAATCAAGAATCTTGCTTAGTGAAAACCTCAAGTTTATCTGTTTTATTAACTTATCTAATGCACATAATCCTGTGTCCCATACCACAAGTTCGGTGCATATCAATCATGTGACGTTTAGACTTAAGTAGTGAATTCTATATGATTATGTACTCGGGTCTTCCAGTGATAGTATCAAGACATATAATCATGAATCATGTAATTGAGAATTATGTAATCAAGAATTGTGTAATTAAGAATTAAGAATCAAGGACCACTATTTTGGGAAACACAGGCCCCCTTCCGAGTATACTCCCCTACATTGTCCACTATTAAGTCGTACCCTTATAACCCCGGCTTGTTATTCTGTTATAATTAATTATGAACATGCAGTTAGTACGACTAGTGGAACGGTGTAATCAAGACAATTAATTTAGAAAAATATCAAGGGCAGTAATCATGGTATGAGATGAAACGGGTACATGTATCTAGAGTAGTTATCATGTAATTATCAAGAGGTATAAAACGCATTATATGAGAAAATTTATATCTATGCAAGTTATTATTACAAAAACAATAATACATTCAGTTCATTAAATATGAAAAATAACGGGTTTATATGCAAAAACGTAGAGATGAATTTTTAGACAACTCGACATATCTGCATTCAAATTCACTTTCCCCTTTACAGAAAAGAAAATCTGATTCTGTCAGAGATTCTAGAAAGTGGACTCTCTTCCGGTACCAACGCATATTCACACGATACATTCTAGAGACAGTAGCTATGCGTACAAATTCATTCTTTGCTGGTTTCGATGTTTTGCCCGCATTCTGGAAATTCAGAGTCACAATACTAAAATCGCGATATCTCACAATCTATAAATCGGATTGAGAAACTGTAAAATGTTCTGAATATCTAGACTTGAAGTGCTACTATTTTCATGTAGAAAGTTTCTCGATCCAGTATCGGGAACATGGTCGAATTCTCAGTACAAGAGACCGGTTAGTGATTCCGTGCAGGTAAAAACGTAGAGATGAATTTTTCGACAACTTGACATATCTGCATTCAAATTCACTTTCCCGTTATAGAAAAGAAAATCTGATTCTGTCAGAGATTCTAGAAAGTGGACTCTCTTCCGGTACCAACGCATATTCACACGATACATTCTAGAGACAGTAGCTATGCGTACAAATTCATTTTTTGCTGGTTTCGATGTTTTGCCCGCATTCTGGAAATTCAGAGTCACAATACTAAAATCGCGATATCTCACAATCTATAAATCGGATTGAGAAACTGTAAAATGTTCTGAATATCTAAACTTGAAGTGCTACTATTTTCATGTAGAAAGTTTCTCGATCCAGTATCGGGAACATGGTCGAATTCTCAGTATAAGAGACCGGTTAGTGATTCCGTGCAGGTTCAAGAATTTACGATATGACAGTACTAAAATCACGTTATCTCACAATCTATATATCGGATTGAGAAACCGTAAGATATTCTGGATATCTAGACTCGGAGGGCTACGATTTTCATGTAGAAAGTTTCTCGATCCAGTAACGGGAACAAGGTCGAATTCTCAGTACAAGAGACCGGTTAGTGATCCCGTGCAGGTTCAGAAATTCACGATATAATAGTACTAAAATCGCGATATCTCACAATCTACACATCAGATTGAGAAACTGTAAGATGTTATGAATATATAGACTCGAAGGGCTACGATTTTCATGTAGAAAGTTCTTCGATCTAGTATGGAGAACATGGTCGAATTCTCAGTACAAGAGACCGGTTAGTGATCCCGTGTAGGTTCAGAAATTCACGATATGACAGTTTAAAATTGCGATATCTCACAATCTATACATCGGATTGAGAAACCGTAAGATGTTTTCACTCGGGAGTCGATGAGCTACGATTTTCACGTAGAAAATCTTCAATCCAGTATTGAGAACATGGTCGAATTCTTAGTGCAAGGTCAATAAATTTAGAGATAGTAAGGTTGAATATTCGATATTCGATAACACGATTCGAAATGTGCGGTTCACTCTTGAGTTGATATAGCATGGAACAAGTGACTAGATTGGAAATTGATAATAAAATATGATAATAACTAGACTACTTGTCACGAGTCCAAGGAAAATGCTTGTACGAGAACAAAAAGAGTGTACAAGGTGCTTGCCTTATAATGTGACAATTTCGATGGTGGTGTTAACCACGGAAAGAAGAAGCGACGTCGGCAACGGACGACGGCACAACGGCGGTAAAAATGGCAGTAAGACGGCAACGAGCGAGTAACGGTAGCAACGGTGAACGACGGCGATGAGCGACAACAACACCGAGGAGATGGCACGTCGACGAGTTGTTTTTCGTTGTTCACGGGACCATAGAAGCGTAGTCTTCTGCTCGAAGGTAGAGGATAAAGTGGAGCTCGGGTGTTGGCTTGGGCTCTCGGGTGTGAAGAAGGCAGAGGAAAAAGGACGGAGATGTAGAGATGAGGGGTTGATGTGTTGTGCATGTGTGTGTGTGTATGGATATATATAGATTTAAACAAGGAGAGAGGGAGAGAGAGTTGGCTGGTTGTATATGGAGTCATGAAGTAATTGTGCATGCATGTGTATAATTAGGGATATATAAATATATGTGTAGTAATAGTAGTAAGAGTAGGAGTTGTTTGTTTGTATGTGGAAATATAATGAGGAAGTGAAAAGGTTGGCTGCAAATGAGTGGATGTATGTATATAAAATATATATAGAAAGAGGGATGGAGGAATTAGTGTAGAAAAATGTAACCTGATTACAGAATAAGGGGGTGACGGAAGAGGGGAATAGGAGTTGTAGGGTGGTGGAGGCAGAGTAAAGTAGGAGACAAATGAGAAAGTTATGCGTAGAATTAGGGAGAGTGGTTTGGCTTTGAGTGAGTGATTAGCAGGTTAGGATTAGGATTAGGATTAATCAGAGTTCAAAATTTGTATTTTAACTCCGATTGAAAAATCACAAAATTATAGAATTGATCAGAAAAATATTCTGGCTTTAGATAAAGAGTCCAAAAAGAAAAAGAAAATTGATCTGAAAATTGAAATACAAAAATTCACGTAATAAAATACGTACAACTGGAACAGGGAGTTACAATCCTACCCTCCTTGCAAAAAATTTCGTCCTCGAAATTTACTCAGGCAGGATATAGGATAGAAAAGCAAGATACCTACTCGAAGATATGGGGGTACTTCTTCTGGATTTCTTCCTCGAAATTTATTTTTGAGAATTTATTTATTTTTTTGACTGGCAAAAGGTAGGATAGTCCTACCTCACAGAAAATATATATATATATACCAAAAGAAAAGACAATGCAAGAGTCATTACAAAAGAGGCTGTAGGTTGTTGCTCGAACGTAGGAAGGAGCCAAGTTCGAGATGGCATGTCTTTGGATCGTAGAGAGGGTAGCGGACTTTTGTCGTACACCTCTACTAGAGCCACCGACATGATCTCATCCCTCTTTTCCATCCTCTACACAGCTCGAGACAATATAACCACCTAGCAGCCACAATAAGAAGACTAAACTAGAGTTTAAGCAAAACACAAAAACCGGACTAATCACAGTCCCAAAAATACAGTCTTAAAAGCAGGAAAAAAGCCATAGTCAGAGAAAGCAGCAGAGATCAAGGTGCATTTCCATCAGCAGTCCCCCCTCTAGCCGGACGCATTAAGTCACTGTCTCCCGTGCCTCTGATTTCCTCCAAAATCTTGGTCTTTTACTTTGATTCGCCACTTGAATCTAGCCAATATGAAAACCAGAATTTTGTATTAGATATCAGCTTATCCACAGATGAATGTTTGCTTGAAAAAATTCTATCATTTCTATCCTTCCAAAGATTCCAACAGACAGCTATAGTGATCAGGTGCCATGAGTGTGTGAATTTGTGCTTGGTGTGATCAAAACACCAAGTGGTGAAACATTCCGAAATTGACTCTGGCAAGTTGGTGATGTTAAAGGCACGTGTGAAGTGAAGCCATGTTTGTGTAGCCTTCGGGCACTCAAAAAAGATGTGGTAGGTGGTTTCAATCCGACATGCACAAGCAGTGCATGCCATATCACCATCCCAACCTTTAGAATGAAGTCTTTCCTTTGAGTTGAGCTTTTCACCGCACAACATCCAAATGAAGATTTTACATTTGAGTGGCGCGCAACTTTTCCATTCCAACAGACAGCTATAGTGATCAGGTGCCATGAGTGTGTGAATTTGTGCTTGGTGTGATCAAAACACCAAGTGGTGAAACATTCCGAAATTGACTCCGACAAGTTGGTGATGTTAAAGGCACGTGTGAAGTAAAGCCATGTTTGAGTAGCCTTCGGGCACTAAAAAAAGATGTGGTAGGTGGTTTCAATCCGACATGCACAAGCAGTGCATGCCATATCACCATCCCAACCTTTAGAATGAAGTCTTTCCCTTGAGTTGAGCTTTTCACTGCACAACATCCAAATGAAGATTTTACATTTGAGTGGCGCGCAACTTTTCCAACAAGCACGGAAGAAGGGGAAGAGGAGGCCAGAGTCACTATAAAAAATGTAAGCTGATTTGACCGAGTAGTGCCCAGGGATAGAGTGGTTCCAGATTGCTCGATCAGGTTGCTGTGATGATGGCTGAATGGTGGAAATGGTTTGAAGGAGTCTCTTTTCCGACAAGGTGCTACTAGTAGAGGAAGTGTGCAGACTAGGTTGCCAGGTCCACATGCCTTGATTCAGAGTGCCTTGAGATCGCAGAGATGCTTCTTTGTTCCAAGCTGCTTCAAAGAGGGAGGGAAAAAGAGTCGCAATGCTGCATTTATCAATCCATTTAGATGTCCAAAATTTGAGCAAAATCCCATTGCCAAGTTCCCAGGAGATCTCCTGGTCGAATTGTTCTTTGAGTTTGAACAGATTCTTCCAAAAATCAGAGGACTGGGCCTTGCAGACGAAATCACCGATGGCGCTGTGGAAGTATAGTGATTTTAGAGTTTGAGAGCATAGGGAGTTGTCGGTGTAGAGCTTCCACCACCATTTCATCAGAAGGGCAATATTGAATTGTTGAGATGTCCAGAATTTATTTTTTTTTTAAATTTAAAATTTGATATTTTCAACAAAGAATTAGTTTCCTATATACTTTCATCGTTCCTTTCTTTTATATTGTATGGTTTACCTGTATTAGTTTAATTGGTACTTTTTAAGTATTGCATGGGTAATTTCTAAAAATTTGTTTCAAAATGATTTGTTCTAAATATTTATTTCAAAATGATTTAAATGGTTCTGGAAAGAAAACAACTTTAGAGATATTATTTGATTATTTTTGTTAATTATTAGTTTTTCCGTGTAATTTATGTTAGTTATTTAAATTAATTTTAATACATTCTTGAATTTATATCCAAACAGACTTAAATGTTTTAATAAAGAATAATCCTTTGAGCTATTTCCCATTTGTTTTAAATATTCACAGATTTTTAATGGATAACTATTGTTTTGTGGTACATTTGTTTTGTTTTGTAGTACATTTGTTTTGCAACGGCTCTATTTTTTAAAGTTTGATATGTATTTTTAAAATTATTTTTTCCTTATTCATGGAAAATTAGTGTTGTAAATTGATGTTTGAAAATCATAATTTTTGGCAAAAGTTTTTTTAAAAAAAATTGTTTGCAATTAAATCTATCAAGCCTATGGTTTTTTTCTTCTGATTGTGGTTTTTTTTCATCTAATTGTTATGCTATAATCTTATTTGTTTATTTTTGATTTGTTTATTTTTGAGAAATTAATTTTTTTAAAATATAAATTTTGATATTTTCAACAAAGAATTAGTTTCCTAGATTCTTTCATCGTTCCTTTCTTTTATATTGTATGGTTTACCTGTATTAGTTTAATTGGAACTTTTTAAGTATCGCATGCATAATTTCTAAAGATTTGTTGTTTCAAAATGATTTAAATGGTTCTGGAAAGAAAAAAATTGAGATATTATTTGATTATTTTAGTTAATAATTAGTTTTTTCTTGTAATAGTTAATGAATTTGTTCGTACTTTATATTTTTCTAATTCTTCGTAACTTTCATTGCAATCTCCTAGTTTTCTAATTTTGTTTTTTAACTTATATTTTATTTGTTGTTGGTATTAAATTTTGTGGTTTTTTCCTTCTATTTGTTATGCTAAAATCTAATTTGTTTATTTTTGAGAATTTAATTTTTTTAAAAACAAATTTTGATATTTTCAACAAAGAATTAGTTTCCTATATACTTTCATCGTTCCTTTCTTTTATATTGTATGGCTTACCTGTATTCGTTTAATTGGAACTTTTTAAGTATAGCATGGATAATTTCTAAGTATTTGTTTCAAAATGATTTATTCTAAATATTTGTTTGAAAATGATTTAAATGGTTCTGGAAAGAAAAATCTTTTGAGATATTATTTGCTTATTTTTGTTAATTATTTTTTTTTCGTGTAATTTAGTTTAGTTATATAAATTAATTTTAATACCCAAACAGACTTAAATGTTTTTATAAAGAACAATCCTTTGAGCTATTTCCATTTGTTTTAAATATTCACAGATTTTTTAATGGATAACTATTGTTTTGTTGTACATCTGTTTTGCAACGGCTCTATTTTTTGAAGTTTGATATGTATTTTTAAAATTATTTTTTCCTTATTCATGGAATTTAGTGTTGTAAATTGATGTTTGAAAATCATAATTTTTGGCAAAAAGTGATTTTTTTTTTAAAAAAAAAAATTGACATTAAATCTATCTAGTCTATGGTTTTTTTCTTCTAATAGTGGTTTTTTTCTTCTAATTGTTATGCTAAAATCTTATTTGTTTATTTTTGAGAATTTAAATTTTTTTAAATATAAATTTTGATATTTTCAACAAAGAATTAGTTTCCTAGATTCTTTCATTGTTCCTTTCTTTTATATTGTATGGTTTACCTGTATTAGTTTAATTGGAACTTTTTAAGTATCGCATGCATAATTTCTAAAGATTTGTTTCAAAATGATTTAAATGGTGCTGGAAAGAAAAAAAAAATTTCTGATATTACTTGGTTATTTTAGTTAATAATTAGTTTTTTCGTGTAATATTTAATGAATTTGTTGGTACTCTATATTTTTCTAATTCTTCGCAACTTTCTTTGCAATCTCCTAGTTTTCTAATTTTGTTTTTTAATTAATATTTTATTTGTTGTTGGTATTAAATTTTGTGGTTTTTTTCCTTCTAATTGTTATGCTAAAATCTTATTTGTTTATTTTTTAGAATTTAATTTTGTTTTAAATATAAATTTTGATATTTTCAACAAAGAATTAGTTTCCAATATACTTTCGTCGTTCCTTTCTTTCATATTGTATGGTTTACCTGTATTCGTTTAATTGGAACTTTTTAAGTATTGCATGGATAATTTCTAAATATTTGTTTCAAAATGATTTATTCTAAATATTTTTTTGAAAATGATTTAAATGGTTCTGGAAAGAAAAAAAACTTTTGAGATATTATTTTCTTATTTTTGTTAATTATTAGTTTTTTGTTAATTATTAGTTTTTCCGTGTAATTTAGTTTAGTTATTTAAATTAATTTTAATACCCAAACAGACTTAAATGTTTTTATAAAGAACAATCCTTTGAGCTATTTCCCATTTGTTTTAAATATTCACATATTTTTTAATGGATAACTATTGTTTTGTAGTATTGTTTTGCAACAGCTCTATTTTTTAAAGTTTGATATGTATTTTTGAAATTATTTTGTCCTTATTCATGGAATTTAGTGTTGTAAATTGATGTTTGAAAATCATTATTTTTTGGCAAAAGTTGATGTTTGAAATTCATATAATTTTAGGCAAAAGTGTGTGTTTTTTTTAATTTGTTTGCAATTAAATCTATCTATCAAGCCTATGATTTTTTTCTTCTAATTGTGGTTTTTTCCATCTAATTGTTATGGTTAAATCTTATTTGTTTATTTTTGAGATTTTTTTAAAATATAAATTTTGATATTTTCAACAAAGAATTAGTTTCCTAGATACTTTCATCATTCCTTTCTTTTATATTGTATGGTTTACCTGTATTAGTCTGAATAATTTCTAAAGATTTGTTTCATAATGATTTAATTGGTTCCGGAAAGAAAAACAAACTTTTGAGATATTATTTGATTATTTTAGTTAATAATTAGATTTTTCGTGTATTTTTAATGAATTTTCGTACTCTAAAATTTTCTAATTGTTTGCAACTTTCATTGCAATGTCTTAAGTTTTCTATAAAAAAAATTAATTTATAATTTATTTGTTGTTGGTATTAAATTTTCTAACTTCTTACAACTCTAGTATTGACTGTGTAATTTCTTCTTTCTATTTACATTTTGGTTGCAGGCATTTACAAACAAACTTAAATGGTTTGATTAAGTACAATTTTTTGAGCTATTACCCATTTGTTTTAAATATTCACAGATTTTTTAATGGATAACTATTGTTTTGTAGTGCATTTGTTTTGCAAGTTTCTTAAACGTTGTGTTCCATATTTTGTGCCCTTCTATATTTGATTTTGCTAGATGATAAAAAAAAAACCAAAACCCTTCAATTTTTAGATTACCTTAAATTTCCATTAAATTTTCCTAATTCATCGTAATTTTTGTTAATCCCAAAATTTTGGGTTGGCTTTACGGAATCACTTGTGTAGATCAGTTTTAACCTGTTTTACGTAATACCGTTAAAAGCTAAAACCCTTGTGTATTTGTGGTTCTCCATTATAGCTGTGCCCCTAGCTTCAGAGTGAATACTGCTCAAGGATGTTACTGTTTTAGTTTGCCACTGCATAGCCCTTGATGATAATCATTAGTATAATTGAGGGAAAAGAAAAGGCGTAATTGTGTATATGATACCTTACAAAATCTATTAGAGAAAGCTCTTGTTTGATTGAGACATAATAAATTGAGGCATTACAAGTGGTATCAATGATATTCAGGGAAAAGAAGAATAGTATATATGAATGAGGGTTCAATTTTCATTGTGGTCGGTATCACCAAAAATTTTGGTGACAATCGGTTGCGTGGTGGATGAAGTCGATCTAAGAGTTTTAGTAAATAGCAACTTTAGAAAAAGTCATGATTTGAGAAAGCAAGTCCTTTTCAGGAGTCCATGAGAAATAGAGTTTACTAGTTAGACACATTGCCCAAACCAAATTGAAATTAGTTGCACTTGAAATATACAACGCTTAGAGCAACAATTATAGAGTTTAAGATATAAAGTGATGTCAGATTTCATATTAGTACAAACATTTATGCATTGGTGGTGTGGTAGACTTGATGCATAACACTTGGAGTTTGATGTGGCAAATATTTTACCAAGTTGCCTCGGTAGGATTATCAACATCCGATAATTTACTTGTTGTTGGAAAGGCCCATAGTAAATGGTAGGTCTGATTATTGGTCTTAAGGATTAGTTAGATCATTGGATATAGATTATTTGCAATTTGGAATATGTTGAGAACGTAGGAGCACTATTTATAAATATACTAGGTTTGCTCGTTGGCACGTGTCTACGGCACGTCTTTGGAACGATGCAGCGTATGGAAAGCCTTGTAAACAGTAAAATATATGCAATCCTATTTGACTAACAAATTGTAGCGCCCCAAATTCCCAAAACCGGAAACTCGAGACACAAACCAGAATCTTTACTTCAAAGTGTCACAACACAGAAATACAGGAAATTAAAAACTTTTATTTCATCCTAGAAAGTTACATTGTACAATACAATCTGTCATAAATTTACATCATGATAAATTTACATCATGAATTACATCCTGAATTCACATAAATTACATCAAACAAATCTTGCAATCGCCACTTGTCCCTCCACGCAGCTCGAGTCTCTTGCTTCTGCGATCTAGTAGTCCTACAACTAAACAGACTGTGGGCACGTAAGTTGAATGCAACTGACGCAATGTTGATAGAACCAGCGACTTCTCAAACTCAACAATCAATATTAGATGCAAAAGAAAAACGTGCAGATAAATCAATAAGTGTCCGTGTATGCCATGTCCTAGAGTCTAATGCGCAATTCACAAATGCATATGATGCACTTTAATGCAATTCATTTGGAAACGTATGCATCCCATACTACATACTTCACAAGGAGATCGCTTCCTCCTCTGATTGTAGGGTTCGATCCCTCGCCATGCATCCTACTCTTGTACTCTTTTTCATTCCTGACATTCATCCAGTTGGCCGGTCTATTGAGGTTGCAGTTGGCTGGTCTAATTCTGCCAATGCAGTCAGTAGTGGTGTCCTTGTTTTCTACTTTGTCCGGTTTTCACCAATTGCGCCGGATCTCACTCAATAGTTGCTACGATCATAAAGGTAGTCCGCAAGCTCATCAGGACGCCTCGAGTATTACTCTAGCTCCCTGTTCGTATTAAATAGCATTGAACTTGACGGGATTCGTTTCATTCGTTGGACGACTATTCAGAACTTGACGGATTCTTAGAATCCATTCCTAGTGTCTGACAGGAGAATTATAGTATGCAATTTCCGTTCTTATCACTAGCTTCCTCCCTCCAAGGGCTCGAACAAACGGTCTTAATAGAAGTTCTACTGAAGCCCAACACCGAGGAAGAAGGCTCCGAGCCAATGGAGACATTGCCCGTACAACTCGAGGAGAATTGGATTGGATGAGACCTCTACTCGAGTTCCTTGGAGATGGGATCCTTCCCTTAGATCCTAAAGAGACCCGAAAGATCCGAACCAGGGCCGAGCGGTACACCCTCATCGAGGGAGTCCTGTACAATCGCTCCTATAGCCAAATAGACGACAGACCCTACTTGAGGTGTCTCTCCCTCGACGAAGCCTAGTTTGCTTTGAAGGAGGTACATGAAGGGATATGCGCTCACTTGGGATCAAGGTCCCTTGCCCGCAAAATCTTGAACTATGGATATTTCTGGTTTACTCTCCTTCGTGATGCCGAACACACATTCGTCAATGCGGCCCTTGCCAAAAATTCTTAACAATCCGCCGTCTACCCCAAGCGCAGCTCTCCTCTCGATCCAGTCCAACCCCTTTTGCTATGTGGGGAGTGGACTTGCTCGGGCCGTTCCCTCCATCACCGGGCCAGCTAAAGTTCCTTGTTGTGGCGATCGAATATTTCTTTAAGTGGATTGAAGCCGAGCCCTAGCAACGATCACAGAGAATAGGGTGCAGCGCTTCTTTTGGAAGAACGTTGTCTGCAGATTCGGCGTGCCCGAATCTTGATAACGGACAATGGAACTTAGTTTACGAGGGCAGCCTTCCGTGCTTTTTGCGCAGACCTTGGCATTCAGCAACGTTTCTCCTCGGTCTTCCACTTTCAGTCCAACGATCAGGCACTCCGGCCTGAAAAAGAGATTGAGCAGGTCGACTAAGGGGTTATGGGTCGATGGGTCGAGCAGCTCGCCAATGTGCTCTGGAGCTACCAGACTACGAAGAGGACCCCCACGGGAGAATTTATAGCTTTATCACATAATAGACTATACATGTCAACCCAAACATGATCATTCATGATCCAAGAGTTTGCTCAAATCTTAGAAACACATTAGGTGCAACAAGGACCGCTCTAACATGATCAAAACACAACTCAAAGGTCAGAATAAACATCATCTAAGTCATTTCTAAAGCTTCGGTGTGATGCAAGCATATTCTCAAATCAAAACAATAAGACAACTTCACAGTTGAAAACTTTCTCAAAACAATTCATTTCAGAGAAGAAAAATGGTCATTTCTGATGAGTATGCAAAACTTTCAGATCTGATTGAATTATCAACCAGTTGCATCAATACCTCTTTTAAAATATCAAATGAACTCAATTGTATAGGAATCTGCTAGACACATAGGAGCAATACATATCCAAAAATTAGCTCAAAACTCAAGTATAGAGGAAGATATGATATTTTAAATTAGATGTAAACTACTACACATCAACAGCATTGCTTCTTAGTAACATCAGCAAGATGTATTTATAAGAAATAACAATGCTTGTTAAAAAATTAGGAAACTTGGTGGACATGTTCCAAATTGACTTAGGAAGCTTCTGAAAAAATTTCAAGTTCATAATCCCTTTTATCATGCTTTTCAACGTAACAAGTACTCATAATGAAAACAGAGCTGCAACAATTCCATCCCAGTATGGAATCATGAATTTTGTCAAATATCAAATCATGTCCAAAAATTACAAAAAATTACGGGATTACTGTTGACACATATGAAACATGCATAAAAAATGCTGCCCAATAATCTAAGTATTCAGGAAGTTGTGAATTATCGAACTTAGACAAAAATACCAAGATCTGAGCTGAGAACAGTTCAATCCTTTTCTTGTATCGGTGTTGATTTCGTATTTTATAAAAATATCAAACATATTTAAAAAATTACGAAATTACGAAATTTGGTGGAATCATTATAAACATGTATGAACTGTAAATTCATTGTAATCATAAAGTTATGATTTTTGCAAGTCAAGCATGTTAAATTCCAAACAGAGCAGAAATTTTACCCCAAACCAGCAACATGTTCGAATTTATTAAAATATCAAATCACATCAAAAATTCACGAAATTTGGTGGAGTTCATAGGAACATAATCAAGATGCTGCTGTAAAAAATTCAAGTCTAAACTCCATTATGACACCAAGTTATGAAATCATGCTAAATTTTCACAAGATTCAACATTTTCTTATCAATTAACATCCCTAACTCAAGAACTCAAGTTGGAACATACAAAATTTCATCCATGCCATTAAGCAAGCTCAAATAAGCATTTTTTTCATCATACACAAACAATTTCACAAGTATAGAGTTTAGAAAGACACCCATGTAGCGCCCTGAGTTCCGCACACTGGAAGCTCGTGACACATACTCAGAATCTTTACTTCAATGAGTACACAACACAGAACAACCAAAGGAAATTGAAGACTTACATTGCACAAGGAAACTATATCCTCCACTTGGATGCTCCAGAACTTGAATCGCCAGCTCCTTCAAACAGTCCTGCAACTAAACAGCTGTGGGCACGTCAGTTGAACGCAATTGGCGCAATGCGGATAAAATCCGGCAATCTCCGAAATCCTCAACAATCAATATTCGAATTAAAAAAGAAAAAAAAATGTGAGTCAAACCACAAGTGTCTATGTATGCCATAATCTAGATTCTAATGCACAAACTCAAAATACACAAGATGCTCCTACTCTAATGCAAATTTGATTTGAAAATATTTGCATCCCATACTACATACTCCCTAAATCGAGTTCGTATTCTCTAGATGATAGGGTTCGATCCCTCGCCATGCATCCTACCCGTGTATTCTTTCATGTTTGACATTCATCTAGTGACTGGTAGAGTCTGTTGTACATGCGGTCCTTTCTCGCTCCTACAATAGGAATCCGAACGGCAGTGATCACTCTGTTCATTCAGATCATGTTACTTCTCCACTCCGACAGGATCGTGGTTCTCCATTCCGGGTCAGGCCGGTGATCATCAGCTATGCCAAAATCATGGTCTTTCTCCACTCCTGCCCCTACCAAAGTTATCATGAATATAAGGTGAATCAATAGGGCCATCCCTACTCCGCCAAGAACTTAGAGCTGCACTCTTGCTCCTTGTTCGTATTGGTAATCCAGAACATAGACGGAAACTTAAGGGTCCCCTAAGTTCTGACAGGACTTGTGACTTGCGTCCGAATCCCGCTCTTATCACTAAATTCCAGAAATTAACAGTCGTGACAACGCCGCACATGTTCCAGACGAGACGACGCCGCACGTGTCCCCTTGACAGGTGAGTACACTCTCAACTAGTGCATGTTCTTATTTTATTGGTCATGTGATAACGAGTTACTTTTATCTATTGTTCCCACTCTATTTCTTACTTAATTTGCTCCTTAGTTTCTTATTCAATAATTTGGTTAAGTACTAGGTAAATTAAACCTAGTCCCAAAAGTTAGTCGTGTCTTTATAACAAGCATCTAACTTAAATTTGGATTCAACCCAATTCTCTAATTAGGCTAAGTTGGCTCATCATGCATGCTTGAAATACATGAAACTAGTGCACTTAATATGCACCAAAACATCACCGCATGCATATACCGTATGCATACTTATCCATTAATTCTTTTAATGCAGACAATCATTTCTATACTACCATTAGTTTCTCTTCTTTATTACCATCTAATTATTATGAATTTCTAATTAGCTAAGCATGCAACCACAAGTAGCTTCTCTACCATACTACCATTATTATACTATCATAAATTTTAGTTAACTAAGTATGCGGATATTGCTTTTACTACTATTTCATTTACTACCATTACTTTAAGTGACTACTAATCTACTATCAATTACTACTACTACTATGAATTATTACTTTTACTATGTATTATTGCTAACAAGTAGTTTTCTATTATCATGAATTCCTATAGGTTCTATAAGCTAACCAAACAATTATATTAACAAAGCATACTCTCCCACAATTCTTCTATTTAAGTTTTCTTTTGTTATAATTATTTATATGAGCTCAGCATATATAAACTAAGCATGCATCTACATTAACTAAGCATACTATGAGTGATCTTCTCGACTAACACAACCACAAGTAGCTTCTCTACCATACTACCATTATTATACTATCATAAATTTTAGTTAGCTAAGTATGCGGATATTGCTTTTACTACTATTTCATTTACTACCATTACTTTAAGTGACTACTAATCTACTATCAATTACTACTACTACTATGAATTATTACTTTTACTATGTATTATTGCTAACAAGTAGTTTTCTATTATCATGAATTCCTATAGGTTCTATAAGCTAACCAAACAATTATATTAACAAAGCATACTCTCCCACAATTCTTCTATTTAAGTTTTCTTTTGTTATAATTATTTATATGAGCTCAGCATATATAAACTAAGCATGCATCTACATTAACTAAGCATACTATGAGTGATCTTCTCGACTAACATACAACATCATTCATGTTATTCTTATTTATATAAAATCTCATGTATTTACTCTACATAGAACTTACTATAATTAATTATACACGTAACTTCCTCATATACTCTACACTACTATCATATATAATTTTCTACAAGTGCCCCCTTCCTAATTAAACTACAACTTTTTTTTACTTCACATAATCACTTCAACTATTTATGCATAAACAAACAGTTAGTTAATTTATTAAAGAATAAAACATGATTGGAAGTAAACATACATCATCTACTATTCTTCTATTTAGATTAATTTCTTGCTATGTTTACTCCATATGAACTAAAATATTTACTACTTTCAATTAACATCTCAACAAGTACAAACTTCTAACTATTTAATCTATGAAAATAAATCATGAAAATAAACAAGAGGTAAAGGAAAATACCCACTTTTTACTTGGTTAAAAGCCTCCAATTGCCTTCTCCTCCTTGCTTCCTTTGATTCTTCCTCACTTTAGTTTTATTATGAACACAAAAGCACAAAAGCTCCTAGGGGAGGCCCTTCGATTGAGCACTACTTTCGTGAGCACTCACCCTTCTGGCCATTGCATAGATGATCCAAACCGTTCACATTGATCTATACGTTTAAATTAGTCTATATATGTAAAATCAAGTCATTTGAATTCATTTGCCCATCCATCATGTCATTATAAAGAAACGATATTCAGCCATACAATTTTTGTAACACTTCAATGAATGAGCAAATGAATTTCAAATCACTTGATTTTACATATTTAGATTAATGTAGACGTTTAGATCAATGTGAACGGTTTGGATCATCCATACGATGGCTAGAAGGGCTAGTGCTCACAGAGTGCTCATGGAAAGGAGTGCTCAATGGAAGATTTTCATATATATATATATATATATATATAGAGAGAGAGAGAGAGAGAGAGAGAGAGGATGCTTTGGAAAAGGAAAATATTTAAAATGAGAAGGGGGTAGTATATAGAAAGTAAGCTAGGGTTGAAAGAAGTAGGAAAAAGAGCTAGGTTTTCTCGTACATATGCATACACCCATATGTATATATAGAAAGAAAGGGGGATGGCTGGCCTTCAAAGAGAGAAGGAGAGAGAGGTCGTGGAGTGTAGAATTCTCTAGTGTTGCTTAGTTGTCCCTACTTTTTTACATTTACCCCCCTAGGTTTTTAATTATTACACATAACCCCTTTTTCTAAGTCAACATTTGTAGGCTATTGTATAGTAGTGTATGCATAGATAAAGTCAACATTTGTAGGGTATAGTATAGTAGTGTATGCATAGATTAAGGAAAGTATGTATATAATAGTATGTATATAATAGTAGTGTAGTAATGATGTGTGTATATTTATAAAATGACAAGTGGTAAAGACAATTTATGCAATTATTAAAATAGTAACTATAAATGGAAAAATAATAATAATAATAATAATAATAATAATAATATATGCAATTATTCTATGGTTGTAAAATAATGCAATATTATTCTACCTTTTACATTTAAATTAATTGTTACTTATTTTTGGGGGTGTTACAACCTACAATTGAAGCTTTTGTTGATTTCTCTGCTATTTGCTTTGGCCCTCTCCTCCTCCTAGCTCCTTTCTCTCCTCCTTGTATGCTTGCTCTTCAATTTTCCAAGCCAACTTGAAGTAGAATTTTAAAGTGTATGAATGCTTAGGAATAGAAATGAAGGATTTTAGGTTTTGAAAAAAATGAAGAAAGAATGAGGGGGGTAGGTGGAAGGGTGGCTGGCCAATCTCAAGGGGGTGAGATGAGGGTGAGGGAGAGAGAGGGGTGACCATAACCAAACAAGCCCATAGTTTTATAGGTGGTTTAGGGTTTTCATTTAGTGTATTAGGGTCTGTATGGATAATTGAACATACAAACAAACACTCATTCATCTACATATATATGTATTCCTTCACTCATACAATTCATACATATATATGTACATATACAACACATTGCTTGCCCAATTATTTTGAGAAAAGCTTGCATAAAAATAAGGATATAAAATAATTATTTGTATTTATACATTTCATCTCAATTCATAATTGAGATAAACATTCAATTTTAGTTAAGAAAATATTCCAACTCTGGTTCAACAATTATAATATTGTCGGGTTCAAAACATATTAAATAATGTGTCAATATTTACTCAATTAAAATTGAGAAGAATCCATTAATACGTGTTACTCTTAAACGTGCATGAATTAATGTACAAAATAGATATATATTGTTTTGCAGGATCTTACACAAATCACATAGGTATCAACATTTATATGCAATACCATCGGGCTAGAAACTCCACGATAAGTTATAAAAAACAATTAGAATGTCAATCAAGGAAGTCGGTGAAATTTTCTACCTAAGCAATCAAAAGAAGCCTAAAAAATCTGAAAAATCAGGAAATTTACAAACCTGAAATATTAAAATCCAAATTTCTAGGAAGAGAGAAATCTGAAAAATTGAAGAGGAGAGATAGTAATAAAGTGAGGAGGATTTTAGTTTTGGAGGTAAAAGTTGTAAATTTTTTTTTTCTTTTTTTTTGGGGGGGGGGGGGAATGACTTTTGGGAGGGTGAATGTGAGTCATTGATTTTGTTTCGATTGAAACGAGTGCCACTTGATAGATTTTTTTTCCCTTCAAATTGCCTTATGATTTATTATATTGATGGATGATTAACTTTCGAGGATGGTTTTTTTTTAACACGAGGAGATTGTAACACTAGTCTTTGATGGAATTATTTAACTGATATATTGACATATTTGTAATTTGATGGATGTTCAACTTTCGAGGATGAATTTTTTTTTAGCATGAGTGATGGAATTATTTAACTAATATATTGACATATTTGTAATTTGAATTAGTACTTTGAGCTCATTTGGTGATATGTCATATTTTTATATTGTTTTTTTGCATACAAGTCTCAACGTAGACTTGGGGGAATACAAGTCCCAATGTTGAGTGATATAAATTGTGTTGGATTTCATAATTAGTACGAACAATTTTTTATGTAGTGGGGAAGCGGTAGACATGATGTATGATACTTGATGTGGCTAATATTGTGCCAAGCTGGGTTTTCGGTTTTATTGTTCGTCTTAACTGATTTGATAAATTATTTGGTTATGATGATTTTTGCTATGTTGAGAATGTTAGGGCTATGCATATATGAATGTTTTGTTTTCGAAGAAGAAACTTCATTAAGGATAGAGTTTGTAATGGCTAATTTTGAGACAAAACTATTCATATAAATTATGATATATTTGGAATTTTCAGTAGTTCTTTGAGCCCGTTTTAGGGTGTGTCGTATTGTTATATTCTTTTTTATCTTGTTATTAGTGATGGATATAGAAGAATTATTTTGTCCAAAAACCAGATCTAGATAAACTTGACTAAATAAACATGTCCAATCAAAAAACCGTACAAAAAATCAAAAGAAATAATAGAAGCGAAATTATGAGGTGCGCTATTCAGAGATGGAAATATCAGGATGATGGTCTAAAGATTTACCCACATTCATTCTGTGAAGTGGCCGATAGGAGCCTCTAACATCTCTTGAACAAAACCATTTCACAACCTTCTTTAGGTCGCAGAAGATATGGATTGAGTCATGTAGCTGAGTTGATGTGAGTCTCAAAGCATTGGGTACAACTTCACATTTAACAAACACATGGAACAAAAGAGCTTGCAGGTCCAGACCCAATAAAATCTACATAACTTGAGCCATCTCATTTTCTAACGCAAAAAAGACTTGCGGCATCTCTGCAAATCATGGCCCAACATCCTTCTTTGCCTCTAATTGTTGCATCCAGGTTGATGGTGAAAGTTGCTGATTGGTGGAGAGTTCAAGGTGGATTGGGCAGTGGTGAAGGGGTTGAAGGGTCAGTAGGAAAGTAGGGTCATGAGTTACGAGAGCAGCTAGGGTGGCACTTGTTGTTTGTGTTGGATACGAAGGACAATTTTTAAACACATTTACATCTCGATTTTCATATGTTCCAGCAAAAGCTGTAATACATTCCAATTAAACTTGGACCTTCTTGTCCTTCTTCATCTAGAACATCTTAAGCCCTCCAATATATTGTACTCTTAATATCCTTCGCTTCTTGTCATGTCCATTTGATTTCCAACAATTATATTATACTAACCCCCTCCATTTATCATGGTATCGAATAAATCCCACACTCTTCCTGTGAGTGACCTGATATTCCATGTAGTTGATCTAATTATATTTTCTTGTGCAAGTTTCTTAACGTTGTGTTTCATATTTTGTGCCCTTCTATATTTGATTTTGCTAAACAACGTAAAAATACCCGAAACTCTTGAATTTTTAGATTATGTAAATTTCCATTAATACGAGTAACCTAGATCGGTTATATCTTTGCATCACCTCTCTAATTTTTTACTTCATACATAAATCTTCAGAAGATTTGAACTTAACATCTCATATGGCTTATTCAGATTCTTTCCCCATCTATGTAGCGTTTTTCAATTTTTTCCTCAACTTGTGAGACTTTTGTCGAACTTAGTTTGAAAATTTATTTGTTTTGAGTATATATTGAACTGTTGTATTTCACCCCTTACTCACCATATTACCACTCTATTACCTTGAGATTCTTCAAGATTATCTTTTGCCAATATTTTAATGCAACTGGATATATTGACATATTTGAGGGAGTGGGTTGTGGAAACTGCCTAACAAACATTTTCATTGGGTCCGAAAGAGATTAGTGTTTGGAAAACCAAACCCAAAGTGAGTTTGATTTACCACCAAAAGCAGGCATATAATTTACACAATTACACACATTAAGAACAAAAGAATTTATATAAGTAATCCTATCATTAAGACTCAAGTTGACTGGAATCCAAATATTTTTAGTCTGTCTAGTCGACTTTGTTGTACCCTTCAGTCAACTGTTCTGTGAAGTTAGTCGACTGGGAGGTGAAACAAGTCGACTTATATGAGGTTTTCGTCCTTTTGAATAAGACTCCCAACTCTGGGCAGATGACTGAATTTTTGGTTTAGTCGACTGGTCTGATCTGAGAGATTACTCTTTTCATGGTTAAAAATAATTTTTGGTTTTTCAAAATAATCATATAACTTCTTTTTCACACTAGAACCAGAATCAATCTTATTACTAGAATCAATCTTATTACTACTAGTATTATTAGAAGTATGATGTTTTTCAAGAGTTTTTTGAAAACCAAGCCCAAACTTTTTATTAGATCGAACTTGATTTTGGAGAGCTTCATTTAAATTCTCTTTTCCTTTATTAAACCTTGATACATTCTTGGATATCTCTTCATAATTTTTCTTAAGAGAAACAAGTTCTATATCCAAGTTTGAAAGACGAGAATTTAAAGACTTGACTTTTTCTTGAGAAAGTGGTTGATTCACTTTCTCCAGATTTTTAACTCTTTATCTTCTCATTTAGTTCTTGAAAAACTTCATTAAATGCTTCTACTAAATCATTTGAATCAAAATTGTCACTTCATTTTGAGTAGCCATGAAGCACACATTTGCGACTTCATTTGATTCTTCATTCTCTTCTTCGGATGATGAGTCGCTATCATTCCAAGTTGCTTGATATGCCTTCTTGTTCTTTGTGTACTTGCCCTTCTTGAAGTTTGGAACCTTCTCTTTTGATTTTTCATTTTCTAATGGACAGTCCTTCTTCATGTGACTTGTCTTGTTACACTTGAAACAAGTGGGGAGTTCATTAGTATCTTTGAACTTATAATTGAATTTACCCTTTCGAAGAAATTGTTTGAATTTTCTAGTGAACATGGCTATTTCTTCATCTTCTTCTTCATTTTCTGAATCGGACATGGCCTTGAAAGCAAGAGTCTTCTTCTTGGCTTGTTGAGGTTCTAGATCCTTCTTGCGTTCTTTTAGTTGTACTTCGTATGCCATTAGATTTTCCACAAGATTCTCAAGACAGAGTTGTGTTAAATCGTTAGCTTCTTCTATAGCGGTGGTCTTCTTCTCCCATTCGGGGGTTAGGGCACGCAAGACCTTCCTCACCATCTCTGCTTGCGAATGTCTTTCCAAGAGGCACAAGAGAGTTTGTGATGTCCGTGAACCTTGTTATCATGTCCAACACATTTTCGTTCTCCTTCATACGGAACATCTCGAACCTGTGAACAAGAACAAAGATTTTAGATTCTTTGACCTTTTTTGTACCTTCATGTGTTACCTCAAGAGTGTGCCAAATTTGATAAGCCATTGCTGCGTTTGGCACACGAATGAACTCCTCTTTGGTAAGTGCACAGAAGAGAGCATTCCTCGCCTTTGCACTATTCATGATGTTGCTCTTCATGTCATCGTTCCATTGTGTATAGGGGATTGTAGGTACGGTATATTCTGTCTCGGTCATGTTCCAAATCTCATAGTTGATGGACTGTAGATAGATCTTCATTCTACACTTTCAATAGTTGTAGTTTGTTCCATCAAATAGAGGTGGTCTTTGTGTGGATTGGCCTTCATGATATTGACTTGCATTTGAAGTAGATGTCATTGCACTCAACCAGGCTCTGATACCAAGTGTTGGATCTTGTATGCAAGGCAAATAACACTATAGGGGGGTGAATAGTGCTGTATAAAAATTAAGCAATAAATTGAACTTTTCGCAATGTTAAGTCGACTGAAAAATAAGGCAGTCGACTGAAGCGTCAGATAAGAAGAGTAATTTAACTGAAGAGTTACAAGTCTGTTAAGTCGACTTAGAAAGTAAAGCAGTCGATTGACCAGACTCGATTTACACAAGAAACTCAGAGAAATTAAAAATGCAAGTTTTGGGAATACAACCACAAAGAGTCAACACAGCAAATACCACGATGTATCCTGGTTCGGTCCTCCCGACCTACATCCAGTTCCCAAGCAACCCACTTGAGATTTATTCAATATAATATCTTGGTTTTTACTAGAATAACCTAATGTTCCTTTAAATCAAAAAATAATATATTGCACCCTTTTATATACTACCGCCTTTATATTGTGTCTATTCCGTTTTTCCTCGTCTATACCAAAGTTTATATCTTTTACTTTTAATTTCTTTGCCTCCTGCCATATCCATTTGGTTTCCAACAATTATGTTATATTAAACCCCTCTGCTCATTGGATCATGTAAATCCCATTCTTTTCCTGTGAGTGACTTGATACTCCATGTAGTTGATCTAATTTTATTTTCTTGTACCAGATTCTTAACGTTGTACAAGATTCATACCCTTCTATTTTTTATTTTGCTAAACAACATAAAATTCAAGAAACTCTTGAATTTTTAGATTAGCATAAATTTTGTCTTTAATACGAGTGTACCCTCCCTTGTGTATATTTTTCATCCTATCAGATTTTTTTCTTTACATGTAAATCTTCATAAGATTTGATCGTAACATCTCTTGTGGCTTATTTAGATTTTTTCCCTTCTATCTAGCGGTTTCTATTTTTCTTACTTTCAAGATTTTTGTCGAACTTTCAAAGAAATCTTATTTGTTTTCACTATGTTTTGAGCTATATTTTTTTACCTCCCACTCTCCATGTTAACCTCTATATCCACTCTCCATGTTAACCTCCACTATTTTAATTCACCTAGATATATAGTATTCAATGTAATTCAAGTTTTTAAGTGGAATAACTCTACCTTCCATTCTTTTAAAATCTAAAATAATATCTTGCAACATTCTATGTACTACCTGCATTTGCCATATTCATTTGGTTTCTTCCTCAATTATATTATATTAACCCATTGTGATGATCATTGTATGAGGTAAATTCCACCATTTTCTCGTGAGTGACCTGATACTCCGTGTAGGTGATCTCATTCTATTTTCTTGTGCAAGATTCTTAACATCGTCTTCATGTTTCGTACTCTTATTGTTTTGATTTTGCTAAAGAGCAGAAAAATACTTGGAACTCTTGAATGTTTAGGCTACCGTCAGTTTCCTTTAATATGAGTACCCTGGCTCGTTTATATCTTGGGTTACCTTTCTGATTTTTTTACTTCATACAAAAATCTTCATATGATTTGAACTTAACATCTCTTATTGCTTATTCATAATTTTTCCCCATCTACCTAGCGTTTTTATGTTTTTTCCTCAACTTTTGGACTTTTGTCGAAACTTATATGAAAACCTATTTGTCTGACTATATATTGAACTTCATTATTTCACCACCGACTCCATATTTACCACTATTAACTCATGAATCGTCAAGATTATCGTCTGCGACTATTTTAATGCAAATGTATATATATTGTATTCAATATTATAAGATATTTACTAGAATAACTTTATCTTCTATTCTTTTAATGTCTAAATTACTATCTTCCACCATTTTATGTACTACCATCCTTTGATAGTTTCTTTTCATTTCTTTACTCGTTATCCAAAGTCTATATCTTTTACTTTTAATTTCATTGGCTTTCTGCCATATTCATTAGGTTTCCCACAATTATATTATATTAACCCTTTCGGCTGATCATTGTATATCAAAGTAAATTTGTTATGGAAAGATTTGATAGGCCATAGGGAGGTTAATATTGTTCCCTAATCTGATAGGATTTGATTGAGTCCTAATTTATAGGATATGGATCTGATAGGATTTGATTGAGTCTTAATTTATAGGGTCTGGATTTGATTGAGTCTGTATGAGTTTGTATAAGTAGGCTGATGAATGAATGAATGAATAAAGCATGAACTTTTAACCCAAAATTTGGCGTGGTATCAGAGCCAGTCGTCCAAGCAAACCCTACCATCAAAACCTATTTTTTTCAATCAGCCAATCATCCATAGCCGGCCACTCACCCACAGCCTGAAGTTGTGTATCGTTGATCATCAATGGCGGACGGCGCAAGTGCAAGCACAAGGGCCGATGGTTCAACATTGGCAGATCTCAAACCTAAACAAGTCCAAATTTTGTTGAGTATGATTAGTAATCATCAGCAAGATCAAATGATGGGTGAGTTCCATTCTCCTTCCTCTTGGATACTTAGACACAGGGGCATCTCGTCATGTGACCGGCAACTCACAATTTTTGACTCAAGCACAAGACATTCTTCCATGTCTCGTTGGTTTACCTGATGGGCAGCAGGAATACGCCACAATGGAGGGGCGTGTAATTCTTGTTGATGGTTTAGTGCTTGAGCGTGTCTTATTTGTAACATTACAATGCAATTTAATATCGGTGTCGCAATTAATTGATGGCGCAAACTGTTCTGTTCGGTTCACTAATTCTTTGTGTGCTATCCAGGACCAACATTCGGGGAGCCTGATTGGAGCCGGTGAACGGAATGATGGACTCTATTTTTTTCCGAAGGATTCCTATCGTGCACGCGGTAATAGTTCCTGAATTATCTGAATTTGAGTTATGGCATAGAAGAATGGGTCATCCGTCGGATAGAGTCGTCAAGTTAGTACCTGCAATCAGTTCTAATACTAATACTGCTGGGAAGAAATTGAATAAAGCTTGTGTTATTTGTCCTCAGGCAAAACAAACTCGTGATAGTTTTCCTGTTAGTGATAGCAAAGCCAGTCGTATTCTTGAATTCATCCATTGTGATTTGTGGGGGCCAAATAATCAATCACCCTCTTCGTGTGGTGCGTATTATTTTTTGACATTGGTTGATAATTTCTCTAGAGCAGTCTGGGTATATTTGTTGCATAATAAAACTGAGGTTTATCAAGCTTTCTTCTCTTTTTTCGCCACTGTGAAACGTCAATTTGAGCAAACTATTAAAGATTGTGCGAAGTGATAATGGCACGGAATTTAAGTGCATGCTTGATTATTTTGATACGAAAGGTATTTTGTTTCAAACCTCCTGTGTTGGAACTCCTCAACAAAATGGAAGAGTGGAGCGGAAAGATCTGCATATACTCAATGTGGCTCGTGCTTTAATGTTCCAGGGCAATCTTCCTATTACTTTTTGGGGGGAATGTGTACTTAGTGCAGTGTATTTAATAAATCGCATTCCATCAGGTTTGTTACACAATAAAACACCTTTTGAGATCTTATGCGGAACAGCTCCAAATTTTGATGTGCTACGGGTGTTTGGGTGTCCATGTTTCGCTCACATTCAAAAAGCAAAGGGAAATAAATTTGCACCAAGGAGTAGGAAGTGTGTATTTGTTGGCTATCCTTATGGCAAGAAGGGTTGGAAATTATATGATCTCGACACAGGTGGAATTTTTGTGTCTCGCGATGTCAAGTTTCATGAAAATGAGTATCCCTATCTGATTGAGAATGCATCTACTTTGGTTGACACTACTATTTTCTCTTCTAGTGACATGATGGGAGTTGATAACATTGTTCTGGATGATTTGGGGGGGTCTTAGAGGATGCCCAGACTGCAGGAACAGTGGAGGATACAAATGGGCCGGATGAGCAGTCCCGCCGTGGAAGGTGCTGCCAGTCCCACCGATGCTACCAGTCCCGCCATGGAAGGTGCTCCACTGAATGCTGATTCTGCCGTGGAAGGTGTTCCGCCGACTGCCAGTGCACCCGAGGCTAATTTAGGCTGTGGACTGCGGGACAAACGTCCTTCAGTTTTGTTACGAGACTTTGTTGCTGAACCAGTTCGGAAAAAGAGTCATTCCTCAAGTTCACCGTCCTCTACCAGCTCCTCCGGTACCCCCTATCCTATAGCACACTATGTGAATTGTAATAAATTTTCTATGCGACATCGTATATTTCTTGCAGCTGTAGTTGCAGGGATTGAACCTAGAACCTTTCATGAGGCCATAAAACATGCTGGATGGCGTGAGGCAATGCAAAAGGAGATCGGTGCCTTGGAGGCTAATGAGACATGGGTTATGGAAGAACTACCTCCCGGGAAGAAGGCTCTTGGTTGCAAGTGGGTATATAAGATCAAATATCATGCAGATGGTATGATTGAACGGCTAAAAGCTCGCTTTGTTATCTTTGGGAATCATCAGGTTGAAAGAATTGATTACAATGAAACATTCGCTCCAGTTGCTAAAATGGAGACGGTTCGTGCCTTTCTAGCTGTTGCAGCAGCGAAAAACTAGGAGTTACATCAGATAGATGTTCACAATGTTTTTCTACATAGCAATCTTGATGAAGAGTTATACATGAAATTACCATCAGGTTTTACTGTTCATCAACCCGGCATGGTCTGTCGTCTAAAGAAATCTTTGTTCGGCTTACGCCAAGCCCCGAGTTGTTGGTTTGCTAAATTGACGGCTTCATTGAAAAACTATGGCTTTACTCGGTCCTATTCAGATTATTTACTCTTCACGTTGCATCAGGGACCTGTCCAGATCAATGTTCTTGTTTATGTGGATGACTTGATCATTTCTGGTAATAACTCTTCCGTTCTTGCTTCATTCAAGAAATATTTGGGTGAATGTTTTCATATGAAGGATTTGGGGACCTTGAAATATTCTCGGCATTGAAGTTGCTCGTAGTCCAGAGGATATCTTTCTGTGTCAACGGAAGTGTACTCTTGATATCATCGCTGAGACGGGGTTTTTGGGAGCAAAGCCCGCCGGATTGCCGATGAAGCAAAACCATCAACTCGCTCGCGCTAATGGTGAGTTGTTAGAGGATCCCAAAAGTTATCGACGTCTTGTTGGGCATCTCATTTATCTCTCCTTACCGCGTCTTGACTTGGCATATACAGTACATATTTTGGCACAGTTCATGCAGGCACCAAGACAAGAACATTGGGATGCGGCGCTCGCACTGTACGTTATCTTAAAGGCTGTCCGGGGCAAGGTATTCTTCTTCATTCTGCTAGTGATCTATCCTTATCAGGTTGGTGTGATTCTGATTGTGCGAGTTGTCCTTTGACTCGTCGCTCTTTTACTGGTTGTATAATTTTTCTTGGTTCCCCCATTTCCTAGAAAACCACGAAACAACATACAGTCTCCCACTCGTCTGCAGAAGCAGAGTATCGTTCTATGGCTTCGGTTATATCTGAACTCAAGTGGCTGAAAGCGCTTCTTGGTAGTCTTGGGGTGGATCATTCCCGTGCTATGAATTTATTTTGTGATAGCAAATCGGCTCTACACATTGCTCAAAATCCTGTTCCATGATCGTACGAAGCATATAGAGGTGGATTGTCATTATGTACGAGATGCAATTCAAGAAGGAATTATCCCAACGAGTCATGTGTGCACAAATGAGCAGCTGGCCGATCTTTACGAAGGCATTAGGCAAGCGCCAATTTTTATACTTACTTCGCAAGTTGGGCATTTGTGATTTGCATGCTCCAACTTGAGGGGGGTGTTATGGAAAGATTTGATAGGCCATAGGGAGGTTAATATTGTTTCCTAATCTGATAGGATTTGATTGAGTCCTAATTTATAGGATCTGGATCTGATAGGATTTGATTGAGTCCTAATTTATAGGATCTGGATTTGATTGAGTGTGTATGAGTTTGTATAAGTAAGTTGATGAATGAATGAATAAAGCATGAACTTTTAACCCAAAATTTGGCACTATTAATGACCCTACCAATAGACCAAAATTTCGAAGTTTTGGCAAGGGTGAGGGTTTTAATATTTATATTCGAACACGCCCCCGCAGGTTGAGGGCCATCTTTTTGGGCCAATACCTGGGCAATACGCAGTTGTAGTATTTTTTTTTTTAATCCGCATTTAAATTGCGCAGCCGGTGAGATTCGAACCTGGGTTGCTCTGATACCATATTAATGACCCTACTAATAGACCAAAATTTCGAAGTTGTGGTAAGGGTGAGGGTTTTAATATTTGTAAGGGTGAGTGTTAGAATATAAATATTAAAACCCTCATCATTACCACAACTTCGGAGTTTTGGTCCATCGGTAGGGTCATTAATATGGTATCAGAGCAACCCAGGTTCGAATTTCACTGGCAGTGCAATTTAAATGCGGATTAAAAAAAATACCGCTGCGTATAGTCCAGGTCTTGGCCCAAAAAGATGGCCCTCAACCTGCGGGGTCGTGTTAGAATATAAATATTAAAACCCTCATCCTTACCACAACTTCGGATTTTTGGTCCATCGGTAGGGTCATTAATATGTACACTCATCCTTTGATAGTTTCTTTTCATTTCTTTACCCGTTTTCCAAAGTCTATATCTTTTACTTTTAATGTGTATATTCCTTTTTCCCCCGTCTACCGAAGTTTATATCGTGTACTTATATTTGAACTTAACATCTCTTATAACTTATTCAGATTCTTTCCCTTCTATCCACCGGTTTTCTAATTGAGGCTTATTTAGATTCTTTCGTTGCTATGTTGCTTTTTTCCTACATTTTTCGTCCCCTTAACACTTTTCTTGAACCTTATATGAAGCCTTCTTGAGGAAGCATGCATACCCTGCTGTTATGGGGCCTGGTACAAATGCAAGTTTTCACCCAGTCCTTATGATATGGTATCACCATTTTTAAGGTTTATCTGAATTTTAATAGCTGATATGTTTTTATATAACTATATTTTATTTTATTTCACTTCTGAGCTTCAACCTGCAATTCCGGATCTGTTTCCAGCCAATTATAAGGTCCATATTTTGGTCCTTCGTTATTTCTTTTGAGAGAATCGCAGCAAACTATCTAGCAACTCAGTTGCTTTTTTACTCTGCTACCCTTGAACTTTCTCTAATTCGCGCGACTAACTATCATGAACTTAAAATATAGCTTTGAAATTGCTTGCAGTATATGCCTAAAATTCACTTGTGCGCCAAATTGCGCAGTATTAGCCCATACTAATGCCTACAGGACTAATCCAAACTCAGAGAGTAGGTGAAAATTGGAGAGGAGGTTGAAGGGACCTGAGGTAGCAAAATGGTGTGTTGGATCCCAAGAAAGTAGAGCATGGAGCTAAGGCTATAGGTTAGGGAAGAAGAATTAGGGAATTGGATTTAATTAGGTCTATTTTGTCTAATACATGTAAAATGAGGGCTTTTTAGTCCAACAAAGATCAAGTGTAAGTCACATGATGGTTAGACAAACGGGAAATTTTATAGGTAGTGGAAGGTTAGATGTTGTCATCACGTGGAGATTGATGCTGGAACTTATTATTGGTATTTGAGATACAGTTCTGTGTGGTTGGAGTGTCAGGTGAGATGAAAATTGTCATGTAATATCATGTCCATAATGCACTACGGTTCAGTTTCTTAAACTTCAAGGAGTCAATTGGTAGATTTCATAAGCTTTTCTGTTTGCATGCAAAGAATTAGTAATTTTAATTCTACCCTGAGCCTTGCTCACCTCAACAAGAAGGGGGACATATATCAGTTGAAATTAGATGTTGAATGGAATCTTCTAAAAATGTTCCTCTAGGTTTGATCTCACAGTCAAGTTAAGGTGCTGATTCGAGTTAATCGCAGGGTAACTGAGGTGCTTTTTTTTTATTTTAGACATTTTCTCTCTAACATATGCCATGTTGGGTTTGTTTTTGCAGGTTATGACTGTCCACACACTCTATCAAGAAATCTGTTGAAGTTTCTGGCACACTTTATCACTGTGGCTGAATTTGTACTTGGTAATCTTATGCGTTGATGATACAGAATTGTTCTTTTACTTCACTTAATTACTTATGGTAGTAATTTTTATATATTTTGACAATTGTTGCTGGCTTGAAACAGAAATGCAAGATGTTTGTTTATTTAGGCAACTGCCTTTTCCTCATTCATCTCTTGATGTGATCTGTCAGTTTAATGTTGGCAGTTTGGACAGTGGGTGAACTCTGATCAGGATTCCACATGAACTATTCTTTTTTTACCAAATCAACTTATTTTAATATCTCGAAAGACTTTAAAATGATATCAGTTTCTGTTGATGAGTTATTCAGATCTTGTTTGTAATGTGTTACTTTCGATAAATTGTACAAATGAACTTATCTAACATATTTAATGGGAGAGTTGTAAACCGACAAACAATTTTTTATTAATTTTTTGTAACAATACAAACACATTTATGCACGTGTACTGTAGATTTCAACTCTTCCTTTTTAAAAGGGTTTTTACATGTATACCCCTAACAAATATGATAATATCATATATATACCCCTCACAAATGTGTATTTTCGTATATGCCCCTAACAACTTGGACTTTATTTTATATTTACCTCTATATTAGATATCACTAAGTTAACTATGATTTTACCCTTACGAGACAAATAGAAATCAAATTAAAAGATCAAATTAGATAATTAAATAAAAAAAATTTAATAATTTTAAGGATTGGAGATTAGAAGTAATCAAATGAAAAATTATATCTTTCACAGAAAGTATCACTTTATAAAATTAAAGATGCAAAACCACAAATTTATGAAAAAATTAAAACATTCATTGCACGTGGTTATTACTACCAACTTACGTCTACCGCATGTACAATTCCAACTCTTTATCAAGACATGCATCGCACGTGAAATATACTAGCGAAGTATGAGAGGGAGATGTCAACAAAGACTTCCTCTTCCTCTAATTGTAACATAAATAAAACCTGAAATGGCCTTTTGCAAATCAGAAATGGCGATCCAAATGCATTGAATGAAGTGGGACTGCAACTGAAGGTTTTGATCTTTTTTAATTCTTCATTTGTCAATAGATTTGCTTGATGTATTATTCCTGGTTTCCCCTTGGTTTCTGATTTGCAGCTGGAATAATAATTCTTGAAATTCTGTGTGGTTTCTGATTTCTTTGTTTTCTTTTATATTAGCATCTCTTTTTGTTATTGTACTCTGATTATTAAAACTAACTATAGCTTTATTAGTCTTTAGAGCTCCTTTGCCATTCTGCATTATTCATTAGTTCATCATCTTTATTTTTGTCCAGAAGGTGTACGCCTCGTGGTTGCAAGGTTTTGTTCTCTTCTCATGTTAGCTTTCAGTTTACTTGTTACTAGGGTTATTTCACCAGTGAACATAATTGCAAATTTTCATTTTAATTATTGCCATTTACTTTCAACGGCTTTTTGCTCTTCCCTGTTTGTTGTATATTTTGCCAGAAAGCCCTTTCTATATTGCTTACGCATTTGATGTGATGTGATAATATGAATTACAGAAGTTTAAAGCCTTTGCTTTTAGTTGTCGGGGTGTTACACTACTCTCTCCTTAGAATCGTTTTGTCCTCGGAACGATGCTAGTGGAGAGGAAAACAGAATACAATCACCAATGGTTCATGAGGTATTTTCCTGAACCATCTCTAGTTTCTCGAGTGATATTCTCGACAAACTGGTCTTCCACCAAGCAGAGTTATTGTTCTTCAGTTTCCTGGACAGGTCCATTATGAATTTGAGGTTGACATTCTTCTATTTCTGCTTCGGAGTAGACAACGACCGCATTATTTTGCATTGTTCTTGTCCACCAGTGATGCCGATTCATGTCTTGATTGCAACTTTTGCTGGTTAGTAACAACTCCCTCCTTAGAAAAGGTCGAATTCACGAATCGCCACTTTAGCTCTTAGTAGTTCCTTTGATGATTTTACTAAATTGTTGACATGATCGGCCTTGTCCTAGCAAGATTTTCTCCTCGGCGTGCTTCTGGCTGTTGTTTTATCATAAACTAATCTTGGAAAGCTCCGTAGCATCCGGAAAATGATTGAATTGGTCGTTGACAGATTCTTCCTCGAGCCTAGTCTTGATTAGTTCCTGGTGATGGTGTCTGGTTTCTGCTAATTTCCACCAGTGCCTTCCTTGGTACATCGTGAATTCTAGTCTCGATTTTGAGTCGTCGGTGTGGCTTTATTGTTCTTCCTCAACTCCTGTGCTGCAACTCACCTTATTTGTCATTCGACTGCAGACTTGTTACCTGCACATCAGGTTACAAATTGTCTTTTTCGACATCCGGTTGCATATTTGCCCTCTGGACATCCGGTTACAGACTTTCATTCTGATATCCAGTTGCAGGTTTGCCTCCATTGATGTCCAGTTACAGACTTGCCTCCATTGAACACGGCTGCACCAAGCTTGTTAGTAAATGATGAAATACACTGGGACTGGTTCAGATATAGGGAAAATCATAATCCTAAGTTACAAAGCGCTACCATATGATTTACGATCATCCTATCTGCCAAACTAAACTTAATTTATCTGGTTTTCAAGTCTAATTTTCTACTGTGTTAGACTGCAATTTGAAGTCAGCTCTGATACCACTTTGGAGCGCCCCGGATCCCAGTTATCGGACATTCGTGACACAACCAGAATCTTTGCCTTCAAATGCATCTCAACACAGCAATAACACGAATTTTTTTTAAAAAAAATTTGCTAAATAAAATCATTACATCATCAATTACAATCATCATTTGTTCTTGAACAAGAAATACAAATTACATTAACGTATTACAATTAATATTTTGTAACAGTTACCGTCTGCCACCCAAAACGGTAGTCAGCTGCTTTCTACAAGAACTCCACCGAGTGGTCGTGCTACTTCCCTGGGATGCGCCATGTAGCTCGAATCTTCCACTTCCCTGGGATGCGCCATGTAACTCGAATGGTAGGTAGGTACGTTACTACTCCACTTGGATGTCCTGCTTGTCTTGAGTCCTCCTGCACTCGCGACCCGATATCCAACACCTAATTGAGTGGGCACGGTAGTACATATACTGACGCAATGCTGATAAGAAAATAGCGATCTCTAACTAGCAATCACAACTAGCCTTTGATGAAAATAGAAACGTGCATCCTAATTTTCTAGTGCTAATGTATATCATGACCTGAAGTCTAATGCATAGTACACAATGTACATAAAACAGATGCACTTAGTCTAATGTCTGCAAGAAATGTACAGAAAACAGATGCACTCAGTCTAATGTCTACAAGAAATGTACAGAAAACAAATACACAATGTACACGTATGCATCCCATACTACATATGCCCCAAATCAAGTCGTCTTCTCCAGTTTGAGGGTTTTGAACCCTCGCCATGCAAATACATTCTACTATTGTACTCAACATGTTCCTGATGGATACAACGTAGCTGATGAATCCTACAATTATTACTGCTAAACACAATGGTGTCGACGTTTGCCACTAGTGCCCTAACCTGGTCTAGATCGCACCAAATGTCGTGACAATCTTACAAATACACAACCGCATATCTATTGCGCCGATCCATGGGACAACAGCCCCATGGTCCGTTCGTGTCACTCAACATAAGAACATGACGGCCTCGATGGTCTAATCCCCCTATCCGACAGGAACCCTCCCATTCTTGCCACGACACTTCAGGAATTAACAAAGCGAGTTACGGCTCCCATATCCCGTCGACAGGAAGAGAACCATGGTCATCATCGCCTAGTGTTGGCCCTTAGAACAAGTCAGATTAGAGGGAATCACCCTAACATCAACTTGGCCTTCGAGCGAAAAGTAAAGAAATACAATCTGAAATAACATTGATTGCTAAAACATGCAAGTTTGTCAAATCATGCATAGTGTCTAACGAATGATTGAGCTAAACGGTTCTATCAAAAATAACTAATCACGGCGAAACGACATTCATCGGTTGCCAACACCTCTGTAGGTCCTCAACCTAATGTCCCCGGCCCGCGACCCTCAGCGAGCAGTGCAATGGTGTCCATGGGAGTGCCTCATACCCGGAAATTGAGTCAAAACACACAATTTACTAATATCCAATTATTAACAGACCTAGGCATCAATAACCTAGACTATCAAACCCCCAACACCGGCGATCCGATCTCCATCGGTCGCCACCACCTCCGTCTCGGATCTCATCCAGTATTCCGGTCCGCGGTCAACCTTCTCTCGGTAAACGATCCGACGGTGCACAGAAAATTCACCATCTCTCGAGGTGGAAATCAATATCAATACTTGCCTATTGGGTTGATAGTTCTAATCACCGCTATAAATACGACAATCTGTCGTAAATTCGATCATAGTTCCATTATGAGTTATAAGCACCAAGAATCTCATCTAGGTTCAATATGAAGTTCTTTGAAGGGGTAAACACTTAAAACATCTTAGAACTCAATTAGCTCATAATCATAGTACTGCAGTATGCAGAAAAATTCCATATCAATTCATCTATCAACCCAAATTTGATGATTCTATATTTTATAGCAAGGTATACTCCTCTACTTCACTTCTCTAGTTGATAATTATCCCAAACTATGTCAACCAAAGTGAGAAAACCCCTTAGCAATCTACTAATTATAAGTTGTTCAAAGGAATACAGTTGCTGCACCTTAAAACATTCATAACTTTCAAAATACAACTTGGAATTGCATGATCTTACTCATTCTGAAAAGCTAAGACTATACTACAAGTCTCTAGTTAACCATTCTTTCATATTTAGCCATCTAGATGCTATAAAAATTCTATATGTTCTCAGTTGTACACTTCTTCAATGTAAATGTTGCATCTTGCTATTAGCATTAAAACATGCTCACTTATCGGAATTACGCAATCTTGAATTCTTGAGAAAGCTGGGAGTGTCTACTACGACTTCCTAGTTGATCACATCCTCGGATTCATCCTTTAAAACACTCTCAAAAATTCAATTTCAATCAGTGTACGCACAGGGAAATGAGTTCCTCTACAAAAACCAAGTCCTTTTTATTAGGACTGGTTCTGCCCCAAGTCTTTAGTTGATCATTTCTGCAGATTCTAAACATACAATTCCGGAATTTCACAAGTTCACAGACTAGCTAACCTGAGCTAAAACTGGTCTATTTAAAATTCAATATCAATTCAACCGCAAGTCCAACACTCAAGAAATTTTGGATTCATTAACTAGACATTTACAAGTCTAACATATTCAAAAATTACATTTAGATTCAAAACATGCAGAGTTATGGCTTTTTAAACTCAGCATAAAATTTCCTTCTGTTTTCAGACAAGGTGTCTTACCTCTTTTTACAAACTATTTTTAAGACCCCATCAAATGTTATCTAACAATTCTGAAATTTTAGAATCATGATACAGACTCATACCACGTACTACAGTAAAAAAAAATATTGCAAGATCATGCACAAAAAAGTAGTTATGAATTAATGAACTTCAATTCCAAAACAGGGCAGATTCGATTTTTGATTCTGGACTAGTTGCAAACTTATATTTTTTTGAAGTATCAAACAAACTCAGAAAAATGTGAAATGTGAAACTATGGTTTTAACACATTTAAGAATGCCTATTAAAAATTTGGGCTTAAAATACCCTACCAATTCTGAGATATGACTTTTGAAAGAGCACCCAAGTTCTCATAAACACAGCAGTTCTTTGCTGCTCACTGCCCCGAAATGAAAAATTTGTTTGAGCTACTAAATGAACCCCAAATATTATGAAAAAAATCAAGCATGCTCCAGACTTATAGTAGAACATACCTTAAAAATCTTGGTTCAAGATTCTAAGCCATCTGTAAGATAAAAATTTCATCACACACAAAAAAAGAAAATAACTAGATTAGAGTTTGAGAACACCCACAATTGAAGAATCTCCAAGCTCTTGTTTTGCTAGCTCTTCTCCTCCTCTCAACTTCTTCTTCACCTCCAAAGCTCCACGAACCTACAAGCAAAATAAAAAACCCACTTCTTTCTTGATAATAGGAGAAGTAGAAGATGTAGAAAAAATTGGGTTTAGAAATGAGAGGAGATGGAGATGAGATGAGAGTAGAGATGGGGGGAGGAGGGTTTCGGCTGCCAAGAGAGGGAGGGGGGGGGGGGGGGGGGGTAGCTTGGTGGATAAGAGAAGAAGGAAAGGGAATGGAATGGTGTAGATGAAATGTAGGGATTTATTCATTTTAGTCCTTAGAACTTTCAATAATAAATAAAGAGGTGGAGTTCTTATGCTTCCACGATTAAATCTCTACCCTGGAATTTGATTTAATCATCATGATCAACAAATGAGAACTCTTGGTTTGGGTGTGAGTCTTATCCACCACTACAATAGTATATATACATATACATACATATATTTATGCATATATCTCACACATGCATACAAATATATACATACATACACTCCAATTTATTATTAAGTATAAAACTCAATTCAATACATTTCATTTAAATATAAATACATACATATACATATACATATAAAAATACATACAAGTATTCATGTATGTACATCATATACAATCCAATCGAAATATACATACATTCATATATGTATGCTTACAAATAAAATATTTACTTGTAGAATATAAGAATATTGTACAAAAAATTTATTTTCCCAAAGATTGTCTCGCTAAAACAATCGGGACAATACACACAATTTATTTGAGAAGATATCCTGAATATACTTTATCATACACACAATTTATTTGAGAAGATATCCCGAATATACTTTATCGGGTTCAGAATATATAATATATCTGAAAATTTCTAAATTAAAATCAATTATTATTAGGAAAATACATAATCGCGTGCAATTCTCATATGTGCACGGATTAATATGCAAAATAGTTATTTATTATTTTGCGGGGTGTTACACCAGTCCCCTCACAGGCCAAGATCTAGAAGAATCTCCTCCCCGAGGAGGCAAAGGGAGTCCCCTCAACACCGTCGACGGAGAAGCCCCGCTCCAACAAGTCAATCAGTACTTAGAGACTGTCGAGCCGAAGGGGCACCGGTCACTCGGGCAGAGTTCCAAAACTTCAAAGAGGACATCCTGCGAGCCCTCGATGTTGCCACGAGCCACGATTAGCGTGCACCTAGCCCTCGTCACGCCCCGAGTCATGACTAGTGCGCACCTACCTCTCGTTGTGCCGCCACTTATGAAGGAGAGTCCCGAGGGTCGACTAGATCCGACCGGAGGGAAGACTCCGTCCATCGTCGTCTCCACGAGATGGAGAGGCGCCTTAACAGACTCGACAAGGAAGATGAACAATGGGCGAGGAATTTCCACCCGAGCAGGCCTCCCTTCTCCAGGTCCATCATGGAAGCTTCGGCCTCTGAGACCTTCAAGCCCCCTCACTTCGAATCCTACAACGGGGAGTCAGACCTGGCTGATCATATAGATAGTTTCGAAACTCTCATAATGATTTATCAGGCCTCAGATGCGCTCCTTTGTAAGACCTTCCCGGCCACTTTGAAGGGACCTACGAGAGAATGGTACTCCCGATTGCCCCCCGCCTCCATTTTCTTGTTCGACCAGTTCGAGGAGCTTTTCCTCACTTCATCAGCAGCCGTCGAGCCGAGAAGACGAGCACATCATTGCTAGCGCTTAGTCAGAGGAAGGGTGAGCGTCTGAGGGACTATGTACATCGCTTCACTACTAAGGCTCGGTTTATCGCCTTTCTCGATCATGGTGGCTTCAGCAGCATTCCAACACAATACTAACCACGCCGACCTAAAAGCGTCCCTTACCAAGAAGTCACCTCGAGACTTCTCGGAGCTCCTACTAAGGTGCAAGAAGTATATTCGGGCAGAAGAAGACCTCAATCCTCATGATCAGAAGGAGCCCCTTGTCGGGAACAAACGGAAGGGCACGGATGAAGAAGGCACTAAGAAGCTCCAGAAGGATAATAGCGGCCAGCGTCGCTCTCCTCCCCGTTTCGAGAAGTTTACCCCTCTTAATGCCAGTGTCTCTGCTATCTTAATGGAGGTCAAGAAGGAAGGACTGCTCCAACCACCCCTGAAAATGAATACCCCTGGCAAAAAGAGGAATAGAGATAAGTGGTGTCGTTTCCATGGGGACCATATCCACGACACAGATGACTGTCGGGCCCTTAAAGATGAGATCAAAGCCCTCATTCAGTGAGGACAACTGGCCAAGTTCGTCAGGAAGGACAGAGTAGATCCTCCGTGTGACTGGAAAGAGAAAGCAAGACATTCGCTTCCACAACGAGAACTTACTTGGAACCATGATCCCTGCCCCGATTTATGTACGGGTCATGGGAAACCTAGGAAATGGTATGATCACCGGCGAGCCAGTACTTTCTGTCTTGACTTGAACCTGATTGACTTGTATGAGTGGAGCTGGTAGACCAATCCTACCAGTACTACAGAAGTGAAGGGTAAATATACCTCTTTCCTTATCCATGCAAACCTAGCTGACATCAGGTGTATCCAATGGTTGGCTTGTCCATATTTCATGGTTCAAGTCAGGTAAAATTCAAGGTAGGCAACCACTATCGAACGATAAGGGATAGGCCCATGGGAAATGTGGACCCATATTTTGAAATAATGATTTTGAGATTAATAAATGAATTAATATGGCGATTTAATAAATACTTTCTGAAATTTATTTTTTTTACACGTGCAAATATTTTCTCGGGAAGTTCAAAATCAGAAATTATTTTGGGGGAAATCTATTATGTATTAGTAAGCATTATTTGTGAATTTTCTGGATTTTCTGATATTTGTTTGACCCATTTGCAAATATTACAAAAAAGATGGACTTTTGTGCAAAATTACCACTTAGAGTGAAAACTCCAAATTTTTCGATTCTTGGGCTGATAATGTTGCCTAGCTAACTAAGAGGTAAAGAGTTTACTTTTTGTTATAATAAATTTGGTTTATTTTTTAAGTTTTAATAAAGAATGGTCCTTTTGCAAAATTGCCACTTAGAGGACAAAAAGTACAATTTCAAATTTTTTGGGTTTTATAAACAGTGCCGACCAGATATTTGGGTGGTTATTTTGTTCTTAAATTTAAATTAAGTTGGTTTAATCAAATTTCCAAGTATAAAGATTTATATATGTAAAGATATATTCAAAAGGGATATTTTGCAAATCTTTTCAAAAACGCTAATCCACTGATTTTTGACCTATTATAGAGAGAGTGCAGCCATCTCTTTGCTGCACTACACAAAGAGTTTTCTTTATTATTATTTTATTGGAGTTTCGAGGCGAGGATCTTGGTTTTCTTGCGAAATGAAGGATTTTCTTATTCTCTTTATTATCTTCGGTTGATTCTTCAATAAGGTGAGTGGTATATGTTTGTTCTTGTATTGTTCTAAGCATGTTGTACGTGATGATTTATCTATTAGAAATCATATTAGGGATTGTATATTGATATAATGAAGTTTGATTGAATGATGAACTAAAATTGGATCTTCCCATGAAAATATGCTTTTGATGAATTAAAATCCTAATTGTTGAATTGAGATTGTTAAAGAACTTAATAGAAATCATGTGTAGGTTGTTTTCCTTCATATACTTGCTGTTTTGATTCATTATAATGAGTTGTATGATGATATTGCATAAAAGTGAACAAAAGTAGATATTTGCTGTTTAGACTAAGTATATGCTCTGACTGAAGCTTTCGGCCGGAGAAGTGAAATTTGATTGTTTATATGTTATAATCACCTATTATTTATGAGCATGCTGATGTGAATGATGAGCATGCTGATGTGAATGATTGTACATATGGTTAATGAACTGTAGGATAAGTTATCAGATTAAAAAGATCAAGTTTGAGTAGAAGAAGGAATTTTGAGTTTGGGTCTGTGCATGTTTCAGCCGAGATTTACTTTTTGTGGTTTTAGAGCTTTCGAGTTGTATTTTTAGTTAATGGCATTGGGATAGTTTTGAACACTACATGGCTTCTAATTGATGATATTTGTATGCTTTAAACTGATGCAAATATACACTTATACTTATAGATATATACATTCTATTTCACTGTTGTGAAGAAACTGAGTTTTGTGTGTTTTGCAAAGTTTTAAATTAAATCTCGATTATTTTCATACTGAGATTGAATGGGATATTATACTACTTCTATTTGGTGAGTTTTGATGCTATAACTGATGCTCAAACTCTTATATAAACACATATATATACATATCAGCTGTTTTGAAGAGATTTTGTGAAAATCTACTCTTTTATGGATTTGATGAGATTTGGTATTGTTTTATAAACTCTTATATGTTATACAAGTCATATTAAACCATCTCAGGATTTTAGTTTTGCAAATTTAAGATTTTACAAAGAACTATAGATGTATCAGTAAAACATGCACATAATTTCAAAATTGCAAAATGTTGGAATTGACAGTCGACCGCTTCGTTTTGAGCTGAAGTCGACAGTCGACTGTCAGTGCTTGGCTAATGAGTTTTTGTGAGTTTTTGTTGTTTGCTTGAACGATTTATTTCTGTGATATTATGGATTATTGATCTACTGTTTTAGATTAAGTTTTTGCTATAGTTACAATATTTTACAGAGAGTTATATTTTTGTTTATAATAATAATTAAATTGCTTTCCTATGACTTTATAAAGAGAGCTATATGTGATTTTCGAACGAATTAAAATTTTGTGACTTTGTATGATTTCAAAATATGGTTTCTGTTATTTAATGGATTTAATACTTTATTTCGATTCTGGAATTTTATGAGTATATTAAATGGGTTTGGATTTTGTTGTTTTCTTTATATAAACGTTTTGATGACGGATTTATGAGTTTTATTGAAAGTTTTGGGTTGATGGTTGAGTTATGAGTCTCTATAGGGTAAGTGGGACCCTAATTACCGCCGGTTGAGATTTTGTTTATTTGGTTAGTTGAGGCATTGTTGTTAACCAGTTGAGATTTAGTGATTTAATTAGTTGAGGCTTTGTTGTTGATCAATTGAGTTAAGTCCGGTAGGGTACACCATACTCTAGGAGATTCATAATTAACTAATTAACTTAAAAGATAAGGACAAGCACTAGATGGTGATATGATGAAATGAGAACATGGATTATGGACCTCAGTATGGCATGCGGCGTGAGTGAAATAGTCTTCGGAATTACCGGGGTCGGGGCGACACTCATGGAGTATTCGTGTGATGAGGCGCCATAGCTTGCGGTGTGGGGTATTCTTGAAGATTCCCTGGTGTGAGTGAAATAGTCTCCGAAATTATCTGTGGATAGAGATTGACTTCCGGAATTATCGAGGCTTGGGCTAATACTCACAATTTATCTAGATCTCATAGTAGTCATCGTAGTAGGATTAGTTGCATAACGAGGGATTTAACCATATTAAGTGAGAACGTTAAGGGCTTGCACCGGACCTATGTAAAGTGGGATGCATAGAATCCGACCAGTGTGCATTAGAGAGTCAGCATATAGCATTGTGTTTTTCTTGACTTGGTTTTATGCATGTTGTTTTCTGTTTTCCTGACTTGGTTATGTGCATGTTTCAACTAATACGTCGATTCTACTTTGTAAAATCACAAATTTGAAAAACCAATTTCCTGAGATGAATTAATACAACTTGTAGAGCATATAGGAGTTTATAAAGCACATCAAAACCACATCAAATTTACAAAATAGCAATTTCCATCAAAATTCTTCAAAAACAGCAATGTATATATGTATATGTTCATATGAGTGTTTCACGCATCAATTATGAATCAAAATAACATCGCATATAGGTAATATATTGTTCAAAACTATCTAGTACTAAAATAATCAAGATTCAAATCAAAACTCCACAAAACACACAAAACCCAATTTCTTCAAACAGTGTAATAAAGTATATATATATAAGTGTATGTGTGTATATCTAGGCATCAGAAAACCACTGTAAATACGCAATATATAGTTCTAATTAATCTCAGTATTGAAAACAACTCATTTTCAACTCGAAAACATCAAAAAACATCAAACCCAACCTTCGGCCTGTTCATCTACAGACCCGAAGTCCCACGCCTCTTCTTCACTTTAAAAACCCAATTTTAAGTGATAACTTATCTAGTAATTCAAAACACATATGCACAACCTCTTACATCCATTTATTCATGAATATATGCAATCATAACTATTATATAATCAAGTTTTACTTCATCAAATCATCAAAACAGAGTATAGGCATATACACACAGTAAAGATTCAATTTTTTGTTCACTTTAAGCGATATTCATCATATGATCTCAATACCACAATCAAAACAACAAGTATATGAAGGAAAACAACTTACTCATGATTTCTATTAGGTTCTTAGCAAATCTCAAGTCATCTATATAGAGTTTTAATTATCAAGAGCATGATTTTCATGAAAAGATTCAATTTTTAACTCATTCATTCATCAAAATCCATTATATCTTCATACAATCCCTAACATGCTTTCTAATACACAAATCATCACATACAACATGCTTAGAACAATACAAAAACAAATATATGTCACTCACCTTATTGAAGAATAAACCGAAAATAATAAAGAAAATAAGAAAATCCTTCCTTTCGCAAGAAAACCAAGATCCTCGCTTTGAAACTCCAAGAAAATAATAATAGAGAAATCCTTTTGTGTAGTGCAGCAAAGAGACGGCTGCACCACCTCTTATATTGGTCAGAAATTAGGGTATCTAGGGTTCGTGGATAGATTTGCAAAATACCTCTTTTGAATATATCTTTACATATATAAATCCTTATACTTGGAAATTAAATAAAACCAATTCAATTTGTATTGAAAAACAAAATCAACACTCTAGATCTGGCCGGCACTATTGTAAAACTCAGAAAAATGAAATTGTACTTTTTGCCCTCTAAGTGGTAATTTTGCAAAAAGACCCTTCCTTATCAAAACTTGCAAAATAAACCAAATTTATTTAAAAAAATGGTAAAATCTTTATCTCTGAATTGACTAGCCATCATGCTCAGCCCAAAATTCCGAAAATCTGGAGTTTTCACTCCAAGTGGTAATTTTGCACAAAAATCCATCTTTTTGTAATATTTGCAAATAGGTCAAATAATTATCGGAAAACCCAAAAAATTCACAAATAATATCTAATAATAAACAACGGGTCTCCCCAAAATGATTTCTGCCTTTGAACTTCCCAAGAAAACTTTTGCACGTGTTTTGCACGTGTAAAAGGTAAATTTCAGAAAAAATATTTATTAAATCACCAAAAAAATCATTTTAATTCACTTATTAATCTTAAAAATATTATTTAAAAATCCGGGGTATTACAGCTTGCACCGGATCTATGTAGAGTGGGATGCATAGAATCCGACAAGTATGCATTAGAGAGTCAGCATATAACATTGGTGTTTTCTTGACTTGGTTTTATGTAAGGCTGGCAATGGACCCGAGCCTGATCCGAGCCCGATTAAGTCTGACCCGTTTTTAGTAGGACTTGGGCCTGATTTTTTTCAAATTTTTCGGACCCGGGCTTAACAAATAATCCCGATTACATTTTCGGGCCGGGTTCGGGTGTGTATGAGTCCGACCCGAACCCGACCCGATTTATATATGTCTAATAAATACTCCCTGTCCCTTTCCCCGTCCCTTCATCTCTCTCATGAAGTCTAATAAATACTAAGTGGCAGACCCTACATGAAGTCCAAAGAATATGTTCTCTTATAAATCTTGGTTTTGCAAATCTAATCCATAATCTCCAAATTATCCATGGCTCTTTGCTAAACACTTCTATTTTGAAACCCTATACTCCTTCATGGAGGCTTGCTTTCATCTTCGATTTCTTGTTCCCTTCTTTATCTCCTGCTTACTTCTGTTATCTTTGTCATACCCTCTAACTCTAACTCTAAAACTTGCTATTTATTTCTTTCCTCTTCTATCTTCAATAGCAGTATGTTTCACAATCGCGTATCTCTTTATGTTATCAAAAAGGCAAGAAGCAAAGGAAGCACTACTTGTTGATGGGGAAAAAAGCAAGCATGGTATAGTTCAAGTTTACGGTAAGGTTAACCAGAGTGTATACAAGGAGCAGATTGAGGCGTGTTGTTTCATGTTGAAATCAAAGCACGCGCCTTCCGAGAATGAGTGGGAAGAAGATGGTGATAAACAGACAGTTTTTGCCGTGAAACTACAGGTGGGACTCAGTAGTAATTTTAGTTTCTTTAATGAAGAGGTTGCTTCTTGTGTGGTTGATAGAATGGCTGAAGGAGCATGGAACTGCTATTACAAGGAGAATCTATTGGAAAATGAATGAAAGGATATGTGATTTTACCTTGTAACTTGTTTTTCCTGCATAATTTTCATTTTTGTGTCTAAATGAATACAGTTGAAGAAAAACATGGTATCATGTCCTTAAAATTTCAATAATCTGGGAATGCCTTACTGTCTAAGGAGATGAAAGGTGCAGTTACTGTAACTGGTTGTGTGAATTTGATGTAATTGTTCTTTTGAAGAAATCGGGCCGGGTTTGGGCTTTTTTGGTTAATTCGGGCTCGGGCTTAGGCCTGTATTTTGGAGCCCGATGCAAAATCGGGCCGGGCTTGGACCCAAAAAATAAATTCGGGCTCGGGCTCGGGCTTATATAAGTCCGGCCCAAGTCCGGCCCGTTGCCACCCCTAGTTTTATGCATGTTGTTTTCTGTTTTCCTACTCTTGACACTTAGTCTAGTTTCACTTGATATTTTCATATTTTATCTATTGTTATTTTATATTCTTGTCTTACTATTGTCGATACATGTTGTTTACGACTTTATCCTTTGTTTTATTTATGTTGCATTTTCTTTTGATGTCACTCACACCATTGTGGCTGACCCTTGGCCTGTAGTTTTGGGGGTTAGGGTTATCTCTAGCCTCATGTTTTACAGGTAGGTACCTATAGCATTGGGATTTGAATGCATGAGATAGAATGATGTTATGGCTTATGTAAATTGTAAAAGAATGAGTTGTAAAAGAAAGAATTTGTAATTCAAGGTGTTTAATTTTCTGCTGTGCTTTGTAAAGAATTAATGTAATAAAAGTTGAAAATTTTATCTGTGTTTTGGCTATGTTTACTATTACAATTGAGGTTGATGCTGGAAAAATTGTGTCACGCATTTCTGAGATATTATATTGGAATTCGGGGCGCTACACTCCGCCTCCCCGAGGGGTGAACAAGCGAGCTGAAAGACTTGTCGAGTCCCTAACTCCGAACCCGAAGCAATCCTTCATCTCATCCATGGAGGCCCAATGGAGGGAGAGTCAAACTCCTGCCGAAAAGCCTTCATCCGAGAAGTGAACTCAGTACAGAACCATTCCCCCCAAAGGCTTTGGGGTCCCCGTGCCCTCTTCAGACAATGACTTGGAAGGCATTCGCCTCACCGTAATGCTCTTGTAATCAACCTCTACATGGCCAACTACGAAGTGCGCCGAGTCCTGGTCGACAACGGCAGCTCGATCAATATCCTCTTCCTAGAAGCCTTCCAATGTCTCAAGTTGTCTCGAGAACGCCTTAAACCCACCGGCTAAACTCTCCACGGATTCTCCAGGGTGCCAGTAACAATCGAGGGACTTATCACTCTCGACATAACTGCTGGCAAAACCCCAGCCACCCCGAACCGAACCAATAGATTTTATGGTTGTTGATGTAAAGGCCGCATACAATGTCATCCTTGGCCGACTTGGCTTGGCCGCACTTTAAGCTGTACCCTCAGCCTTCCATATGAAGATGAAAATTCCTCACCTTCGTAGGGGTGGGAGAGGTCAGAGGAAGCTAGGAAACTGTCCGAAAATGTTACATGACGTCGGTAGGGGGCCCGGTCCTCTCTCTTGAAGCCTTTGAGCTCCCCAGGGGAGTAGCCAAGCCATCTCGGAGCCTGTTGATGTGTTAGAAGAAGTGGTATTCTCATAAGAAGACCCAACCAGGACGTTTCAAGTTAGCAAGGTCCTTCCCCATCCGGTTAAAGCCGACATCATCCGATGCATAAGGGGGAACCGAGACTTGTTCGCGTGGACCGCGACCGACATGCCTGGAATCTCGAAAGAATTGCTCATGCACCACCTCATCGTAGCTCCCGAAGCTAAACCTCTCCAACAAAAGCATTGTAAGTTTGCACCAGACCGCCAACAAGCAATTAAAGAAGAAGTAGATAAACTCTTGGCAGCTCGGTTCATCGAAGAGGTCAATTACTCCGAGTGGCTTTCCAATGTCGTCATTGTGAAAAAGGCCAAGGGGAAATGAAGAATTTGTATCGACTTCACCGATCTGAACAAGGCCTGTCCAAAAGATCCCTTCCCACTTCCTAGTATCGATGCACTAATCGACGCCACCTCCGGTCACGAACTCTTAAGCTTCATGGACGCCTTCTCCTGATATAATCACATGGTTGCTACATACAATCAGTTATGATTAGGGCTAGTGGTGGATTTTATAGGGCGGTGTAATCAGGTATCAAGTATCAAGCAAGCATGGTTCATGAATACGAAAATAAAATATCAAGTTCACGAAACAAGTTCGTGAATACTAACAAATTCAAGAACCACACAGTGGGTTCATGAATACAACAAGTTCATGAGCCAAATAATGGCTTCATGAATACATCAAGTACAACAAGTTTATGAACCATGTACTAGGAAACACGGCCCCCTTCCGAGTACACTTACCTATATTGTCCACTACTATGGTCCTTACCCTTATACCCTGGCTTGTTACTTTTATTAATTTTAATCGACAATAACAAGATATCATATTTAGACTACTATCACGGGTAAAACAATCATGCACATAATCATTTATAATCCTAAGAGTACATATGTGTGTATTAATCGTGTTCATGTAATGCATGTGGCAACAAGGTATTCGCGATCATGTACGAATACGGGATCAACGGGTTATGTATAACAACAGATTTCAATTCGACCGATGAATACAAATTGGATAGTCAAGGAATGTACTTGCAGTATTTTTCAAAGAAAGCTTGTACGAGAATAAACGAGTTGTACAAGAGAATACTTGCCTGATAATTGGTTAATTTGAATAATTTAGAATAACAGGATTGGAATCCCGAGCAACGATCCGAAACATGGGCGAGTCATGTGCAAGAAACAAAAATAGCAAAGCAGGTCCACAAAACAGCAAATCTCCACACTTCCCAGAACATCAAACACCACTCAAACACTCCTAGAACAGCAGATCAGGTTGTTTCCCTCTGATATTCCGAAGACTTCATTCACAACAGACCAAGGACTGTATTGTTACCGCGTCATGCCCTTCGGGCTAAAGAACGCTGTGGCAACATATCAGCGCTTCACGAACAAAGTCTTTAAGGAACTGATCGGACGGAACATAGAGATTTATGTGGATGACATGTTGGTGAAAAGCCTCAGAAAGCAGGACCACGTGGTCGACCTTTAGGAAGCCTTTGATGTATTGCGAAGTCACAATATGAGGCTCAACCCATCTAAATGTGCCTTCAGTGTGTCGTTTAGCAAATTCCTAGGGTTTATGGTTAGCCAAAGGGGCATATAAGCCAACCCGAAAAAGATCCAGGCCATACTGAACATGGCTCCCCCGTCCAGCATCAAAGAAGTACAAAGGCTCACAGGATGCCTCGCCTCTATAAGGCGCTTCCTCTCCAAGTCAGAAGAAAAGTGTATCCTGTTCTTTAAGGCCTTCAGAGGAACGAAAGGCTTTGAGTGGAGGCAACCGCAGCAGGAGTCCTTTGACCAACTCAAAACATATCTGGTCAAACCCCCGCTCCTGAGCAAGCCCAAGCCCGGGGAAGTCCTCTCCCTTTACCTCACCACCTAAGAACAAACCCATAGTGCCGTCCTAATGAAATAAGAAGACAAATCCCAGAGGTCGATCTATTATGTGAGTAAGGTTCTCAGAGATGCCGAACTCCGCTACTCAAAGATAAAAAAGATGGCCTATGCGCTAGTCATGGCTGCTCGAAAGGTCCACCCCTATTTCCGAACCCACTCGGTGATCGTTCTTACCGACCAACCCCTCAAGCAAGGGCTGCACAATCCTGAAAGTTCGGGACGCCTCATAAGTGGTCCATAGATCTGAGCCAACATGATATCAGCTATCAGCCAAGAACCGCAATCAAGGCACAAGCACTAGCAGAGTTCATAGTGGAGAGTACAATCCCTGACCCCTGAAAGGAGAGTGAGGAACCCCAGTTCTGGAGCATTTATGTTGATGGGTCCTTATGCGCTGAGGGGAGCGGAGTAAGGGTCATCCTGACCGACCCCAATGACTTTGTTCTTTAGTACTCACTCTGCATCAATTTTCGGGCATCGAACAATGAGGCAGAATATGAAGCACTCACAGTCGGTTTATTCCTGGCACACAAGGCTGGCGCTCAGTGCGTCAAAGTATTCTGCGACTCTCAGCTGGTAGTAAACCAGGTCTCGGGGGAGTACGAGGTAAGAGATGACCGCATGGTCTAATATATAGCTAAGGTCAAAGAGCTTCTAGCCACATTTCAAGAAGCTGAAGTCCAATGCATCTCCCAAGAAGAAAATGGGCAGGCAGATGCCCTCTCAAAGTTAGCTTCCTCTTCTCTCCAGGGCCTTGAGCGCACCGTTTTGATCGAAGTTCTTTTGAGACCCAGCATTGAGGAAGGAAGCCTCGAACTGATGGAGATACTACACCTGACACTTGAGGAGAATTAGATGAAGCTCCTTATTGAATTCCTCGAAAACGGAATCCTCTCTCCAGACCCTAAAGAGCCTAGAAAAGTCAGAACTAGAGTCGAGCGATATACGCTCATTGAAGGGGTCATGTACACGCGCTCCTACACCTAAGTAGATGGCATACCCTACCTGCGGTGTCTCTCCCCCGATGAAGCCCAGTACGCTCTATAGAAGTTCATGAAGGATAGGTGACACCCATATGGGAGCAAGGTCCCTCGCTCGTAAAATTTTGAATTATGGCTACTTCTGGTCCACACTCTTCAGCGACGCCGAATAGCACATCCGCCATTACACCCCCTGTCAAAGGTTCTCTTCCATTCAGCGTTTACCTCAAGCCGAGTTGTCCTCCTTAGCCAGTCCGATCCCTTTTGCTATGTGGGGAATGGATTTGCTCGGCCCTTTCCCCCCGGCACTCGGTCAGAAGAAGTTCCTTGTCGTTGCGATCGACTACTTCTCGAAATGGATTGAACCCGAGCCCTAGCAACAATTACCGAGAATAGAGTCCAGTAGTTCTTCTGGAAGAACATTTTCTACCGATTCGGGATCCCTCGAATCTTAGTAAATGACAATGGGACCCAATTCACAGAGATGGCCTTCCGCAATTTCTGTGCGGATCTTGGTATCCAACAACGATTCTCCTCAATATCCCACCCGGAATCCAATGGTCAGGCAGAGAACACCAACCGACAAATTCTCTCTGGCCTAAAGAAGAGACTGGACAAATCCGCAAAGGGGGCGTGGGTTGAACAACTTCCCAATGTGCTTTGGAGCTCTGAAGCCGTCATCCCCCTCGAGATTGGCCTTCCCTCTCCCCGCCTCCACTAAGCGAACCCCAACAAGAGAATCTCCGTTCAATTTGACTTCAGTGAAGAACAAAATTCCGACCAACTCCGGGGCAATCTTGACCTCATCGATGAGATTCGAGAAAAATCCTCAATTCGTCAAAAAATCTATTAGCATAGGGTCGAGCAGTCCGACAACAAGAAAGTCCGCCCCACCAATCTCAAGAAGGGAGACATGTTCTTGAGAAAGCTATCAATTTATTTTCCGGGCAAGAAAGGAAAACTATCTCCAAATTGGGGAGGGGTCATACAGGATCTCTAGAGTTTTCCGTCCTGGCGCTTATCATCTTGAAGACCTGGGGGGAAGAGAGTGCCAAGAACTCGGAATGCAGAGCATTTGATGAAATTCCAAGAGAGTTAGTTTCCATTGTTTTTTTACTTCTGTTGTTTTTTATTCATCGCCGTGTAATAAAGGCTCGCAACTCAGAAGCAGCCGCTTAGTTTTGCTATAAAAACTTAGTTTATTTTTCAGAAAAGCAATTGTCATAGGCTGATTGTTTTGCTCTAAAGCATGCACCTTAAGTACGACCTCTCCCAAACAACAAGTCCCAAGTCCAACGCTTGGTTCTGTAATACCCCAAATTTTTAAATAATGCTTTTAAGATTAATAACTGAATTAAAATGATTTTTTGTGATTTAATAAATATTTTTCTAAAATTTGCCTTTTTACACGTGCAAAAATTTTCTTGGGAAGTTCAAAGTCAAAAATTATTTTGGGAAAACCCATTATTTATTATTACATATTATTTGTGAATTTTCTGGATTTTTCTGATAATTGTTTGACCTATTTGCAAATATAACAAAAAAAGGTACTTTGTGCAAAATTACCACTTGGAGTGAAAACTTCAGATTTTTGGATTTTTGGGCTGGGCATGATGCCTAATAATCTCAGAGGTAAAGTGTTTACTTTTTGTTTTAATAAATTTGGTTTATTTTGCAAGTTTTGATAAAGAATGGTCTTTTTGCAAAATTGCCACTTAGAGGGCAAAAAGTACAAATTCGTATTCCGGGTTTTTAAAACAGTGCCGACCAATATTAGGGTAATTGTTTTTGTTTTTAAATCTCAATTATGATGGTTTTATCTAATTTCCAAGTGTAAGGATTTATATATGTAAAGATATATTCAAAAGAGATATTTTGCAAATCTATTCAAAAACCCTAAATACACTATTTCCACCCTATTAAAGGTGAGGTGCAGCCGTCTCTTTGCTGCACAACACAAAGTGATTTTTTTAATATTATTTTCTTGGAGTTTCAAAGCGAAGATCTTGGTTTTCTTGTGAAATGAGGGATTTTTCTTATTTCTTTATTATCTTTGGTTGATTCTTCAATAAGGTGAGTGACATATGTTTATTCTCTTATTGTTCTTAGCATGTTGTATGTGATGATTTATCTATTATGAAGCATGTTAGATGATGGTATGTAGATATAATGAATTTAGATGAGTAGATGAACTAAAAAGTGAATCTTTTCATGGAACTACAACATTGATGATCAAAACCCTAATTTGATGACTTGAGATTTGTTAAGAACCTAATATAAATCATGAGTAGGATGTTTTCGATCATATTGTTGCTAATTTGAACATGTATATTGAGTTGTATGATGTTACTACATGAAAGTAAACAAATTTAATTAAAGATGACCTTTTACTGTGTGTGGATATATGCATGCTCTGTTTTGAGTATTGATGAAGAAGAACTTGATTTGTTTGCATGATGTGGTTGCATATATTCGTGGATAAATAGATGTAAGTGATTGAGTATGTGTATAAAAAGTTGTAGAAGTAGTTATTGGATTAAAAAAATCAAGTTTTGAAGTATTGAAAAGGAGGTTGAGTTTCGGGGCTAATGCTTTCAGCCGAATTTGAATTTGTGATTTTCATGAAGTATTCGACTGAGATTTGATCTGTTCTGATACTGAGTTTGAATTGAATAGTATACTACTTTTAATTGATGAGATTTCAAAGCTTTAACTGATTTAGGTACATACACATATACACATAATAATACATCTCACTGTTTTGATGAATTGCCTAAGGTGAATTTTGAGTTTTTATGAAGATTTGATTGGATCTTGAGTTGTTTAGTAGTTAAGGTGATTTGAACCATTGTACCACTCTTATTGATGATTTCGATGACTTAAACTGATGCTTCAACCCATATATGAACACTATATATATATATATATATATATATATATATATATATATATATATATATATATATATATATATATATATACTGTTTTGAAGAATTTATGAAGATTTACCCCTTTTATGATCTTAAAGTGTTTTTGATTAATTTTATAAACTACTATATGTTATATAAGTTATATTAAATCATCTCAGGAAATTGGTTTTACAAATTTTTGTTTTCACAACGAGTTATTGATGTATCAGTCGAAACATGCACAACTTCAAACCTGGCTGTATAGCAGGTCACGGTCGACCGACATCGTTTTATTTTGAGAATCCCCAATTGACAGTCGACTGCTCTGTTTTTACACTATTTTGAGCAGCCGACCGTCAATTGTTTTATTGGTTGTTTTGATGAGTTTTCTTTATTTCTTTAAACGATTATTTCCTCGATATTATGGATTATTGATCTACTGTTTTAGATGATGTTTTACTATAGATTTCAGTATTTTACAGAAAATTATATTTTGTTTATAATGAAATTTAAATTACATTTCTATGACTTTATAAAGAGAGATATTCGTAGTTTTCGAAGGAATCGATGTTTTGTGATATTCTACAACTTCAAAATATGGTTTTTCTGTTATTTAATGAATTTAATATTTTATTTGAATTCTGGAATTTTATGAGTACATTATATAGATTTGGATTTTTGTTGATTTAAGAAATTTTTTTCATATAATCGTTTTGATGATGGATTTGCAAGTTTATTGGCAGTTTGGGTATTGATGGTTGAGTTGTGAGTCTTTAGAGATTGAGTGGTGCCCTAGCTACCGGCGATTGAGATTTTGGTTGTTGTTCAGCTGAGTTAAGCACAGTAGGGTACACCAACTCTAAGAGATTCCCAATCTAATAAATAATTAATTAATATAAAAAGATAAGGACATGCACTAGATGGTGATATGATGAAATGTGAACATGGATTATGGACCTCAGTATGGCCTGTGGTGTGAGATAATCCCCGGAATTATCGAGGTGTGAGTGAAATAGTCTTCGAAATTACCTACGGTGTGGGATTGATCTCCGAAATTATCGGGGTCGAGGCGACACTCATGGGGTATTCGTGTGATGAGGCGTCATAGCTTGCGGTGTGGGGTATTCTCGAAGATTCCCAGGTGTGAGTGAAATAGTCTCCGAAATTATCTGTGGATAGAGATTGACCTCCGGAATTATCAAGGCATGGGCTAATACTCATAGTTTACCTAGATGTCATAGTGGTCATCGTAGTAGGATTAGTTGCATAACGGGGGATTAAACCCTATCAAGTGGAGAACGATAAGGGCTTGTACCGGACCTATGTAGAGTGAGATGCATAGAATCTGATAAGTATGCATTAGAGAGTCAGCATATAGCATTGGTGTTCTCTTAACTTGGTTTTATGCATGTTGTTTTCGGTTTTTCTACACTTGATACTTAGCCTAGTTTCACTTGATGTTTTCATGTTTTATTTATTGTTATTTTTTATTTCATTTATTCTTGCTGTTGGTACATGTTATTTATGACTATATGCCTTATATTTTATTTATGTCACTCATCCCGTTATGGCTGACCCCTGTAGTTTTGGGGGTTAGGGTTATCTTTAGCCTCATGTTTTACAGGTAGGTACCTATAGCTTGGAATTTGGATGCATGAGATAGAATGATGTTATGGCTTATGTAAATTGTAAAAGAATGTGTTGTAAAAGAATGAATTTGTAATTCAAGGTGCTTTTTTTTCACTGTGCTTTGTAAAGAGTTAATGTAATAAAAGTTGAAAAAAATTTCTCTGTGTTTTGGCTATGTTTACTATTACAATTGAGGTTTATGCTGGGAATTGTGCCACGTATTTATGAGATATTATATTGGAAATTCGGGGCGCTACAGGTTCGATGCCACTTTTGCCACTCACGAACGAGTGAGTGCGAAGTAGCTCACCATTTTGGAATTGCTCCCACAATTGTTGAAACTCTCTCAAACGACAAGTTCGGAGTCCAACACTTGGTTCAATGCCAATTTTGCCACTCGCGAACGAGCGAGTGCAAAGTAGCTCACGATTCGAAATTGCTCGCATAACTATTGAACCTCTCTTAAACGACAAGTTCGGAGCCAAACACTTGGTTCGATGCCACTTTTGCTACTCGCGAACGAGCGAGTGCGAAGTAGCTCACCATTCGAAATTGCTCCCACAACTGTTGGAACACTCTCAAACGACAAATTCGGAGTCCAACACTTGGTTCGATGCTTTTGCCCCTTGCGAACGAGCGAGTGCAAAGTAGCTAACCATTCGGAATTGCTCCCACAACTTTTGGAACTCTCTCAAACGACATGTTCGGAGTCCAACACTTGGTTCGATGCTTTTGCCACTTGCGAACGAGCGAGTGCGAAGTAGCTCACCATTCGGAATTGCTCCCACAATTGTTGAAACTCTCTCAAACAATAAGTTCGGAGTCCAACTCTTGGTTCGATGCCACTTTAACCTTTTGCAAACGAGCGTGTGCGAAGTGGCTCACCATTCAGAATTGCTCCCACAACTGTTGAAGACCCCTAGGCAAAATTCACCACGTTTCAGTTGTCTAACAAAGAGAAAGTAACACTTAAATACTTGGCGGATTTTTTATTCCACTAAGAAATTGATTACTAAATCAGGAAGACGCAATCGTCAAAAATGTTCCTACAAATATCTTATTTCACAATAAAAAATTGGGGTTACAAGTCTTATTAGGACCAAGACTCCTACAACACTACAAAAAATCACCCTAACTCTTCCTACGAAGAGAAACGCTCCTGTTGGTGGATACACGCGGCCGATGAGCACTTTGCCGTTCTCTTGGTCCCTCTGAAGAAATCTCTAGATCAGCAAGCCGAGTCGTGCCATCACAGCCCATAGGCCTAGCGGCTCCCCAAACCAATGCTCCGCTAGACAAACCGGCCACACCGCTCTGGGCATCCCCAGAGTTTCGCGGGACATTAGGCGAGCGTAGCGCTAATTCATGGAACGATTTCCCTTGGACGTACTATTCGTGCGAACAAGAAGTGCTCCTAACATTGCGGAGAGTCGTTTTAAACGAAGGTTCTCCACCTCCAACTCAACGAGCCACTTTTTGAGGGAGTCATCCATCACTTAAACTTCAAACGAGGCACCTCGCTCGTACTACCTCCCAGTGAGAGCTCAAATATAGTTCTACGAAGATGAGTCGTTTCTGAACTCTTCTCAAGCACCACATTTTCAGTTCGTCCCTTTCGGTCGTCATCGCAAATAGAGAATGACGAAGGAATTTCAGTCTCGAAGCTTTGACGGCAGCCACTGAAGTACATATCTCCTCACCCTCGGGGGGCACTTCTTGGAGAATCTCTTCATCACGCCTCGTCTCGACATCTCGGTAAACCATGATCCTTCTCAAATAACCAAGCTCCACCTCCGCTTTAGAAAGCCTCTCTCGAGATTGAGCGAGTCGCAACTCAGTAACACAGAGCTTGGAGGGAAGCTGTGACGTCCCACTACCCTGAGAAAGCCAATCAAAGAAAGAAGCGTAAATTACTCTAAGTTCGAGTAAGAGCTACAAGATAGTTCTAAGTCAAAATGGAGCTACAAGATAGTTCTAAGTTCGAGTAAGAGCTACGAGATAGTTCTAAGTCCAAATGAAGCTACAAGATAGTTCTAAGTTCGAGTAAGAGCTACAAGATAGTTCTAAGTCCAAATAGAGCTACAAGATAGTTCTAAGATCGAGCAAGAGCTACAAGATAGTTCTAAGCCCAAATAGAGCGACTAGATAATTCTACGTTCAAGTATTATAAGTTGTAAGATAGTTCTAAGTCCTGCTGCCATATAAAAGAGTTTTTCAATACTTGAGTAAAGATACAAAAGCGGTGGTCAGTCCGCTATTATGCATCAATACAAAATACTTAGACTAAAAATGGAACAAAATGTACAATCAAGTCAAGGGCCGACCTCTTTTGATGGATCCACGACAGCAGAAGGCTCGGCCACTTGTGCCTCGATGGCGATGACCAAGTCAAGGGCGTTGGAGGTGCGTTTGCCTCCGTCCCGTCACCCTCAGCCTCTTCCTCTCCATCCCCTTCTACATCTCCTTTGCCGTCCTCTTCTCTGCCCTCCTCGGCGTCGTCGCCGAACCCAAGAACTGGGTTTGGGAACAGACGGAATCCGATACAATCGAACATAGGGAATTTTACCTTGACGTCGGCTTTGGCTTGGGCGTAAACCTTCGCCATGTTCATGTACAAGAAATCCTCGGCCTTTTCCATCGTCCGGCCTTCGGCTTCCTTCGCCGCAACTATCATCGCAACCGCGACCACCTCCTCCTTCTCCTTCTCCAGACGAGCTTCTACATCTCCTTTGCCGTCCTCTTCTCTGCCCTCCTCGGCATCGTCGTCGAACCCAAGAACTGGGTTCGGGAACAGACGGAATCCGATACAATCGAACACAGGGAATTTTACCTTGACGTTGGCTTTGGCTTGGGCGTAAACCTTCGCCATGTTCATGTACAAGAAATCCTCGGCCTTCTCCATCGTCCGGCCTTCGGCTTCCTTCGCCGCAACTATCATCGCAACCGCGACCACCTCCTCCTTCTCCTTCGCCAGACGAGCATTGTCCGCCTCCAGCTTGGCGACAATGGCCTCGAGGTGCTCAACCCTTTAGAACTTCATATCGGCTTCAATCTTCGACTGCTCGAGGTCTTTCACGATCCTAGCCTTATCTTCCCGAGCTCTCTAGCTCTCGAGCTTCAGCTCCTTCTCTTGTTCGGCCACCTGCTGCATCAAGTGGCCGAAGTGGTAAGTGATCTGGAAAATGAAACTCAGTCATTCAAGCAAGAGAAACGCCAACACTTAGCTAGAAAAGAAAAAAAAATCAAAAGTAGTAGAGAACTTACCGTCATGGTGGCTCGAGCGCGTCGTCACCAATGGTCCCCACCTCTAGAGCAACCTTGTCCTTCGGCGTAGAGAGATGGCGAACAACTTGCATACAAGCAGTCGAGTTACCAAGGAATCTGTCGAGCTTCCTGACTTACCAATCAGGAGAAAAGATCTTGTGCTCCTTGGTCAGGAACACCTCGGCTTCGGCAGTGAGGGGGGATCCTCTAGTGCCAAAGTGTCCGACAGAGGGAAATCCCCCGCACCGATGGAAGCAGATGGCACAGCTGAAGGTGTCGGCTACGAGATGCATGTGGCAGCAACCGACTTCAGTTTCGGCGAAGTAATCTTCGTAACTACCCTCTTCTTCTTCTTCATGGCGGCCGCGACCTTGCCGCCCAAGACCCCACGCTTCGCGAGTAGCGCTTCGTAGTCCATTGATTCTGCCGCAAAGAAAACAAGTCGAAGATAAGAACATGTAAAATTTGGTTAAGTCACGAGCATAAGAAACTAAGCTAAAAGAACGAAAAGCGTATTAGGGTTGATCATGCTAAGACCCCCCTGAAAAGCGCCTCCTTGGTCAGGTCCTTCCAATCGATGTTCGGCCTATCAAGGAGTGTTTTGACCAACTCGGTCTCCTCGGGGCTCAAAACGGGACCTTCCTTTGCCCACTTCGAAATGTAGCGCACCGGATCCCCGTTACTAGACATCCGTGAGACAACCATAATCTTTGCCTTCAAATGCATCTCAACACAGTAATACCACCAAAATTTAAAACTTTTTATTGCCAAATAAAATTATTACTTGATTAATTACATCATTATTTTGTTCTTGAACAAGGAATACAAATTACATTAAAGTATTACAAATATTATTTTGTAACAGCTACCGCCTGCCACCCACAATGGTGGTCAACTGCTCTCTGCTGGAAGCTCCACCGAGCGGTCATGCTGCTTCCCTGAGATGCGCCCTATAGCTCGAATTTTCCGTTGCGCTACTCTAATATCCCTGCACCTGCTCGAATGGTAGACATGCACACTGCCGCTCCACTTGAATGCCCTGCTTGTCGTGAGTCCTCCTGCACTCGCGACTCGGTATCCAGCACCTAATTGAGTGGGCACATCAGTACATATACTGACGCAATGCTGATAAGAAAACAACGATCTCCAACTAGTAATCACAACCAGTCTTTGATGAAAACAGAAATGTGGGTCCTAATTTCCTAGTGTCAGTGTATGCCATGACCTGAAGTCTAATGCATAGTGCACAATGCACATAAAATAGATGCGCTTAGTCTAATGTCAGCAAGACTTTGGACACGCATGCATCCCATACTACATACGCTCCAAATCAACCCGTTTTCTCCAGTTTCGGGGTTTCGAACCCCCGCCATGCAAATACATTCTAATATTGTACTCAACATGTTCCTGATAGATACAGTCGTGGCTAGTGAATCCTGCAGTTATCACTGCCAAATACAGTGGTGTCCTCGTTTACCACTAGTGCCCCAATCTGGTCTGGATCACACCAAATGTCGTGACGATACACAACCACATATCTATGGCATCGAAGATCCATAGGACAGCAGCCCCATGGTCCGTTCGTGTCCACTCAACATAAGAACATGACGGGCTCAAAGGTCTAAGCTCCCTATTCGTCAGGAACCCTTCTGTTCTTACCACGACACTTTAGGAATCAACATTGCGAAATACACACCGCAGCACGTATCCCTAATGACAAGAAGAGACATCCCTGGTTATCACCGCCTAGTGCTGGTCTTTAGAACAAGTGAGATTATAGAAAATCACCCCTACATCAACTCGGTCTTCAAGCGAAAAGTAAAGAAATACAATATGAAATAACATTGGTTGCTAAAACATGTGAGTTGTCAAATCATGCATAGTGTCTAATGAATGATTGAGCCCAAACGATTCTGTCAAAAATAACTAATCACCGCGAACCGACATTCATCGATTGCCAACACTTCTGTAGGTCCTCGACCTAAAGTCCCCAGCCACAACCCTCAGCGAGCAGTACAACGGTGCTAAAGGGAGTGCCTCATACCCGGCAATAGAGGTGAAACACACACAATTTCTAATATCCAGTCATTGACAGACCTAGGCATCAACACATTCTAGACGAGGTAGATAACCTAGCCTATCAACCTCAAACACCGACGTTCCAATCTCCATCGGTTGCCACCACCTCCGTCTCGAATATCATCCAGTATCCCGGCCCGTGGTCAACCTTCTCTCGGTAAACGATCCGACGGCGCATAGGAAATCCATTATCTCTTGAGGTGGAAATAAACTAATCATAATACTTGCCAACTGGGTTAATAGTGTAACGCCCCGAATCCCAAATACACTGAATTCGAGATGTTCTACAGGATCTTTTCACTTTCTTAGTACACTTTTACAGGGAAATTAAAACTTTTCATCATACATCAGAGTTTACATCATAATTACATCTTTCTTTTGCACAGCAGAAGTAAAATACAACAATTAAATACAAGTACAACAGCTTGATAAAATTTTTAAGCATCCAAATCTTCTTTAATCTTTAGCATGACATTTACCTGCATGTTAGACTGTGGGTACGTCAGTTTATTCAACCGACGATCATTATACACGGCCGTCCTCGCTTTGCCGGAAATAGTATAACTTAACATTTCATATTTAGCAAACACAAACTTGTCACATTTCAAACTAAAGGGACTACCCTATTGATGTCGTGTTGTGATTGTGCACTTAGTCCTTAATGCAGTTAATTATATGACACTAATGCACACTTGTTCGGATTCTATGCATCCCATACTACATAGGTCCGAGGGCAAGCCCTTATTCGTTCTTCATCTTGGTAGGGTTCAATCCCCCGTTATGCCTTAAACTACTACTGTAACTACGGTAGTGTCTTAGATGTCCTATGATCTATGAGCCCATGTCCAGGCAGCCTGGAGGGGAATCCCACGCACTGTCACGACGCATCGAGCAGGCAACCTATGGACAATTCAGCCTCCGCCATGGAACAATGGCACCACCCATAGCCACTCGAACATCCCACGAGCGTCGCCACCGGGACGATAATTCCGGAGTAGCGCCCACGCACTGTCTTGACGCATCAAGCAGGCAACCTGTGAATCGCTCTCACACCGCTATCCGTTGGCCCTCATACTCATGTTTTTCTTCTACTTTCATCACATCTCCACTATGTACTAGTCCTTAGTTTTATTTTAAAAATCATGAACAAAATAATCACTAGAGTTAGCCTCTCCATCAACCGGACTTATTCATTTGTTTCAACGTGACCAACCTTGGTCTAATTTCAATTCAATTCATTTTTCTCAATGCCGGGGAGACTTAGCTACTCTATTTCAAATTTCATTTCACAATCTTTAACTCCTGACAATTTCCATGTCGAGTTTCATACTCATTCTTTTTCAATTCATGATTACACTTTATTCACATGTCCACGATGAATACTTTTAATTCACGAGTTCATAATGAAAACAATTCATGCTTATAGCCAACAATTTCATAAATCATGGTTTTAATTCCATAACCATACATGAATTTATACAACTTCATAATATCACATTTCAACCTTCATATTTCATATCTTGCGCAATACTTATAATAAAAATAAATAAAATCATGTCACGCCACAAGCACTTAAGCCAATTACCTTATAATAGCCTATCTTTATAAGTTATAAAATCCACAAGTGTATATCTCATAACCAAAGCTCCATTTATGCCTTTTATTCACAAACCATATTGTATTTCATTCTAAAAATACCCAAATCACTCTTATAAAATTCCTTGTATTTTTATGAGAATTACCATATTTATTTCATAATTTTTGGACTTCAAAAACACTCAAAAAAATATTTTTTTCCAATATGCCGAAGGCAAGAATCGAACCAGGCGCCGCACCAAGACAGCACAGAGCTCCGACCACTAGGCCGATCGCTGTTCACGTCATATGAGCGACTGGGGTATATTTATACCCTGAGTTCGCTGCTAGAGTTTTTAGGGTAATTTTAAAAAAGAAGTGTTCGGCCTGGGATTCGAACCGTGCGACACAGAGAAGCCAACCGGGGTCCCAACCACCTGAGCCACTGGCTCGGGTTGTCACTAACCCAAATAAAATCCCATTTGTATTATTTTCGTACTATTTTAAAAATAACTCGATATTCAATAAGCCATAGCTTCTTATTACTTTAGTAAAATTTTATAAAAACTTCCAGATTAAATCCTCAGTCATAAAAGTTCATACCAGTAAAATAATATAATTTTTGGTGCTAATGAAATGTATTTTTCACACACAAAAATCCAAAATTAATTCATTAAACTACAAAATTTGCATTTTCGACATTGCCATACAATTAATCTACTAGTCTTTTTATTACATAATTTCATGGAGATAATCTACTGTTATTAGTTCTTAATTCAACCAATCACATATGATTTCCATAGTCCACATTCATATCAACATGAAGGTCCATCTATCACAATTAACAAGTGTACATTATGTCTCTAATCATAATAACAACACTCTTAATTTAATTTAATCATTATCACAACTTCACACTAATAAACATGGGGTAATCTACACACAATTTAATCTTAACACTAGAGCCATATAAGTTAATCAATACATTTCAATCAATTCACATGCTAACTACTCAATTTAAGTGGGCTCTTCATAATATTTTTCATGCATCTTTAATGGTGTAAAATTAACATGGATCTACTTTAGAAATATAAAATGTTTTACCCACCTCAATTGGAGAGAAACACAAACAAAAGCAATCGAATCCTTGTAGATGAAAGCACCACCTCCTAGCCAAAAGCGCTCAAGCTCCAAGCCTCCAAGCCTATGCCGAAAGCTCCTTCAAGTCCACACCGAAAGCTTCTTGGTGATGCCGGCCACTCCAAGCAACACAACCCACACAATCTCTTATCTTTTATAACTCCCACAATAATAATACTATAACTTAGAAACACACTTTGCATATGAAAAGTTAGCCATGAGAAGGGGGGGTATTTATACTAAAAAATGAGGGGAATGGAGGGCCAAGATCATTTGGTTAGTTGTAGGATGAAGGGACTAGATCAAAGTAGAAGTTACAAGAACTACCCACTTCCTTGAAACTACTCCCATGTTCTCCACACCCAAACTCAAAATTCCCTCCAAAAGAATGCTACCTGGCCTCAAAAGTAAGGTGTGCATTGCACGTGTACGTGTAGTGCACGTGCATGCAACTAGGCCAAATTTGTACATTCTAAAATTGCATAAAAATAATTTTGTTTAAAAAAAAGTCTTCTACATGACAAGTTTAATTAAAATTAATTAATTCATGGGCTTTCTTTTTGGGCCAAAAAATAATTTATAAAAATAAATAAAATAAAATGCTTTTGGGCTTTTTAAGAAAAGGCTTTTTAGTTAAATCAAATAAGGCTTTTAAAGAAGGCTTTTTGTACTAAAATAATTTGAGAAAATTATATTTAAACGTACACATCATGATAAAATAATCCAACAAAAATATTGCACGTGCACAACACGTGCAAAATAAATAATTTCTCATTAATTGAAAAATCAGGGTATTACAAATAGTCCTAGGATATCACAACCTAGACCAGCTTCAAGCTATACTAGCTACGAGCTCACATACAACAATCGACCATATAGCTATTCTCTCAATTTACTCATGTGTCCACCATGAGTACCAAGCACAAGAATCTCGTATAAGTCCCAAATGGCATGCTTAAATAGGGACAATCATCTAACATCGTAAAACTCCAATTAACTTAGTCACAAATCTTGTAGCATGCAGAAATTTTCATAATTTATGCTCCGCTTATCGGAATCCAACAAAATTAGATCTTTTAGAAAGGTAGGAATCTCTACTACAATTTCCTAGTTGACAACTCTCTCAAATTCCATATAGAACTCAAGTTTCCTGATTTCAAACACAAGCTTGAAATCGATCAAGACAGCAGGTTGCTGAAACTTGTAACCTTCATAACCTCCAAAATACTAATTGAAATTGCATGATATTACCCATTATAGGAAGCTAAGACTCTATACTATAAGTCTCTAGTTAACCACTTCTTCAAATTCATCCATATAGAGGCTATACAATCTCTATATGTTCTCAGCTGTGCATACTTCCATACAATTGCTGCATCTTGCCATCAACATAAAAACTTGTTCACTTGTCAGAATTACTCGATTCTGAATTCTATGGAAAGATGGGAGTGTATACTATAACTTCTTAGTTAAACACATCCTCAGATTCATCCATTAAAGTCCTCTAAACTCCAATTTCTATCAGTATACACACAGGAAATGAGTTTCCCTTACAAAAAACCAAATCCTTCAATTTAGACTCGTTCTGCGCCAATCTAAAAAAAATCATAACTTTTGTTATACAAACTGGAATTGCATGATTCAAGATGTTTTTGAAAGCTACGACTCTCAACTACAAATCTCTAGTTGATCATTCCTCCAAACTCTTAACGCATAAATCCAGAATTATACAAATTCACTGACTACTCAAAAGCTGAATTAAACTAAACATAGCCCAATCAAAATTCAAAATCAATTTAACCACAAGTCCAATACTTATGAAATTTTAGATTCAGTAGCTAGACATATACAAGAGCAATACCCCAAAATTTTAGCTCATAATTCCTTATACATTAAGAGATATGAATTTTCAAAAAATAGATCAATTTCAGTCACTCTCAAACTCAAACAACAGCTATGTCCTTCTCGCTGCGCTGTTTTCAATCGATCAAATGAAGAACCAAATGTTCTCCAACAATTCTCAAATTTGGTACAATAATAGTAGACATATACAATATGCTACATTTCAAATTTCATTACAAAATTTCATACCAATTGAGAGTTATGAATTTTTAAAGTCCAACCTTCACTCTCAACAACAGCAGATTTCCTGCTGACCCTATTGAATAAACAAATACATTAAAAATAGAAAAAAAATTCCAAAAATTCTGAAATTGGGCATACAAGTTGTTAACATATACATCTAATTTTTCCTTTCAGGTTCCAACTCAAAATTCCTTATAGATATCAAGTTATAAATTTTTATTCTCGACTTAATGTTTACCCCAAAACTGCAGAATTTTCGGTATTCACTTATTTCGGAAATACAACTTGTAAGCACCCTCAAATAAATTCCGAAAATTCCAAAATAATTCAAGATTTATCTATACATATTCAAGATCATCCAGTAAAAATTTGGAATCAAAAATCTAATGTATCACCAAGTTAAAAATTTTCAAACATAACCAAGTTCTGAAGCTCAAATTTGCAATTCTACCTCAACTTCACATTCATGCCAAATTTCAAGTACAAACCATTTCTACTCCATGTCTACTACTAACAAGCATTCAAACAAGCATCTCATTTGCACAATTTAAATAAACACAAATTCAATAAGAAGTAGTTTAGAAAACACCCACAAGTTGATTGAAGAAATGAAGAACCCCTTGCTTATAGCTCCTCCTTCTTTGCAATTTTTCTTCTCCTTCAAAACTTCAAGAACCCATAAGCAAATATCAAAACGCCTCTTCTTTCTTTTTCTTCTCTCATATCAAGAATAAAATAGTAGAATAAGATGGAGAGTAGGAGAAGTAGAAGAAGATGGAGGTGGAGATTTTTGGGTGAAAAGTTGAGATGGAGATGAAGGAAATGGAGGTCGGCCATGGGGGTGTTGGGTTTCGCCAGTTTTGAGTGAAGGGGAAGGGGTTTTGTTCGGTGGAGAAAATGGGGAGAAAGAGTGAGGTTGGGGGGTGTTTTAATAACATTTAGAATCAATCCTAGCCCTAGGTTTTGTGTTTGATCATCATGATCAAAAGAGAACTCTTGGTTGTGTGTGATTCTTACACATCCTACCAAGTATATATACTAGTATAATGCACGTGCGATGCACGTCTATAAAAAAAATTTAGTCATTAAATTAAATGAATTTGTATATTTTGATTTGACGTGCATAACACGGGAATGTTTAGTGGATGTAGTTTGCACGTATATTGCACGGGTTTACTCAGTTACAAAATTAGGGTTTGTTGGTTTACAACCCCAACTCTCCCATTAAAATAGTAGAGATATACATACATACATACACTTCAATGTATATATATTTACAATTCACTTCAACACAACTCAATTAAATATGCATACATACAAATACATATACATATACTTGTAAAATGAATACAAGTATTCATACATATATATCATATACGGTTCAGTCAAAGTATACATACATATATATACACGTTTTACAAATAAAATACTTATTTGTGGAATATAAGAATATATTTTATAAAAATACTTTTTGTCCCAAAGATTGTCTTGTTAGAACAATCAGAACAATACACACAATTTAAATGAGAAGATATCCCGAATATACCTCATCGGGTTCAGAATAACTAATATATCTGAAATTTCTCAATTAAAATCAATTATTATTGGATTAATACATAATCGTGTGCAATTCTCAATTGTGCACGAATTATGATGCAAAATAACTATATGATATTTTGCGGAGCATTACACGAAACTTCTTCGACCCGAGCGATCAGAATGTTCCAAGGCTCCTGACTTCGGATCAGAAAGAACTTATCCCTTCAATTTTTGATAGTGTCGGGGTTGTTGACAAGCTTTACCCAGTGCCTCGGAGATAGATAAAATCTAAACTTCGTCTTATGCTGCTGATGGATTCGATACAGTGTCCGCAACACACTCAGTCGTGGCTCGATGTTCGCCGCTTGATAGTGGAGGACAAACTCGTTGACATGCCTCCACATGTTCGGCATATACTGGACTAGGCTAATTTGGTACCAGCGCAATACTTCGGCAACGAAGAGATGGAGGGAAGTCGAGCACCTGCCAAGAAGGCGTCAATGGGCCAAAAACACTTGTCCACTGACATCGGAGAGTTGGCCCTCACCCCGAGCCCAGGCAGCATCATATCAAATTCTCTCGGGATCAGAAAACACTCCCGAATGGATTTTAAATCCTCTTCGTTCAAGATGTAGATAATTTTGTCAACCTCTGAGGTCTCCCGAGCGGTATTCTCCTCGAAGTCCCATGCTCAGCCATATATGATACGCTCGACCAGGTCGTTCGGTAGTTCCCGAACTCGATGGAGCTCTGTTAGGGGCCCGGGAAATCTGCCGCACTCTCCCATTATTCGATTCCTCTCAATAATGGTCTCCACCACTGTCGAAGAAGTCCCTACCACGACCTTACCCTTGTCGGCTGTAGGAGCTTGACTGGAGGTCGGTTTGTCGACAACGATGGGGGAGGTCTCTTGGCCCGAAGTGACCCTACACACTCTCTAAAGTAAATAACATTATTTATGAATTACCTTTATTTGATTGCTACGGACGGAAAGATCACCGGAGGTAAAAAGTCTTCACCGAAAGCTCTCGCAAAAAGGTAAAATTCGCCTGAGTAAAAACTTAGAGAATGAGCAAATGAGTGGGGGAAGGGAGTTCTATAGAGATAGGGGGGTAGTTGGAATGCTCCCCAAGCTTAAAAGGCCCCAAAAACACAAAGGCCTGGCCCATTTAGCGCAAGACGACAAAAAGGTTGGGGAACCCAAAAGGCATTTGACTGATCAGACGATCAACTGTCAAAATGTCCATATGGTGCTCTCTCAAAGCCTCCCTGGACCTCGGTAGCTCTCACCGAGCGCTCTTGGCACCGACGTCGCGATTGGAGAAATGACATTGACTGGTCAACGATCAACGGTCAAAATCTCCACGTGTCGCTTTCTCGAAGTCTCCCTGGACCTCGGCAGCACTCACCTAGCGCTCTTGGCACCGACGTCGCGATTGGAGAAATGGCGTTGACTGGTCAACAGTCAAAATCTCCATGTGTCGCTCTCTCAAAGTCTCCCTGGACCTCGATAGCTCTCACCGAGCGCTCTTGGCACCGACGTCGCGATTGAAGAAATGGCGTTGACTGGTCAATGGTCAACGTCAAAATCTCCACGCATCGCTCTTTCGAAGTCTCCCTGGACCTCAGCAGCTCTCCGCGCACTCTTGGCACCGACGTCGCGATTGGAGAAATGACGTTGACTGGTCAATGGTCAATGGTCAAAATCTCTATGAAGTCTCCTTGGACCTTGGCAGCTCTCACCGAGCGCTCTTGGCACTGACGTCGCGATTGGAGAAATGGCGTTGACTGGTCAACGGTCAAAATTTCCACATGTCACTCTCTCGGAGTCTCCCTCGACCTCGGCAGCTCTTGCCACCGACCTCCACTTGAGCATTAAGCCGCTAACTGGTCAATCGTTGCCAGTCGTCTGATCGCTTAAAAAAGCGTGCATTGATGTAATCAACGGCTCAGATTTTGCCACGTCAAACCAACTCATCCTAATTCCTAATTAATTGGCGGAGGATTAAAAAAATGGGGGGGGGGGGGAGAGAGAGAGAGAGAGAGATAGCAGCCCCATGGACTCCTTGGGTAGAGAGAAGATCGTATGCTCAAATTCTTCTATCCTTACGTCCACATCACCGCCCTCATCATCATGTTCCACTTCCAAAACAAAAACTGCCCCCTCCACCCACCCACCCAAACTGACACCCAAACTCTTCTTTCAACCTATCCCCAAACCTTCATTTTCTTCGAAAAAAACCTCTCCTAACCCTAAATCAAACAGAAAAAATGGAAAAATGATGCATGAAGTGTGGATTAGGTGGTCATCTAGTGCCTGATTATCGTTGTCTTGGCTTCCATTGCTTCAATTGTAAAAAATTTGGTCGAAAGGTGCGGGAGTGTCCTTTGTTCAACCACTATGAAGTCATCGCCGTTGAATTTCCTCACAACTCTGACATGGCAGCGACCTTACCAGCCTTCATGCGAGCGCCTTCCTACACCTCATCAATCCCAAATCCTCGCTGGCGATGAAAGATGTGGAGTGCGCTCTGAACTTTGAATGGGAAGGCAAAGGTTGGTGGTGGTTGTTGAAGAAGGTGGGGGATGGAGTTTTCCATGTCCAGTTTCTAACTGCTGAAAGTGCAAATCAAGCGATAGCCAAAGGTATTTTTAGCCTTTTTGGTTTTAACGCAACCTTTTTCGCCTTGGTCGATAGACTTCAGAGCTAAACTCTGCCCCATCCCTTGCTATATTTGGATCAACATACCTATGTTTCCACATAGAGCTGGTATATCGAGTCCTATCGGGTCGGGTCCTCCACTACCCGGACCCGGACCCGATACCTCACGGGTCCAAAAATTGGACCCGGACCCAGACCCGGACTTACAAGAATCGGGTTCGGGTTCGGGTTCGGGTCCGGGTCCTAGTTAAAAAAAATTACCCGTCGGGTCTGGTAGTGGGGAATAAATATTTGCACATAAGTATTTTGCACCCGATATCCTACGGTTCCAACATTTTTTGCATTTAAGTACATGTATAAATATTATATTTACACATCTATATTGAATAATTACTATTTATGTATATTCATATAACACTCTTATCCAAATTTCATATTTTTTGAGGTATTTTTTAACGGGTTCGGTCCGATCCGGGTCCGGGTCCGGGTTGGTTCTATTTTGAGCGGACCCGGAATTAGACCACCCGAAAGTGCATTAGGTTTTATTTTAGGACCCAGACCCGTATAGATCGGGTCGGTTCTGGTCCAATGCCGGGTCTGGGTCGGGTCCGGGTATCGGGTAAATGTGACAGTGTTATTTCCACATGTGGAACCATGCATCTCTTGAAGCCCTTCATAAATCTTTTGTCAAGTTGGGGGTCATGAGTAACGAGATGAAGAAAGCTAAAAAGCGGGACCAAGCCCTGGTGTTGGTCGAAGTAGAAGATGTCCCCCACATTCCAAAACCACTTTCGATCACCTACGTTGTTCCCTGAACGATGGAGAAGCATATCTATGAGGTTCTTGTGCTCCTTCTTAGTAACCCTATCCCTGTTAAAGATGTACAAAGTGGCAAAGTCAACTCTTGTAATACCCTGATTTTTCAATAAATGAGAAATTATTTATTTTGCACGTGTTGTGCACGTGCAATATATTGTTGGATTATTTTATCATGATGAGTATGTTTAAATATATTTTTCTCAAATTATTTTAGTACAAAAAGCCTTCTTTAAAAGCCTTATTTGAATTAATTAAAAAAGCCTTTTCTTAAAAAGCCCAAAAGCATTTTTATTTTAATTATTTTTATAAATTATCTTTGGCCCAAAAAGAAAGCCCATGAATTAATTTATGTAGAAGACTTTTTCTTAACAAAATTATTTTTATACAATTTTAGAATGTACAAATTTGGCCTAGTTGCATGCACGTGCACTACACGTACACGTGCAATGCACACTCCTATTTTTAGGCCGGTAGCAATCTTTTGGAGGGAAAGTTGAATTTTTGGTGTGGAGAACATGGGGGTAGTTTCAAGGAGGTGGGTAGTTTTCCTAACTCCTACTTGAATCTAAGCCCTTCATTTTGCAACCACCAAGATGATCTTAGCCCTCCATTTCCCTCATTTTTTTAGTATAAATACCCCCCTTTCTCATGGCTAATTTTGATATGCAAAGTGTAAATTCTAAAGCAAATAGTATTATAATTGTGAGTTATAAAAGATAAGAGTTGTGTGGGTTGTATTGCTTGGAGTGGCCGGCACCATCAAGAGCATTTCGGCTAGGAAGCTTTCGGCCAAGGAGGAGAAGTATTCGGCATTTGGTTGGAGGCTTGGAGTGGTGCAATCATTTGGCTAGGAGGAGGTGTTCTCATCTACTTGATTGCTTTTGTTGTGTTTCTCTCCAATTGAGGTGGGTAAAATATTTCATGTTTCTAATATAGGGTTCATGCTAGTATATTGATGACACTATACATGGAAAATACTAATAAGAGACCACTTTAATTAAAAAGTTAGTATGTGGATGGCTTAGAATGGTGTGGTAAATTGTGTATGTAAATTGCTTGCATGAAATTATACCATATGAAGCACTTTCTATGATTATCTAGTTAATTGAACAATGATGCAATGTGACTAGCATGATGTGTGAAAGCCTTTTATTAATTACTTGCAAATTGTGTGTTTGAGACATGACAATTGGAAAAGACATTAACACTAAGGGATTTGAATAGAAAAGTATATTAAATACTTCGAATCCATGTGTAGAAGTGGCATGAATGAACCAAGGAATTGCTTGTTGTCATCATATTAGAAATGTACCAAAAATTAGAAATTGTTGAGTTTCACCTATTCATGTGCTATATGAATTCTTTGCTAGTATGAGTATGGAAAAATCCAAAGTTGTATTGTGTTGTGAAGGTAGAATAATAACCAGTAATTTATCATGAAAAACTTTGGGATAAAAGAGGGATTAGAAGAACAATCGATTATTTTCAATGTCGAAAAATAAAAGATTTGCTAGTTTTAATTAAAATAATTAATTTGGGTGGAGAAAAATGTGTTTTTAGTACAAAAATTTATTTTACAATTACTGTTTTGAAGATGGAATAAAGAAGCTTAAATCTGGAATTTTTCAGTAGTTTATTTGAAGGCAACATGAATCAAATTGTTTTGAACATCGAGTTGATTTCTACAAACAGTGGGAATAGGAGTTAAATGGGTTTTAAGTCCACACTGTGACAACCTGAGCCAGTGGCTCAGGCGGTCGGTGGCGCTGTTCGGTTTCCCTGAGCGGTGTGGTTCGAATCCGGGTCTCACCATTTTTTTAAAAACACTGTGTATATATATGTATGGCAGCGAAAAGATGGCATGTGTACGTAGTGCATTCTCTTCTATTCGCTAGCATAGATCGGCCTATCGGCGGGTGCTCTGGCCTTCTTCTCTATTGTGCTGGGTTCGAATCTTTCCCCTAGCACTTAGGGAAAAATATTTTTTTTATGAGATTTTGATGTCCAAAAAAATATGAGAAAAATATGGTAATTTTCATAAAAATACAAGGAATTTTATGGGATTGGTTTGGTTATTAATTGAAGAAAATATAATGTAGTTTGTGAACAAATGGTATATTAAAGCTATGGTTCTAAGACACATACTCATGGTTAGTTTCAAATTTATAAAGATATATTGAAATGAATTATTAGAAAGTATTTGACACAAAAGAATTTGTGGTGTGACATGATATTATAATTTTTACTTGAGATATGGTGTAAATATGAAGTACGAATGTATGATTGTAAAGTGCATGAGACCATTGTATGATGATGGAATTTAGAAACTTTGTTGATGAAATTGTTGGACTTGAATGTGAAACTTGAGCTATAAGTATTCACCATGGACTTGTGAACAAATGAAATTATGAATAAGAAAGAATATGAAATTGTGACATGAAAGTGATTATGACTTAAAGATTGTGAAATGAAATTTGAAATAGAGTAGCTAAGTCTCCCCGGCATTGAGAAAGATGAATTGAATTGAAATTAGACCAAGGTTGGTCATGTTGAAACAAATGAATAAGTCCGGATGATGGAGAGGCTAACTCTAGTGATTATTTTGTTCATGATTTTTATATAAAACTAAGGACTAGTACATAGTGGAGATGTGATGAAAGTAGAAGAAAAACACGAGTATGAGGGCCAACGGATAGCGGTGTGAGAGCGATTCACAGGTTGCCTGCTTGATGCGTCAAGACAGTGCGTGGGCGCTACTCCGGAATTATCGTCCCGGTGGCGACGCTCGTGGGATGTTCGAGTGGCTATGGGTGGTGCCATTGTTCCATGGCGGAGGCTGAATTGTCCATAGGTTGCCTGCTCGATGCGTCGTGACAGTGCGTGGGATTCCCCTCCAGGCTGCCTGGACATGGGCTCATAGATCATAGGACATCTAAGACCCTACCGTAGTTACAGTAGTAGTTTAAGACATATCGGGGGATTGAACCCTATCAAGATGAAGAACGAATAAGGGCTTGCCCTCGGACCTATGTAGTATGGGATGCATAGAATCCGAACAAGTGCGCATTAGTGTCATGTAACTTAAGTAACTGCATTAAGGACTAAGTGCACAATCACAACACGACATCAATAGGGTAGTCCCTTTAGTTGAAATGTGACAAGCTTGTGTTTGCTAAATATGAAATGTTAAGTTATACTATTTCCGGCAAGCGAGGACGGCCGTGTATAATGATCGTCGGTTGAATAAACTGACGTACCCACAGTCTAACATGCAGGTAAATGTTATGCTAAAGATTAAAGAGGATTTGGATGCTTAAAGATTATATCAAGCTGTTGTACTTGTATTTAATTGTTGTATTTTACTTCCGCTGTGCAAAAGAAAGATGTAATTATGATGTAATCTCTGATGTATGATGAAAAGTTTTAATTTCCCTGTAAAAGTGTACTAAGAAAGTGAAAAGATCCCGTAGAACATCTCGAATTCAGTGTATTTGGGATTCGGGGCGTTACAGAGTGGTATCAGAGCCACGCTTTCTACACTTTCACACTTGTACAAATTTATAGGGAACGACACCCTAGATGTGGACATTAGAGTGTGTGTTTGAATCTGGAGATTTAAATGTAAGTGACTTACATTTGTGTTGCTCTAAGATTTGTGATTTCTCCTCTCTATTTATAAGATGGCTGATCACTTCGACCCTGTTGGAGGCGACGACTGGCACATCATTGAGGAAGAGTACCATCCTGGACAGGCAGATTCCGAGGACGAGTACTACCCTGGGCAAGCTGATTCTGATGATGAGGAGTACCCTGAATCCCGAGAGATCACCCCACCTCCGGATTCATCTGATGATTCTTCTTCCGACGAAGAGGAGGTACCAGTTCCAAGTGGTCTTGTGGCTTCTCTTCAGTGGCAAGTGGAAACCCTGAAGGAGAGAGTTGGATTATTGGAGGCCCAGCTGGAGAAGCGGAAGGCCGACTATTCTGTTCTTAGCCATCGGATTTGGGAACTTGAGAAGAAAAAGAACCTAACTGATGTGCTGAAGGATGAGGTTGATGAACTGCGGGAAGAACTTCGAGCAGCGAAGAGGACCCGTAGGAGTTAGAGTGTTGTGGCTTCTGTTTTCTTTCATTCTGATGTTTAGAGATGTTTTTAAATTCGAATGTATAAACTTTTGGAATTCAATGAAATGGAAGTTGGTTTAAATTCTTGTTTTATACTTCGAATTTGACGGATCTTTTGCATCAGAGTATGTCGAGAAGAGGAGCAAGGAATGGGGAAGGTTTGGATCTGGAGACTGAACTCGCTAGAGTTTACCAGACGTTGAATGCTGTGGCTCAGAACCAAGCTAGGGGGCCGGCAAATCCAGTGCCCGAGGCGATAAAGCTGGTGGAATCGTTCAAGAGAATGAAACCACCCGTATTCGAGGGAAAGTCGGATCCAGATTCGGCTGACAACTGGATACGGCAAGTGGAGACCATCTTCGAGGTGTTGGAAACACCGGAGGGTAGCAAGGTCAAGTTGGCAACCTTGCAGCTGGAGAAGGATGCAGCAGTTTGGTGGCAATCTGTGAAGAGGACCATGGGAGGTCTGTTGTTGGGCTGGGAGGAATTTTTGGAGGAGTTCCGCAGCCATTATTTCCCCTCCGACGTCCAGGAGAAGAAGGCGATGGAGTTCCTGTCGCTTCAGCAAGGCAGCATGTCAGTGAGAGCCTATGAGACCAAGTTCACTCAGCTCTCCAGGTATGCTCCAGAACTGGTGGCGGATGAGGCCAAGAAAGCTCGCAAGTTCGAGCATGGTCTGAGGCCTAGCTTGAGATCTCGTATGATACCCCTTGGTATCAGGAGATTCGATAAGCTGGTCAAGAGGGCGGCAGCGACGGAGGCAGATATGGAGCAGTTCCATGTTGTTCAGAACAGGAGGAACAACTGGCAGCCCGGGAAGTGCACCCATTTCTAAGGCACCTTATAGGATGGCTCCAGTGGAACAGGATGAGGTGAAACGGCAGATTGAGGAACTATTGGGAAAAGGCTTTATTCAACCTAGTGCGTCACCTTGGGGAGCACCAGTGCTTTTGGTAAAGAAGAAGGATGGATCGATGAGAATGTGCATCGATTACCGAGAGCTGAATAAGGTCACTGTTCAGAATAAGTACCCGATTCCTCGAATTGATGACTTGTTCGATCGTCTACAAGGAGCGGCCGTATTCTCCAAAATAGATCTTCGATCAGGTTACCACCAAGTTCGAGTGAAAGCTGAAGATGTGCATAAGACTGCATTTAGAACTCGGCATGGGCATTACGAATTCTTAGTTATGCCATTCGGAGTGACGAATGCACCTGCAATCTTCATGGACTTGATGAACAGAGTTCTGAGGCCGTTTATTGATTCTTTCGTCGTGGTGTTTATCGACGATATTCTCGTGTACTCCAAGTCAGAGGAGGAGCACACTGAGCATCTGGCAGCAGTGTTGCAGAAGTTGGAAGAGCAGCAGTTGTATGCCAAGTTATCCAAGTGTGATTTCTGGAAATCTGAAGTGGCATTCCTGGGTCACATCCTTTCTAAGGAGGGAGTGGCAACTGATCCTCAGAAGATAGAGGCAGTGAGAGACTGGGCGAGGCCTACTACAGTGAAGGAAGTCAGAAGTTTCCTTGGGATGACTGGATATTATCGGAGATTCATTCAAGGTTATGCTCAGATAGCTGTACCGCTTACAGGGCTGACCAAGAAGAATGTGAGCTTCAAGTGGACCGAGCAATGTGAGGCGAGTTTTCAGGAGTTGAAAGATAGACTGACTACTGCACCTATCCTAGCTTTGCCTAGAGCCGGTGTTGAGTATGACGTTTATAGCGATGCTTCACATCGGGGGCTTGGTTGTGTCTTAATGCAAGAAGGAAGAGTAATCGCTTATGGGTCTAGGCAACTACGACCACATGAGAAAAATTATCCGACTCATGATCTGGAGTTGGCTGCGATTATTTTTGCTTTGAAGCAATGGAGGCACTACGTGTACGGTGAGAAGCTGAATATGTACACGGACCATAAGAGCTTGAAGTATATATATCAGCAGAGGGATCTCAATCTGAGGCAGCGGAGATGGTTGGAAGTGCTCGAAGATATGCGACCTGAGATCAAGTATCATCCCGGAAAGGCTAATGTTGTGGCTGATGCACTTAGCCGCAAGAGCAGTTTGGCCTGTTTGATTACAACTCAGAGGCATCTGATTGAGGAGCTGGACCGAGCTGGTATTGAGGTTGTCTTGCAAGGATTGGGAGCATCTTTGGCTCAGTTGAGGCTTCAGCCTACTCTGAATGCCAGGATCATTGCAAGTCAGGAGGTTGATGCTGATATTTTGGGGATGAAGGAGCAGGTTGGTGCTGGCAGGTTGCCCGGTTTTCAGATCAGGGATGGAGTGCTGTGGTTCGGAGACAGGCTGTGCGTTCCAAATCAGGCGGACCTGAAAGAGAGTATTCTTCAGGAGGCGCATGCTACTCTTCTGTCTGTACATCCTGGGAGTACTAAGATGTACAAGGACATCAAGCAGCATTTCTGGTGGTCAGGTTTGAAGCGGGATGTGGCTGAATTTGTCGCGAAGTGTGAGGTTTGTCAGCAAGTCAAAGCCGAAAATCAGAGACCCGGAGGTCTATTACAGCCGTTACCTATTCCGGAATGGAAGTGGGATAACATCAGTATGGATTTCATTACGGGATTGCCTAAGAGTTCTAAAGGCAATGATGCAATTTGGGTTATAGTCGATCGACTTACCAAGTCCGCTCACTTTTTGGCGATGAAACTCACTGTTTCGATGGACAAGTTGGCTGAGATGTATGTTGGTGAGATTGTCCGACTTCATGGCGTTCCTTCGACCATTGTGTCTGATCGAGATGCGCGGTTTACTTCGCATTTCTGGAGGAGTCTTCAGGCAGCTTTGGGTACCAAGACGGATTTCAGTACTGCTTTTCATCCGCAAACCGATGGGCAGACCGAGAGAGTCAATCGTATTCTTGAGGATATGCTGCGGTGTTGCATACTAGACTTTGGAGGCAGTTGGGAAAGGCATTTACCTTTGGTGGAGTTTGCCTACAACAACAGTTTTCAGGCCAGTATTGGGATGGCGCCGTACGAAGCTTTGTATGGCAGGAAGTGCAGGACTCCTGTTTGTTGGTATGAAGTAGGGGAGCGTCAGTTGTTTGGTCCTGAGCTTGTGCAACTGACTTCTGAGAAGATTGATCTGATCAGGAAAAGGTTGGTGGAAGCTCAGAGCAGGCAGAAAAGCTATGCAGACAACCGGAGAAGGGACCTTGAGTTTGAGGTTGGTGACTTCGTCTTTCTGAAGGTATCACCCAGCAAAGGTGTGGTTCGTTTTGGCAAGGGCGGGAAGTTAGCCCCGAGGTTTATAGGCCCGTATAAGATATTGAAAAGGATCGGGAAAACTGCTTACCGGCTTGAATTACCGGAAGAGTTGTCTCAGGTGCACAATGTCTTTCATGTGTCTATGCTGAGAGGTTATATTCCGGACCCGAGTCATCATTTGCCTGAAGTGCCGGAAGGTTTGCAGTTAGACCTGAATTACATCGAGTCTCCTGTTGAGATTGTTGACCGTAGGGAGAAAGTCTTGAGGAATAAGACGATACCGATGGTCAAGGTAGTCTGGAGAAACCACTTGGTTGAAGAGGCTACTTGGGAATCAGAGGAGAGGATGTTGAAGGACTATCCTGAGCTTTTTGCTTGATTGTATTTTTTGTATCTTTTTGTTTTGTTGTGTGTGTTGTATTTTGTTTGTTTTCCTCGCTCTTGATTGTAGTTCCGGGGACGGAACTATTCTAAGGAGGGAGTGCTGTAATACCCTGATTTTTCAATAAATGAGAAATTATTTATTTTGCACGTGTTGTGCACGTGCAATATATTGTTGGATTATTTTATCATGATGAGTATGTTTAAATATATTTTTCTCAAATTATTTTAGTACAAAAAGCCTTCTTTAAAAGCCTTATTTGAATTAATTAAAAAAGCCTTTTCTTAAAAAGCCCAAAAGCATTTTTATTTTAATTATTTTTATAAATTATCTTTGGCCCAAAAAGAAAGCCCATGAATTAATTTATGTAGAAGACTTTTTCTTAACAAAATTATTTTTATACAATTTTAGAATGTACAAATTTGGCCTAGTTGCATGCACGTGCACTACACGTACACGTGCAATGCACACTCCTATTTTTAGGCCGGTAGCAATCTTTTGGAGGGAAAGTTGAATTTTTGGTGTGGAGAACATGGGGGTAGTTTCAAGGAGGTGGGTAGTTTTCCTAACTCCTACTTGAATCTAAGCCCTTCATTTTGCAACCACCAAGATGATCTTAGCCCTCCATTTCCCTCATTTTTTTAGTATAAATACCCCCCTTTCTCATGGCTAATTTTGATATGCAAAGTGTAAATTCTAAAGCAAATAGTATTATAATTGTGAGTTATAAAAGATAAGAGTTGTGTGGGTTGTATTGCTTGGAGTGGCCGGCACCATCAAGAGCATTTCGGCTAGGAAGCTTTCGGCCAAGGAGGAGAAGTATTCGGCATTTGGTTGGAGGCTTGGAGTGGTGCAATCATTTGGCTAGGAGGAGGTGTTCTCATCTACTTGATTGCTTTTGTTGTGTTTCTCTCCAATTGAGGTGGGTAAAATATTTCATGTTTCTAATATAGGGTTCATGCTAGTATATTGATGACACTATACATGGAAAATACTAATAAGAGACCACTTTAATTAAAAAGTTAGTATGTGGATGGCTTAGAATGGTGTGGTAAATTGTGTATGTAAATTGCTTGCATGAAATTATACCATATGAAGCACTTTCTATGATTATCTAGTTAATTGAACAATGATGCAATGTGACTAGCATGATGTGTGAAAGCCTTTTATTAATTACTTGCAAATTGTGTGTTTGAGACATGACAATTGGAAAAGACATTAACACTAAGGGATTTGAATAGAAAAGTATATTAAATACTTCGAATCCATGTGTAGAAGTGGCATGAATGAACCAAGGAATTGCTTGTTGTCATCATATTAGAAATGTACCAAAAATTAGAAATTGTTGAGTTTCACCTATTCATGTGCTATATGAATTCTTTGCTAGTATGAGTATGGAAAAATCCAAAGTTGTATTGTGTTGTGAAGGTAGAATAATAACCAGTAATTTATCATGAAAAACTTTGGGATAAAAGAGGGATTAGAAGAACAATCGATTATTTTCAATGTCGAAAAATAAAAGATTTGCTAGTTTTAATTAAAATAATTAATTTGGGTGGAGAAAAATGTGTTTTTAGTACAAAAATTTATTTTACAATTACTGTTTTGAAGATGGAATAAAGAAGCTTAAATCTGGAATTTTTCAGTAGTTTATTTGAAGGCAACATGAATCAAATTGTTTTGAACATCGAGTTGATTTCTACAAACAGTGGGAATAGGAGTTAAATGGGTTTTAAGTCCACACTGTGACAACCTGAGCCAGTGGCTCAGGCGGTCGGTGGCGCTGTTCGGTTTCCCTGAGCGGTGTGGTTCGAATCCGGGTCTCACCATTTTTTTAAAAACACTGTGTATATATATGTATGGCAGCGAAAAGATGGCATGTGTACGTAGTGCATTCTCTTCTATTCGCTAGCACAGATCGGCCTATCGGCGGGTGCTCTGGCCTTCTTCTCTATTGTGCTGGGTTCGAATCTTTCCCCTAGCACTTAGGGAAAAATATTTTTTTTATGAGATTTTGATGTCCAAAAAAATATGAGAAAAATATGGTAATTTTCATAAAAATACAAGGAATTTTATGGGATTGGTTTGGTTATTAATTGAAGAAAATATAATGTAGTTTGTGAACAAATGGTATATTAAAGCTATGGTTCTAAGACACATACTCATGGTTAGTTTCAAATTTATAAAGATATATTGAAATGAATTATTAGAAAGTATTTGACACAAAAGAATTTGTGGTGTGACATGATATTATAATTTTTACTTGAGATATGGTGTAAATATGAAGTACGAATGTATGATTGTAAAGTGCATGAGACCATTGTATGATGATGGAATTTAGAAACTTTGTTGATGAAATTGTTGGACTTGAATGTGAAACTTGAGCTATAAGTATTCACCATGGACTTGTGAACAAATGAAATTATGAATAAGAAAGAATATGAAATTGTGACATGAAAGTGATTATGACTTAAAGATTGTGAAATGAAATTTGAAATAGAGTAGCTAAGTCTCCCCGGCATTGAGAAAGATGAATTGAATTGAAATTAGACCAAGGTTGGTCATGTTGAAACAAATGAATAAGTCCGGATGATGGAGAGGCTAACTCTAGTGATTATTTTGTTCATGATTTTTATATAAAACTAAGGACTAGTACATAGTGGAGATGTGATGAAAGTAGAAGAAAAACACGAGTATGAGGGCCAACGGATAGCGGTGTGAGAGCGATTCACAGGTTGCCTGCTTGATGCGTCAAGACAGTGCGTGGGCGCTACTCCGGAATTATCGTCCCGGTGGCGACGCTCGTGGGATGTTCGAGTGGCTATGGGTGGTGCCATTGTTCCATGGCGGAGGCTGAATTGTCCATAGGTTGCCTGCTCGATGCGTCGTGACAGTGCGTGGGATTCCCCTCCAGGCTGCCTGGACATGGGCTCATAGATCATAGGACATCTAAGACCCTACCGTAGTTACAGTAGTAGTTTAAGACATATCGGGGGATTGAACCCTATCAAGATGAAGAACGAATAAGGGCTTGCCCTCGGACCTATGTAGTATGGGATGCATAGAATCCGAACAAGTGCGCATTAGTGTCATGTAACTTAAGTAACTGCATTAAGGACTAAGTGCACAATCACAACACGACATCAATAGGGTAGTCCCTTTAGTTGAAATGTGACAAGCTTGTGTTTGCTAAATATGAAATGTTAAGTTATACTATTTCCGGCAGCGAGGACGGCCGTGTATAATGATCGTCGGTTGAATAAACTGACGTACCCACAGTCTAACATGCAGGTAAATGTTATGCTAAAGATTAAAGAGGATTTGGATGCTTAAAGATTATATCAAGCTGTTGTACTTGTATTTAATTGTTGTATTTTACTTCCGCTGTGCAAAAGAAAGATGTAATTATGATGTAATCTCTGATGTATGATGAAAAGTTTTAATTTCCCTGTAAAAGTGTACTAAGAAAGTGAAAAGATCCCGTAGAACATCTCGAATTCAGTGTATTTGGGATTCGGGGCGTTACAACTCTTCACCACTTCCTCTTCTGAAAGTGGAGGCCAAAATTCATTTTGGAGGAAGAAGGATGACGCTCAGGTTCAATTTGATGGAGATGTGGGACCGAAGACTATCAATGTAATACTCCATACTCTTAAAAATATATATAATAATATAATAGGATTATATAATAATAATAATAATAATAATAATAATAATAATAATAATAATAATAATAATAATAATAATAATAATAATTAGATGGGCCTATAAATGATTCTATGGGTTTGGTTGTATGGGAAATGAGCCAAGAAATAAGAAATGAGAAGTGGCTGCATGGTTTTGATGTAGGCCCAGGTGTGAAGAAGAAAGTGTGCATGCTGCACGTGAAAGAAAGAAAGAAATAAAGAAGAGAATGAATTAGTTTGTGTGTGTATGTGCGCACATGGCATGCATGTGCTTGTGTGATGAGTGTGGGAATTCTTAATCCCATGTCGGAAAATGCTTGAGGTGGAGATGAGTTTAAATAATAGAGCCAATGAACTAAAGGTACCCAAATAACTATAACACCTTTTGTGAGGTAAGCCTGTGGTGGGTCATTGTTATGATCTATTTTTCGGTATTTGCATGCGCAGCTGAGTGGGGCTCGGGCGTTACAAATTGTATCAAAGCCAACATTCGACATCGATCGTGATGCCACAATGGTTGAAAGGCCAGTACAGATGGTGTAGGACCAGTACGAATGACATAGAAATAAAATCCATGTGTTGATCACATCGGCTAGAAAGGCGATCATGTATTAGATTGTAGAGATAATTTGATGGGCCTATAAATGAGTCTATGGGCTTGGTTGTATGGGAAATATGTCAAGAAATAAAAAATGAGAAGTGGTTGCATGGTTTGGATGTGGGCCCGGGTGTGAAGAAGGAAGTGTGCATGCTGCACGTGAAAGAAAGAAAGAAAGAAAGAAAGAAAGAATAGAATGAATTAGTGTGTGTGTGCACATGGCATGCACGTACTTGTGTGGATGAGTGTGGGAATTCTTAATCCCATATGGGAAAATGCTTGAGGTGGACTTGAGTTTAAATAATAAAGTCAATAAAGTTAAGGTACCCAAATAGCCATAGCACCTTCTGTGAGACAGGACTGTGGTGGACCATTATTAGTATCTATTTTTCACGTGCGCGCACGTGTAGTCGTGTACGCAGCTGAGCGAGGCTCGGGGTGTTATAATCAATCCAACCTAGGAGGAGTGCAGTTCTACTTCCAAGCAGCAGTCACCCTCTGACCCCCCTCAACAGAAGAGTGTGAGCCCAATTCCGCTGCTGGCAATCCCAGACAGTGATGCACAGAACCTGGAAATAAGGGAAGGGAAAAAAGTAGTTATGGAAATAGAAAATATTACGGCGGGGATCTCGGAGATTCTGGATTTGATGGCAGTTCAAAAGGAAGTTCCTAATATCCCGCATGCAGATTTTGGCAGAAAACCAAATATGGTATGCCAGCTTGGAAATGATGATTGAGTGCAAATTGAATAGGAGGGAAAGGAAATTGAAATTTCCAAATCTTTGTGGCCAAATTGTCGGGATCTTCTGGGCCTAGCATTGATCTTTCCAGTACATGCAACAAATCCAGAAATATCTCATATGCTTCCACTAAATACACATCAGTTCATCCAGGCTTCAACGATATGCCTGCCAAGAAGAAGAAAAAGAAGGTGGCTACTATCAATTCTCCATTCCTTAAGCATATATACATTACTAGGAAAGCTAAATCATCATCAAAGAGCAAAGATACTAGCCAGTCTAGTCTAATTTTCTCAAGAATTCCTTTGATAAATTAGATGATGCACATCTCACTGACATTGACAAATCTATGGGTGTTGAACCAAAGCACCAGCACACCATTACAATCATTAGAAACTCTAAGATAGCAGTTGTTGGCCCTGACAGGCCAACAGAACCTCTTTCTGAGGTTCTAATAGTTGTCTCACACGGTTTTTTATGTTTTTGCACTCTCTGCATTTTGGTGTTCTGTTTTTGTGGTATTTCTTGTCTGAAATGAAGACCAGTTCATGGAATGTTAAAGTAATTGGTTGTCCTGATAAATGCTCTCTTATTATAGATGGTATTAAGCTGAATTCATTCTCAGTAGTTTGTCTGCAAGAATCCAAACTCTCCAAGCCTAGTCAGAGAAAACTCTCATCCATAGGGGGGACTATCATCACCAAATGGATCATACTAGATGCAATTGGGACAAGTGGGGGTATCTTAATTGGTTGAAATGATAATTTATTTAACCAACTCACTCTGCTTTGGATATCTTCTTTGTTTCTGTTTCCTTGAAAGAGAGACTTTCTGGGGATGAATGGTCGATTACTTCGGTTTATGCGCCTCATGATAAGGAGGATAAAAAGGTTTGTTGGCATGAAATTATTCAACGAATATCATTCCTCAATCCATGTTGGGTTCTGTGTGGTGATTTTAATATAATTATGTCAAATGATGAAGATGGGAGGGTGCGGCTCCCTTAGAGCAATGAATATTTTCAGGGACCTCATTCATTCTCTTCAACTTCTTGACTTACCACTCTCAGGAAGAAAGTTCACTTGGTCCAGTCTTCGCAACAATCCTTATATGGCAAGGCTTGACAAATTCTTAATTTCCAAAGAATGGGAGTTGCTCGTCCCTAACTGTGCTCAAATTTCCCTCCCTAGGGTAGCTAGCTTCTGATCACTGTCCAATTGTCCTCAAAACTTTGGCTATTGTACCAAAAAGCATGACTATCACACCCCAACTTCAAACCTTCTGTGTGTTCATGGTGGGAAGGGTTTAGAACCAGAGAAACAGGGGTTGATGTCTTAGCTTCAAAGCTCAGGTTGCTCAAGAAAAAAATGAAGTGTTGGCAGAAAGATCATTTTTGGAAGATCAAAACTAAGAAAATTAATCTTCTAAATAAATTGCAATCCCTTGATATCATCAGAGAGTCCAGACCTCTTCTACCTCATGAGCAAGAAGAATATGATACCCTGTCCAATACTTACTTTGGGCTTGTTCATGCTGAAACTATCTATTGGAGAAAAGATCCAGAGTTACCTGGATTAAGGAAGAGGATGCAAATACCAAATTCTTCAATTGTATTGCAAATGACATATGAAGAAGAAATTTCATTCACTCTATCCATCGTGAAGGTTCTCTTATCTCTGACCCTGCTGCTATCAATTCCTGTTTTGAAGTGCATTTCTTCAATATTTGTAACCAACATAGACACTCCAACTTCTCTACAGATTGGCCCTTCCTCTACCCCTCCAAACCTGATCACTCTCACCTTGATGCCCCTTTCACATAAGATGAAATAGACAAAGCACCTGGCCATGATGGCTTTTCTATGAGCTTCTTCCACCAATTTTGAGATACACTCCAGTTTGATATCTATGATCTCTTCCAAGACATCTATAATGGCAATAGCAGTCTGGACAGATTAAATTATCCAGATATCATGCTTACTCCTAAATGCTAGGGAGTTAATCAAGTATACGAGTTTCGGCCAATCAGCCTCCACAATTTCTATTTCAAGATATTAGACCCATTACTTCCCTTACTTATCTCCTCCTTACATAGTGCCTTCCTCAAAAGCAAATACACATTTGACTGTTTTGTAATTGCCCATGAATTGTAACGCCCCGTACCCAACTCGTACATACATAATTAAATAAATTTTAACAACTGCTTACCACAGGCTGCCTCAAAAAGGGTGTCCGGGCGTTAGGTACCTTTAATCATTGGCTATTCTTATTTATTCCTCTCACCTTTTCTCTTCCCCTGGTGATATGGGACTTAGTCCCACACCCATTCCCACGTCACCCATGCAACAACTATTAGCCACTCTTTCTCCTTCCATTCATATCTTTCATTTTTCCTTTTTAAATCAATGCCACACATCACACACACATATATCCATCCAACCATCCATCTAATCTCATCTCATCTTTTCTCATCCTTCTAGTCACCATGCATGCAACTACTTCCACTCCTCTCTCTTTCATTTTATTTCTTTCATTTTCTTCATTTAATGCACATATTAATCCTAAGCCCTATGTAATCTCTATAGGCCTCTTTTTAATAATTCCATTTCGTCCACAGCCCATAGAATCTCCTATAGGTCGCCCTCTAATGTTTATATATTACTCTCTAATATTCTCCAAATACGGGGTGTTACATGAATGGTTACTCTCTACTACAAAAGAAAATATAACGTTATCATGCTGAAATTTGACTTTAAAAACGCATTTGACTCCGTAAATTGGGATTTTCTGGAAGATTTGTTGGCAGTGAGGGGATTTGGAGCTAGATGGTGTACTTGGATCCATAATATCCTTCACACTGCGAAATCCACAATACCCATAAATGGTGAAAGAGGAAGAGTCATTCATAGCAAGAGATGCCTTAAACATGGTGACCATTTATTGTCAATACTTTTCATCTTAGTTGTTGATGTTCTCACCAAAATGCTCCACATGGGAAGGGAAGAAGGAACCTTCTCAACTCTACAACGCAGAAACCCACTCGCCCAACTCTGTTCTTCAATTCGCAGATGACACCCTTATTTTCTACAAAGGCAAGAAAGAGGAGATCATCAATCTCAAACTTTAATTATATATATTTACAGATACCTATGGCCTTGATATAAACTTTTGTAAATTCTCCCTGGTTTATTTTGGTCGATCCCGCCATACGTTGGACTCCTTCTCTCAAATCCTCAACTGCAAACCTGATCAACTCTCTCTCAAATACTCGGGCATCCCTCTTTTTAAGAAGAAGACTAGTAAGAGGGAATGACAACCTATTATCTTAAAGTTTGAGAAAAGACTTTCTTCCTGGAGAGGCCACATGTTTTCCAAAGAGGGGTGATTAATCCTGATCAACTCTGTTTTGTTTGCACTGCCCCTATATTTCTCTTCCCGTTTCAAACTCCCAACATGGGTGATTAGAATAATTGATCAACTAAGAAGCAAATTTATGTGGACATGCAAAGATATTGATTGCAGAGGCAAAGCCAATCTCAACTGACATAGAGTTTGTAAAACTAAATCTTAAAGAGGTCTGGGTGTGTTAGATCTCAGATGCTTCAACAATTCTCTCCTATTGAAGTGGTGGTGGAAACTCTGTTATAACCCCTCTGTCCTTGAGAGCTTGGTGCTACATTCCCTTTATTTTAACCAAGCCTCATCATCCTATTGTTGCCCTTCTAATGCATCTGCCTGTTTGAAAGATATATTCTCCCTCATAGATCATTTATTCAGCAAACAATCAATTGTAACCTGCAAAAGAATAGCCCATTAAATTCAAATTAGAAACTAATAGCAAATGGTACCTAAAGTATGAATCTAAACTAATATAAAGAATAAAATATTATAAGACAACTAGTGATGGATGGTAGAAGATGAAATAAGAAGACAAATGAATTCCAAATAATCAACCTTTTGCGGCGCTAAAATGAGTACGGTGAATCAAAGGTTAGAATGTCTTCAATTTATAATAAAATGAAAAAGAAATATATATGTTCATATCCAAACAAACTTCAAATTCATGACAGAATGATGAGTTTTTATGAAATCACTCAAACAACAAGAAAGAACCACCTTCATTACTCAGATGAAGTCTGTAACTACATGCCGACAAAATGAACCACAATAGCAGCATAACCAAACAACACAAGCCAACTAACGATGATAGATAATAGAAACAACATCAAATAAATTCCAAGAATGAATCTTTAAGACAAAATATTTTTTATTTTTTATTTTTAAAAAGAAGCGTCTTTCTAATTCCAATTAACTTTAAATTCATGATAGAATAATGACTTTTAGTCAAATCACTTAATCCACAACCAAAAGAAATGTTACATATTTATTGTTGAGATAAATATTTGGAACTCTATTACAGTAATGAACAACAATATAAGAATCAAATCAAACAATATAAGGCAAACAATGATGGATAAATAGGAAGAGGGACAAAGAAATTTCAAGAACGGATCTTTGGCGGCACTGCAATGTGTTGAGCTTTTCGCCGAACAGGTGGTGCACATTTCAACGAAACCTAAAAAAGCATTTGGCGACACTGGGATGGGTCGGGTTTTTTGCCGAATAGATGTCACACGTTTCAACAAAACCCAAAAAAAAAAGTTACGGAGAGAAAGGAAAAGGAGTGTCGGCAGTGAGCGTGCGATGAGCCAATTTGTATAATATAAAGTATAAAGTATAAAGTACAACTCCAACTATCCTATTAATTACAAAAAAAAATCAAACAAACAAAGATTCCAACTATTTACACGTGCAAAACAAAATTTCAATATTTTTATAATAAAAACAAACACATATGTTGCACATACAACTACTTATGAACACGTGCATCGCATGTACAAATTGCAGCTTTTCCTTCTATTTTTTACCCCCAATCAAGTGCACGTACATTGTACGTGCAAATCTTCCGACTCTTATGATAACGTGCATCTAAAAAAATACTAGTAAAGTATAATTTGTGAATCCAATAATCATGTTGCACCTTTAAATTAAAGAAAATATATATAATTATCCGACCAGTTAAAAATCTCAAAGCCCACACATCTTGACCAGACTGTAATTAATAGTGATTAATTCTGTCATTTATTAATCGACTTACTTGTATTAGGTGGGCATTTATCTCTGCTGCTATAATGGGAGAAAGCCTTAGTTATGGCAACACGTGCAACGCACGCATGTTTTGGGTTATGGACTAAGACCTTTTCATTCCCCCCCCCCCTCCAAAAAAAAATTCTCCACGTGCAAAGCACGTGTATAATACTAATGTTAGTCTATTATTTTACGTGTTCCGAACGTGCTTCTACCATTATAATATAGATAAATAGAATATAAAAAAATATTTTTCATACGTGCATTGCACGTGTATTTACTAGTTATTGGTAACTACTGCATCAATAGCTGCCTTTCCACGCAAGTTTCTACCTACCCCTCTCCGTTTATTTAATACTAGTATTATGCACGTGCGATGCACATGGATGGGGAGTGTAAAGGACAAAAAAAAACCTACCAACACGTGCGCTGCACGTGTTTGCACACATACAAAAAAGAATAAAAAATTGTTTATTTGTTTCCAACCCCATCTCTCCCATTATAATAGTTATAGATATAGATTTATTGTTACATCTAACAAAACTTTCCACTCTTAGTTTCTCTCTCTAAACCGCCTTTAATCTCTCTCTCTTTCTCAAGTTTAAGATACAAAAAGATGTCAAATGCCATGATTTACCAATATTCATGTATTGTTGGGATGGTAAACATGGTGTATTATAGATGGAAGTTGATGTGACTTAACATTGAGCCAAGTTGAATTTCGGTAGGATTGTCAACATCCAAGAAATACATACGATGTTTAACTTTCGAGGATGAAATTTTATAAAGTGAGGAGATCCTAATGTCCTAGTCTTTGATGGAATTATTTAACTTAATTATGATATATATTTTGAATTTGAAGTAGTACTTTTAGTTCATTCGGAGATGTGTCATATTGTTATATTCTCTTTTGCATATAATTAAGTCCTAGAGATTTGTTATTAGTGATGGATAGAAAAGGGTTACTGCTGAAAGACTTATTTCAAAATGCCATAAGCATTGTCCAAAGGCTGCAGAGAATTAGAGAGGGGAATATGATGAAGTTGACATGTGGCTTTTAGTAATATTACGTTATATGCGTGGTTGTTGCTTTTTTTTAACTCTATATATGTATATCCCGGAAACTTGTGAGCTAGTAAGTGCTTACCCTTAGTTTCCAAGTAGGTTCCCCAGTTTTGAGCTTAGCCAAGAACATGGAAACACACCCCATTGTTGAGCCTGATTGGTGAGATTTATGTGGTAAGCGCTGTAAGCTTTCGTTCGTTCTTTAAATTGACACTTGTTCGATAAATTCAAATCAACTACATATGTACATGGTGGTTTACTAAATAGAAAAGGCTAGTAGTTGGTAAGTAACTATGCCAAACACGACAATGTTCACTTCAGATTTACAATATTAGCAAATCTGGAATTAGAAATTTTTAATGGCATTTATTTGGGGATGAATTGACTTCTTAAGGATGTTAGCGTGTAGCTTATTGATGAAAGTCATTAGCATCTAAGTACATTTTCAAGTTTTCTCTCTCTTGGGGGGAGCATGCTAGTTTCTTATTTGTTGAGAGAAGAAGAAATTGGGGCATTACAACTTGTATCACAATAGGACAATTGATCAAATGATATTGAGAGAAAAGAAGAAACTCTAGTAGTATATGTGAGGCCTAACAAGATTGATTGGGGAAAGCTCTTTTTTCACTGAGATGGAGATTAAATTGAATAGGTAATATGAGACTTCGTCCTAAGTGAGAATGGTAGATTGGTTGGAATCTAATGGATATGTAGATTGGTACGAGAATGAGTTATGAATCTGTCTAAGAATTAGATTTTAGGTTTCTTTGTGGTTTGAATTACCGAATATTTTGGTGAAATCAGTTGGTAGTGAGTGGGAGAAAGTATACACAAGAGGGTTAGTCACTAGTAGAAACTCATGAATCATGATATGAGTGAGTACATCCTTTTGAGAAACCATAAGCTTGAGTGAGTATATTTTATTTATTGATGGTATTAAATTTTCAATCTCTTTATAACTCTAGTATCTGACTGTGTGATTTCTTCTTTCTATCTACGTTTTGGTTGCATGCATTTATTTTGAAGTGTAGTATGTAATTTTCTATATTACTTGTTCGAGCAACTTTAAAAACAAAGCCTTAATCCCAAACTTTTGGCTTTTAAACCTTCTTTTAATTGTAATAAGTTTATTACTTTTGGTTCCTTTTCCGTATTTAGTATAATTGGATATTTTCAAAAAATTTGTATTATAGTTATAATTTTTGATCATCTGAAATTATACTTTAATATTGCATTGATTTGCTAAAACTTGTTTTCATTAGACAACTTATTGTAATTGATATTTATGTTAGTTATTTAGATTAATTTTATTACTTGAATTTTTTTTTCGTTTGATATGTATTTTTAAAATGAATTTTTCCTTATTCAATTAATTTAGTTTTCTAAATTTATGTATAAAAATAATAATTTTGGGAAAAAGTGTTTTGTTTTGGATTTGTTTGCAATTCAATCTCTCAAGCTTATGGTTTTTTATAATTGTTATGCTAAAATCTTATTTGTTTATTTATTAGAATTTAATTTTTTTTTTATTATAAATTTTGATATTTTCAACAAAGAGTTTGTTTCCTAGATACTTCATCGTTACCTTCTTTTATGTTGTATGGTTTACATGTATTAGTTTAATTTGTACTATTTAAGTATCACCTTTATAATTTCTAAAGATTTGTTTCAAAATGATTTAAGTGGCTCTGGAATTTTATTTTTTTTTTAGATTCTATTTGATTATTTTAGTTAATAATTAGTTTTTTCGTGTAATATTTCATAAATTTGTTCATACTCTAAATTTTCGTAATTCTTCAGGACTTTCATTGCAATGTATTAGTTTCCTAATTTTTTTTAATATATATTTTATTTGTTGTTGGTATTAAAATTTCAATCTCTTTATAACTTTAGTAGATTACATTGTGATTTTTTCTTTCTATCTATGTTTTGGTCATTTATTTTGGAGTGTAGTGAGTAATTTTCTATGTAACTTGTTCAAGCAACTTTAAAAACAAGGCCTTAATCCCAAAATTTTGGGCTTTAAACCTTCTTTTAATTGTAATAAGGTTATTACTTTTGGTTCCTTTCCCGTATTTCATATTAAGTAGGATATTTTCTAAAATTTTGTATTATTGTGATAGTTTTTGATCATCTGAATAATTATACTCTTATATTGCATTGATTTGCTAAAACTTGTTTCATTAGACAACTTATTATAATTGATATTTATGTTAGTTATTTACATTAATTTTATTACTTTCTTGAATTTTTATCCAATCAGACTTAAATGTTTTTCTAAAGAACAATTCTTTGAGCTATTTCCCATTTGTTTTAAATATTCACAGATTTTTAATGGATAACTATTGTTTTGTAGTACATTTGTTTTGCAACAGCTCTATTTTTTCAAGTTTGATATATATTTTTAAAATTATTTTTTCCTTATTCATGGAGTTTAGTGTTTTAAATTGATGTATAAAAATCATAATTTTTGGCTAAAGTGTTTTTTTATAAAAAAATTGGTTGCAATTAAATCTCTCAAGCCTATGGTTTTTTTTCTTCGAATTGTTCTGCTAAAATCTTATTTGTTTATCTTTGAGAATTTAAATTTTTTTAAATATAAATTTTGATATTTTCAGCAAAGATTTAGTTTCCTAGATACTTTCATCGTTCCTTTCTTTTATATTGTATTATGGTTTACATGTATTAGTTTAATTGGTACTTTTAAAGTATCGCCTACATAATTTCTAAAGATTTGTTTCAAAATGATTTAAATGGTTCTGGAAAGAAAAAAAACTTTTGAGATATTATTTGATTATTTTCGTTTATAATTAGTTCTTTCGTGTAATATTTAATGAATTCGTTTATACTCTAAAGTTTTCTAATTCTTCGCAACTTTCATTTCAATGTCTTAGTTTTCTAATTTTGTTTTTAATTTATATTTTATTTGTTGTTGGTATTAAAATTTTGAACACCTTATAACTCTAGTATCTAACTGTGTAATTTCATCTTTCTATTTAGATTTTGGTTGCATGTAGTTACAAATAGACTTAAATATTTTTATAAAGAATAATTTTTTGGGCAATTTTCCATTTGTTTTAAATATTGACAGATTTTTTGATGGATAACTATTATTTTGTGGTAAATTTGTTTTGCAAGAGCTCTATTTTTTCCCGTTTGATATGTAATTTTAAAATGATTTTGTCCTTATTCATTGAATTTAGTTTTGTAAATTTATGTATAAAAATAATAATTTTGGGCAAAAAGTGTTTTGTTTTGAATTTGTTTGCAATTCAATCTCTCAAGCTTATGATTTTTTTCTTCTAATTGTTATGCTAAAATCTTATTTGTTTATTTTTAAGAATTTAAATTTTTTTAATATAAATTTTGATATTTTCAACAAAGATTTAGCTTCCTAGATACTTCATCGTTACTTTCTTTTATATTGTATGGTTTACATGTATTAGTTTAATTGGTACTTTTTAAGTATCGCCTGCATAATTTCTAAAGATTTGTTTCAAAATGATTTATATGGCTCTGGAAAGAAAAAACACTTTTGAGATTCTATTTGATTATTTTAGTTAATAATTAGTTTTTTTCTGTAATATTTAATAAATTTGTTCCTACTCGAAATTTTCATAATTCTTTTGAACTTTCATTGCAATGTCCGAGTTTTCTAATTTTTATTTTTGATATATATTTTATTTGTAATTGGTATTAAATTTTCGTTCTCTTTATAAATCTAGTATCTGACTGTGATTTCTTCTTTCTATCTACGTTTTGGTTGCATGCATTTATTTTGGAGTGTAGTATGTAATTTTCTATGTTACTTGTTCGAGCAACTTTAAAATCAAGTCCTTAATCCCAAAATTTTGGGTTTTAAACCTTCTTTTAATTATAATAAGGTTATTACTTTTGGTACTTTTGGTCCCTTTTCCGTATTTCATATTAAGTAGGATATTTTCTAAAATTTTGTATTATAGTGATAGTTTTTGATCATCTGAATAATTATACTCTTATGTTGCATTGATTTGCTAAAACTTGTTTCATTAGACAACTTATTGTAATTGATATTTATGTTAGTTATTTACATTAATTTTAATACTTTCTTGAATTTTTATCCAAACAGACTTAAATGTTTTTCTAAAGAACAATCCTTTGAGCAATATCCCATTTGTTTTAAATATTCATAGATTTTTTAATGGATAACTATTGTTTTGTAGTTCATTTGTTTTGCAACAGCTCTATTATTTTAAGTTTGATATGTATTTTTAAAATTATTTTTTCCTTAGTTCATTTGTGTTGTAAATTAATGTATGGAAATCATAATTATTGGCCAAATTGTTTTTTCCAAAATTTGTTTGCAATTAAATCTCTTAAGCCTTTTTTTCTTCTTCTAATTGTTATGCTAAAATCTTATTTGTTTATTTTTGAGAATTTAACTTTTTTAAATATTAATTTTGATATTTTGAACAAAGATTTAATTTCCTAGATTCTTTCATTATTCCCTTCTTTTTAAGTATCGCTTGCATAATTTCTAATGATTTGTTTCAAATTGATTTAAATGGTTCTGCAAAGAAAAAAAACTTTTTAGATATTATTTGATTATTTTACTTAATAATTTGTTTTTTCATGTAATATTTAATGAATTTGTTCGCACTCTAAATTTTTCTAATTCTTTGAAACTTTCATTGCAATGTCTTAGTTAATAATCTGTTTTCTAATTTTCATTGAAACTTTCTTTTTAGATATTTGTTTTGAATTTTTAAACTCGGCATAAAATTTCTTTCTGTTTTCAGACAGGGTGTCTACATCTTTTTACAAACTATTTTTAATACCCCATCAAATGTTATCTAAAAATTCCGAAATTTTAGAATTATGATCCACACTCATACCACATACTACAATAAAATTTTTATTGCGAGATCATGTACCAAAAATTAGTTATGAATTAATGAACTTCAACTCCAAAACATGGCAGATTCAGCTTTGATCATGCAAAAAGTCGGAGACACCGGGGTTGACCCCGGCGGTATACCCTCTGACACTCCAATCAGAACGCGAGAAGAATATGAAAGAACTTTTGGTGGCAAAATACTGATTACCCATTTTTTGTGGTGGTCATGGGGTATTTTAGTCGCCTTGAGAGTCAGTTTCAAGATAATGATTTATCTTTATTTCCCGGTGTTTTTGGATTCAATTGGTTTTCTCTTCTTCATGAATAGATAATAGTAGTTGAGCAGATCGAGTTAAAACACTTCTCATGATAAGAGGGCCTACTTCCTGTTCATGGACCCGTTTATAGTGAAATTTGCCATTTTACCTCTGAGAGCTTTAAGAATCGTGCTCGATTTGAATGGTTCCTATTTGGTTCTATTTTTAACCATATCACAAGCCCCCCACTCCCAAAGGCTGAGTTTCACAGCCTTTGAGGAGTAGTTCGCCTATTTTTAAGAGTTCTACAAAACTTATCGGAGTTTTCGGGAACATTTGAATCTTGTTCGAGAATCTTGTTCGAGGTGTAACGATGTTATTTTGAGTTTGTAAAATACCCAAAATTATTTTTAAAATTTTCTGAAATTTCTATGATTTTTTTCCAGATTTTTCCAAATTTTAATCAATTTTTAATCAATTTTCAAAAATTTTATTCAATTTCTGAATTTTAACAATTAATTTTCGAAATTTTTAATCAATTATTCCAAATTATTTTTAGATCATCGTATCAAGTAAGTCCCATCCTTTTCCTACGAATGACCTGATACTCCATGCAGCTGATCTAAATCAATTTACTTGTGCAAGATTCTTACCGCCGTGTTCATATTTCGTACCCTTCTATATTTAATTTTGCTAAACAACAGAAAAATACTAGAAACTCTTGAATTTTTAGATCAACGTAAATTTCCTTTAATACGAGTAACCTAGCTCGTTTACATCTTACATCTTTCATCACCTCTGATTTTTTACTTCACACGTATATCTTCATAAGATTTGAACTTAACATCTTATATGGCTTATTTATGTTCTTTCCCCATCTATCTAGGCTTTTTCTATTTTCCCCTAAACTTTTAATACTTTTGTTGAACCTTATGTGAGAACTTATTTCATTTGACTATATATTGAACATCATCATTTCAACACCCATTCTCCATATCGACAACTATATTACCTTGAGATTCTTTCAAGATTATCTTTTGCCACTATTTTAATGCAGCTAGATATATGGTATTCAATATAACTATACCTTCTATTCTCTTAAAATCCAAAATAATATCTTGTAGCGTCGTATATATATACTACTACTCTTTGACTCTGTCTATTTCCATTTATCTTCTACCTTTAATTTCCTTGGCTTCATGCCATATCCAATTGGTTCCCAACATTATGTTATATTAACCCCCTCTGCTGATCATTGTATCAAGTGAATCCCACCATTTTCATGTGAATGACCCGATAATCCATGTAGCTGATCTAATTCTAATTTCTCGTGCAAGATTCTTAATGTAACGCCCCGGGCTCCCGTCCAAACAAATTCTAACAACTGTCCGCCACAGGCTGCCTCACAAAAGGTGTCCGGATTATTTGGTGTCTTTTGATCATAGACTTCCTAATATATATACACACAATCCTAACTCAGCTTTCATGTGGGACTAAGTCACCACCACCTATCATGAACACCATGGCCCCATATAATTAATTCATTCTTTCTGTAGGCTCCATACACACACTACTAAATCTATAGACCCATCTAACCATAAATTAATTACTAAGCCCACCATGAAGGACCATCTCATACGGAATATTACATACACCCCATGTTGAGATCTCAGCGTTCTCGCTGAGCCAGGGACCAGCAAGATGAGATGATACAAGATCGCTTTTCTTGTCGATGTGGAGTGGAGCACCCTGCTAGTTTACTGCCCCTAGTCAATCTACCAGCATAATGTCCTCAGGCAGGAGTACATCTCACCCACTCTTACGCACAATCGATGTCGAAAGTTGGTTGGCTCTGATACCATTTGTGGTAAGAGGGTGAGATGTACGCCTGGCTGAGGACACTACGCTGGTAGAGAGACCAGAGGCAATATGCTAGCAGGGTACTCCACTCCACATAGATAGACAGACGATCTTGTATCAGCTTTGCGAGTTCCAGGCTGAATGAGGACGCTGAGATCTCAAGGTGGGGTATATGTAATACCTCGTATGAGATGGACCTTCATGGTGGGCTTAGTAATTAATTCATGGTTAGATGGGCCTATAGATTTTGCAGTGTGTGTATAGCCTATAGAAAGAATGCATTAATTACAATGGGGCCATGGTGTTCCTGGTAGGTGGTGGTGACTTAGTCCCACATGGAGTTAGGATTGTGTGTATATATATTAGGAAGTCTATGATCAAGATGCATCAAATAGTGCGGACTTCTTTTGTGAGGCAGCCTGTGGTGGGCAATTGTTAGAATTTGTTTGGGCGGGGGCCAGGGAGTTAAAACTTGCGGATGGGAAGATTGTTTTTAGCTTCTCTAAGATACTGAAAAGTGATCAGTATAAACCATAATGCACCTTATACTCTGTTAGTTTCCATTTATGCTTAATGAATGCAAAATATATTAAAGCACAAAGGTTAAAATTTGACAAAAATAAATAAAGGAAAGAGGAGAGGCACAATGCACGTGTATTCCCATCACATATTTAATTGAACAAATTAACAAACAATTTAAGTATGATCAGCGTCAATTATGGGCAGCCATGAATTTTGGAGTTCACAGAGACATTTTTTAGATAACCTATTTTTCTAAAAAGAACACGATATTACTGAACACGACATTACTATAGTATTATGCTCGTTTTCTACAAAACAAACTTAACCTGATCACTATCTTCTTCTTCTTCATATTTTCCCTCCTTTTTGGCCTTAAGCTTGGGGTTAGCATCCTCCTCTACGTGCTTGCGTTTGTCTGGGGAAACAAACTCTCAAAAAATAAACAATGCAAATCAAAAAATACACAGGCACTTAAGATCTCAAACTTATTTGCAACCTGACAAATTAGACATGCAAAAAATTAAAAACAAAGTTAATGAAGGATCCAAATAGACTGAAAATGGTAGGTCACAAGATTGAAAAGAATAATGCACTAATTAAATACATCATTACAACGGAAAATTCACAGCCTGATGCCCAGGTAAAAAAATTTCGGAAATTAGTATCCAATACTAAAACAGGTGAACCCTGTGACGAATTCAAGATTAGTAAACAAATTTGTGGATACTTTTTACTTTTATTAATATTAATTGGGCACTTAATTTAAAAATCATTCAGAAATCAAATTAAAAATCACCCATCTCCTAATTTCTGACTATTCAACTCAACATTTCACTCAAAAAGGGAAATCAGAAAATTAGGGTTCCATCAAATCAAAGCACGTTTCATAACTCAGTGATACTATCATCTAGCAAAAATCCGACAACTCATCTCATTTACGGATTATTCTACGTAGGTACGAGGAAATTTTACAAAATTAGAGTTCCAAACAACATCTAGTCTAAGGGTTTTGGGGCGATCCCAATATCGAGAAATGATACACATTTTCAAGCACTTAATCCAAATATAGGGAACCAGTACATAAGCGCTTCGTTCCTCTCTCTTCTCTAACGCCTCATATCCAACTCGTACGCACACAAATAAATTCTAATCCATTGCCCACCGCAGGTTGGCCTTACAAAAGGTATCTAGACTATTATTTGTGTGGGTACGGGGCGTTACAGAAGAGAGATGAACGAAGCGCTTATGTACTGGTTCCCTATATTTGGATTAAGTGCTTGAAATGTGTATTATTTTTTGATATTGGGATCGATCCAAAACCGTAGACTAGATGTATTATGGAACCCTAATTTTGTAAAATTTCCTCGTGCTTACGTAGAATAATCAGTAAATGAGATGAGTTGTCAGATTTTTGCTAGATGATATTATCATTGAGTTATGAAACATGCTTTGATTTGATGGAACCCTAATTTTTTGATTTCCCCTTTTGACTGAAAATTTGCGTAGAATAGTCAGAAATTAGGAGATGGGTGTTTTTTTATTTGATTTTTGGAAGATTTTTTAATTAAGTGCCCAATTAATATTAATAATAGTAAAAAAATATCCACAAATTTGTTTACTACTCTTGGATTCGTCACAGGGTTCAGCTGTTTTAGTATTGGATACTAATTTCTGACAATTTTAAACCTGGGTTTTGAGCATCGGACTGTTAATTTTCCATTGTAATGATGTAATTAATTAGTGCATTATTTTTTTCCATCTTGTGACCTTCCATTTCCAGTCTATTTGGATCCTTCATTTACTTTGTTTTTAATTTTTTGCATGTTTAGTTTGTCAGGTTTCAAATGAGTTTGAGCTCTTAAGTGCCTGTGTATTTCTTGATTTGCATTGTTTATTTTTTGAAAGTTTGTTTCCCCAGACGAACGACGAACGCAAGCACGTAGAGGAGGATGCTAACCCAAAGCTTAAGGTCAAAAAGGAGGGGAAACCCACTGGAGAAGAAGAAGAAGAAGACCAAAGTGTGTCTGACAGTGATCAGGTAAAGTTTGTTTTGTAGAAAAGGAGCATAATACTGCAGTAAGATGGTGTTCTTTTTAGAAAAATAGGTTATCTAAAAAATGTCTCTGTGAACTCCAAAATTCGTGGCGCTCCATAAATGACGCTGATCATACTTAAATTGCTTGTTAATTTGTTCAATTAAATATGTGATGGGAATACACGTGCATTGTGCCTCTCCGCTCTCCTTTATTTATTTTTGTCCAACTTTAATCTTTGTGTGCATGTTTTTGCTTTTAAAAAAAAATATTTTTCATTCATCAAACATATATGGAAACTAACAGATAGTATAAGGTGCATTGCGGTTTATATGATCATTTTTCAGTATCTTAGAGAAGCTAAAAACAATTTTCCCATATGCAATTTTGTAACGCCCCGTGCGCTCGCCCAAACAAATATTAACAACTGCCCATCACAGGCTGCCTCACAAAAGCAGTCCAGACTATTTGGTGTCTCTTGATGATAGACTTCCTAATATATATACACACAATTCTAACTCCATGTGGGACTAAGTCACCACCACCTACCATGAACACCATGGCCCCATAGTAATTAATTCATTCTTTCTATAGGCTCTATACACACTACCAAATCTATAGGCCCATCTAACCATGAATTAATTACTATGCCCACCATGAAGGCCCATCTCATACGAGGTACTATACTTAACGTCGTGTTTCATATTTTGTACTCTATTTTTGATTTTTTTTTAACAGCAGAAATATACTCGAACCTCTTGAATCTTTAGATTATCGCAAATACCTTTAATACGAATAACCTATAATATATTTCATCAGCTCTCTGAATTTTTTACTTCATACGTAAATCTTCGTAAGATTGGAACTTAACATATCTTATGGCTTATTCAGATTCGTTACTTTCTAGCAATTTTTTTCTCACTTTTAATCGTTACTTTCTATCTAGCAGTTTTTTTTCTCACTTTTAATCGGTACTTTCTATCTAGCAGTTTTTTTTCTCACTTTTAATCGTTACTTTCTATCTAGGAGTTTTTTTCCTCACTTTTAAGACTTTTTGACGAACCTTATAACAAATTTTATTTGTTTTCAGTGTAATTTGAACTCTCATTTCATTTGCCACTATCCATATTAACCACTATATTAAATTTCAATATTATACGAATAACCTATTATTTTTTGCCACTATTTTAATTCAGTTGGATATATATAATGTTCAATATAATACAAGTTTTTACTATAATAACTCAAATCTCTATTCTTTTAAAATCTAAAATAATATCTTGTACGGTTTTATGTACTGCCGTGCCGCTTTTAGACTGTCTATACCTTTTTCTACCATCTAACAAAGTCTATATTTTCATTTGGTTTCCATTAATACGAGTAACCTAGCTCTCGGTTATATCTTGCATCACCTCTCTTGTTTTTTACTTCGTACGTAAATCTTCATAAGATTTGAACTTAACATCTCTTATGGCTTATTCTGACTCTCCCCATATTTATAGCGATTTTCTATTTTTTCCTCAACTCTCAAGACTTTCGTCTAACCTTATCGGTAAACTTATTTGTTATGAGTATATATTGAACCTTATGATTCTTCAAGATTATCTTTTGCCATTATTTTAATGCAATTGGATATATTGTATTCAATATAATACAATATTTTTCCTAGAATAATTCTACCTACTATTCTTTGAAAATGTAGAATACAATCTTTCCATCATTTTATGTACTACCGTCATTAGACTGTTTCTTTTCATTTTTTGACCTGTTTGTTGACTCCTGGTTTGGTGTGCACAAAACGTGCTCACTTGTACTAATAAGTTTGAATTTAGTGCATCAGATTTTCAGGATTAATTAATATAAAAAAGAGATCAAAAAGAGATTCACAAATATACAAACAAGGAAAGAAATAAATAGAGATTGCTTCTACAGGCTAAAGAGGAAAGTGCTCACAATTAAATAAAGGGAGATTGCATTTACAAGCAAAAAAGGAAAGAGCTCTCAATTAATTGGCCTCCAAGCAATCTATCAAGTCTGGATTTTTAGTAATATTTTCGTTAGATATTTGTTGTAATTGATTGATTAAAGAGAGGCGAGTTTATGGTAAGAAAACAAAGTGGATTCGATTTATACAACCACGGTCTGGTTGACCGTACCTAATGTTGATCGACCGTCGTAGTCGACTGCAACTTCTATTGGCAAAGACAGCGGTCGACCTTTCATATCTCTAGCTATGCCAGAGAGCTGAACGGTCGACTGCACATTTTGACCGGTCGACCGCAACTTGGCTGTATATCTTTTTTGGAATGTATCGTTGCCTCTTTTGATCGATACACTTCCTCTTCTACTAAATAGAACGAATCCACTGTGTCTTCTTCATTTATTCCTTCTGAGAAAATTATTTCGAACTAATATCTTGATAATCAATCCAAGTGTGAGCGTTGAATTGATTGTATTCTTTAGTCAAGATCTCAAACGATTTTGAGTTTTCGTTTCTTTTCTTTTCCACTTCGATGAGATTGACGGGACTTGGATTAGAAGTCCTGTGGGTGTAATAGGTCTATCGGCATAAATCCGAGAATCACTGTACTAAGGGTTTTGAGTATAGTGGAACGCCTGTAGCGGAGAATTGCTACAAGTATGTGGTGTGGACGTAGACCTGGGGGTCGAACCACGTTATATCGCTGCGTCATCTGAGTTTGCTTTTCTTTCCTCTCTTGCATTACTTTGATTTATTTTACTTTATTCCTTCAATTTTTTATTCCGCTCGATCACTCTATTCACCCCCCCTCAGGGTGAGTCACACTGTTTATCAAATTATATATCTTGTACTTTTAATTTCCATGACTTCCCACCATATCCATTTGGTTTCCAACAATTATATATCGCCCTTTCCTGATCATTGTATCAAGTAAGTTTCATCCTTTTTCATAGGAGTGATCAGATACTTCATGTAGCTGATATAATTCTATTTTCTTGTGCAAGATTCTTCAGATATACTTTCATATTTCGTAACCTTTTATTTTTTATTATGATAAACAGTAGAAAAATTCTCGAAACTCTTGAATTTTTATGTAACCGTAAATTTTCTTTAATACGAGTAACACAGCTCGTTTGTATCTTTCATCTCCTTTATGATTATTTTCCTTCATACGTAAATCTTCATAAGATTTGAACTTAACATGTCATATAGTTTATTCAGTTTCTTTTCCTTCTATCTAGCTATTACCTTTCTTCAAGATTATTTTTTTGTGACTTTTTAGATTTAACTGGATATATAGTAAATTAGTAATCAATATTATACAAGTTTTTTTAACTAAAATAACTCTACCTTCAATTCTTTTAAAATCTAAAATAATATCTTCAAGCGTGTTATGTACTACAGCCCTTTGTGATGAGGACATCCATTCTATTTAGTTTAGTATCTTATTTCAGTACCATATTTGTTTTTGGCAATTATAGCCATATGTAATCTTTTTTTATGCATTAGAATATTTTGAGATATGTATCAAGATTTATTTTGAGCCTATATATAGGCCTTGAGATTAATGAGAAAGTATGCCATTGTTGATTAAAAATTATTGTGTTGGAGTTTTGCTCTTCATCTCTCCTTTGTGTGATACAACCGAGATCCAACTTATTAGAGTTTGTAATAAATCGGAATAAAATTTTAGGATTTGTTATAAACGCTCAAACTAACCCAAACACCCAAATCCAATACAAATTCCTAAACCCTAACCCTAATTCCCAAATTAACCCACCCTAATTAATCCCTACCCTCCTTTCTCTCCTCTGGATCCCGCAACCCCAAAACGCACCACCCCCACCGTCGACCTCCATCACCATCTCCATAACCGCCACCTTCTCCCCCTTCTTCTTCCACAGAAACCCCGACACCCCACCTTCAACCTCCGACCAATCCATTCCTTTTCACCGTCACCAACCACCACTGCAACCAAACCAACCGCCCCACGCCCTTGCCTTCGTCCTCCCCTCTCCCCGACGCCAGCTCCCCTGCATCCCACTCTCACCCTAGCCTGCGCCACCGCTTCCCGTTCCTCCCCGAAGTCCCGCTGCCCTCTTCGCCGTCGACAACCTCGAAGTCGACAGCCCCGGTGATCCCCTCCGTCGAAGCCCCTCATCGCCGCGTCGATCGACACCCCTGATGCATCGTCAGCCACCGCCAGATCCAGCCTCCCGCCATTCCAACAGTAGCTTTCTCCTCGATTTTCGCAATTGTTCTTCGAACTCCAGGTATACTCTTTTCACTTTTAAATATTTGTGTTATACTGCTTTATCATCTCTATTATATTATCTGATTTATCTGTCGTCGAAAAATACTGAGATTGAATGTTCCACTTGCCTAATTAGAGTACAAATTAATATTAAATCTTTTACTTGCTACGAACGCTTAGGGATTTAATTATTGATTGTTAGAACTGAATTATTAATTGGGCTTGTTAAACTTAATTCAATTCTTGAAAATCAATCAAATCGATTAATTGTTTAAAATTCTAACTTTGATCCGCATTACATGTTGGTAAAATTAATCCTTTAAGATTCTTGAAAATTCTCTATTTAGGATTACGTTTTACATCATTTTGGCATAAGAGCGAAGGTTCTTACCTAAGCATTTCTACACCTTTCCACACTCCACTACCTCTCTCTTTTTCTCTCTTTACAGCCGGCAACCCTCTCCACCCCATTTCTCTTTATATATATGTTTACTAACTCCTACTACTGTCTACTACTACTGCAGCTCACTATTACTACTATCACTACTATCTACTACTACTGTAGCTCACTATTACTACTATTACTACTATCTACTACTACTGTAGCTCACTATTACTACTATCACTACTATCTACTACTACTGCTGCTGCTATTTACTACTTCTAACTACTACTACCTACTACTACTACTATTAGTATACTACTATTGTTAGAGCAAGAAGTCGAGGAAGAATCAAGGGAAGCAAGGAGAAGGTAATTGGAGACTTTGACACTAAATAAAAAGTGGGTATTTTCTTTTACCTCTTGATCACTTTTATGACTTATTAATAGAAGTTGGGTGTTGGGATTGGGGCGTCAACAAACGCCCTCTGGTCGCAGCGAAACTAATTAGAGCAATGAGGAAGTCGAAGTAGACAAGACGAATAAATTGAGCAAGCAAGTAGATCCACCAAACTAACACAAACACAACAACGATGACTTATCCCGGTTAGCTTTTGCTTAATCCGGGAAAAATATAGGGAGATCTGATATTCAACTAGAAGAGATTACAAGGAGTTACTGATTCACTTGACACAAGGAATTAAACTCACCTACCAAGAACTATCTCTCTCTCGAGCCTCTCTTTGCAATGGAGAAAAGAATCTATGAAGTACTCCCTCTCATATTGGAAGAGTTTACAATATATATAGAAGAATATAGAGAAAACCTAGGTCTAATATTGATCCTCAGTCGTCCGATATAACCTGGAAAAGAAGTAACTGAAAAAGCCACACGATCTAACTTGGAGTTGAAGATTGGGCTGAACCGACCTAACAAATCGAAGCCCAAAAATGATTCAGCGCTGCGGGCGGTCGACCGCCCAACAAGACCGGTCGACCGTACCACTCTCTGACATTCCCTGTACTACGAGCGGTCGGGCGGTGCGGTCGACTGTCACCAAAACCGGTCAACCGCAACTAGCCTGCACCCTTGTTGCTGCTGTTTCTCCTTCTACTCACTTCAACGCTTCGACCTCCATGCTTCATATTACCTTCTTCTAATCTGAACAACGAGTATACAAGACACAATCCTAATAGTTGGGCTTGTTAAAATTGTTGAATTGAAGTAGTGAGGTTATGTTAGAAGTTTTTCTTGTTAAGATGTTGTTGGTTGAAAGTATTAAACACTTTAGTTTATATAGAGTAAATATAGCAAGAGAAATGTATGTTTACTCTTAATCATGTTTTAATTAATTGTTTGATTATGCATAATAAGTTGAAGTGATTATGTGAAATAAAAAGTTGTAATTAGGAAAGAGACTAGTAGAAATTATATATGCTAGTAGGGTAGAATTGATGAGGAAGTTATATACATGATTAATTATAGTAAGCTCTATGTGGAATTAATACATGAGTTTTTATATGGATATAAATTATATAGAATGATGTTGTATGATAGTAGATATAAATTATATAGAATGATGTTGTATGATTAGTAAGAAAGATCACTCATATACGCTTAGCTCATATAACAAAATAGAAGAATTATGGAAAGTGTATGCCTAGTTAATATAATTGTTTAGTTAGCTTGAAGAATAGAAAACTACTCATTCATGATGGTATAAACTACTTGTTAGTTTGTAATGCATCGTAGAAGTGGTAATTTAGAGTAGAGTTAGTAGTCCCTTAAAGTAATGGTAGTAAGTAAATAATAGTAAAAAGCCATAGTCGGATACTTAGCTAACTAATTTATGATAGTATAATAATGGTAGTAAGATAGAAAAGCCACTTGTAGTTGCGTGCTTAGTTAATAAAAAGGTTCATGATAAGTAAAGTAGATTGTAGTAAAGTAAAGAAAAGATTGTAGGCATCAAAGACTTTATTAAGTGCTATGCACAAGTATATGCATATGGTGGCACTACAAGGAATTTGACATATAGTGACAGCAAAAATCCGTGGGTAAAAGGCGAAAAACCGTAGGTATAGCCCGTAAAACCTATACCAACGGACATATTTTTCCGTCGTTTTTAATTAGCTATACCCACGGCAAAATGCCGTCACTATAGCCTATAGCGACGGTTTTTTCATCCGTTGGACAAAACCTCGGTGTTATACCCACGGTTTCGTATCCGTTGGTATAGGTTTTAAAGACCCCTTTTGCTTTCCTATACCCACGGTTGAAACTCCATTGCTATAGGTTTTAGCGATGGTTTTATTTGAATATATACCCACCGTGTTTATTCCGTTGGTATAGTTCTTTTTGTGTATTTTAGGCTGATCGAGATATTCCAGCCTCATTATTGTGTTTGTTTAGTTCTTCATCATCAGATATAATCATTACAAGAGATCAACATCGATCATGTTTAATCACAGATTCATAACCATTACAGTAATCAACTCAAAATTGGAAATATTGGGATATTGTTTCATACAGGTAATCAAATTTACAGCTTTTTACATCTGATACTGATTGATGAACTAAAACTTTGACACAAACAAAGAATGTCAAATTCACAGCTTATTACATCTTCTCATCCCTTCCTATCAGGACAGTAGTGTATTTAGCCACACAAAAAAATGAATCAATTAGACTCTAATCTCAAAGCAGAGTAGTGCATCCTTGATTATCACTGTTCATTATCCTGCAAATTAAATACATCACATTACTTATCAAGAAAACTTTGCAATGTGAGCTGGAAGAACCTACTGAAAAGTTGATTGAGATTATGCAGGGATTATCTAAAAAGTTGATAAACAAATCTCAACTATGTCAAATCTATAATTGAATATAAGAAAACCTAAAATCAGGGCGTCTTTCAAAAACCGTGGTAATTGCCTCAGCAATAGAAATGTCATTTACAGTCTCCTGCCTTAGTTTGTCAACCTGCAATTTAAAATTGATTAGTTCTTTCAAAAAAATAAATTGCCATAAGTCGGAGGAAATCATTGCCCACAAAGAAACATATGAATATGAAATCATAAACTATGTGCTCCAAATCAATTTCAAAAGGGGGATTAGGAATTCTAAACTCATAATCAAGATACTCCCGAAGTGTCCATATGTGGAGGAACTGCCAAACATCAGCAAGTCAAAATTAAAAATAACATTAAAAAGTTAAATGCAAAAAATGAACCACATAAGATAAATAAGAAGACCTAGATTTTTTAAGAGCATACCTGGTAAGGTTTTTTGGGAACACCCTCATCACCTTTTCCATCGAAATCACCATGTTTTCTTTTCTCTTTTCCTTGGCACTCTGCTGCCATATGACCCATTTGACTACATAGGAAACACTTATCTTGCTGCCCAGGAGTGAACACGATCTGATGATCACAAAAAAAAAGAGCACATGTAAGATATCACGTTGCCAGCAAACAAAATAATGACCACAGAGAAAATCCAAAATAGTAACAATTAAGCCAGGATCTAGCATAGGAAACACTTATCTTGCTGCCCAGGAGTGAACACGATCTGATGATCACACAAAAAAAGAGCACATGTAAGATATCACGTTGCCAGCAAACAAAATAATGACCACAGAGAAAATCCAAAATAGTAACAATTAAGCCAGGATCTATAAGCATAAGAACATACATGCTCAAATCATATGAGGAGAGAGCACTCAACCAAATGAGTAAATACAACGTTGAAGTGAAAAAAAAGAGAAAACTAGAATCCGCTTTCAATTGGAAATAAATGCACCCTCATCTTCAGGCAGGAACTATTCAACAGATTATAAGCAGACTAACCTCTCTCAAAATTGAAAAATGAACTTCGTGGGTAGCCAATGCTAACATGATCAAATCTGTCATCCTGCAAACATTAAATAATTCATGATCATGAGAGGAGTACTGGTTGAACAGAACCGGACTTTGGGAAGAGGGGTTTTCTTTAGAAGATACATAACACTCATGAAAATAAAAACTTCCACATAGTATAGTCAATATTAAATTCCATAAGCTCATAAAAGGGGCTTTTTTTAGATGATGCAGGGCAAACAGCTTGATATTGAAAATTTTATACAGTAACATTCATTTTGTAATTCTTTACTCCATAATATGATCTGGCCCTAGAAAAAACAAGTGTGAACTCAATAATACGTGCTCAACAATTTGCACATACTAATTACTGCACTAAGTTCTAAGTTCTCAGGTAAAAGTGAAAACTTAACACGCAGTATCATAGACAGTATAAATAAACAAGGTCATATTGCAGAAACAGTGGTGTTTTAGATATTTAAGAGGGAAAAATGAATCATGTAGCATCCATAGGCCATTGTAGGATCCATAGGTCATACAGTAACATCCAAAAGCCAAGAACAACATTTGTGATAGAAAATCAATGTCTTAAGAATAAGAGAAATAACTAAATAACTCTAGGGTAATCAGTGAAGAATTAGTGCTGCAGACAATGGTAAATTTGGAATGCTTATTGATACACTCACCAATTGCCATATATAACAGCTTTCGAGGTCTTATCATATTTTTTTATTGCTGGGAGCAATTGTTAAAAGATACATTTTTTTTTAAAAATAAGCAGAAGTACCAGTGATTATTTATGTTAAATATCAAAGATTATATTCTTCTTTATGTGTAAACAATGACAACCACAGCCACCTCCTACTCTTTTCTCCATTCATTCACCTACCTTAACTCTCAGATATATTAGAAACCTCCCCCAATATTCCAGGTCCATTCTAATCCTAAACTAACTATTTGTCTTCCTAAAATACTAATTTCATTAATTCAGATCAAAATAGAACAAGAGATAAATGGAACTGAGTATCAATTTTCAAGTTAACCAGCCAAAAGGAATTTGCATTTTTTAGGAATTCGGTAAAGACAACTCAGAATTCATTACAAAGATAAATTGTGGAAAAGGCTTCTACTATGCTCCATTTGCATAAAATACCCTATATTAAACATCCTTGCACATTTCCAGAAAAATATCCTTGCAGAAACATTCCTCTCTACAATTGTAATGCAATTTTCCAAATCCCTAACCTTCTGAGCAATTGTAGTGCAAGATTTAGAAGTCATCAGCAAATTTCTTCTGCTATGCAGTATGGATTAAACTTTGAAAGAACTCTGCCTCACAATTATGTTGAAGAATCTTCCATAGTGTCTCTACGAACTCTGATTAAAATTCTAGTAAGTATTTTCTTTTTCCTAATCCCTCAATGCTCTCTTCAATAACATCCCTAATAGATTCACCCTGCCAAAACCTAACAGAAACCAAGTAAATTTGCACATGCAAAATAAAATGCATAACCAAAATGCATAACCTCCACTCCACATATATAGTACCTGATTATATATAATACAAAATAGAAACATCAGCCATGAAGTATGGACTACAGCAAGCAGAACACAAATGAAATCCGCACCATCAGATCGGTCCCTAGACAGTAGGTAGTAATACAAACAAGATTGTATGTTCAAAACAATCACAGCACTAAGCTACCATTACTTCTTAATCATAAAATCAATTATTCGATCTCTATATGGAGTAACTTGACTTATGCTACTATTTATATGAATAAACTAATATGAGGTAGGTTTTTAGCCTACTTTTCGCTAAATTTTTTTTAAAAAAAATCTCTATAAGGAGCAAGGCAAATATATTTATGTAAAGGATTGAAGATACAATACACCGATAATTACACTTATTTATATTTTAAGACTTAAAATTATCAGAAGAAACAAATAGAGAGCTTTAAGTATCCAAAGTAAAGCATGGCATCTACAAATATGAATTAAGAAACAACCCATACCTCACCGGCTGCAACAGTAATAATATGTCAAATTCAGCCATCTCACTGTATTTCTGTTGAAGCTTCCCCAAAAACTCACATCCCCTCTATTCAACACGCACAGAAAATCACGAACATAATGATAATAAGGAACTATAAGTTGGAAAGATATTTGATGGCACTTTGCACATCAAAATTATTATGTAAAAACTATTTAAAAAATTACTAATTTGCATTCTAGAGCTCATGGGCCAACTTTCAATCTAATTTTCTAAAATCCTGACCGCTAACTAGAATTATATAATACTTCTTATCATCAATATCATTAAAGATAGATAGATCAGAAATTCACCTGCTCCAGCATTTGCATAGCTCTTTGAATCGCCACTTCGCGCTTCTCAAACTGCAATTAAAGAAGGACAAACCCCATTAGTTAGTAATGACGAGGTCATAAAACTCAATGCTTATACATTTGTAGCAACTAAACATTCGAATATAAGTGAAGCAGCTTTTATCCCATTTCTAATACATGCTAATTACCAAACCTTAGCAGTTAATTACACAAAAATTAGAGGTTGCAATGTGGTATTTGAAAGATATTCGATTAGGGCATTCTTCAAAAAAAATCCCCTTTTTGAAATTTTGAAATTGCAGGAAAATGGGGGAGAAATTACCAGGTGTTGAGGGGTGAAGATCCACTTATGGCGGTGAGTGGAGGTCTTGAAATCTGCCATTGATGATGTCGGAAACCGTAGAAGGAGGAAGGAGCTAGGGTTTTAGAACTAAGACGAGGGACGACGGCGAGGGAGGGAGACGGCAAGGGCGATGGTGGTGTCCGGGGTTCGGGAATGAGAGGGCTGGAGAGAGATTGAGGGAGGTCAGATGTGGAAGACGGCAGGGGACAACGGCGATAGGGTTTCGGTGGAGGAGGAGGTGGGCGACGGCGGTGGGTGGCGGTAGAGGAAGACGGTGACGGTGGAAATGAAGAAGGCAGTGGCGATGGAGCAGCAACGGCGATAGTGGAAGGGGAACGACGACGGTGACAAGGATGAATAACGATGGTGTGAGAGAGAGAGAGGAGAGAAAGAGAGAGAGAGAGATGGGCGTGAGAGAGAAAAAGAGGTATAAAACTATAAATTGGGGGATTTGGGATTTGGGATTTGGGGGGAAATGAAAAAATTGGGGGGAAAATAATTTATGGAATGTACCCACAGTATTTTATTCCGTTGGTAAAACTTATAGTTACGGATTAAAATCTCCAAAGCTATAGGATACATATACCCACAGTTTACTTCACGTCAGTAGGTATATGATGCCTATACCCACGGTTTTAGTGATCCGTCGCTATAGGTGTCCGTTGGTATATGGCAAATTTCTTGTAGTGTGGTAGTATGTATAAGTGTATGCATATGGTGGAATTCGGTGCATTAAGTGCACTAGTGTTGATATGCATATGGTGATATTTAGTGCATTAAGCGCCTTTCGATTATGCATATAGTGATAGTAAATACGTATTAAGTGCACTAGTTTAGTATATGTCAAATGACAAGTATCCAAAGCTAAACCGGCTCTTAGCTTAATCCGATAAAATTGAATTGAATTCATACTTGAGGTAGATAACTTGTTGTAAGACAAGATTAACCTTTGGTTCTAGAATTAAATTACTTAGTAACCAACTATCATTGAATAAGAAACTAAGTAGAATATATTAAGAATAAGAATAAATTAAATAGAAAATAAAGGACAACAATTGTTAATAAGATTGCATGACAAATATAATTGACAGACACTAGTTGGGAGTGTACTCACCTGTCAAGGGGACACGTGCAACGTCGTTTCATCTGGGACGCGTGCAGCACAGTCTCGACTGTTGATTTCTGAGATTTGGTGATAGAGACGTCGAAATCTAGGGGAATTGACCCTTATGAGTACGTTTATGTTCTAAGTTATCCATACGAACAATGAGCTAGAGTATAACTCTGTCTCTGGCGGAGTAGGGAAAGGCCTGCCGATTCGCCCTATGTTCGGATAACTTATGGTAGAGTCCAGGTGTGGAGAAAGACCACCAATTCCGATAGGACTACAGTAAGCTGAATAATCACCAGCCTGTCGGGAGTGGAGAGACCACTGGCCAACGGAGTGGAGAGAGACCACCGATTCCGATAGATCGGGGTGATCACTGACTTTCGAGAGTGGAGAAAGGCCACCGGTCCGATGCAGTAGACGAAATAAATCGTATTTACTGCAACTCTACCAGTTACTAAATAAATATCAAGACCAGGGAAGAGTACAAGAATAAGTTCGCATTGCGAGGGAGTGAACCCTATAATCTGAAGTATGCTCAAGCTTGACTAGGATATATGTAGTATGGGATGCATATGTTTCCGAATCAAGTATGCATTAGAATAAGTGCATCTTGTGCATTTGAATTGTGCATTAGATCCTAGATCATGACATACACCAACACCCCTATTACATGATTCCCACGTTTCTTTCTTTCTGCATTAAGGATTTTTTATGGAGGATTAGGAAATTGCGGTTTTCATCTGTTTTGCGTCAGTTGTATTCCACTGACGTGACCACAGTTGGTTTATAGGAATTGATCGTGGGAACAAAAGAATTTTGGTCCGTGGAGTATTCCAATTGGGAAGCAAAATTTTCCTGAACAATGTAAGTTTTAAATTTTTCGTAATTTCTTTTCTGGGTTATGTACTCATTTAAAGTAATAATCTTGGGTTGTGTCACGAGTTCCTGTATGTGGATCTTGGGGCGCTACACTAAGTACGAAGACAATATTGTTCGCCTCGGTGTGCTCTCGTGGTTCATTCTCTTCATGGTATCGACCCATGCCTTGCTCTACACGCCTCAGTTCTTCAGCACTGTATTGTCGAACCCCTCCCAAGCGAGACACAGCGATCGAATGCCTCCCGAACTCGCCCATCCTCCGCTTTCTCTCCACAATTGTCTCTACTACCAGCGAATGCTGAACCACAACACCTTTCCCTTTGTCGACTCTAGAAGAAGCGATTGGTGGTGGCACTTTGTCCTGACCTGAGGGGGAGGTCTCTTCACCAGACGATACCCTAGACATCTCTTAAAACAAAAATAGATTACCTTCTGATGTGACGTGCACGATCGGAAACTTTGCCGGAGAACGGAAGATCACCGGAACCTCGCTCAAGCGCCGAAGTAAGAAATTTTCAGATGAAGTGAAAGTAAGAGAGTGAGGTGAAATGAGAAGAGGGGGAGGGGATTTATAGCCAAGCTTGGAGGGCTTGGGCCGAAAGCGTAATGGGCCCTTAGGAAGCCCAAAAGGCGCAGTATCCTAAGCGACAAAAATGCAAAACGACAGAAGTCGAACCATCCAAGAAGATGGACCGCCAGAAACTTGTCAGATACTCGCACAGCAGACTTCTAGCCACGCGCATCTCACCCGGAGCTTGACACAAGAAATTATCTAGCATGCACACATTCTTCAATATAAAAAGAGTTGTTGTTACTCACTTATTTGTCGTTTCTGGTTTTGATCGATTCTACGATCAATTTGAAGACGATAGAAACACGAACCACGACAATGGCTCTACAGGCCGCAACTGTTCGTCGAATTCGGGAAGCGAAAGAAATGAAAATATAATATATATATACACACAGACACACACACACACACACACACTAGATTTGCCTGTGGGCACGTGCCCTACGACACGTCTTCAGAACGATACAGCTTATGAAAAGTCTTGTAAACAGTAAATCAACAATTATGCAGCTCAAATTTGAATAATATGACAATAATTAGTTGTAAATAAAATTCCATGTTTTCATAAGTGTGTATATATATATATATATATATATATATATATATATATATATATATATATATAGAGAGAGAGAGAGAGAGAGAGAGAGAGAGAGAATTAAATAAATAAAAGAGTTGTTTGGGGGGATTTGAATTTGAGTTTTGGGGGGAAACTTTTGGTGGGGGGATTTGTTTTGTGAGGTTAGATCTGCGCCTTTGATTTTTTTGGTGGGGGGAAATATGTTTTGTGATGTTAGATCTGCGCCTTTGATTTGGGGGGATTAAAGGAGAGCCACTTGATAGCTTTCTTTGTGTTTTATTATATATATATAAACGAGAGTAGGATAGAGAGAGCTAGATAGAGAAAGAGAGAGACTGAGAGAGAGAAAAACAGAGGGATAGAGTGAGAGATATAGATACAGTGAGGGGCTTCGGAGTGACAGTAATGGCGATGGAGTGTGATTGGCGATTAGGTGGATGCATTGGCGAGGAGTGGAGTCCGGCGGTGGTGGTTTGACTGTGACGATGGGAGTAGCTCGGGGTTGGAGGTGGAGGTGGTGGCAGCGACGAGGCGAGGAGGATCTTCGAAGGTGGAGTAGGGGAGCTCGGAGTGGCGGTGGCTGGAGGTTGAGTAGCGGCTGGAGTGGGTTCGCGGCAATAATGGAGGTGGAGTGCTGGCGATGGTTGTGGCGATGGCGGGTGGTGGTTGTCGAAGGTGGAGGGCGAAGTTTAGTGGAACTTCGGAAGTTGAGCGGCAATGGTGATGGAGTTGGTTGACGATGAGCTTCAAATTTTCGAAGGTGGTCAGGAGTTGTGGCGGTGACGATAATGGAGATGGAGCTTCGGCGATGGAGCTTGGAGGTGTTGGGGTTTGTGGATCCAATACACGATAATGGGTTAAAGAAGATAGACGTGAAGGAGAGTCGAAGTGGGAGCAACAGGTCAAGAGTAGTTGGAGGCTGCAGCAGAGTTGCGATCGATCGCACCCCCCGACCGCACCCAGGCAAGATGACTGGTCAACCACGCAGTCGACCGTCCTGCTCTAATTCAACCTGTATCTTGAAATGATGACTGGTAGACCTCGCAGTCAACCGACCTGCTCTCTGTTGGAACTCGTCCAGTCGAAGGAGAAGACCGGTCGACCGTCCCGACGCTGATTAATGAGTGGCTGGAATCCTATATATATTTTATTGTGTACGATTTTAGGGTTAAAGTGAAAAGAAAATAGAGATCTACCAGCCGTCATTAAAAGAGAGGGAGATAGAGAGAAACTCTACACTTTGGGGGTGAGATCTTTGAGAGATTTGTAAAAATATTCTTCATATTTCTAGTGGAAATCGCAGGAGTGCCTCTGTGCGGGGAAGTAGCAATTGTTTTGGGTGAACCTCGAAATAATCTTGTATGTCCTTGTGTGTTTCTTTTGGTTGTTCTTTGTTCTCTTGTTTTGATTCTATAGTTCTTGCATCTCATCGTCGTTGTTGAGTTTATTCCGCAGTTAGAATTCAACAAAATGGTATCAGAGCTACAGGTTGGTAGTATTGATTAAGATGGGGGACAAGAGTAGAGTCCCTAATCACTCCCTAATACCCATTTTTCCCTATATCCTTAATTATTCCTGATCCTATTAATTATCTAACCTAATACCAATCCTACTTCATGTCACGGCCCGCTTCCCAAAAATACGGAATACGAGTACATGACAAAAGCCCAGCAAGTGACTAACGTCACCCATAAGCTGTTTAATCGATTAACTCAACAGCATAAACAATACAGAACAATTGCGCAGACAATAATAATGATCTCATGAACAAAAATACTTGGAATAAAGCAATATAAATATCCAAATACAATAATAATAATCCAACATCTGGAAACAAATAACAATATTCGGGACATAAGCCCAAAACAATAATAATCCAATCCAAAATAAATACAAGTCTCAATACATTAAGTCATTTAAAGCGACAAGCAAATTAAAAGCAGAAATCTTCAAAATGTTTGTTCTCTAATTCCAGCAGGCAATTCTTCTTCATTACCTATAAATACTTCATCTAAAAAGAGAAAATTAATTGTCCTTAGAGCAAGTCATGGCCAACAAGTAGAGAAAGCAGGGAACAATGGAATAACGGTATAACAATGAATCAATGGATCAATAGGAATCAATAACATGGGACAATAATCATGATAGTAGATGATATAGCTATAATAATGATGCAACATTAATAACAATAATCAATGATCAATAACGGTAACACTTAGCCAATATTCGATATCAATAGGACAACATGCAGTGTCGATATAGTGTGATCCTTAAGTCTATAATTATTTTAATCCTAACTAATGTAGCACTTCATGCGTCCCATCTATTTACCACATGGTTGCTACATGCAAACAATTTCGCTTTAGACTTAGTAGTGGGCTCTATAGTTCATGTACTCTTCAACATTAAATATTATTCACCTTTCGGTGTACGGTACGGTCATCGGCAACGATACAATACACGATAGATTGGGTTACGACCATAACGACAATCACCGATATAACAATAGTCGGAACATTTTTAGGGAAACACGAGCCCCTCCTCCAAGTACAGTCCCTATATTGTCCACCACTAAAAGTCAACCCTTAAACTCCGGCTTGTTAATTTTTTTTATCAATGCAATAATACAATATACAATTAATAGACAATTCGGTAAACGATAGTATCAATAGGGGAATAATAGGTTGATAACATGGATAGGACGGTTAAAATAGTGACAATAACTCATTGGGAACATTCAATGCAACATACATTCATTAACTCATGCAATAATACAACCTAGGAATTATTAATCCATTAAAAAGGTAGTATCTAAAATTCTGGACAGCACGCGCAACCTGTACAAAAATACATTTTCCCGCTGACTGAGAAATCGAAAGTTGAATCCGTCAGAAAATCTGGAGACTAGACTTCCATACGGTTCCAACGCATACTTAAAGTTCACATTCCGACAATAGTAGCTAGGTCAAACACATGTTTCTTTTCAGGTTTTATGTTCATGCAGAAAAATGACATCTTGTTATTTTAATTATTGAATCAGCAAAAACTCAATATTAAAATCAGTAAAAGTATAATCTAGACTCCTAAACATGTTAAACATCAATCTGGAAATTTTCATAGCAAAATTCTATTATTTGATCAACCTTTTTACTGTTTAAACATGAAGGGTACGAAAATCTGAAAATCTGAAAGAAAAAACACAGCTGTAGTAAAACGAGCATAACTTTTGCTAAAAAACTCAGAATTCGAAAATTCTGGAAGTTATTGACAACTAGACATTCGGGGCTACGTTTCATATTCAGAAAATATTTTATTTTAAGGCCATTTACTGCTTTGAAAACAGCGATCAAAGTTCAGGTCAGCAAGCATGTATAGTTTTTAGGGTATTATTTTTTGAACATAAATTAATTAAACATGATGGATTTCGATTCTATAGTCAATAAATTGTGTAACTAGCATGATAGGTGTCCAAACATGATACATAAAATTTAGCTCACACACACATCCAAGTCTAACATCAATCAATCATCAAACGACATACAACCTAATGAATGTCTCTACAATAAATTATTTGTGTTGTGACTCGTATGAATAACCCTATTAACAATTCTATATGCATTCATTAAAGATCCAAACTTTAGAGTCAAATTGGCACGATGTCAAGAATATTGGGGTTAGCTCGTGTAAACCCACAATAAACTCAACGAAAGGGATAACAAAGGGCAATACGATAACAAAAAGATCTACTTGCAAGAATTTCAATAACACTTGAATTTGATACGAGTAACGATTCAAGGGGACGGTGACTTGCCTGTTAATTGATGAAAACGAATACCAAGAATAATGGAATATTAATCCCGAAGCAACGAACCCACGAACTAGCAAATTCCCAAAGCAGCACGTGTATAACACGTGCACAAAACAATCCAAATAAGCACAACAACTCAAAAGAGACCATAGCAACAATCAAAAGACAGCAGCCACGACAGAGGGGGAAGCGCCGGCCAGGGACTGCGTCGCGCTGGCGGCGCGATGGCGAGGTCGACGAGGGCTGGGCAGCGCCGCAGTGGAGGTGTCGCTGGCGTGGGTCGACGAAAAAGAGGGGGAAAATCGAGATTGGGTTTGTTGGCTGTCTGTTGATGTCGATAATGGAGGAAGAGGACGGGGGTGGTGGCGCCGACTAGGGGGTGGCGCGAAAGGAGGGCGGCGCGTCGGGGAGAGGGCGGCGCTGGTGGCGCGGTGTGTCGGCGATCGAAACAGGGAAAGAGGAAGGTCGGTTTTGGGGGTTTTGGAAGCTTCGTTAATGGTGGGATTGAAGGAGGGTCGGGGGTTCGTCTGGGCGGCGCGTCGACGAGGAGGCGACGGCTAGGGGAAGTCGCCAGAGGTGGGGGTGGCCGGAGCTTGCCGGGGAAGGTGATCAGGGTTTGGGGATTTCTGAACGGGGAGAGAGAAACGGAAGAGGAGAGAGAAAGATGAGAGAGGAAAGAGATTAGGCGGCTAGGTTTCTATTTGTGTGCAAAAATTAGGGTTTACAGTAGAGTTGCATTTATAGGGTACAATCAGGGTATTGGGTTAGTGGTTTACGATCCAATAAAAGTGGATTTGAGTCAAGAACAACTGAATTGGGTTTTAGGGTTCAATTAGAGATAGATCAAAATCAATCGGGTTCAAATAAAATACCCACAATTAGATAGAAGAAAAATAGAATCAACAAGATAGTCCAATCACGAAAAATGAAGAATTCCACGAACAAAAATTTGAATCTCAATAAATAGATAAACAATACCAATGAATACAATATAAACTGGGCTACAAAATAATTTAGGAATTCGCAAAGAAGATATGATCCGGTATAATAATAAAATAATCTAATATATGAATTTTAACTAGATAATCATAAAATAAAAATTAATTTAAAATAATAAATCATACAACAAAATAATATTCGTGTTTAATTTTTTTTTAAAATTTAAAATCACCTAATAATAATAATATATTTGTTTTAAGCTCAAATAAAAATAGTTGATCAATAAGGCATAGAAAGTAGATTAAAATACACAATTATTCGAAGTAAATATAATTATCGATTAGAAAAACGCTTTAGTATAAAATTCAAAATGATTTTAACAAATAATAAATTTATAATATCGAAATACAGAAAATATTCAAAAAATACGTATTTGTAAGAATGGGGGTTACACTTCATATCCTAACCATATACCATTTACCTTCTTACCTATATAAATCCTATTCTCTAAAACACCCCAAACCATATACCCATTAATTAACTATCCCACCTGTTATTTTCCCACCCACATCAGATCCGATTTATTAAACCATACCTTATTATATTCCCCTGAATCTTTATAAGCCGTATACACCCATTTATTAACCATATACCACTTAACTACTATCCTAATTTATACCCCCACTCAAACTACTACCCATTCATTACCTATCCCCAAATTCTTACCTTGTTTAAATATCTGCCGAATCAATCACCACTCCCAAACCCGAAGTCGATTGCCCATACCCGATTAGTGTTTACTGTGCCGCTCCCCCCTTGTACCCAAACCCTAATCTCATGCATATTTATACTACTTATTACACCCCATGTTGTGTTTTTCCTCTTAGCCGTCACCAGTTATTTCCTCGGTTTTCTCTCTCCCGATTGATCTCTCTCGCTCTCTTATTGCTTCGCGCGTGCAAGAGGGTTGTGCGCGTGTGATTCGTGATTTGCTTTGGATCGTGGATTTTCGTTCGTGGGTTTTGTTCGTTGCTGGGATCCATTCCCGTTATTCTTGGTGTTCTTCGTTTTCGTCTTCGGTTAAGGCAAGTAACTTGTACTCAAATTACGGTGTGATACAAATCAAAAATACTACCTGTAGTGTAGTTGGGTCTCGAGACGACTCTTGTTTTTGTCATTCTTGATGAATTTTGTCTCTATAGGCTATTTGACCATAGATGACTCATGACATAAAATTTGACATGAAATAACTTAGGTTTTACCCGTTCTTGATTTGATCATGTATGTGAGACTTTTGTGAGAATTCGTGATTTTGTTGAGACACGTGTGATATACTTGGTGTGGACATGCTAAATACCTAAATTCATGATGTTTGGACAATTGGTAGACTCGATTTCATGTTTGATTGTGTTTTGAACAAGTTTTGTATAGTATATGTTGAGTTGTTAAAGGGAAAAAATCTGTATCTTGTTGCTAATCTGTTTTGTTTGCTATTTTGGACTGTCTTAAAGTCAGTAACTTAATTTCAGTAAAAAACATGAGTTTTAGAGAAATTCGTCTCCTTTCCAATCCCTCTGACCTTGCTCGATTTCGTTTTTGTATGTGTGAGTTATGACTCTTTTACTATAGAGGTGTAAATCTTTTCCAGATATCGTTTTCGATGATTTTGATGACTAAATAATTTTGACACTTGTGCTAACATATTATTTTGATCTGAAACTTTCGTCAGTTTTTCTATATTTACTTAGGGATTACCCAGAATTTTGATGGATTTTATTGATGAGTTTTATGTGCCGTTTCATGCTCGTTTATGAGGACTATACTTGTTGTATTTTGCTCGCTGTTATGTAAAGAATCGCATTTTCACCCTATTTTGCTTTTACTGTATGGAAAATATTTGTGAAATATAAAAGTTAGCTTATTCTAACTATTTTTATCTCCCTTCGGCGGAATTGGATTTCGTTTCACGGGTTGCGAGATATTATCAGTTCTGGGTGATCAACAACATAGACAAGTTAAGACGAAGATTTTTATGGAAAGGTACAGATGAGGGTAATAGAGGGCTACACCTGGTCCAGTGGGGAAGAGTGCAAAAAGAAGAAATTCGGGGGCCTCGAAATTACTAATCTCCACGATATGAATAGGTCTTTACTCACCAAATGGTGGTGGAAAATCACGAATAACCACAAAGCATGGTGGAGGTTCTCCTTCGACCTTTGTCGGAAGAGAAGAAAATTTCGTTACGGCGGGAGAAGCCCGAAAGCAAAAGTATCCCTCCTATGGAAAGGCATCGCTAAGCAGGGAGAGATCTTCTTCGCTAACACTAGACGTAAAGTGGGAAATGGGAGAAATACAAGATTCTGGAAAGATAGATGGTGTGGCCAAACAAGTCTCCTCGCCCAATTTCCTAAGGCAGCAGAAGCAACACAAAATCTAGACCTAATGGATGCAGACATTCGGAAAAATGGAAAGCTGAGATTCGTCGTGGCTCAAGAGTTAAGCGCAGAGAGTATCGCACAATTTGAAGCATTGAACAAACAGGTTCTCCAAGAGGATGGGACGGGTAATAGCTTAGAAGATGAAATAATGTGGGATAGAGACGTTTCCAAAGAGTTCACTGTTTCCTCCATGTACACTTGGATCAACGACGGAGGTATGAGATGTAACGTCCAATCGATTATCTGGAGGGCTTACGCCCCATTCAAAGTGGGGGTGTTCTGCTGGCTCGCCCACAAAAATGCGATTCTATCGAAAGTTAACCTTCGTAAGAGAAACCTGAATATTGACGCCACCTGTGGGTTGTGTTTAGTAGCGGACGAAGACGTTAACCATATCCTTTTTCAATGTCATAAAGCTAGATTAATTTGGGAGATCATTTGTAGGGGATTCGGATGTAATCTAGTACCAAACTCAACAATTGACATCTGGGTGACCATTAGAGATTCACACATTAGATCGAGGGACATCAAAGCTTGGGATTTAGCAATAGCTGCAACTATGTGGAGTCTTTGGCTAGAAAGAAATGATTTCATTTTTCGCAACAATCAGTATAGATTATCTTTTTTTATGAACAAAATCTTTGTTTTAATCCATGATTGGGCAGGTGCAAAGGAGGCGGCCATGAAAATCAGGAATTGCAAAGGAGAGTAGATCAGGAACAGGGCTATGAAGAAGGTGCTAAGGAGGGGGTCAACAAAAGCAGGAACAACGAAGGAGCTCAATGAAAGAGGACGCACAGTGGCGTTCGGAGTTGTTAGTCGAGCTGCAACCTATGTGTCTCCTAGGGTAGACTTATTGTTCTAGGTGGAACTGTAAGCTGTGTATTGGTTCGTTGTTGTGGTTCTCTTTTGACTTATTGTTCTAGGTTGTTTTCTTTTGAACTCGAGTAGACTCGAGTACTTTTGATGTTGCGTGATGCATGTTGCTCACGTGTTTACTTATGTTGTTTTATTTATGTTGTACTACTGTGTTTCGTTATAGCTTATTAATGGAATGATGACGGACGTCATCTTTTATCAAAAAAAAAAAATGTATGTTACCCATCCTCCTGGTTTATATTTCTCAATTTGTCTGTAATTACTGCTAGCTAATATTGTTTATTGCAAGAACAGTATAGTTTGACTGTACATATTTTACCGTTATCAAATTGTGATACTAGCTATCTACTATAATTATCTTATCCAATTTCTCTTTATTATTATTCAATATTCTTACTGTTGCGTCCTTATTTCCTAACCTTCTATTGTTATATGTCCCTAAATACGAGTAATCTTGTGTTAATTTTTCATCACCTTTCAATTTTCTTATTTCAAACATAACATATCAAATTCTATGCAAAGATTCATATCCTTACCGTTTGCTCACTTATTTTCTACCCTTCTATTATTATTTGTGCTAAATTGAAAAGTACCCTGTATACTTGAATTTATAGATCTCCGTATATTTATCTAAATACGAGTAACCTTTTAGGTGTTCATTTTAAAGAGATGAGAGAATTGAAAAATATGTTGAACTTCATTGCTTTCCTTGATCCTGAAATCATAAATTACACTATATATATAGAGGTGAGTTTCATATTGAATCTCAACCTCCCTAGAAAATAGGAACTTACTAACATACAATCCTTACAACAATTCCCTAATATCTGAAACAAATATGGTTATTTTACCTAACTGAAAGATCCTGAATCGACTACACTCATGCTCAAGAGAATTCAAATTTAAATAAATACAAATATTGCTAATATCCCCCCTCAAGATGGAGCGCGAGAGGCGAGTCCAATCTTGTACTTGAGAAGAAGAAATCTGGTTCGAGGAAGCGGTTTCGTGAGTGCATCAGCAAGTTGATGAGTAGATGAAACATGCACAACCCGAAGAGCCATTCTGAACTAGATTGCGAATGAAGTGAAAATCAATGGCAACATGTTTCATTCTGGAATGGAAGACAGGATTAGAACACAAATGTGTGGCCCCGACATTGTCACAATATATCACTGGAGTTCTTGTGTCACGCCCCGCTTCCCAAAAATACGGAATACGAGCACGTAACAAAAGCCCAGCGAATGATTATTATCATCCTTAAGCTGTTTCAAGAAATCTTTACAACATGTCACAGTAAAATCAGAGTCGGAAGCCAGAAAAATCAACCACATGCACATATGAACCAAATACCAACAAGAATACTTGAAATAAAATACATAAATCTCAAATAGTCATGATCTGAATAACACAAATAATCCTGGGTCACATCGCCCAAATACAAGAAATGAATACAAGTCTCAAAATACACTTATTGTCCAAAATAATCAACAAGAATAGTAATAGCAAAATTCCGCCTCTAGCCCCTCATCTTGCCAATACCTTTAGGAACCTGCCCTCCAAAATCTGCAATACAACGAATGCAGGAAAAGGAAAAGAGAAAACACAAGTACCCATCAATGGCAAGTCCGGGTCACAAAATAGAGTAGGATACAAGCACATGGAAAGGAGATAACTAACTAGCACATGGTACAGGTATAAAGTCAACCTAGTCAAACTAGCATGGTAAAAGTGTCAAGGGTCACGGCATAAATCAAATATCCTATAAACATGCATCAAGTGTCAAGTGTCGTGTAAACTTGTATCAGGTATCATGTTTCATATAGTTCATGTCTCATATATCATGTCTCATGTATCATGTAGTCAAGTATCTAGCAAGCAGGTATCATGTCATGTATCATGTTCTTGTGTTAAGCTCAAGTCTTGTGTGATTACTATCTAGGTAGCACGACATGCATCCCATTCTACATGGTTGCTACAGCACAACAGTTTCGCTTTAGATTTCGTAGGGGACCATGCAGGGCAGTGTACTCAGTATTCACAGAATTACAGAACATGGTCGGTAAACTTGATCCGTAAACTTGATCGGTAACTTGATCGGTAAACTTGATCGGTAACAGAATATTAACTTGATCGGTAACATGTCATACAGGAAACACAAGTCTCCTTCGGAGTACACGTTTCTGCACTATCCACTACTAGATCTGTCTCATAAACCCCGGCTTGATTACTTTTATTATTGATGTCCAACAAGCATGATATGATCAGGTATAAGTTCAGGATATCAAATTAGCATGCACGGTTAATACACATCCACATATACGAGCAAAATATACAAGGTTCATAATCAGGACAGCAAGACTAGTCGGCACTAAATTAGTGATTCACAGAACTGCAGGCATGCAAATGACGATCCGTCGAAGGATCTGGAAAATAGATATCCACACGCTTCTAACTAATGTAATAAAGATACACACTAATTCATTACATCTCAGCTTAAAGGTCATTTCAACACAGATTTCCGGTACAGCCAGAAAACAGGGGAATGACTTCCAACACATATAAACAGCATGCTAAGTCATCAAATAAATCCACGAAAATTCTGGGGTAATCCCCTACATATATAGAATCAAAATAATCATTTTCATAATTTTTAAGAAAGTATAGATATGTTATCAAAAAATGAAAAGTAACACAAAACATGGTTTTGATGGATCTGGAATTTCTCAACACTGCTGTACAAAATTAGACATATCCTGCAACCAGCGCATCGAAATTCACTTCCGCCAAAACGGCGTGAAAGTAGACAAAATTCTCCAACTTTCATATCGCACACAAAATATCCATACAGTAATTAGAACTAGGGTGAAAACGGCATTCAACATAGGGCAACACGCAGTTTCCAGCAAAAGTGATCTATAGAAAAGGGTACGAATCATCACCCTAAACTTATCTTTAAAATACCACATAATTCTGGGAACTACCTAGCATCATGGTGAAACACTGGACGAAATATTGTGGCATGATATTATGTCTAACTTGGATCTTGAAAATAAATTGTCCACAAAAACTACCCCGAACTGAATCTGGAAACTACCGATATACAGGCACTAAAATAATCATAACTAATTCATACGAACTCCAAACAGGGTAAAACCAGTCGGGTTAGAAAATAGATTCAGTCATCTACAAATTACTCAGAAATAGCCATGTTGGGATTCGGACTCTAATCCAGGTAAAAACAACAATCAATCCAGTACAATCCAAATTTCCAGATTTCTCAACTAAACTTCAAAGCGTCATAACTTCTAAAAAAATAATCCAAACTCATCCAAAATCGAAACGCAGCCTACCCATTGTCCAAATATCATGATGGGGTATCTAACATGCCAAAACCTAATAATTCTCATATGGGTAATCAAACAAACACATGGTATAATATGTCACATACGCGATCAAAATCGCGTTTGGGTGAATCCTAAGGCATAAACCTATCAAACTCCATGTCCTAAGTCATCTATGGCCTGTTTTGAACAATAGAGATGAAACCCACAAATAAAATTATCATCTTTGGCCGTCTCTAGTCTCAAACTACCCTATGTGTGAACTTTCTACTTGTATCAACCTAATGAAATTATGTACAAGTTACTTGCCTTGTTGACGATGCACGCGACGCTACGAAGCCTAGCAATGAAAACCCACGAGCAAAAGTCCTATCCACGCGATTCCAAGCGAACCCACGAGCCGAAACGCGCCTACGATCAACTCCTTGATGCACGAACTCGAAGTGGGTGATGCCCACTTCTCAAAACAGCGAAGGAGGAAGGTTGAGGGGCTGTTTTGGATGGATGGCACTGATTTGGGTGATCGGCAACTAAAGGAGAGGGAAAAGTGGAGTTTTTATGTGTCGAAGTTGTAGTATGGCGGATGGGGAGGAGTATGGATGAAGGAGGTGGCCGGCAAGGGGGTAAAACTGGTCGGTTTTGGAGATGGAAGGGCAGGCCGGGACTGAATTGGAAGGGGAGAGCCGGCTATCAACTTGGGAAGGAGAAAAATAGATTAGGGTTTGGGTTAAGGGGTTATTAGGGGATATTTATATGGATTAGAAGTGGGTTAATGGGTAGTGGATATCAATAGGAATAAATGGGTATACAATTGTGTAATGGATATTGGGTAGATTTCAAATGGGGATACAAAATGCAATGAAACCTATGGCTCCTAAAAATCTCCTTAAGGGCCAAAAATCTCAAATTGGTCAAAACACTTCTAAAAATTCACCATAACCCAAAAATAAATAATAAAGATAAATGATTCCAAGAAAAAGAGAAAAAAGTGCTCAAAATGGCGGAAACGGACAAACGGCGCACAATCAGCATAAGGAGGTCAAAAACGCAAGAAAAAGAATTTGTATTGAAAATAATCCAATAAGAAAATTAATACGATAACTAATAAATATAATTTATAAAATAATATAATTTTAACAATAAAAAAAATAAAATAATTGATGCAAATAACCATACTCGAAAAATAATACGGATAGTAACAATATTAATAATCATAAAATGATTAAAATAATGAAGATAATAATATTAATAATAAGAACTGTATTAAATACAAAATTATGGAAAAGTAGTTACAGCTAAAATTACGGATCAAAAATAGATTTTAAACAGAAAATCCAATAATACCTTTTGACAAAAGAATTTGAAAACCGGAAAAATAATTCGCGAAAATTTTTAAATACAGAAAATATCGAAAAATACCTTTTTGGAACAACAGGGGTTACATCTTGGGATAGAAACAACAAGATCAGACAAAAGAGAACAAATCCAGTTGAGTTCAGCAGCTGTAGAAGCAACAGACCGGTATTCAGCCTCTGTCGGGGATCGAGCAATGGTGCATTGCTTTTTAGAACTCCAGGATATAGGATTCCGACCAAGGTAAACAACATAAGCACTAGTAGATGATTAGTCATCGACATTACCAGCCCAATCCACATCAAATGCATGTAAAGATAATGGTGAGTCTCGATATAAAAGGATTCCATCATTTACTGTACCACAAAGATAACGTAAGACACGTTTTACAAGAGCTCAATGATCAGTGGTAGGTCGATGTATAAACTGAGAAAGTTTATTTACTGCGAAAGATATATCAGGCCGAGTAAGAGACAAATATTGCAAGCTTCCAACAACTGTTCGATACTCAGTAGGATCAGCTAGAGAAGAACCAGAATGCAAGGAGATGGAGAGAATAGTAGGAATAGGTGTTTGAACCGGTTTTGCTTCAAGCATGTTTTTACGAGAAAGGATGTCAAGAATGTAACACCTTTGAGAAAGTAAAATTCCATGTTCATGAGGAACAACTTCTACACCAAGTATGACAAGGACACAAGATCTTTTAGAGAAAATCTGGCAGCAAGTGAATCCACAAAGCGGTTAACCATTTCTTCATTGTCACTAGTAAGAATTAGATCATCAACATAGACCAAAAGATACATTAGATGACCAGCAACGTTGATAACAAAGAGAGATGTATCAGCATGAAAGTTCTGAAAACCATAAGCAACGAGAAAATTACGAAGCTCGTGGTACCAGGCCCTGGGAGCTTGCTTAAGTCCATAGATAGCTTTTCAAAGTTTGCAAACATAAGATGGATAGTCGGGATCAACAAAACCTGGTGGTTGTGACATATAGACATCTTCAGAAATATGACCTTGCAAGAATGCGTTGTTAACATCAAGTTGTCGTAGTGACCACCCACGACTAACTGCAAGACTAAGAACAAGATGAACTATTGTGGGCTTAATCACGGGACTAAATGTTTCATGATAGTCGACTCCAGGGCGTTGATGAAAGCCTTTCGCCACCAAACTAGCTTTAAACCTGTCAATAGAACCATCAGAGTTTCGTTTAATTCGATAAATCCATTTGCAACCAACAATGTTTTGACTACCAACAGATGGTACTAGCTCCCACGTTCCATTTCGATCAAGAGCATCATACTACTCAGACATGGCCCGACGCCATTTTAGATCTCACTGTGGTGGGTTCAAACTCAGTATGATGGGAAAGTTGAGTGAACAGGTTTAGTTTCTGAACAGGTTTGTGGCTATTGTTCTTGACCGTGGTAGTCATTGTGTGTGGGGGAGGTTGTTGAGAAGAATCACTTGGGTCGGAGAAATTGGATTATCTTGGGGATTGGTGGGAGGGTCTGTGCGAGCTTGTTGGGTATGAGATTGATGTGGTATTTGCGATAAGTTTGAGAGTGAAGGTACATTGGTGGTGGTTGTTGTCGGAGCGTTGCATAGGGGATGCTCCTGAGTTTGAACGTTGGATGGTGTAGGAATTGGCGGTACCTGATTGTTAACATATGGAATGGTGATAATTGGAGGAACCCAAGTGTTTATAGTGTTGGATTCAGAGTGTAGTGGTTGACTAGAATGAGAGGTAAAAAGAAAGACATTTTCAACAAACTTGACATGACGCGAGACAAAAATTCTAGACGTGGAAGAACAAAAACACAAATAAGCACTTTGAGTGAGAGAGTACCCAACAAAGATACATGGTTTGGAACGAGAATCAAGTTTGTGGGAGAAGTATGGTTGAAGCCAAAGGTAACACAGACAACCAAAGACCCTAAGTTTTGAGTAAAGTGGGGAGGAGCCAAAAATGTTTTCATATGGGGATGAAAGATTGAGTGTTGGAGTGGGCATATGATAGACAGCAGTTGCAAAAGCATGTGACCAAAATTTCAACGGAAGGGATGCATGACAGAGTAAGGTGAGACTAGTTTCAACAATGTGACGATGTCGTCTTTCAGAATATCCATTGTGTTCAGGAGTATGTGGTGGTGTCGTGAGGTGAGATGCCATTCATAGCAAGAAAATTGTCTAGGACCAAATATTCACCGCCATTGTCAGAGTAAAGAGGATGATTTTATTGTTAAAGTATTTTTCCACTATAGTTTTAAATCTAATAAATACGTCTTTTACTTCCGATTTGTGTCTAGGTGGATAAAACCAAATATATTTGGTGAAGTGATCAACAAATATAACGTAATATTTAAAATCATCATATGAATGCACAGGTGTCCACACATAAGAGAAAATGATTTAAAGTGGTTAAGAAGAAATAAGAGATGAATTTGAAATGGATAATTTGTGGCTTTTATTGCAATTACATGCATTGCAGAAAAAATCAGACGAAATGGAAGTTGACAGATCTAACTTATAATTGGAACACATGTTTTAAAATAGGGAAAGCAGAGTGTCCTAATCTATGGCGCCACTCGAACGAAGTGGACTTGACACTAGAAAAGGCAAGTATTGGTGAAGAGTTTTGATTTGGTACCGGCCATTCATACACTCCATCCTTAGTTTTTTCCTCCACAAGAATTGCCCCTATGCAAAGTTCTTTCACAACAAATGAAGATGGTATGAATTCAATTGAAACATTATTGAGGTACAAAATTGAGAGATGGATATCAAGTTCTTTTTCATGCTAGGTACACAAAGGACATTGTTTAATGCAAAACTAGTGTGAGAAGTTTTAAGAGATGTAGAACCAGTGTGAGTAATAGAAAGACCTGTGCCATCTCCAATCATAATGCTGTTGGAACCGGTGTTTGGTGCATGAAGAGATATGTTACTCAGCTCGGAAGTCACGTGGTGAGAAACACCAGTGTCTAAGAGCCATGCTGTATTGTTGGAAGCAGCTGCAGCAGAGTAGGCTTGTAACGCCCCGGATCCCCGTCATCGGACATCTGTGACAACCAGAATCTTTGCCTTCAAATGCATCTTAACACAGTAAATAGCACGGAAATTTAAACACTTTTATTGCCATCAGAGTTATTGCAAACATCAATCTGTCATATCAAACTGTAATGTCTCTCCCATTTTCTTTTTGACTTCAAAATTCAATTCTTTCAATTTCTATATCACTTCAAACATAAGATAGTTATATTTCAAAGAAAATTTTGGCAGAGTTTTCCCTGAAATTTCTGCCCCGAAACACAAAAAGCTTACGGAATTCTGCTCTAAATTCCGTAGCTCACATCACAAGCAATAATATCATGGGCTCCCCAGGCCAAAATGAGCAGAATCACACAGCCAATATATATATATCATGCTCTGGGGGCCAAACTCATAATAGGATATCAAGTATCAATTAAAAACCATAAATTCCTTTGAAAACTTAGTAAAGTTTTTAGAAAATAACTTATAAAACATACCACAGGGCTCGGTACTCCACAACGTGATGGGTACGGGTCAACAACATAACATGTCACTCCACATTATACTCATCATCATCATCCACATACTTATACATAAAAAATACAATTTAAATCATAAATTTCACTATTCATATAATTAAACTTAAACAACAAATTTTAAAACGAAGGCTCTACTCCACAGAGTCTACACCTCACCTCTGCACTGCTGAGGACCTGTACCAGTAGGGGATCTAGGGTAGTCCAGGGACTCCTTAACCTCCCCAAACACTAAGGCTGCAAACAAATCGAGCTATTCGCGAGCTATTCGGCTCGAGCTCGGTCAAAGCGGCTCGAGCTCGGTCAAAGCTTGGCTCGAACCGAGCTCGAGCTCAAAACCGAGCTCGTTTCGTAAACGAGCCGAGCTCGAGCCAGAAGGTATTCGGCTCGGCTCGGCTCGATTGCAGCCCTACCAAACAATAAGGGGTTAGCCATTTATGGTGTGAGTATAATCTACTAATTAAGCAAATAAATTAAACTTTATAAGTAAAAATAGAACGAACTTACGAATACCAAGATAATCAAACTTTACTTGAAATTTGAACATGTAAACACCATAAATGGGATTTCACATCAAATACCCTCTGAGTCATCACCTGTATGTATATCCATACCCGCTCACAACATGCTTATCTTTAGTTGGAAAATCATTCACAAAATAGTCGCTTAACGCCCATCACTTTATGCTTTACACAAATATTTCTATAGCTTTATTTTTCCATAAAGCTTTACATTCACAAATAACTCTAATTCTACATAAACTGCACCTCATTCGTTGCCACCGCCCCTGTCGCGCGACCACCGTGACCACCCCACGGCAACTCCACCTCGTCTTCCTCCCGCTACCTCCCGACCACCCCGCCGAGCCCCCATACCTCGTCTCCCCTTCTCGCCCTCGTCCTCCCTTCTCCTCACCCTTATTCCGGCTGCTCATCCTCGTCACCGCTCGCAAGCCTTAGTCAGCCACCCCGCAGCCAACATCTTCGCTATTGTTTGCTGCCGCCGAAATTCTTGCTCGCAACCGACAGCTCTCCTTGCTGTGCTCTTCGCTGCTGACAACCCTCGTCTGCAACCCCGGTAAATTTTTTCCACTTCTCATTTATTTGTGATACCATCTGTTATCTATATAATATTATTTGATTTATCTGTCGTCCACCAAAATTGAGAATGTGTGTTCCACTTGCCTATTAGTGTACAAATCTTTATTGAATATCTTACATGTTAAGAAAGATTAAGTATTACTAATGATTGATAGGATTGAATCTTTAATTGGGTTTGTTAAACTTAATTCAAATCTTGAAAATACATCGAACCGATTAGCTGTTTTAATTTCTAACTTGATCCGCATTATATGTTAGTAAAATTTAATCCTTTAAAGTTCTTGAAAATTTTCTATTTAGGATTAAGTTTGACATCACATATGGATGCTGGCAAATGTAGAGTTGTTTTTCAGTTAATCTATCAGCAAATTTCTCTTCAAATTGCTTTTCCTTTGTTCTTCAAATTTCTCTTCAAATTGCTTAATTATTATTTTAATTTATGGATCTCCTATTGGTAGTTCTGTATCTTGTACTTTTTATTTCGTTGACTTCATGTCATGTCCATTTGATTTCTACAATTATAATATATTAACCCCCTCTATTGATCGTTGTATCAAGTAAATCACCCTTTTAATGTGTTTGACTTGATATTCCATGTATTTGATGGAATTCTATTTTCTAGTACAAGATTATTTTTATATTACCATAAATTTGTTTTAATGAGTAACTTAGCTCGTGTATGTCTTTCATCAGCTCTCTGGGTTTTTTTTTCATACATAAATCATCATAGGATTTGAAGTTAACATCTCATATGGCATATTTTGATTCTTTTGTTGCTATCCTGTTTTTCCCTACATTTTTCCTCACCTTAACACTTTTCTTGAACCTTATAAGAAGCCCTCTTGAGGAAGCATGCATACCCTGTTATTATGGGGCCTGGTACAACTGCAAGTTTTCACCCAGTCCGTATGATATGATATTACCATAAATTTGCAAGTTTTCACCCAGTCCGTATGACATGGTGCCTGGATATAAAGTAGTCAATACTTCTTTTTTAGTTTCTTGTACTTCTGGAATATAAACTGTCATGTACTGTTGGTTCTCGTTTAGTTTAGCGTTCTGTCCATTATTGGTTGCTTATGACCTCGAATTGATTCTTGTTGCAAGCCTTGCTTTTGTTCACTTGCTTCATCTACTGGAGTAGCTACTCATATGTTTTGCATTGGGCCGCAAGAACACTGCAACGGACACAACCATTTTGTGCAGCAGATCAGGCTTCGATGAGGACTTTGGGCTTGGATTTTGGATCATTTTTGGCTGCCATTTTTTTGGTAGCCCAGCCTGATCAGTCTCTAGTCCATTTACCATAGTCCTCAAATCACGATCCTGCTCCTGCTTGCATCAGGATAATAAACATAAGGTGAATCAGCTTTCTTTATGATATGCTAATTCTAGTTCTTGAGCGGATGCTGCATATTCACCATAACCTGATTGATTCGCATTCAGATCCCGGGAGAATGAAAGGAAAGAGACTCATCATCCTCTATTGAATCAGAACATTGGAGATCTGGAGCTGCAGATTCGAATTGATCGACTGGGAAAGGAGTTTTCTCTATCTTTCAGAAAGACGTGTGGTGCGAAAGCAGAGATTCATGGGAGAGAGCAGCTATGGAATTTGACAGGTATCGGTATTGAACAGGGGTGTCTGCTCTGTCTACAGGGAAGCTTGGAAAGGCTTGTTTTAAAGTACAATCTGTGGCTGTGTATAGTGCGGGAGCCAGAATTTTCATCTACTGGGAGCGAAATTATTAGTTCTAAAAAATTTCATCCATAACTGTTTGAATATTGTTAAAAATTAAATTAGCATCAAACAAACAGCGCTTCTTTCAATTAAGGTAGTGAGCTTGTTAGGTTTCATTCCTATTTCCTAATGACGAGCAAAACCAAATTCATCAAAAACAGTCACGCCTAAATAGAAGGATTAGCTATTGATCAATTAGAAACAATTATAATAGAAAATCAATTTTCTAGTTATTTAAACTGTGTTCTAAAAAGAGCCTAAATGGTCACTCAATTTTCTACTAATATCTCATAAGAAATCATCTGATACTAATACTTGAAATCTCAACTTCTCAAGCTTAGTTATAAGTTTTAAGAGCCTCAAATCTCAATAGAAATTGCGACTTGCAACTTCAATCTCAAAGTTTCACATATTCTCAAATATCAAACTTCAAACCTAGATCTGCAACATCCGCTCATATTCTCGATAATCTCAAATCCTTTTTTTTAAAAATATATATTTTTTGAACAATCTCAAATCTCAAATAATTATCTCATATTCTTAAATATGAATTATATCTGATTCTGACTGAGAAAAAAAAAACTTTAAAATGTAGAAGAGAGCAACGTAAGAAAAGAGGGAGCGGATCAGGTCGGGTAGTGTGTGAGTGTGGGCCTCAGGGAGAGCGAGCTGTATGGGCTTACATTTAAAAAAAAATTAAAATAATTTTTTTTACAAGGGAGCTGTCCAAGCCCAGGGGAAGCGGCCGCTCACCCTGAGCTTGGTGTGGCTCCGCCACTGGCTGTGTAGCGTGCTCCAATCAGGTGGAAAGGCACGGCTAACTTGACTAGCTATGTAATATCAAAGGATTGAAGGACGATGTGCATACACATAAGAAAAAGAAAGAGAAGGCGCACAACGTTTGTAAACGAAAGAAGCTTGGGGCACAGGCTCCGCTCCACTCAGTAGGCGAGGACTAGATGCCGACTCTCATGCAGGTGGTAGGTCTCGAACTAAGAAGGTCAGTTCTCTACTTTATACAAATAGCGCATTTCAGTGGATTCTCTGAAGAGAGGATGGAGTTTTTTCAACTTTCACAGAGATAGATCTTTACATCATGGCACACTCAAGATTTAGACATCATAAAGAAAGTGAATCAAGTAGCTTACAGGAATCTTTACATATACTTTTTAATATAGAACAGAGAGAAAGTGAGATAGCATTACAGCAGCCCCCTTTCTTACCCTTAGCAATCTTTTCCAGTATTAGGTAACCTTACAAGACAAAAGACAAAACTACCCTCATACACTAGTTCTGTAACCACCAGCCACCCCCCCTCCTCCAGTGAGTAGATATCATATAGACACAGCTTGTCACACACTTCTTTGAGATTAGAACCTGATAGGGCCTTCGTAAAAATATCAGCAAGTTGTTCACCTGAGCGAACAAATGCAGGTAAAATGAGCTTTGCCAATACTTTCTCGTCCACAAAGTGAGATTCAATCTATTTCAATGTGCTTTGTTCTCTCGTGAAATACTGGATTTGAGGCAATGTGGATAGCAGCCTAATTATCACAATGCATATACCGCTTCTTCTACTTTGCCACCTCAATCCCAAAAAAGTATTTCAATAGACCAAGATCTTGAATATCAAACACCTTTGCCATATATTGCTTGACTTTAGCTACATGAATCTCATTATTCACATGCAAGGACATTGTCATCAACAGGAAACAGCTAACACAGGTTGTGTGTTGTTGTCCACAATGAATAAAGATAGAATGGTCAAAGACACTTCTTCTAAACCCAATAGTAAGAAGTGTGCTGCTGAGTTTATCAAACCAAGCTCGAGGAGATTGTTTTAATCCATAAATTCCTTTCTTCAACTTGCAGACGTGGTGGTGAAGAAGGAAAATACCCCAGAGGCATGGTCATATAAATCTCCTCTTGGAGTTCCCCATGAAGAAAAGCATTCTTAACATCAAGTTGATGAAGTGACCAATACTTATTCGTAGATATTGCTAATAAAAGAGGAATAGATGTAAATTTAGCAAACTCTATCAATCTAGAAAAATCTTTAGCTACCAAACAGGCGTTGTATCTTTCAACTGACCCGTTAGATTGAAATTTAACAGCAAACACCCAACAACAACCAACTAGTTTCCCTTCATGAAGAACAACAATTTCCCAAGTTTTCTGTCTGGTCAAAGCTTCCATTTCACTATCCTAGCGCGTTTCCATTCAGGTTCAGACATAGCCTCAGACACATTGGATGGAATAGGAACCGAATAGAGTAATGCAAAATATGTACAAAGTGATGAACTCAATGCATGATAAGAAAAAATTCTGATCAGTAGGATGTCTTGTACTAGGATGTCTAACATGTTGTCCTCTACAAAGGGTAATAGGAGGATTTTCAGTGGAGATCTCACCTGGAGAGTTGGATGATTGATCATGGTCGTCACCCTGATTCAGGATCCAATACTTGCTAGTCTCCTTCAGATGGTAATGGACATTCTTCAATATCATCTGCAACAAGAGCAGGTAAAGTAACATCATTGGACCCATGATCCATACTAGGGGTATAAACAAGTTCGGATTGATAAGAAATGTAAGGAACTTATTCAAAGAAGGACACATCCCTAGATACAAACTTCCTCCTCAGACTAGGACAATAACATTTATACCCCTTTTTAGAGGAAGACTACTGAGAAAGATACACCTTACGGCATGAGGTCCAAGTTTCTCACTAGTTGGACCGACAATATGAACAAAAGCAGTGCATCCAAAGATCTTTGGTGGAACAGAAAACAAGGGGGCATTTGGACATAGGATTTGAAGTGGATATTTCCACCAAGAACTAGAGAAGGCATACAATTAATCAAATATGCAGTCAAAAGGACAACTTCATCCCGATATGACTTGGGAACATTCTTTTCATGAAGAAGTATGCTCGAGTAACCTCAATCAAGTGCCTATCCCATTTTATTGGGGGGTTTCCATTGCAAGAAGATTGATATAGAATATCATTATCATTCCAATATTGTGGAAATTCTTAGGATGTACACCCCCCTCCCCCCCCCCCCCCCCCCCCCCGACCAACCTAAAGACTTGAAGTTTGACATCAAATTGAGCAACAAAAAATTGGAAATATTCTATACACTTCACTTTTCTTTTTCATCAAATAAAGCTATTCAATTTTCTCGTTGTGTCGAATAGTGGTTTGAATTTAAGTGAGCCTACTACCATGGCGGAAGCTAGTGGATCAGCTCTCCTTCAGGATCGGAGAATGAAAACTCCAAGCTTACTGCAACCTACACCAACTAGTAACCATTTGATATGGGCCAATCACCAATCACGGAAACTGTCACTCGTAATGACTAATTTCATCTTGTCTATTTTTCGTATATTAAGACGATCGATGAAGGTTTCAGTAAAAAGTTTTTTTTATCTTTTGGAACGGCGCATTGATAGGGGCCATATTCTTCTCTAAGTTACTAAACTAAGCCACTTCAAGATTCAATAAAAGTATAGTTATTCATCTGGCCTAATGAGTGTTTATATCTGTCTATACTACTTACCTATTATCACTAAGATCTTGACTTCTATTTGCATTTCATTTATAGTGGATTCTCTTATTAGAGGTAGCATATCATATAAGGGCAAGATATGATTTTAAAAAGCAAACATTATTTGCTTAATATCAGCAGAAAGAAGGCCTATTATATTAGGGCTCACATTTTCTTTGTTTCAAGATAACAATCGTCTTGACGAAAAAAGAGAATGTTGTAAAGTGAAAGAGAACCCATGTGCTAATATAGATCAGGACGGAAGGATGAAATAATAACCTATTAAGATGCCTTTCTCAGACCTTAGTGTCACCCACCTTATCCAAACAAAATAGAAAGGTGCAAGCTTGTTGACTGCCCTAGACCCATGCTTGGCGAATGACTCCTGCAATGGTATGGAGCTAGTCTACCTAGCTTTGCTTTCGTTGCCTTTGATGGAAGAAGGAGCCCTCATGTCTGAGGCTCCTAGTTGGAAGGAGGGACAGAACGTTAAGCCAAGTGAAAGCAGGGGTCAGATTGATTTATTTTTGGCACACCAGTTGGGAGAAGGTGGGCTTTCTTCCATTTTCATTTATGATTGACTGGCACTTATGCTATTCAATTTCACGACGCAATGAGGCAAGTGATTCCATAACATAGTTAATAAGGAGTCAAGATCAGGAATCTCGTCCATGAAAGGGCGGAGAACCCTTCTGTAGTATAGGTTTGCTAATCGATTTCAAATGTCGTAGTTCGAATTGCTTCATCCTCCGTTGGATCGGATACCCCATACTTGGTTGTGGTTGGAGAAAATTCGCAAGCACCTTAGAACGTGAGAAAAGGTGCCTATAGGCATAATATGTAAGTTAAAAGGGAGTTTTCTGAGTTTATAGCTTGTCACTTCAGTTCTTGCTTACAATCCATAACATTGTAAAATGATTTATTCCCTGGAATCTGATAGTAAAGAGAAGTTAAGCTATGCCCGAGTTGAAGGTGTGTGGCGTACTATTCACTTTCAGTCAAGTAGTATACACCGCCAACAAAGATAAGCAATACAGGGTCTTCAAGAAAGAGGTTGTTAGGAAAACTGAGGATTTTGTTGAGTCTTTGACACAATCAACACAAACCACCAAGCACAACTAAATTGCACCAATCACACAAAGCACACAAGATTGTCTCGGTTGGGGCTTTCGCCTTAATCCGGGGGAGGAAGAGTCGAGATGTTATTTCAACTAGAGAATATATTAGAATATTACAATTCTTACCACGACCCTCTTTCTCTCAAGCCTAACTGGAACTTGGTTTCTGCTTACAATGGAGAAACTCTCTCACCCACTCAAATGAAGTACTCTCTTCTTCTATTCGGCACTCAATACAATCATATCATTTTAGGAGCTGTTTACATTGTATTTATAGATCTAGAGAAACCCTAGTTTTGAATCTTGATACAATAGCCATCTAATGTATACTGAATAGATAAACATACAATTAGAGCCGTACGATCTAATCAGAAGACAAAGTGGGCTTCAATCGAATCAACAAACCCGCACCCAAAAATCCATCAGCGCCGTGGACGGTCGACCACACATAGTTGCGGTCGACCGCAACTCCTAAACCATAAACCCGAGAAGGTGACAGTCGACCACACAGTCGACTGTCCCTTTCTCTGTTGGCTGCTACTGTTACTGTCAGCCCTGCTTCCCAACAGACAGAAAAATAGACACGCAACTGAGACCCAGCGAATAATATACATTATCTATAAGCTGTACAATTATAAGCTCAACAAGATATTTATAATACATTCACGCAGGCAAATATAATGATCACATGAGTTGGAAATAGAATAACCATCATTTGGGTAATACATCAATCATCGGGTCAAGATGCCCGGGAATACAAGGTGCCATAATTAAAATAGTACAATAAGCAGTTCGTTATAACAACTAGATAAAATAGCGACCGAAAGAAAAACAATATGAAGTAGTACAAATGTAGCAGCGATCGTCTAGAAGGTCTGTTCCTCGGGTCCATCAGTACCTGTATATTATTAACTCAAAGAAAAATGAAAAAGTACCCGTTAGAGCAAGCTCCGGGCAGCAAGTAACAACAAGCAGTAAAAGGGATAATATAACAAGATATAACATGGAAGAAATAAGAAGTAGCAGTGCAAATACAATATGAAAGGAAGCAAAGAACTGGGACAATATGATCATGTAACTGATAACCGTAAACTAGTGTAATCAAGACTTCAAAGTATAATCAATTGATAATCAAGTCTCAATTAATCAATAATCATGTAATCAAAAATCGAGTCATGTAATGAAGAGTCATGTAATCAAGAATCATGTAATCAAGAATCATGCTTAGTGAAAATCTCGAGTTTATCTATTTTATTAACTTATCTAATGCACACAATCATGTGTCCCATACCACAAGTTCGGTACATATCAATCATGTGACGTTTAGACTTAAGTAGCGAATTCTATAGAATTATGTACTCGGGTCTTTCAGTGATAGTATCAAGACATGTAATCAAGAATTGTGTAATCAAGAATTATGTAATCAAGAATCAAGAATCACTATTTCGGAAAACACGGACCCCATTCCGAGTATACTCCTCTATGTTGTTCATTACTAAACTGTACCCTTATGACCCCTGGTTTGTTGTTCTTTATAATTAATTATGAACATGCACTTGGTACGAATAGTGGAACAGTGTAATCAAGACAGTTTAATCAAGAAAAATATCAAGGACGGTAATCATGGGTATGGGTATGAGATGTGAAATAGGTACATGTATCGAGGATAGTCATCATGGAATTATCAAGTGGTATAAATTGCATTATATGAGAAAATCTATCAACCTATTATATCTATACAAGTTATTATTATAAGAACAACAATATATATAGTTCAGTTCATTAAATATAAAAAATAACCGGTTTATATACAAAAACGTAGAGATGAATTTTTAGACAGCAATACCTATCTGCGTTCAAATTCACTTTACCGTTGCTACATGAAAGTAAATAATTCCGTCAGAGATTTTAGAAAGTAGACTCTCTTCCGGTTCCAACGCATATTCACACGATACATTCTAGAGATAGTAGTTATGCGTACAATTTCATTCTTCGTAGGTTTAGATGTTTCGTGCACATTCTGAAAATTCAGAGTCACAATACTAAAACATCAATAACTTACAATTTATACATTGAATTGAGAAACAGTAAGATGTTCTGGATTTTAGACTCGATGGGCTACGATTTTCATGTAGAAAGTTCTTCGATCCAGTATCAGGGAACATGGTCTAATTCTCAGTACAAGAGACAGGTCAGTGGTCCCGTGCAGGTTCAGAATTTACAATATGACAGTACTAAAATCGTGATATCTCACAATCTATAAATCGGAGTGTAAAACCGTAAGATGTTCTAGATTCTAGACTCGATGGGCTACGATTTTCATGTAGAAAGTTTTCAATTTCGATGAAGGAAACTAGGTCAAATTCTTAGTGCAAGGTCAAGAAATTTAGAGATAACAAAGTTGAATATTCGATATTCGATAGCACTATTCGAAGTGTGTTAATGGTTCACTCTTGAGTTGATATAGCATGAAACAAATGACTAGAACGGAATTTGACAATAAAACATGATGATAACTAGACTACTTGCCACGAGTTCAAGGAAAATGGTTGTACGAGAACAAAAAGAGTGTATAAGATATTTGCCTTATAACGTGACGATTACGATGGTGGTGTTAACCACGGAAAGAAGAAGCGACGTCGGCAACGGATAGTGGCACAACAGCGGAAAGAATGGCAGCAAGACGTTAGCGAGCGAGCAACGGTAGCAACGGTGAACGACGGCGATGAGCAATAACAACAACGAGGAGATGACGCGGCGTGCGGAGACAGAGTGAGTTTGGGTTGTTTTTGGGGTTCACGGGGCCGTAGAAGCGGAGTTGTCAGCTCGAAGGTGGAGGATAAAGTGGAGCTCGGGTTGTAGAAGGCAAAAGAAGAGGATGGCGAGAGGAGCTTGGGTTTTGGAAAAGCAAAGAAGAAAAGAAGGAGTAGAGACAGTGAGTTGGAGATTGTTGCATGTGTGTATATATATATATAAAGAAAGGGGGAGAGAGATAGACAATATGCATGCAAGTGTGTATGTATGTGTATAAAATATAGGCAGTGGGAGGACGTAAGCTGCATGGTGTGAATATATATATATATTGTAGGTTAGGCAGTAGGGAGGAGGTGTGTATATATTGAAAATGTAAAAGAAGAAAGAATAAGGGTTTGATAGAAGAGAGAATTAGGCAGTAGTAGAGGTGGTGGAGGCAGTAGAGTAGGAGAAAATTGAGAGAGATATTGATCGTATGCAGAAGTGGAGAAGTAATGATTATAGGAAAGGAGAAAAAGAAGTGTAGGGAGGAAGAAAATAAGGTGTAGGAGAGCAGAGTTAGGTTAGTTGTTGGATTAAGAATTAGGATTAGGATTAGGCTAATCAGGGTTAGAATTTGTATTTAAACTTCGATCGAAAAAATCACAAAATTATAGAATTGTTCAGAAAAATATTCTGGCTCTAGATAAAGAGTCCAATGAGAAGAAAAAAAAATAAAAACTGATAATTGGAATACAAAAATTCACGTAATAAAATACGTACAATTGGAACAGGGGGTTACAGTTACTGACTGTTTCTTCTTCACTTCGATCATTCACTTCGAACCCTCCACTTATATCACCATCTTCTCTTCACACCGAATAAGTATGCAAGACATAAAATCCAACAATCTCCACATTGGATTGCATACTCATGAATTCAAACATGTGTGATTTAAAACTCTTCTAGACCTTTCTTCTCCGCTTTGTAAATAACACGTTTCTATGACTTCTTCTGCTAGTTGAACAAACCTCCACCTATTTTCCTCCAGCTGCGTGCCCCCTCAAGGGCACACCCCTATAGATGTAATCATGGATGTGCCACCCTCCACACGAACTCCACCAACATCAAGGCTCTCTGTACCTTCCAACAGTATTCGAACGTTGCAGTCTTGATTGGTAATTCTAGTGACGTTTACTAGATGATGCTTTAGGAACAATGTGCTTTCATATACTCGGCCGAGTTTTTCTGCTCCCACAAAGCTGGTAGAGGTTAGGCTGACCCTGCCCAATTCTCTTCTTACCCTTCATTACTGATATGGCTAAAAATGGGGTTTAATCGGAATCGTCCAAATCAGGCGTGAATCTTGAAGCCCAGGGACAAAACGGTAATTTCACCCACCAATGGGTCTGAAGCGGGTACTGGTTCTCCTTCTTGGAAACCCACTAACCCGCGAACGGATCCACCTCAACTGGGTACGGGTCCCGACCCGATACAAACCCAGTCCGACAGGATAGAATTAGGGTCTCTGATTGAACCAGATCAACGGGCCTGATTCGCGACTATCCTCTCACCGGGAATTAGGGATTACATTCCTTATCTAATCACAGGGATTACATTCCTAATCTGACCCCAACGGCGACTATAAATACCCCCCATCCATCTCCATTAAGAGGTAATCAATACTTTTTCAATAAAAAGCTCTTTCTTAATCATTCAGATTACTGACAAGAGCGTCGGAGGGTGCGTCGCCGGGATCCATCCCGGTGTCTCGCACTTCTTTGCAAGGTGAACTGCGGGAGTCAGCGGTCAAACTCCGGCGGAACAGGTTAGGTGTTTGCTATTCAGGTTTTCCAAGAATCCACAAATACTGTCTGTTTACCCCCACACCAGATTCAGTGGTAACAGATTGGCGCCATCTGTGGGAAAACTAACGAATAGCATCCTCCCCTCCTCCCGTTGGTCAGATTCCTCCAGCCATGCCTCCTAGGAAAGTCAGATCCAGAGGGTCCAACCGAGGACCCAACCCCGATCAGCAACAAGAAATTCCCATCCAACCTGCTCAACAGCAGGGGCAACTTCCTCCTCCAGGGGAAGACCCACTCCAACAGGACCTTCCTCCTTCCTCCTCAGAATCAACCTCCCCCTAAAGGTCCTAATCCTCAGAAACAGCCTCTCCTTCCGGACCATGTCTCCATCCACAATGCCTCTTCGGATTCTATGGCCTCCCATAATCCCCGAGCTTCCTGACTTCCAACAAAAAGTCCCCAATCAGCCGAAAGATGTGGATCTTCGCCACCGTCTGGACGAAAAGCGGGCCCGAGAGGGAGCCTCCTGCCAACAACGTCCGGATGAGCGATCTCCTCACCGCCGAAACTACAGAAGGTCCCCGATCCGAAGAGAGCGGAGATAGTCCCCCGAACATCACAGAAGAATACCACGTTCCCCCGCCGGTCGGCAACACCCTAGGAACGATGAGGCACCCATCACCCGTGCCGAGTTTCAGCAGTTCCAAGCAACCGTCCTACAAGCTCTCAACCTCCGTCCCAATAACACCAATGCTCCGAGGATTCCCACTCCCCCTCGGGTTCGAAGTCCTCGTCAGCGGTCCCTTACTCCTCCCCAAGCTCCTAGCAATCCTCAGCGCATGCCAAGTCCTCGCCGCTCCAGGAGCTACCGTCATCATAACCCCTGCTCTCCCTCGTACGAAGACGAGTCTAGAGGCTCTCCTGATTATCGTCGAAGGGATGACGCTGTATACCGCCGTCTCCATGAGATGGAGAGGCGCTTGGGTCAGTTAGACCAAGAAGAAGAGCTCAGAGGAAGGACTCTTCGTCCTAGCCGACCTCCTTTTTCCCGAACCATAATGGATGCACCCGTACCAATCGGCTTCAAGCCTCCTCAATTTGAGACCTATTCCGGGGAGACTGACCCCGTCGACCACATCGAAAGCTTCAAAACCCTCATGCTCATCCACCAAGCTTCCGATGCTCTGCTCTACAAAACCTTCCCCGCAACTCTCAAGGGTCCAGCTCGAGAATGGTACTCTCGCCTCGCCCCATCCTCAATATTCTCCTTCGAGCAATTCGAGACCCTCTTCGTCACCCATTTTGTAAGTAGTCGTAGGACTGAGAAGACCAGTATCTCGCTACTGTACCTCCACCAAAAGAAGGGTGAGAAGTTGAGAGACTATGTGAAGAGGTTCATAGCTGAAGCCAGGTCCATAGCATCCCTCGACCAGTCGGTCGCTGTAGCAGCATTTCAATCCAATGTCCTCAATTCCAACCTCCGCTCCTCCCTCGCCAAGAAGCCCCCACAGAACTTCTCTGACCTCCTCCTCCGAAGTGAAAAGTATATTCGTGTCGAAGAAGCCGAGCACTGTCCTAATTTGGAGGGGTCTTCCTCCGGGTTTAAGAGAAAGGGAACAGAAGAGGAAGGAGCCAAGAAGCTCCAGAAGGATAACGCCGGCCAGTGCCGACCTCCCCCCAGATTCGAGAAATTTACTCCTCTCACCACCAATGTCTCTACCATTCTGATGGAAGTTGAGAAGGAAGGGGTCATACCCCCTGCTCCGAGGATGAACACCCCTCGCCAAGAAAAGGGATAAAGAGAAGTGGTGCCGTTATCACCGGGACCACGGCCACGATACAAATGATTGTCGGGCCTTGAAGAATGAAATAGAAGCCCTCATCCAGAGGGGGCAGCTGACCAGATTCGTGAGAAAGGACCGAGCTGACCTTCCTCCCCCGCCTCGGGGGGCTAATAAGCGTCCGGAACGCGATGAAATGCCCGACTTCGAAGAGGAGCGCGTCCTACACCTCATTCATGGGGGGCCAATGGGGGGCTCCTCAAACTCCTCTCGAAAGGAATTTATAAGAGAAGTCAATTCGGTCCGCGCCACCCCTCCTCCCAAAGGCCTCGGAGTGCCCGTCACATTCTCATACGAAGATCTTGAAGGTGTCCGCACCCCCCATTGTGACGCACTCGTCATCAACCTCCACATGGCGAACTTCAAAGTGGAGAGGATCCTAGTGGACAATGGCAGCTCCGTTAACATCCTCTTCTTCGCCGCTTTCAAGGGCCTCAAACTCTCCCGAGATAGACTCAAGCCCACCGGCTACACGCTCCATGGGTTCACGGGAGTGCCAGTGACTATTGAAGCGGTGATCACCCTCGACGTAACCGCTGGCAAAACTCCTACTACCCGAACGGAAGCGATGGACTTTATGGTTGTGGATGTCCCTGCAGCTTACAATGTCATCCTAGGCCGACCCGGCCTAGCAGCTCTTGAAGCCGTTCCTTCGGCGTACCATCTGAAGATGAAATTTCCCACCCGGGCCGGAGTAGGGGAAGTAAGGGGCAATCAGGAAACGGCACGTAAGTGCTACATGACCTCTACCGTCGGTCCAGTCCTCTCCCTAGAAACTCTGAAAATACCTCAAGACGCTGCCCGGCCAACGTCCGAGCCGGTGGATGAGTTGGAGGAAGTGCTCTTCTCCGAGCAAGACCCAAGCCGAAAGTTCTTTGTTAGCAAGACCATCCGCCCTATGCTTAGACATAGTCCAGTGCATCCGAAGGAATCGAGACCTCTTTGCTTGGTCAGCTACAGACATGCCCAGAATTTCCGAAGAGCTCTTGGTCCACCACCTCAGCGTTGTTCCGGAGTCCAAACCGGTTCAACAGAAGAGGCGCAAGTTCGTCCCCGAGCGCCAATTAGCTATAAAATAGGAGGTGGACAAGCTCTTGAAGGCCCGGTTCATACAAGAGGTGAACTATCCCGAGTGGTTGTCGAATGTAGTAATGGTGAAGAAGTCCAATGGGACTTGGAGGATCTGCATCGATTTTACCGATCTCAACAAGGCTTGCCCCAAAGATCCCTTCCCTCTTCCGAGTATTGACACTTTGATTGATGCCACCTCGGGGCATGAACTCCTCAGCTTCATGGATGCCTTCTCAGGCTACAACCAGATCCAGATGTTCCCCCCGGATATCCCGAAGACATCATTTGTGATCGATCAGGGCCTCTATTGCTACAGGGTTATGCCCTTCGGTTTGAAAAATACAGGCGCCACATACCAACGCCTCGTCAACAAGGTTTTCCAAGCTCAAATCGGCCGTAATATGGAGGTATACGTTGACAACATGCTTGTAAAAAAGCATCCGAGGTGCCGATCATGTAACCGACCTCCAGGAGGCGTTTGATGTTCTGAGAAAGCACAACATGAGACTCAATCCGAAGAAGTGTGCGTTCGGAGTCTCGTCAGGGAAGTTCCTTGGCTTCATGGTCAGCCAACGAGGAATTGAAGCTAACCCTGAGAAAATCAAGGCCATACAAGACATGGCCCCTCCCAAGAATGTTAAGGAAGTTCAGAGGTTAACAGGCCGCCTGGCCGCCATAGGGCGCTTTCTCTCGAAGTCCGGGGAGAAATGCCTCCCCTTCTTCAAAGCCCTCAGGGGGGCTAAAGGTTTTGAATGGGGTCAACAGCAACAGGAGTCTTTCGACCAGCTCAAGGCTTACCTCGTCAATCCTCCTCTCCTCAGCAAACCAGTTCCTGGTGAACCCCTCTACCTCTACCTGGTAGCCTCCGAGCAGACCCTCAGTACCGTTTTAGTAAGGGAAGAAGACCGGGCTCAAAAGCCCATTTACTATGTGAGTAGGGTACTCCGGGATGCTGAGCTCCGCCATCCGAGAATAGAGAAGATGGCTTACGCCCTGGTGATGACCGCAAGAAAGCTTCGCCCGTACTTTCAGTCCCATTCGGTTGTCGTTCTTACCGAACAACCGCTGAAGCAAGTCCTCCACAAGCTAGAGACCTCGGGTCGCCTGATGAAATGGTCTATTGAGCTGAGCCAACATGATATAACATATCAGCCTCGGACCGCGATCAAGGCTCAGGTCCTAGCAGAATTCATAGTTGAAAGTACCATCCCCGAGTTTAGCCAACCAATGAAGGGACCACCTATCTGGTCGGTTTATGTGGATGGATCCTCCTGTAACGAGGGAAGCGGAGAAGGGGTCATTCTGGCAGACCTAGATGACTTCATCCTCTAATACTTCCTCTGTATAAACTTCAAGGCCTCCAATAACGAAGCAGAATACGAGGCACTTATAGCCGGCCTTGGGATGGCCCGCAATGCAGGGGCACAACGGCTTCGGATCTTTAGCGACTCTCAGCTAGTCGTAAATCAGGTCCTCGGCAAGTATGAAGCACGCGACGACAGGATGGTTAAATACTTAGCCAAGGTCATGAGCCTCATGGCACTATTTGAAGAAGCCCTCATCAACGAATACCCTGAGAAGAAAATGCTCAGGCCGATGCCCTCTCCAAACTAGCCTCTTCCTCCCTTCAATGTCTCGAGCAGACAGTCTTGATTGAAGTTCTTCTGAAGCCAAGTATAGAGGATGAAACTTCCGACTCAATAGAGTCGCTGCCTGTCCTGCTTGAAGACAACTGGATGAAGTCCCTCGTCGAATTCTTAAGGGACGGAATCCTCCCCGAGGATCCCAAGGAGGCTCGAAGAGTGAGAACCCGAGCTGAGCGTTACACACTAATCGGAGGTATTCTATATAAATGCTCTTTCACACAGGTAGACGGTAGATCGTACCTGAGATGCCTCTCCCCCAGGCAAGCCGAATACGCCCTACAAGAACTTCATGAAGGACATCGGCGGGGCACATTCAGGGTCCAGAATTCTCGCCCGCAAAGTGTTGAATTACGGATATTTCTGGCCCACTCTCCTACGAGACGCCGAACGACACGTTCGGCAATGCAGCTCCTGTCAGAAGTACTCCGACATCTGATGCCTCCCACACGCTCCACTCACTTCCCTATCAAGTCCAGTCCCCTTTGCAATGTGGGGGATGGATTTACTAGGGCCATATCCACCGGCTCCCGGACAGTTCAAGTTCTTAGTCGTGGCGATCGACTACTTCTCAAAATGGATAGAGGCCGATCCCTCCCTTGGCCACGATCACTGAGAACAAGGTCGTTCATTTCTTTTGGAAGAGCGTGATCTGCCGATTCGGCATCCCCCGGGTCTTGATAACAGACAACGGAACCCAGTTCACCGGGGCTGCCTTCCGAGCTCTATGCGAAGACCTTGCCATCCAACACCGGTTCTCCTCCGTTTCTAATCCCCAGTCGAATGGCCAAGCCGAAAATGCTAACCGACAGATCCTCTCCGGCATTAAGAAGAGGTGGATAAATGTTCCAAAGGGTTATGGGTCGATCAGCTTCCCAACGTGCTGTGGAATTACCGCACCACAAAATGGACCCCCACAGGAGAGAGCCCATTTAATCTCACCTATGGGTCCGAGGCCATCATCCCCCTAGAAGTCGGAATACCCTCTCCTCGTCTAATAGCTTATGAAGAAGAGCAAAACGCCAGAGAGCTCCGAGCAAATCTAGACCTGATAGATGAGATCCGAGAAAGAGCTGCCATTCGTCAACAAAGCTACCGAAGAAGGATCGAGTTGGCGTACAATAAAAGAGTCCGTCCTACCGACCTCAAAGAAGGGGACTTGGTCCTCAGGAAGCTAGCCATCTCTTTCCCCGGACAGAAGAGCAAACTGGCTCCAAATTGGGAGGGACCCTATAAGGTCGCAAAAGTGGTTTGCCCCAGCACATACAGACTAGAAGATCTCGAAGGCAGGGAAATCCCCAGGACTTGGAATGCCGACCATCTCTTAAAATACCAAGAGAGGGCACCAACGCCTCCCTAAGTATTCTGGAATGTCGAACCGTTCCACTCCTATTACTTGTAATGTTTTTCTTTTATTTTTCTTTTGTAATAACAGCTCGCAACTTTAGAAGCAGCCGACCATTAGTCATCAATAAAGAAAGCTTTTTCATATTTTACTTGTGAAATTGTTTGCATCACCCTGCCTCTGCTCTTCACTCTATCGATGGTTCGAAGTCCAACACTTGGCTCGATTCTGCTTCGCAAGTTCGCTCCTAAGCGAGCTAGAAGCAGGTCGCCATTCGGAACCGCTCCTACAACCGTTGAACAACTCTACCGATGGTTCGGAGTCTAACACTTGGCTCGATTCTGCTTTGCGAGCTCGCTCCTAGGCGAGCTAGAAGCAGGTCGCCATTCGGAACTGCTCCCACAACCGTTGAACAACTCTACCGATGGTTCGGAGTCCAACACTTGGCTCAATTCTGCTTCGCAAGCTCGCTCCTAAGCGAGCTAGAAGTAGGTCGCCATTCGGAACTGCTCCCACAACCGTTGAACAACTCTACCAATGGTTCGGAGTCCAACACTTAGCTCGATTCTGCTTCGTGAGCTCGCTCCTAGGCGAGCTAGAAGCAGGTTGCCATTCAGAACTGCTCATACAACCGTTGAACAACTCTACCGATGGTTCAGAGTCCAACACTTGGCTCAATTCTGCTTCGCGAGCTCGCTCCTAGGCGAGCTAGAAGCAGGTCGCCATTCGGAACTGCTCCCACAACCGTTGAACAACTCTACCGATGGTTCGGAGTCCAACACTTGGCTCGATTCTGCTTCGCAAGCTCGCTCCTAAGCGAGCTAGAAGCAGGTCGCCATTCGGAACTGCTCCCACAACCGTTGAACAACTCTACCGATGGTTCGAAGTCCAACACTTGGTTCGGTTCTTCTTTGCAAGCTCGCTCCTAGGCGAGCTAGAAGCTAGGCGAGCTAGAAGCAGGTCGCCATTCGGAACTGCTCCCACAACCGTTGAACAACTCTACCGATAGTTCGGAGTCCAACACTTGGCTCGATTCTGCTTCGCAAGCTCGCTCCTAGGCGAGCTAGAAGCAGGTCGCCATTCGAAACTGCTCCCAAAACCGTTGAACAACTCTACTGATGGTTCAGAGTCCAACACTTGGCTCGATTCTGCTTCGTGAGCTCGCTCCTAAGCGAGCTAGAAGCAGGTCGCCATTCGGAACTGCTCCCACAACTGTTGAACAACTCTACCGATGGTTCGGAGTCCAACACTTGGCTCGATTCTGCTTCGCAAGCTCGCTCCTAAGCGAGCTAGAAGCAGGTCGCCATTCGGAACTGATCCCACAACCGTTGAATAACTCTACCGATGGTTCGGAGTCCAACACTTGGCTCGATTCTGCTTCGCGAGCTCGCTCCTAGGCGAGCTAGAAGCAGGTCGCCATTCGGAACTGCTCCCATAACCGTTGAACAACTCTACCAATGGTTCGGAGTCCAACACTTGGCTCGATTCTGCTTCGCAAGCTCGCTTCTAAGCGAGCTAGAAGCAGGTCACCATTCGGAACTGCTCCCACAATCGTTGAACAACTCTACCGATGGTTCGGAGTCCAACACTTGGCTTGATTCTGCTTCGCAAGCTCGCTTCTAAGCGAGCTAGGAGCAGGTTGCCATTCGGAACTGCTCCCACAACCGTTGAACAACTCTACCGATGGTTCGGAGTCCAACACTTGGCTCGATTCTGCTTCGCAAGTTCGCTCGTAAGCGAGCTAGAAGCAGGTCGCTATTCGGAACTGCTCCCACAACCCTCGAGCAACTCTAACGATGGTTCGGAGTCTAGCGTTCGGCTCGACTGCGCTCATTCAATACCCCGAGCCGAGCGGACGAGGAACCGACCCTCATATATGGAGAAAAATTCTGCCGAACCAATTTCGCCGTTAGATCATCTCAAAATGCGTACTCGAACGTGATGAACGGATCAGATCGTGCCACGTGTCCACAAAACGACAAGATAGTGTTTTTTGGAAATTCGTGCCCCCACCTCGTGAGGCGTGCCACGATCATGATCGACCGTCTAGATGGAGCCATGTGGATTGCATCTGAAATCCGAGCTATCGCACCGCGGAAAGCGCAGTGTTGCCTCGGTATGCTTCGAGCTAAAACACTCGAAGAAGATAACTATGGGTCCTTATGGTTCAGTTTTAAGGGTAAGGCAACCACGGAACAACAATGAACAAAGCAACTTCGATTTTATTAAAACACTCGGTAAATTTACAAGGCAGACAGTTACAGCGGGAAAGCAACTAGATAAATTTACAAGGCATGTTATTGCAACAACAGGGACGATGCAAGAAGTAAAAGGCTCGATGCAACTCGTTCAGTGCCTCCTCGGGACAGGGACGTTCGGATTAAGAGACAATCGGGGTTTCCGTCTTTTTATCTCCGAGCTTGTCTCCAGGCCGACGAATTGCGACACCGCCTCGTCACTAATCCTAACGGTGGCTCCGACTGAGGCTCCACTCGAGCTAACAGCTACTCCGCTTTGTGCGTCGACGGCTGTCCGACCAATAACTTGGCCACGAGTCGCTAGCTCGTAAAAGGTGATCCCTCGTTCTCTCTCCTCGCGGGTGCAGGAAGTGCTGCGGACATTAGCTCTCACGGGCTGAGGCTTCAGTCGAGCCACCTCCTCCTCGAGCTCAACGATCCTATCCTTCAGAGTGTCGTCCTTAACCATTATCTTGAATCAAGGAAGTTTTGCCGAACCGGGGCACTCAGCGCTATCGGATATAATACGACGTAAGTTAGTCACCTCGATGCTCTTGTCAATTGTGACCCTCTGCAGCTGTTCGACCTTCCTCGCGAGCTCGGCTCGCTTGGCTCGCACCGAGGCTAGCTCCTCCTTCGTCGAGAACTCCTCCTTCGTCGAGAACTCCTCCTCGACTATCCGTAGGTGATGAACCTCGGCCAGCAGCTCACTGTACTTCTTCTCTACGTTGAGCGACACTCTTCAGATCAGCTCGATCTCGCCCTCGAGTCGAGCCTCGCGAGATTGCTTAAACAGCTCGGCACGACGCCAAGCTGCTACGGTATTGGGGGCATGTTCGAGGATCTGAAATACAAGAACGTCACAACTAGGAAACTACAGACCGACCCAAACACTTGCACAAATTTGAAACGAAAATTTTCATTCATAAAGGAAGAAGCGGTGGCCAGTCTGCAAAAAGGCATTACATTTTTAAAGAAGAAAAAAAAGATTACAAAAAGACGAGGAGATCAGGGGTCCACCTGCATCGTCGGCTCAACCACAGGCGCTTCGCCAGACAGCCCCTCATCTCTCACCCCGACCTGGGGGTTGGTCACATCCACCTCGGCAACCACCTCGTCATCGTCGTCGCCCTCTCCCTCGTCTCCTTCGCCTCCCTCCTCTTCGCCATCTGATGCAGATCCGGGCCACAGCCTGTAGCCAACCCGTTGAAAGCTGGGGACGCGGTCCTGGACATGGTCGAGCGCCCTCTGGTAGGACATCTCCATGTTCGTGGCCATATGCGCCTTCGCCTCGGCCTCCGCCTCGCCCCTGATCTTCGTCGCCAAGGCATCCTTCTCCGCCTTCGCCTCCGCCAGGGCCTTCGCTGACGCCACCTGCTCCTTGACAGCCTTGGCAGCTTTGGCAGCCTCTTCAACAAGCCGCCCCTTTACTCGCTCCAGGTCGGCCACAAGGTCGGCAACCTGGACCTCCAAGCCCTCGGCTCGCCTCTGCTCAGCCTCGAGCTGCCGAACCGCCTTCACTTTGTCCGCCCTGTCCTTATCACTGGCGGCCTTCAGCTCCTTCTCCTGTTCGGCGAACGCTTCGAGGAGATGGTTAAAGTGGCAAGTGGCCTGCCAAAACAAAGGATAGTGAGAACAAGATTACAGCCGAACGGCAGACTTGAAGAAATTCTCAGGGTGAGAGCATGCGACACTTACCGATACGAGCGACCGAGCAACCTCATAGGTATCGTCGCCAACCGTCCCCGCCTTTAGCGCAGCTCGGTCCTTCGGGGTCGCCAAGTGTTTGACGGCATACATCGACATCTACGAGTTCCCGAGGAATCCATCATGATTCTTGACTCGCCAGTTCGGAATGAACAGCTGCTTGTGCTGCTCAGTCAAGATCACCTCGGCCTGAGCAGTCAACGGCGGAGCCTCAAGCGACAATGCCGCCGAGATGTCGAAAGCCCCACCGACCGGGGTAGAAGCAACAGGAGCCGAGGGCTCATCGGCAACAACCACCGTCGACGAGGGGACCTCAGCAACGGGGGGAGGTGGAATAACTGCCGAAGCAACTTTGAGAGGCTGACCTGACGAGGCGGTCGTGCTCGGCCTCTTCCTCTTCCTTCCATCGGCCACCTCACCCCTCTTGTTCATCATGGCCGTAAAGTCCATCTTCGGTGCTTCTGTACCAAACAACAAACAAATTGAGAGTTAGTGAAACGAGCTAAAGACTTAGAAAAAAAATGCGAGATGTCAGGAGCGTACTCGGGTCGATCGGACTAAGGCCTGACCCGTATAGCACCTCCTCGGTCATCTCCCTCCAACTCAACATCGGGAGGGCCACGATCTTCCTCGCCACTTCCTCCTCGGCCGCAGTCAGTTCCGGGTCGGCCCTCGCGAACTTTGGCACCTCTACTTTCCATCGGCTCGAAACTTGCAGCATCGATGGCTCCCTCAATATGAAGAACTTCTCCTTCCAGCCTTTGATCGAGTCCGGGTTTTCTATAATCCGAACGCCTTTCCTCGGCGCCAGGTAGTATCGATGTTCGGTCTTGTGCATCTAATTTATCCGATACATGCTTCGGAAGACCGTCAGGTCCGGCTCGACCTCGGCATTGCGGCACTGCAGCAGGAAGGCGTTCAAATGGCACCACGTGTTCGGCATGAATTGGGTCGGCGCAAGGCAGTACCACCCGAGGACCAGACGAATGAAGGGGTGCAAGGGAAAGCGCAGTCCGGCGTTCAGAGAGTCATAGTCGAACATGCACATATCTGACGACGACAGCTTGGAGTACGCTCGCATCCCAGGGTCGGGGAGAATTAGCTTGTACTCCGGAGGGATGGCGAACCCTTTTCTGATCCGGAGCAGGTCCCTCTCAGATAGCACTGATCCAATTTCATCCGCCTCGGTAGTCAGAACCGGGTTGTTCACTTCGTAAACTTCCGACTGACCGATGATCGCCTTCTTCATGAGGTCGCCCTCGTACTGCCTAACCCCAGCGTGCCCTGACAGTACACAAGGGTATCGGCCCGTCTCAGGGGCTTGCCTCGGATTCTCCACAATCACCTCGACCACAGGAGATTAGTCCACTACCCTCCTCTTGTTCTTCTCCTTCCTTGCCTCGGCCACAGACGGCTCGGCTACTTGCTTCCCCTTCCTTCGGATCTCCATCTGCCTCCTCTCCTCGGCACCACTATCGCCCGAGGACGAGGCCTCACTCCCCGAGTTCACCCTTGACATCTCTATAAAAAAGCTAAGATAAGTAAACTGACCTTGAAGTGACGTGCCCTTGAAGTGACGTTCATGGTCGGAATAAGCTCGCCGGAAATCGCCTGGCCCACGCGACAGCTAACGTAACCGCCTTGGAGCAAAAATCGCCGCTAGCAGAGAGCACAGAGAGTAAAAGTGAAAGCTTGGAGTGAAAAGTGAGAAATGAGCTTGGGGGTGGGGGAGTAAGAACTTATAACCCCAGTGTGACGTTTGGGCCTCCTTGGGTACTTAAGAGCCCGCTAAGAAGCCAAAGCTCCAAAGCGGAGAGTTGCGACGTTTCAGTTTCACAACAAAGACTCCATAAAGCGCTCAAATCCACGACTCGGCCATCGGTTCGCCCAGCTGACCTACCGAACAGTCTAGTTAAGCAGCTGAGCTATTGAGTCCGCTTCAGCACCAAGCTTCCGAGCCGAGGGGACGAGGAACCGACCCTCATATATGGAGAAAAATTATTCCGAGGCTGAATCACCGTCAGATCTCTCCAAAATTCGTGTCAAGACACGATGGACGGTTCAGATTGCGCCACGCTCACAAAACGACAAAATAACGTTTTCTCGTTATCTGAACCCAGCCCTCGTGATTCACGCAATGATGGATGCTCCAGATCTGACCACGTGTACCTTCCGAGCTGCGTACCACCGGTTTGCCTAGCCGAGCTACCGAACAGCCTGGCTAAGCAGCCGAGCTACCGAGCCGGAAGGTGACAATGCTTCAAAACGTCCAACTCCATGCCTCGGCTATTAGTGCCGAGCTTCCGAGCCGAGGGGACGAGGAACCGACCCTCATGTATGGAGAAAAATTCTTCCGAAGCTGAATCACCGTCAGATCTCTCCAAAATTCGTGTCAAGACACGATGGACGGTTCAGATTGCGCCACGCTCACAAAACGACAAAATAACATTTTCTCGTGATCTGAACCCAGCCCTCGTGATTCACACAATGATGGACACTCCAGATCTGACCACGTGTACCTTCCGAGTTGCGTGCCACCGGTTCGCCTAGCCGAGCTACCGGACAGCCTGGCTAAGCAGCCGAGCTGCCGAGCCGGGGGGCGACGACGCTTTAAATCCAGGATGCTTCAAAACGTCCAACTCCATGCCTCAGCTATTAGCACCGAGCTTCCGAGCCGAGGGGACGAGGAACCGACCCTCATATATGGAGAAAAATTCTTCCGAGGCTGAATCACCGTCAGATCTCTCCAAAATTCGTGTCAAGACACGATGGACGGTTCAGATTGCGCCACGCTCACAAAACGACAAAATAATGTTTTCTCGTGATCTGAACCCTACCCTCGTGATTCACGCCGTGATAGACGCTCCAGATCCGGCCACGTGTACCTTCCGAGCTCCCGGCCACCGGTACGCCTAGCCGAGTTACCGAACAACTTGGTCGAGCAACCGAGCTACTAGGTCGAAGGGTAGCTCTGGAACAAAATCTGAACACTTCAAAATTTCTAACTCCAGGCCTCGGCCATCAGCACCGAGCTTCCGAGCCGAGGGGACGAGGAACCGACCCTCGTATATGGAGAAAAAATCTGCCGACCCTCCTCAGCCGTTGGATCTTGTCAAAAAACGCGCTCGTCATGATGGACGGCTCAGATCTTGCCATGTTCACTAAACGACAAGATAGCATTTTTTGGGGATACGCGCTGAGATGGACGTCTAGGATCACGCCACGTAGTTCGGCTGATTCCGAGCCATGTGCCGACCCACTGAGCCGAAGGGACGAGGAACCGACCATCGTATACGAAGAAACTATCTGCCGAGGAGCGCGGATCGTCTGATCGCCCAGAAAATCGCGCTCGGCGCTGATCAAGGGCCCAGATCGCGCCACGCCATAAATCGGTATTAAAAATTAGTTTTTATTTATTTAAATCATTTTATTTACTTAAAAATTGCAAAAAATTACTAAAAATTCAGGAAAATTAACTAAAAATTCTAGAAAATAATTACAAATTCGGGGAAACATTTTTGAGCCCCTGAACGAACAATTATTACCTAGAATGTGTTGTTAAGACCCCCGAACGACTAGTTAACACATCGCAAAATTAAATAAATAATCCGAAAAAATAGATAGAAATCACTAAATATCCAAAGAAGCTCAGGAACAACTTAGAGTCCCACCGACTTGAAAAATCACCGCACCACCTTCTTCAAAGATTCAGGACCTCCCATTTGGACTCTGATACAACTCCACCAGCCATGAAAACAAGTAAAACTACTCCTCAAAGGCTGAACAAGCTCAGTCTTAGGGAGTGGGGGGCTCGTGATATGGCTAAAAATGGGGTTTAATCGGAATCGTCCAAATCAGGCGCGAATCTTGAAGCCCAGGGACAAAACGGTAATTTCACCCACCAATGGGTCTGAAGCGGGTACTAGTTCGCCTTCTTAGAAACCTACTAACCCGCGAACGGATCCACCTCAACTAGGTACGGGTCCCGACCCGATACAAACCCAGTCCGACAGGATAGAATTAGGGTCTCTGCTTGAACCAAATCAACGGGTCTGATTCGCGACTATCCTATCACCGGGAATTAGGGATTACATTTCTTATCTAATCACAGGGATTACATTCCTAATCTGACCCCAACGGCGACTATAAATACCCCCCATCCATCTCCATTAAGAGGTAATCAATACTTTTTCAATAAAAAGCTCTTTCTTAATCATTCAGATTACTGACAAGAGCAACGGAGGGTGCGTCGCCGGGATCCATCCCGGTGTCTCGCACTTCTTTGCAGGTGAACGACGGGAGTCAGCGGTCAAACTCCGGCGGAACAGGTTAGGTGTTTGCTATTCAGGTTTTCCAAGAATCCACAAATACTGTCTGTTTACCCCCACACCAGATTCATCGGTAACAATTACCTTACTACGACTATCCCAAACTGTCAAAACTCTACCTCGAGCTGTGTACCTGCAGCCACGAGCATCAAGAGTTCCCTAGGATATCAGATTCTGCTGTATCGAAGGAATATGCATGACCTCTTCTAGTCTGAGCCCTTTACCATTTGGTGTCTCCAATATAACTGTTCCCTCACCCACTACTTGAAAAATCTCCCCTCTAGCCATTATCACACTACATTCTATTGACAACTTGCAAGTAGAAAATATCTCTATTTTGGAGAAAATATGAGAAGAACTTCCTGAATCAAGATACCAACTTGAATCCACATCTGAAGAACTTGAAACAAGAAGACAATAGTCATCATTTTTACCTGTCTCAGTTGCGCTGATTATATAGGCTTGTTCCGCTTCTTTAATAGCACTTTTTTGACTCAGCCATTTGCGACAATCTCTCTTGTTATGCCAAACTCCTCTACAATAGTGGCAACGAATCTTACCCTTTTGTGCCGCATCCCTTCCAATTGAAGTATCACCATCCACTGTAAAGCATCCTATAGAAATAGACCCTCCTTTATGAGTCTCCTTTCTTAGTTCATCTTCCTTCAGACCCTTAATCACCTTAGTTACTATAAGTGTCCTTGGATGACTTCCCGTGTAGCTGGTAGTAATCAAGTGATCATAAAAAGTTTGCAGTGAATATATGAAGTTAACTGAGGATCTTGTTGAGTCTTTGACACAATCAACACAAAGCACAAAAGAATTGTCCCGGTTGGGGCTTTTACCTTAATCCGGGGGAGGAAGAACCGATATGTTATTTCAACTAGAAAAGATACAAGAATATTAAAATTCTCACCACGGTCTTCTCTCTCAAACCTAACTGGAACTTGGTTGCTGCTTACAATGGAGAAACTCTCTCACCCACTCAGATGAAGTACTTTCTTCTTTTATTCGACACTCAATAAAATCATATTGTTCTAGGAGTCGTTTATATTGTATATAGATCTAGGGAAACCCTAGTTTAGATATCTTGATACAATAGCAATTCAATGTATACTGAAGAGATAAACATACAATTAGAGCCGTACGATTTAACCAGAAGACGGAGTGGGCTTCAATCGAATCAGCAAACCCCTCACACCTAAAAAATCCATCAGTGTCGCGGACGGTCGACCGCACATAGTTGTGGTCGACTGCAACTCCCAGACCATCAACCCGAGAAGGTAACAGTCAATAGCACAGTCGACTGTCCCTTTCTCTGTTGGTTGTTACTACTGTTGACTGTTTCTCCTCTTTGATTCTTCACTTCAAACTCTCTACTTGTATCACCATCTTCTTTTCAAACCGAATACGTATGCAAGACATAAAACGCAACAAATGTTAGGCCCCTAGCTTCAGAAGTGGCAGCAAAACACTTTGCTAAATCATCATCGACAGATCAAAGTGCAATAAATAGAGTCCCAGGTGCAGGAGAGGGAACGGTGGCAAGATTTCAGCCAAATTGACATAGGAGTGATGGAAGCGGATTGGACAGCTTTCCTTGGCCTTAATCATATCTCTTACAATAACCAATAACGAGGTGGTTAATAACTCATTGGTAGTGGGCATCAAGTGATTGAAGGGAGTATGCCAAAAGAGAAGGGCGAACAAGAAGGAACGTCTTCAATGTGACCAAGGGCAGTGAGGACGATCGAAGTGAAGGTTCGGGTTGGCACATCAAAAGCAAAATGTCAGGTTCGTGTCGGGTTTATATATCATAAGATAGGTCATGCGTCATAAGGGCACAATAGTGCACCTTGATGTTAATAGACATGGACGTCTCAACTTTTTCATTTCAAAATGTCAATCTATGAAGGGGGAGCAAAGACTTGCTGACTTACTGGTGCTTTGTTTAAGGATGGGAGGAACTCATTGGTGGGTTTCATCTCTTTAAGTTAAGAAGGAAGATGTGAAATCTCGAAGATGAGGAAGCGAAAGCTCACCTTGCCAAGCCACAATTCCAACGGATAGTCATTGTGACCCCGAGACTTAATGTACATAGAAAGAACCAGCGAAACATTACTAGATCTTGTATGATTGAGTTTGACAAGGACCCTATAACCTACACCATCTATCATTACTAAGGTAGAGAACCTTCGTAATGAATGGAGATTTTTGACATATAGTCATCAGACCATATGGATGATGGTAAGGAAGAAAACAACGAGCAGACATGGTAGATAAATCCACGCATCCACCCACTCGCAAAAAGCACTTTGCAAACTCAAATGCACCAGTGCCAGAGAAATATATTTATTTTTGAGTAAGTCATTTTTAACCAATATTTCTTTATTTCTGAAGACACTGAAAATAAACTTAAGCAACTTGTGCATTAGCAATGACAACATCATCACCGAGCACATTGATTGGGGCACATCCACTAAATTGGCTTTTAAACGAGACCTACCGGCTTAGAGGCAGTTGCTACTCAAATGGGTGTTGTAGCGTCCCGAATTTCTAATATGATATCTTAGAAAATACGTGGCACAATCCTAGCATCAACTTCAATGTAACATCAAACACAACCAACTGCACTAAAAATTTTCAACTTTTATTACAACAAATTTTTACATAGCACAACGAAACTCAAAACATCTCAACTCAAAATTTCTTTTTATTTACAACACAAAACTATCTCAAATCTGCTTTTACAAATTTACACAAAACCCTTTCAAATTAATTCCTCTCAAAACTAACTCAAGCATCCAAACCTCCAATATCTAAGCAACAACCTGCAACACATGAGGCTAGAGATGATCCCTAATCCCCAAACCTAAAGGGGTCAGCCATAAATGGTGTGAGTGACATAAAACAACAAACAACATAAATGAACATTAATCATGAATCCTTAAGCAACAGGTAGTAAACATGAATACATAAAATACGAAGTAGCAAGGAAATGTAAACCACAAGTGAGACTAAACCAAGTGGTGTAGAAAACAGGAAATCCACATGCATAAAACCAAGTCAAGAAAACACAAATTCTATATGCGGACTCTCTAATGCGTACTTGTCGAAGTCTATGCATCCCACTCTACATAGGTTCGGTGCAAGCCCTTAACGTCTCCACATCGTATGGGTTCAATCCCCGCCATACAACTAATCTTAACACGATGACTACTACGAGATAAAGATAAACTGTGAGAATTAGCCCATGCCCGATAATTCCGGAGATCAATCCCACACCACAAGTAACTACCGTGATAATTCCGGAGATAAATCCCACACCACAAGTATTCTACCGTGATAATTCCGGAGATATATCCCACATCGCAAGTAATCTACCGTGATAATTCCGGAGATTAAATCCCACACCGAAACATTGACACATCATCACACGAATACCACATGTGCTTCGCCTCGACTCCGATAATTCCGGAGATCAATCCCACACCGAAAGCAACTACTTGGATAATTCCGGAGATATATCTCATACCCAAAGTAAGATACTTGGATAATTCCGGAGATAGATCCCACACCCAAAGTAAGATACTTCGATAATTCCGGAGATTAAATCCCACACCGAAAGCCATACTGAGGTACTTGACTCATGTTCTCGTTCATCATATCACCACTAGTGTCTGTCCTTACTATTTTTGAGTTACTTAATTACTCAACGAATCTCCTAGAGTGGTGTACCCTACCGGTCTAAATTCAAAACTGAATAACTGAAATGCCTCAACGGGCCTCAACAAAATAACTCAACACCGGTATACTAGGGTCACACACCTCTAGAGACTCAAACTCATATGTCTAAATCAAATTTCCACTAAACAAAAGTGCCTCAACTGAATATCTTAAATCAAATATTTAACTGAGTATCAAGTATAGACTGAATTATCTGAAAACCAATCATTGAATATCTTAAATCAAATATTTAACTGAGTATCAAGTATAGACTGATTTATCTGAAAACCAATCATTCAAAATAACACTCAAGTTTACAAAAGCTCATCAGTACCAGTCGACTTATACTGTAGTAAGTCGACTGTCCAGAGGACAAATATTCAAAATTTTACAAAAATAAACTAAGTTATAACAGTCGACTTGAAAGCCGTCAGTCGACTTAATAGAGGCAAAATTCCAATAATTCTCAAGAAAATATTCTAAGTACATAAGTCGACTTAAAGAGGTCATGGTCGACTGTCCAGAAAGGACTGTAATAAATTTTACAAAATAAAGTCTCAGGACACCAGTCGACTTCATAAGAGTTAAGTCGACTGTCCAGAACGAATTTTCAAAGGAAACTAAAATACAGTAGCAGGGTCGTACCAGTCGACTGAACAGTAGACCAGTCGACTGTCGACCTACAGTTTTCCATAATTTAGATCTGAATACAAAATCAAACTGGAGTTTTTTTTTCTTCTAAAGATTCTTTGTTCATGAAATAATTCGTATTCCGGAAAAATGACAAATCTCAACAATTCCTCATTATGGATACATTACTCAAAACATCAATTACCTCAAACTCAAGTTCTCAAGTTCTAAGTTACTAATTCTTCCATTAGAGTTTCTCAATACTAAATTTCTTTCACAACTCTTAATCAAAATCTGATTTACAAATATAAGATCCAAATGCTCATAACCATGCTCAAATCTTAATATGCTTTTTAGCAATACAATTTCATAAATCAAGATCTACTCAATATTCTTAAGTTCCACAAACATGGTACAAACAACAAACTTTGCATCGTTATCATGCAAAAATACTTAATAACATACATGCCAAGCCAACAACATAACAATCGATCACATCAATCAACCACCATACAAAGTTCATATCATTCATATAACAAAACAAAACAATTTCATATCAATCACCTTTGAATTGAGAAGATCCAACGGAAAAAAAAGCATTCCTTTTGCTAGATCCAAACTTCCTCTTGCTCCTCCAAAACAAATCACAAAATTCTGTATATTGCCGCAAATGACGGCTGGAAAAATCCTTTAAATATCCAGGAATGAAGTGTTTAGGGTTTTACCCACACTTTTGCAAAACAATCCCTTCCAAAATACAACTTTTATGTATATAGCTCTATTCTTGGAAATTCAATAAAATTCATTTAAATTAGGATTTAAAAGTAAAATATAATCCTAAATCTCAACCGGCACTGTTCAAAACGTCCAGAAAATACATTTTGTATTTTAATCCTTAAAAATGTCAAATTTGCAAAAAGATCCTTCTTTTCTCAAAATTTGCAAATAGTTCCAATTAATTTCAGAAAAATCTGGAAAAATACTAAATAAATCCCAAATATTAAATAATGCATGAAAAAAACTTGACTTTCAAACTTCTCAAGAAAGTATTTGCACGTGTTTTGCACGTGTAAAAAGACAAATCTTTTAGAAAATATTAAGTAAATCTCCAAAAATCAATTTAAATTCATTTTCAAATATTTAAAATAATATTTGAAAATACGGGGTTCTACATCACTCCCTCCTTAGAAGAGTTCTGTCCTCAGAACTACTACTAATGAGTCCAAACCACATACCAACAAAGGGAACAATATCTCATAAATAGAACATAGTCCAAACAATTGCATACGACAACACAATCATAATAGAAGGAATACAACTTAACTCAATCAATGGTACAAATATTCAAAAGAATTACAATCACATAAAAGAAATACACTCATACAAAAAGCTCAGGAAAATCCTTCTGCATGCAATCCTCTGGCTCCCAAGTAGCCTCCTCGAACTGCTGATTCCTCCACAACACCTTGACCATAGGTATCACCATGCTCCTAAGAACTTTCTCCCTACGATCAATAATCTCAACAGGTTGTTCCTTGTAACTCAAGTTCACCTGTAGATCTTCAGGAATCTCTACCAACTGATGATTCTGATCTGGCACATACTTCCTCAACAATGACACATGAAATACATCATGCACTTGTGCCAACTCCTCTGGAAGCTTCAATCTATATGCTGTCTTGCCAATCGGCTCCACGAACCTGTATGGCCCAATATACCTTGGCGCCAACTTGCCTCCCTTACCAAACCTGATCACTCCTTTGGTCGGAGAAACCTTGAGGAAAACTACATTCCCAACCTCAAACTCCAAGTCTCTTCGTCGAGTATCAGCATAACTCTTCTGCCGACTCTGAGCCTCGACTAACCTCTTGCGAATCTGCTCAATCTGCTCTGACGTCTGCTGTACGATCTCAGGACCATACATCTGCCTCTCGCCAACCTCGTACCAACAAACAGGTGTCCTGCACCTCCTCCCGTACAAAGCCTCATACGGTGTCATCCCGATACTCGCATGGTAACTGTTGTTATAAGCAAACTCAATCAATGCCAAGTATCTCTCCCAACTACCACCGAAATCCATAACACACGCCCTCAACATGTCTTCCAGCACTCGATTCACCCTCTCAGTCTGACCATCGGTCTGTGGATGAAACGCGGTACTGAAATCAGTTCTGGTGCCTAAAGCTGCTTGTAGGCTCTTCCAAAATCTTGAAGTGAATCTTGCATCTCTATCGGATACAATCGACACAGGAACTCCATGAAGTCTCACAATTTTCCCAATGTACAACTCAGCCAATTTCTCCATCGACCAAGTCATCTTCATGGCTAGAAAGTGAGCCGACTTAGTCAAACGGTCCACGATAATCCAAATCAGCCGACTTAGTCAAACGGTCCACGATAATCCAAATCGAGTCATTGCCCTTCGAACTCCTTGGCAAACCTGTGATGAAATCCATACTGATATTCTCCCATTTCCACTCTGGAATGGGCAACGGCTTCAACAAACCTCTAGGTCTCTGATTTTCTACTTTGATCTGCTGACAAGTCAGACACCTTGCCACGAAATATGCCACATCCCTCTTCATACCAGACCACCAAAAATGCTGTTTGATGTCCCTGTACATCTTCGTGCCTCCAGGATGAACCGACAACAAGGTACTGTGTGCTTCCTGCAAGACACTATCTCTCAAATCTGCATTAACTGAAACACACAACCTCTCATCCAACCAAAGAATTCCATCTTGGACACGAAACTCTCATAGTCTGCCCTCTGAAACCTGTTGCAACATCTTCTGAATCTCTGAGTCTGATCTCTGACCTTCCACAATCCTCTCTCTCAAGGACGGTTGTAGCCTCAACTGAGCCAAAGACGCCCCTAAACCTTGCAGCACCACCTCGATACCTGCCTGATCGATCTCTGCTGCCAACTCACTTCGAGTAGTGATCAAACTTGATAAACTACTCTTCCTGCTAAGTCCATCAACCACCACATTCGCCTTGCCCGGATGATACTTGATCTCGGGACGAATGTCTTCCAATACTTCCAACCACCTTCTCTGCCGAAGATTTAGATCATTCTGTTGATAAATGTACTTCAGGCTCTTGTGGTCCGTGTACATGTTGACCTTCTCACCATAAACATAATGCCTCCACTGCTTCAAGGCATAAATGATAGCTGCTAGCTCCAAATCATGCGTCGGATAATTCTTCTCATGCAGACGCAATTGCCTCGAACCATAAGCAATAACCTTGCCTTCTTGCATCAAGACACAACCCAAACCTCTGAGAGACGCATCACTGAAGATGTCATAATCCTTCCCAGCTTGTGGCAAAGCTAAGATAGGTGCAGTAGTCAACCTTTCCTTTAATTCATGGAAACTCTCCTCACACTTATCAGTCCATAAAAATGCCACATTCTTCCGGGTCAAACCTGTCAAAGGAACTGCAATCTGAGAATAACCCTGAATGAATCTTCTGTAGTAACCAGCTAAACCCAAGAAACTTCTGACTTCCTTCACAGACGTTGGCCTGGGCCAATCCTTAACTGCTTCAACTTTCTGAGGATCAGTGGCCACTCCCTCCTTAGAAAGAATATGACCAAGGAAAGCTACCTCAAACTTCCAATATTCACACTTCGACAACTTGGCATACAAGCTATGCTCCTGCAATTTCTGTAATACCGCTGTCAAGTGCGTAGAATGATCCTCCTCCGACTTCTAATACACCAAGAAATCATTGATGAAAACCACCACGAAGGAGTCAATAAATGGCCTCAAAGCCCGATTCATCATATCCATGAAAACTGCTGGCGCATTCGTCAACCCGAATGGCATTACCAAGAACTCATAGAGTCCATGACGAGTCCTGAAAGCTGTCTTACTCACATCTTCCTCCTTGACTCGAACCTGATGATACCCCGATCTCAAATCAATCTTCGAAAACACAGCTGCTCCTCGAAGTCTGTCGAACAAATCATCAATCTGCGGCAGTGGATACTTGTTCTGAATAGTCATCCTATTCAACTCCCGATTCAACTCCCGATAGTCATTGCACATCCTCATTGACCCATCCTTCTTCTTGACCAACAACACTGGCGCTCCCTACGGAGAAGAACTCGGCCTAATAAGCCCTTTGCTCAACAGCTCCTCAATCTGCTTCTTCACTTCATCTTGCTCTACAGGTGCCATCCTGTATGGAGCCTTAGAAATCGGCGCACTCCCCGGCTGAACATTGATGCAAAACTCCACATCTCTCTGCGGCAGTAATCCTGGAAAATCATCCAAGAACACCTTAGGAAAATCTCGAACAACCGGAATGCCCTTGACTTCATCTGAAATAACCATCTTGGATACCATTGCAGCCACCTTCAGAATCTTCTTCTTCCCTTGGAAAGTCACTGCAGGTCCACCTGGTGCTTTCACCAACACCTCTTTCTGCTTGCATTCAATTGTGGCATCATATATTGCCATCCAATCAATGCCCACGATAACATCCACACCCAAGACGTGCAGCTCGATCAAATCAATGCCGAACAACCTCCTACCAATCTCGATATCACAGCCCTCGTAATATCGATCTGCAATCAACTCTTCACCTGACGGCGTTGCCACTGACAAAACCCTGCCTGGAAACAACTTAGGTTCCACACCTAAGATCCTTGCAAAGTTTGGCGATACAAAAGTATGCGATGAACCAGTATCAAATAAAACCCTTGCCTTTATTCCATTAATTAAAACAATTCCTGTTACAAGAAGAGTGATACTCAATCTCCAATTGTTCTTAAATAAAGGTTTTACTTATTACATTGATTTAAAATAAAAAATCAAAATTCTTGCATACCCTGTATTATATCTTCCGAGTTACCCGCGTCCTCCTCGGTTAATGCAAATATTCGCCCTTGCCTCTGGAATTTGCTTCCACCTGAACCATCCTTCCTCAATTGTGGACAATGGGGCTTAGAATGTCCTGCCTGCCCACACTGGGAACAAATCTGCTTCGCAAACTTTGGACATGCTGACCTGTAATGTCCTGCCTCCTTACAGTAATAACAAGTCACTCCCTGAGTTGCAGGTGCCTTCTGCACCGGATCACTAAACTTGGCTTGTTACGCTGGGAATCCCTTCCCACTCTGACCTGATGCTGGCCTCTTATTTCGGTTCCATGTTTCTTGCCTTTTCTGGAACTGGTCCATGTCCTCCTCAGTCATAGCTGCTCTCCTGACCAGCTTGTCGAACCTTCTTATGCCCAACGGGATCATCCTCGACCTCAAGTTTGGCCTCAAGCACTGCTCAAACTTTTTGGCCTTCTTTGCCTCGTCAACGACCAACTCTGGTGCATACCTCGAAAGCTGAGCAAACTTGGTCTCATACTCCCGCACGGTCATGCTGCCCTGCTGAAGGTTCAGAAACTCGGTCGCCTTCTTCTCCTGAACATCTAGGGGAAATAAGCGATCCCTGAATTCCTCCAGAAAAGCTTCCCAAGTCATCGGCTGATCTCCCAAAGTCCTCTTCAGCGATTCCCACCAGACACCAACGTCTTTTTCCAGTTGCATAGTAGCCAACTTCACCTTGCTGGCTGCCGGAGTCTCCGATACTTTGAAGATTGTCTCCATCCTCCTAATCCAATCATCAGCTGCGGTTGGATCAGATTGCCCCTCAAAAACTGGCGGCCTCATCCTCTTAAAGGACTCAATCTGCTTGATAGGATCGGCGTTAACCAATCCCTGTCCAGCTCCATGATTTTGCTGCTGATTTTGCTGCTGATTCTGCTGTTGATTCTGAGTTTGCGCCAAATTGAATGCCATTAGCGCAATTCAGAGTCTGATACACTTTGGCAAATTCAGCCTCAAGATCAATTCCCGTTCCTCGAGAACTTCTAGATCCATCCTCTTTGTTACCACCATTCCTGGGCTTGGGTGCAACCATACTGAGTATTGCAAAACGAGAGAAAAGTTAGAGCATCACACACAATTCAAACTCACATCAATATCCTTTGGCAAAACCTCAATTGTATCCCAAAGGTAAAACTTCATATTTCAGTTCTATGTGATACTCACTCTTTAATGTCCACACCTAGGTACTCACACTCCAGTGTCCACACCTAGGTTATTTTTATGCCATGTTTATTATTACTATTGAAGCATGCTCTGATACCAATCTCTGTAGCGACCCGAATTTCTAATATGATATCCTAGAAAATACGTGGCACAATCCCAGCATCAACCTCAATGTAACATTAAACACAACCAACTCCACTAAAAATTTTCAACTTTTATTACAACAAACTTTTACATAGCACAGCGGAACTCAAAACATCTCAACTCAAAATTTCTTTTTATTTACAACACAAAACTATCTCAAATCTGCTTTTACAAATTTACATAAAACCCTTTCAAATTAATTCCTCTCAAAACAAACTCAAAACTTACTCAAGCATCCAAACCTCCAATCTCTAAGCAACAACCTGCAACACATGAGGCTAGAGATAATCCCTAACCCCCAAAACTAAAGGGATCAGCCATAAATGGTGTGAGTGACATAAAACAACAAACAACATAAATGAACATTAATCATGAATCCTTAAGCAACAGGTAGTAAACATGAATACATAAAATACGAAGTAGCAAGGAAAAGTAAACCACAAGTGAGACTAAACCAAGTGTCAAGTGTAAAAAATAGGAAATCCACATGCATAAAACCAAGTCAAAAAAACACAAATTCTATATGCGGACTCTCTAATGCGTACTTGTCGAAGTCTATGCATCCCACTCTACATAGGTTCGGTGCAAGCCCTTAACGTCTCCACATCGTATGGGTTCAATCCCCGCCATGCAACTAATCTTAACACGATGACTACTATGAGATAAAGATAAACTGAGAGAATTAGCCCATGCCCGATAATTTCGGAGATCAATCCCACACCACAAGTAACTATCGTGATAATTCCGGAGATAAATCCCACACCACAAGTATTCTACCGTGATAATTCCGGAGATATATCTCACACCACAAGTAATCTACCGTGATAATTCCGGAGATTAAATCCCACACCGAAACATTGACACATCATCACACGAATACCACATGTGCTTCGCCTCGACTCCGATAATTCCGGAGATCAATCCCACACCGAAAGCAACTACTTGGATAATTCCGAAGATATATCTCACACCCAAAGTAAGATACTTGGATAATTCTGAAGATAGATCCCACACCCAAAGTAAGATACTTCGATAATTCCGGAGATTAAATCCCACACCGAAAGCCATACTGAGGTACTTGACTCATGTTCTCGTTCATCATATCACCACTAGTGTCTGCCCTTACTGTTTTTGGGTTACTTAATTACTCAAAGAATCTCCTAGGGTGGTGTACCCTACCGGTCTAAATTCAAAACTGAATAACTGAAATGCCTCAACGGGCCTCAACAAAATAACTCAACACCGGTGTACTAGGGTCACACACCTCTAGAGACTCAAACTCAAATGTCTAAATCAAATTTCCACTAAACAAAAGTGGCTCAACTGAATATCTTAAATCAAATATTTAACTGAGTATCAAGTATAGACTGAATTATCTGAAAACCAATCATTCGAAATAACACTCAAGTTTACAAAAGCTCATCAGTACCAGTCGACTTATACTGTAGTAAGTCGACTGTCTAGAGGACAAATATCCAAAATTTTACAAAAATAAACTAAGTCATAACAGTCGACTTGAAAGCCGTCAGTCAACTTAATCGAGGCAAAATTCCAATAATTCTCAAGAAAATATTCTAAGTACATAAGTCGACTTAAAGAGGTCATGGTCGACTGTCCAGAAAGGACTGTAATAAATTTTACAAAATAAAGTCTCAGGACACCAGTCGACTTCATAAGAGTTAAGTCGACTATCCAGAACGAATTTTCAAAAGAAACTAAAATACAGTAGCAGGGTCGTACCAGTCGACTGAACAGTAGACCAGTCGACTGTCGGCCTACAGTTTTCCATAATTTAGATCTGAATACAAAATCAAACTGGAGTTTTTTTTTTCTTCTAAAGATTCTTTGTTCATGAAATAATTCGTATTCCGGAAAAATGACAAATCTCAACAATTCCTCATTATGGATACATTACGCAAAACATCAATTAGCTCAAACTCAAGTTCTCAAGTTCTAAGTTACTAATTCTTCCATTAGGGTTTCTCAATACTAAATTTCTTTCACAACTCTTAATCAAAATCTGATTTACAAATATAAGATCCAGATGCTCATCATCCGATCATAACCATGCTCAAATCTTAACATGCTTTTTAGCAATACAATTTCATAAATCAAGATCTACTCAATATTCTTAAGTTCCACAAACATGGTACAAACAACAAACTTTGCATCGTTATCATGCAAAAATACTAAATAACATACATGCCAAGCCAACAACATAACAATCGATCACATCAATCAACCACCATACAAAGTTCATATCATTCATATAACAAAACAAAACAATTTCATATCACTCACCTTTGAATTGAGAAGATCCAACGGAAAAAAAAAGCCTTCCTTTTGCTAGATCCAAACTTCCTCTTGCTCCTCCAAAACAAATCACAAAATTCTGTATATTGCCGCAAATGACGGCTGGAAAAATTCTTTAAATATCCGGGAATGAAGTGTTTAGGTTTTACCCACACTTTTGCAAAACAATCCCTTCCAAAATACAACTTTTATGTATATAGCTCTATTCTTGGAAATTCAATAAAATTCATTTAAATTAGGATTTAAAAGTAAAATATAATCCTAAATCTCAACCGGTACTCTTCAAAACGTTCAGAAAATACATTTTGTATTTTAACCCTTAAAAATGTCAAATTTGCAAAAAGATCCTTCTTTTCTCAAAATTTGCAAATAATTCCAATTAATTTCAGAAAAATCTGGAAAAATACTAAATAAATCCCAAATATTAAATAATGATTTTTTTCATGAAGAAAACTTGACTTTCAAACTTCTCAAGAAAGTATTTGCACGTATTTTGCACGTGTAAAATGACAAATCTTTTAGAAAATATTAAGTAAATCTCCAAAAATCAATTTAAATTCATTTTCAAATATTTAAAATAATATTTGAAAATACGGGGTTCTACAGGTGTACCCAGAACGGGGTTCTGATCTCTAAATGGATCTGCTATAGCTACTCGATCTCGATCAAATGACTTTGGACCTGTCTTTACATCTGGAGTATCTATAACAGGATATGGAACTCAATATAGATCTGAACTTGAAGTGAAGGGGTGTTCCATAGCTTCAATTGATACTGCTTCTTGCCAACATCGGCTATGGATCATGCCCATCATCATAAGGGCTGGTATGGGGTTGGATCATCGGCCCTGGTGATGGCTCCCCAACCTAGTAAAGAGAATTGGAAGGGACGCCATTGGTGCCTGATTTGGTCTCTTTATCGGCGTTCTGGCCCAACAAACTCCAGTGTGTGCATCTATTTTTCAGCGTGTTCAATCAAATCATCGAGTGAACTGGGGAAGTGGTACTTGACTTGATCGACTACTTATTCTTACCAACTTTCTCGATTTGAGATGTCAATGGAATTAAGATCGAAGTCAACGTTTGTTGCAGGAAGTAAGACGACTAGATGGTGCCTCCGTTTTCATTTCTAATGACTTTAAAAAGTACTTACATGCATAAAATGATTACAGTGCATACATAAGTACTCCATATTTTGTTTGATTAATTATTTATAGTGGAGATAGATAGAAGGGCGAATGTGATGGGCACTTCAGTAAAATATATGCAAGAATCTAATGCAAAGCAACATCGAGAAATTCAATAAACCCCATGCGAATCCTTCATGCGCATCATGCCAAACCCCAGTACCAGCACAAATATCCATACCATCACCTCTTATTAAAATAATACTAATAATACATATGCTATGCACATCTTAATAAAAAAAAATTTTAAAAAAAATTCTAACGGTAGTATGGATTCTAATCTGAAATCTTTTTCATATTAGTTATGTACATGTGTTACATGCATAAATAGATTTACAAATGACATTAAGAGCATCCACAGTCGTTTGCTATATGTGCATAATATGCACATTTTAGCATTTCAATCGCTGCAGTCGTTTGCTATTTATGCATATTTTGCCATAATCGCTACAATAGATTGCTATATATGAGAGACGATATGGCAATATGCATATTATACAGGACAAAACTTCAAGTTTCGTCTAAATTATTTTATAATATTTCTATTTGATCGGACGAAACTTGAAGTTTCATCCGATAAAAATAGAGGCATTTTAAAATTTAATAAAACCCCGGATATGTGAAAAAAGCTTGGACGAAACTTCTGTTAGAACATTAATTTCGTAAAACAGTAAAAACTAACAATATTTGTGAAGAATTACAAATGCAGGAAATGAAAGAACAAACCAAATCATACAATACAGAGTCGAGATTTGAATATCTCTGTCCTTATAGCAAAATTCGCCCTGTAGTGTGACAGTGGTTGACGAATTGCCTCCCAGGATACAACTGTATTACCTTTTTCTGAATAGCAGCACCCTAACTTCAGAGATCTCAGCGAACCAGAGCTGTGTTGTATTCTCAGAGGTGACTCAGAGGAGGAAGAAGAAGAAGAAGATTCAGACTGGTTTTTGAAACTCTGTGTACTGGCAGACAAAAGTTGCTGGTTTTATAGGAGAATGAAAGTAACTGAAAGGTCCATTACTCTGTAACAACAGAGTAATGGTTCAAAAATGTAACTGATGAGCTATTACTCTGCTGTTACAGAGTAATGATACCGGCAGTTACAGAATTTGAAAAGCCTCAACAGTAACTGGGAAAAATATGGAGCAGGGCAAAAAAAAACCAAGCCAGACCAAGCCGATCCGGGGCGCGCGTGTGTTTGTTATTTTGCCTAGATCCTCTCCCCACTACACGTTAGTAGTAACCCCAGGGCTACGCCCTTTAGTCCATTTCTTTAGCTTATATACTAGAGAAAATCTTTCCCATCTTCCGATGTGAGATTATTCATTCCAACTGTCCAAGTTAGTACATTTCGAGTACCCAACTTTGAACCTGCATTTCTCATTTATACGGAAATCGTTTTTGGCAAGTGAGTACATTACGGAATAGTACTCGACGAGAGGAACATGATCCAATCAATTTCTGGCGCCGTCGGTGGCCGGAGCCCACCGGAATCTGGTCCGGAAAATCTGCAAAAACTTTTTCCAACAACTTCATGTTTCGTCCGTAGATTGTAGGATATTTATTTAGTTCATTAATTAATTAAATAATTAATTAGTTAATTACACTTAGTATGCTAATTAGATATTTAATAAATAATTAGAGGCTTAGTTAATTATACTTAAGGGTTTAATGATGGTTTGTGGGTTTGAAAACCATCGGCCATCGACGAAACTTTCGGTGGGGATGTTTTGTTTTTTTCGCTCCGACGAAGCTTCAAGTTTCGTCTGCCAATTTAAAATATTAAAATATCCAATTTAGCCTAAAAAGTATTTTAAAATGTTTTTTTTTATTGGACGAAACTTCAAGTTTCATTCGATCAAATTTTGTACAACTTTGCTATTTTATAGCATTTAATTACTATATGAAATCCCACTATACTATATTTATTTTATACATTTTGCTATTTTTTATTTTTTACAACTGTAGATGCTCAGAGACCTTCCACTATAATATTAGATATTGGGGCAGTCATCTCTTCAACCTTTAGCTTGTTCTCTACTTCTTAATTCCCTCAGCGGCTTCCCATCATTTAGATTCTTTTTCCATAGAAAATTGGTAGCTATTAGACCGTACTCTGATTTATTTTATGCTGTCTGTACACTGTATAATTGGAAATTGGAAAAGAGAGTACCTGATACTTTGACTTTGGTTTGATACTTCGGTTAGAATACAGATTAATACAAATTAATACAATTTCTCGGCCCTTTTAAAACTTTGGTAGCGTCTTTTATAGGATATATTAGAGCACTCTAGGTTGAGGTCTTGCTAGATGCACTTTATTTAATTGCACTTGTATTCTATATCGTATGCAGATCAATAGAGCAGAGAAATGATATAAATACTTTATCTCTAATCTCTAATCTCTAATATTATATTGGGAGAAGATCTTAATGTCATTTTTTTTTTGTTGATGTAAGCGGATAGAGTCTGAAGACTCCAGCCAGATCAAAAAATATATTAAAATACGCATCAAAAGTACATTGCAATATTTTACAAGCCGTAAAATAAAGTGCCAAGGCCGCACAAGGCCACACCAGATCAAAACGAAAATTACAGCAGACCTAAAAGGACCCCTAGAGCTTGGGAGGACCGGACGAAAGCCGACACTCGACCGAAGAGGACATCCACCTTCGGGACAGCTGCCAGCAATGCGCCCCTTCGGAACAGCTGCCAGCCGGGACACGAAGACAGCTGAAGAAGCGGGAAGAAACATGCAATCGTCCACCTCAAACTCAGCCCTCGGGGTCGCAACCCGGCCGAGAAAACGCTAGCCGCTGCTCAACCGGAAAGACCAAAACACGAGGGCCTCCCCCGGACCAAAGAGAGTGTAGGATGGAGGGGGAGATCCTGAGGGAAACGCTGGAACAGAACACAGAGCGTGCTAATACCCCAACAAACAAAGCAACAGGATAAACATAGACCACATAAAACAGCCTGCATCCAAACACTAGCAGGACAAAACAGTAGCGATAAGGCTCTCTAAAACAGCCTGCATCACACAGCAGTGCGCCCCGTTTCACCAACTCAAAAGAAACACCAGCAAATAGATGTCGATAGGGTAGAAACAAAAACGCCCTCGTGGGAAAATAGGAAAACAAACAGAGTAGGAGACCACAAACATAGCATCAGAGGAGCAAACACAATCTGTGCAACGCACGTACATAACTAATATAAAGGAGGTTTCAGGTTTGAGACTTCCCTACGTCAGAATTTTTATTTTTATTTTTTAAAATTATTAAAACGTGCATCACACGTGTAAATACTAGTATTTATTTATGAGAAAAGAGAGTCAGTAGTTGTAGTCGTATGATGTGATTGTATATGACGATCTATACCGTTCATTAAATTTGTTCTATACAAAAAATGAAGTCATTTGAACATTTGTTTATCATGCATCCCATGATGCTAATTTGTTATATTATTGAAAAATTGTTCATATTGCGACAAACTAAATATGGATAAACGATCTCTAAACTAGACATACATATTACAACATAAATGTTAAGTGAACGGTGTGGATTATCGATAGGGACTTTAACAAGTAGTTATAATTATTGTAGAATCTGGCTCAACTCAGTGCTAATAGCAGAACATACATACCACAAGCAACAAAAATTTTCCAAGAACTAGATGAACCAAGAACAAGCAACCACAATAATCGCAAGATCTCACAAGAACACAATAATATGCAAAGGTAACCAATACTTCTTATTCCCCAAGAAATACAAAAATTACAAAGAGATTACAACTCTCAATCTCTTTCTTACCTTTGAAACACTCGGAACTTACCCCTCTTGAAGTTGAACAATGATAATGTCTCACAATTTTTCTTTATTCTGATTAGAACTGATACAAACCGTATAGTCTACAACCACTTATATAGCCCTCAAGTAGACCCTAAAAGATTAACTCAAATTCAACTTATTGGACCAAAAACCCGAAAGCCCAAATAACATACAGTTCCTGGCAGTTGACCTCACCAAGTTATAGTCGACTGCACATGGTCTCGCCAATACTCGAACCTTGACCGATCGACTGTACGGTCGACTGTCCCACTCTCTGTTGAACCATGTACGCTCGAAGGATGCTCAGCAGCCCGGGTCAGCTGACCGCATTCCTGGTTAGTTGATCGGAACCCTCAAGCTGCACTTCTTCTACCTGTTGTTGCATTCTCTTGCTGTCTTCGTCTTCTCCTCTTGTCCTCCAACTTCAAGAACTCTTGTGCCTAAGTGTATTTGAGGCACAATCCTAACAATCTCCCACTTGGACCAAATAAACAACGCTTCAAAGTTATTGTAATTTTTACTTCGCATTATCTTTGTCAATCTCACACTCTCATGAAGGACCTAAGTACTCCTCACTCTCATGAAGAGTACCTCCGCCACTCCCTCATGTGGAGTGCACCAACCACCCCTCATTGGCTCATGAAGGATGTGCCCATTTAATCGAATAGGGCATGAATAATGGAGAAATAACATCCTGTATCGGATTCCGTGTTACAAGACTCACAAACTCGTAGAATCTCTATTAACACCGGACATGGTTCAAAGTTTTTCAATGTATCATCTGCACTAGAAGTCTCTGTGGGCGACACCTCCACAAAATTTGTAGACTACTCAACCCCCACAGCCTCATTTTGGTTACCCTTATCGATATCACCCTGCATATCGATAACAATGCTTTCTACCTCACAAGAGAGACATGAAGCTTCCACTGCCTTATGTCAAAATACCATCACCGCAGCAATGTCTTTCTCTCTAGTATACTCTCATGACCAGCAGCTCCCACAAAATTATTAACCTTCCATTCACAACCGAAAAACTCAGTTGCACCCCACACAACCTACTACTTGATTCCGGCTGAGAGTCAACTACAGGAGAAATGCCCCTCATGTTTCTAAGAAAATACATAGTTCCCTCACACTTCCCTCTTGCCATCACTTTTGAACCTGCAGTTATACACTGTTGGATCCTGTAGGCAAGGCAAGAAACACTAGAGGGGGGGTGAATAGTGTTTTATAAAAATAAAAGGCGAAATCAAGATTTTCTTCTGTTCAGTCGACTTGAATAGATAAACCAGTCGACTGAAGCGACAATTAAGAAGAGTATTTTTAAAGCGAGTCTGAGGAGTCGACTTAGAGATGAGACAGTCGACTTATCACACAAGTTTTTAGAGAGAGTAGTACGAGTCTGACCAGTCGACTTACAGAAGTACACAGTCGACTGTCCAGACAAGTTTCACAGAAAAATGATAAAGTAAGAAAATAAAATGCAAGTTCAAAGAGATACAACCACAGAGTGCACATGATGTATCCTGGTTCGGTCCTCTCGACCTACATCTAGTCCCCAAACAACCCACTTGAGATTTTTCACTATTCTTGAAAAAAAATTACAAGAATACCGTACGGCGTTAGACAACAACCTTGTTCAACCCGTAGTTCTTTCTCACAACTAGAGAAAGCAACCCACTCTTTCACCAAAAGTGACAAACCTGACTCTACACCCTAGAGTCCTACTCTCCAACCGAGAGGAAAAGAAAACGATAAAATTGTTTACAATCAACCTATAGCCTTGTTGTGATTGTGATTTTTTACGTGGCTATTTGGTCGACTTCTGTATTCAGTCCAAAACGAAATTGATGTTATGCTGGACTAAAAACAGTGAACCAAGATTTAGTGAGTTTGAAAACTTTTCTTTCTTGAAGGCACAATACTTAAACTTTTTTTCTAAAAAATGCTTGGAACTTTTTCATGGTGACTCTAAGGCTCTATTTATAGATTAGAATCTCTGGACGTTGTAAAAACAGTTTCTTACAACTGTTAAACAATGGATAATAACATATAAGACTTTTTAAATTTGAAAAAACAAGTTTTGAAATTAGTAAATTGTCAAAATGACTTGAACAGTCGACTGGGTTACCGTTATGAGTCGACTGGTCAGAGTTTGAAGAAGATCAGACAGTTTTGTACAGATTCAGTCGATTGGTTCTAAACGGCAGTCGACTGGTACTCAACAGTTGATCTAGTTCAAGCTGTTTCGACCTTTAGATTTTGTAAAACACACAGTTATAAAAATTATGTGAGTGAGTGTGTGTGTGTGACAGGCTGTACATCAATCTAAGACTCAACAAAGAGAAATTACATTGTACAAGACACAAAAATATAAGACATTGAAGCTTTGGTCTTGACTTGAGTCTTGAGTCTTGAGTGAAGCTTTAGCCATTGTCTTTATATGGAGCTTTGCTTGATCATTGTTCAGCTTTAGAAAACTGTGACTTGCTCGATCAATTTGCTTTGAGGCCTTTGTGTATCATACATGATAAACTTTGATACAACCTGCAATTATATGAAAAATAGCACAACAAACTTTGCATTGTGTTGTAATCATCAAAATCAAGAATCAACATACACCACTCACCACTACCAACTGTAGTAGACATACCCTCTTCATCTAGCCTTCATACCGAGACAAGATTTTCCTTCAAGTTCAAAACATGCCTTATTTTTCGCAAGATAATACTCTGATTATCATTGGCTTCATGCGAACAATACCAACCCCACATTTACATGACACATCTAGCTGTTCTTCACGATCACATCTCCAAAAGAACCTTCTTCATAGTCATCAAATACATCTCTCCTCGGAGTGCAATGATAAAAAGCTCTCGAATCAATACACCAATCTCGTGTGCCCAACTCCTCTCTAGCTGATAAGCATAACTCTTCAATTTTATCGGACACCACATTGGCTTCCTTTGGTTTTGCTTTCTTCGGTTTTTTCTTGCTTCTTCTTCATATAGGACATATAATTGTGCATTATGTGATCACTCTTGTGACAATACCAACATTCATGTCCATGTCCCTCATTATTGTCATCAGATCCATTCTCAGATGAACTACTCTGATCCTTTCTTCTTCGACTACTCTTAGATTTTCCACGTCACTTTTCATCTGACATAGAAAATCCTTAGAAATGAAAATTCCCCGTTTCTCACCATTCTCATCTCCTCATTCAGAATACTACTCACTACATCCTGTATAGTCGTCGAATTTGTCATTGTATATGTAATAGTTTGTTCCACCATATCATAACTATCGGGCAAAGTAAATAGATGTAACAATGACTATCCCCTTTCTGAAAACTTCAATCACGCCACTTTCATCTGGTTGTAAACCATACGGTATTTGTTCACATGTTCTGCTACTGAACATTCTTCCCTCAACTTCATATTAACCATTTTTAAGATGAAGAATTTGATCAGATGTCGAAGGTTTCTCATACATATCTGTGAGAATCTCCATAGCCTCATTTATAGTCTTTGCATTCGAGATATGAAATAACGCATTTCTACACAGATCCAATTGAATCTACTCTAGCGCCTTTTGATCCAAACAATTTCAATTTGCTAAGATCTGCACATCCTTGTTTGCATTTTCTGGCTTCTCATCAAACAACGGACCATCTAAATCTTTCTTATGAAAACACGCTATCATTTGAATCTTCCACATCGTGAAGTCACTCCCATCGAACCTATCGATCTTCGATTCGCTATCTTCCATCCCGAACCCAGTGCTCTGATACCACTTGTTGTAGAATCTGTCACAACTCGTAGTGCTAATAGCGGAACACACACACCACAAGCAGCATAAACTTCCCAAGAACTAGTGAACCAAGAACAAGTTAACACAATAATCGCAAGATCTCACAAGAATAAAATAATATGCAGATCTTTGTATTTCTTATTTTTCAAGAAATACAAAGATTACAAAGAGATTACAACTCTCAATCTCTCTCTCTCTCTTACCTTTGAAATACTCGGCACTCACCCCTCTTGAAGTTGAACAATGATAACAGCTCACCAAATCTCTCTATTCTGATTAGAACTTATACAAACCCTAGAGTCTACAGCCACTTATATAGCCCTCAAGTAAACCCTAAAATTTAAACATAAATACAACTTATTAGACCCAAAACTCGAAAACCCAAATAACATACAACCGTTGTCGGTTGACTGCACCTAGTCTCGCCAACACCCGAATTTGACCGGTCGACTCTCCCTTTCTCTATTGAACCTTGTACACTCGAAGAATGCTCAGTTGCCCGGGTCGGTCGACCGCAACCCTCCAGCTATACTTCTTCTAGATGTTGTTGCCTTCTCTTGCTATCTTCGTCTTCTCCTCTTGTTCCCTAACTTCAAGAACTCTCATGCCTACGTGTATTTGCGGTCACAATCCTAACAATAATTGCTCTATATGATAAAATCGCCTCATACAAGGATGGGGCTCCTTTTCTCTTTATTTATTTGTTTATTTTGGTGGATGTTTATCTTGTTTCTTTAATCCATTAAAAATGGGCGCTCGATTTAGGGAGTTAGAATACAAATGCAATTTTTTCAACTCCTTTTCAACATTAAAGTATTGGCTTAGTGATAGACAAAATTTTGACTTTTACGACACCTAGAGTTATAGTACCATAAATCTTTTGCACTGAACCGCTACCAGAGACAAGTTTTCGGTATCGGACTGGTATTTGTTCCCTTAGAGCTTCTGTAGTCATCTACTTCTAAAATATGGGTATTTGGCATATAGCAATGGAAAATATAGGAATGTGTTGTAGTCGTCTAAACCCAAATTTTGGGTTTTCAATGACGGACGAAAGATCATGTACTATTAGAATATGTCATTACCTTTTATATTTAGTATCTTTTATATTTAGTATACATTAATTTAGGAATCATGGCAACACAATTATTGGAATCAATCAGTCACAATTATGGCAACACAATTAGAGAATCAATAAGTAGAAATCATGGCAACACAATTATAGGAATCAATTATGATTTTGTAGCCAAAGTTGTTGTATATATACATGGTTATCATATCAATGAAAAGTAAGGCAAATATTTCTTTCATGGTATCAGAGCCATAGCTGGGCTCTTTTCTTCCTCTATTCTCTCTCCTCCTCTTTCTCTCTCTCTCCGACCCTTGGTCTCCCGCCCAACTGAGACTCTTGGGATCAACTCCACACTTCATGTACACCTCCGGCGCCCACCCTTCCTGTACTTCATCTTCTCCGGCGCCCACCTCCAGCGACCCCCGCAGGCCATCGCCATCCTCCGTCGCGTCCCTCTGACGCGCACCGCACCACCGTTGGTCTGCTCCTCTCCCCAGCACCCTCTCTACAAAACCCATCTCCCAATCTCACCGTCTTCTCTGTGTCGAGCCAGCACCCCGAGGCAGCGACCCTGCATCGACCAACAGCCGCTGACGCGTCCCTCTAATGCGCGCCTCCACCACCGTTGGTCTGCTCCTCTCCCCAGCGACTCCCCCCCTCCCGGTGCTATCCCCCTCCTCTGTCGTCGACATTAACAGCAGCCCAGAGACTCCTTGCCACTCATCCTCCCTCATGGCCGAAGGATCACCCTTCCTCTCCAATACTACCTTCTTCGAATCCTCCAAAACCTACTACCTCCACATTTCATCCTGCTCTCACCATCCCTAACATCACCAACTTCATCAAAGTCACGCTCGATATTGAAAAAGGCCAACATAATACATGGTCTGAACTCTTCAAAATCGATGCTAGAGCCTACCAAGTCCTTGATCATATCATTCTCCCATCTCCAAATGATACGCCGTCCACTCTCTCTCTCTCTTAAACAAACCGATCCTACACTTTGGTCGCATGTTGACGCTGTTGTCCTACAATGGATTTATGGCACCATCTCTAATGATCTTCTCAACACAATTATTGAACATGATTCAACTGCTAAACTTGCTTGGAACCGATTGTTTGATATATTCTTCGACAACAAAAACTCTAGGGCTTTCTACCTAGAACAAGAATTTTCGCGAGTCACCATGGAGCAGTTTCCTGATGCTTCATCTTACTGTCAACACCTTAAATCGCTCTCGGATCAACTATCGAATGTTGGTGCTCCCGTTTCAAACGAACGGTTGGTGCTTCAGCTCGTTTCCGGCTTAACAGATGCTTATGCCACTGTAAGATCCCAAATTCGTCATGGAGAATCACTTCTCCGTTTTACAAGGCCCATTCTATGCTCGATTTGGAGGAAATGACACGAGCAAAAAGGGCGACAAATACCACAGATAACTCTGCTTTCCTAGTATCTCAACATGACAACTCTGCTGGAAATCTGTCTCACCTTTAAAACCGCAACAACTACAATGGCAGCAGCAGCCACGGTGGTCGTAGCGGAAGCCACCGCAACGGCCGTGGTAGAGGCAGAGGGGGTGGTCATGGCGGCCGATCGCAAAACTACCGGCCCACATCATGGCAGCCGCCTCCAACACAAACATAGCAGTGGGCGTATCCTCCATGGGCAGGACCGTGGCAGCCATGGGCCACACCACCTTGTCCATATCCTACAGCAGGAAATTGGCAGAAACAACTCACATCTCAGCAGGCCCACCAGCCAGGAATTCTTGGGCCTAAACCTTAGCAGGCCCATCTAGCAACCACCCCTCAACATGTACAGTCGTCATATGCACCAACCGATATTCATGCTGCAATGCATACTCTATCTATCTCTCCTCCTGACGATCAATGGTATATGAACATAGGGGCCACATCTCACATGACTGCAAACGGAGGTAATCTTATGTCTTATTCCAATATGAGCAATAATATTACTGTTGGTAGTGGTCATCATATTCCAGTTATTGGTTGTGGAAATGCATTATTACCTAACCCACATCATCCTTTAACCTTAAATAATATCTTGCATGCACCAAAATTAATTAAAAATCTTGTCTCTATATGAGAAAATTTACCATTGACAATGATGTTTCTGCTGAATTTGATCCTTTCAGTTTTTCTGTGAAGGATTTTCAGACCGTGATGCATTTAATGAGATGCAACAGCTTGGGTGAACTTTATCCTATTACCCCAAGACCATCCACTACAACATCATCCACCTTTGCCGCTTTATCCAATGAATTATGGCATAATCGTTTAGGACATCCGGGAGCTCCTGTTTTAAATTCTCTTCACCGAAACAATTTTATTATCTGTAATAAGTTTTGAAATAATTTCTTTTGTCATTCTTGTCCCCTTGGGAAGCAAATAAAATTACCTTTTTATGAGTCTTTGTCATCCACTTTCATGCCTTTTGATATTGTGCATAGTGATCTTTGGACATCACCAACTCTTAGTTCAGGTGGACATCGTTATTATGCTTAATTTTTTGATGATTTCACGAATTTTTTTATGGACTTTTCCTCTTGCAAATAAATCTCAAGTCTATTCCATTTTTCTCCACTTTCGTTCTCACATTAAAACACAATTTGAAAGAGAAATTAAATGTTTTCAATGTGACAATGGAAAAGAGTACGACAATGCTTTTTTTCATAAGTTTTGTGAACTCAATGAAATGGCTTTTAAATTTTCTTGTCCTCATACATTCCCTCAAAATGGAAAAGCTGAAAGAAAGATTCGTACCATAAGTAACATCATCCGAACTCTTCTTGCTCATGCCTCCCTCCCACCTTCGTTTTGGCACCATGCCCTACAAATGACAACTTCTCAATATTCTCCCAACTAAAAAACTTACCCTCCAAACGCCCACAAAAATTCTCTACCAAAAAGATCCGTTATATTCTCATCTTCGAGTTTTTGGATGCCTCTATTATCCTCTCATTCCTTCCACTTCTAGAAATAAATTGCAAGCTCGATCAACACCTTGTGTTTTTTTGGGATATCCATCGAACCATGGAGGCTATAAATGTTATGAGTTGTCAAGTCGTAAAATAGTCATTTCAAGGCATGTTGTATTTGATGAAAATACGTTTTCCTTTTCTAATTCAATTGCTCCCTCATCCTCCAGCTATGATTTTTTGGATACAAGCACTACACATTTCCTTTACTCACCCAATCAACCATTTTTCACCTCTCATGATGTCCAAACCTCCTCCCCCACCCAACACCTAACTACACCGGCCCCATCCTCCTCATCACACCATACTACTCCGCAAGGCACCTCCTCCCACACCGAACATACCACCACACCGGCCCAACACACAAACCCCCTCCAAACCCAATATACGGCAACATCTTCTCCAGAATTCACATCTTCAACTCCCTTAGAACAACCCACTTCTCTAGCCAACCCACCACACTCTCCTCAAATGACCACCCGCGCACAACACGGTATTTACAAGCCTCGCCAACTTTTTAATCTCCATACCTCTGCCCCACATTCCATTTCTCCCTTGCCTACTAATCCCCTTAATGCATTAAATGATCATAAATGGAAAATGGCCATGAAAGACGAATATGATGCTCTTATTGAAAATAAGACGTGGGACTTAGTGCCCCGTCTGGCTAATGCTAACATTATTCATAGTTTATGGATTTCAGGCATAAGAAGAAATCTGATGGATTATTTGAACATTATAAGGCTCGTCTAGTAGGAGATGATGCAGGTCAACAAACTGGTATAGATTGTGGTGAGACCTTCAGTCCAGTAGTCAAACCGGCCACTATTCGGACGATACTCAGTGTTGCTTTATCTAAATCATGGTGCCTTCATCAATTAGATGTCAAAAATGCCTTTTTACATGGACATCTTGATGAAACTGTGTACATGCACCACCCCCCTGGTTTTCGCAATCCCCAACATTCTGACTATGTCTGCCTGCTAAAGAAGTCTCTCTATGGCCTCAAACAAGCCCCTCGGGCTTGGTACCAGCGATTCACTGATTTTGTAACCATGTTGGGTTTCTCCCACAGTGTCTCAGATCATTCTTTATTCATTTATCACTAAGGCGATGACACAGCTTATATCCTTCTCTATGTGGACGACATTATTCTTCTTGCATCTTCAGATACTCTCCGACAATCCATCATGTCTAAACTTGGCTCTGAATTTGCAATGAAGGATTTGGGTTCCCTAAGTTATTTTCTGGGTATATCTGTTACAAGACATTCAGGAGGTATTTTTCTTTCACAAAATAAATATGTCGAAGAAATTATTGAGCAAGCAGGCATGTCCTCCTACAAACCATCTACTACACCAGTAGACACAAAAGCAAAACTCAGTGGATCTTCAGGAAACCCATATCATGATCCAACCGAATATCGCAGTCTTGTCGAAGCTTTACAATATTTGATATTTACAAGACCAGATATCTCTTATGCCGTTCAACAAGTGTGTTTATTTATGCATGACCCGAGAACCCAACATATGACTGTGTTGCCGCTAAATTTGGTGTGGGGGCAAACAGATAGAACTTGTGGATTCTTAGGGAAACTGAATAGAAAACCTGTGTACCTGTTCTGTCGGGCCTCGATCGTCGTTCCTGCCGTGCACCTGCAAAAAGTGCGAGACACCGGGGTTGTTCCCGGCGACGCACCCTCCGACCTCAAGTCAGTAATCTGGCAGACAATGAAAGAGCGCAAAAAACTGGTGAAAGATTGATTACCTCTTAATGGAGATGAATGGGGGGTATTTATAGGCATCTCAGGGAACAGATTAGGCATGTAATTCCTGTGTATACAGATAAGGAATGTGATCCCTAATCCCCAGTGAAAGGATAGACATGAATCAGGGCCGTTGATTAATATTAATCAGAAACCCTAATTCTATCCCTTCTGGACCGGGTTTGCTGCGGGTTGAAACCCGCACCCAGTTGAGGTGGATCCGTTTGCGGGTAAGTGGGTCTTTGGGGAAGATAACCGGTACCCGCTTCAGACCCTTCAGCAGGTGAAATTACCGTTTTACCCCTGAGCTTCAAGATTCATGCCCCATCTGGACGGTTCCGATTTAACCCCATTTTCAGCCATATCACGAGCCCCCCACTCCTAAAGACTGAGTTTGATCAGCCTTTGAGGAGTAGTTTAACTGTTTTAGTGGCTAGCGGAGTTGTATCGGAGTCCGAATGGAGGGTTTTGAATCTTGAAGGGGGTAGTAAGGTGTTTTTTGAAGTTACAATCTGTTCTTAAGCATTTCTAAATGTCCGACGGTCTTTATCTATTTTTTCGGATTATTTATTTAATTTTGCGATGTGTTAACCAATCGTTCGGGGGCCTTCACAATACATTCTAGGCAATAATTGTTCGTTCAGGGGTTCGAAAATATCACCCCGAATTTATAATTATTTTCTAAAATTTCTAGTGAATTTTCCCGAATTTTTAGTAATTTTTTCGCAATTTTTAAATAAATAAAACGATTAAAATAAATAAAAACCAATTTTTAATACTTATTTATGACGTGGCGTCATCAGAGCCCTCGATCGGAGCGGAGCGCGATTTTCGGAGAGATCATGTGGTCCCTGTTCTTCGGCTCGTTTTTTCGCCGCATGTGAGGTTCGGTACCCCGGTACCCCGGTTCGGAGGGTCGGTGCCTCGGTTCGGATGACCAGTGCCTCGGCTCGACGGTTCCGAGGTACGTGGCATCATCTGAGCCGTCCATCTCAGCGCGGATCCCCGTAAAGCGCTATCTTGTCGTTTAGTGGACGTGGCCAAATCTGGACCGTCCATCATGACGAGCGCGCTTTTTCACAAGATCCAACGGCTGATATGGGTCGGAGCGGTTTTTTGCCATATACGAGGGTCGGTACCCCGGTATCTCGGCTCGGCGCATCAGGGCTGATTGGCCGAGGTACTAAGTTGGGTGTTTTGGAGGAAGTACTTCCTGAGGGCTCCCCTCCTCGGCGCTTAGTGGCTCGGTGGCTCGGCTGAGCTGTTCGGTAGCTCGGCTGGGCGAGCCGATGGCAGGCAGCAAGGAGGGACGCGTGGCTGGATCTGGGCGGTCCATCTTGGTGCGCATCTCGAGGATGGGGTTCAGATCACGAGAAAATGCTATCTTGTCGTCTTGTGGGCGTGGCACGATCTGAACCGTCCATCAGATTCTGTTGCGAATTTTAGGGAGATCCGACGGTGACTTCGCCTCGGAGCGATTTTTTGCCATATACGAGGGTCGGTACCCCGGTATCTCGGCTCGGCGCATCAGGGCTGATTGGCCGAGGTACTGAGTTGGGTGTTTTGGAGGAAGTGCCTCGTGAGGGCTCCCCTCCTCTGCGCCTAGTAGCTCGGTGGCTCAGCTGAGCTGTTCGGTAGCTCGGCTGGGCGAGCCGATGGCAGGCAGCAAGGAGAGACGCGTGGCTGGATCTGGGCGGTCCATCTTGGCGTGCATCTCGAGGATGGGGTTCAGATCACGAGAAAACGCTATCTTGTCGTCTTGTGGGCGTGGCACGATCTGAACCGTCCATCAGATTCTGTCGCGAATTTTAGGGAGATCCGACGGTGACTTCGCCTCGGAGCGATTTTTTGCCATATACGAGGGTCGGTACCCCGGTATCCCGGCTCGGCGCATCAGGGCTGATTGTTCCAAAGGGTAGCCGTGGTTCGGTTGCCTAGCCGGGGCGTCCTATGGTCTCTTCGTAGGTGGCCGAGACGTTGACTTGGTATTTTGAAGAGTCTCTTGCTTTGAGTAAGCTTCGTATCTTTTCCGCCTGTCGCTTTGGCTCCCTAGTGGGCCTTTTGCGTTTCCCAAGGAGGCCCAACTTACTAGGGATTAAAAGCTCTCACCCTCACTCTCAAAGCTCATTTCTCACTTTTTACTCAAGTTTTTTACTTTCGATCTCTAAGTTCTCTGCTAGCGGCGATTTTCTCCCTAAGGTGTTCCCGTTAGCTGTCGCGTGGGCCAGGCGATTTCCGGCGAGAGCACTCCGACCGTGGACGTCACTTCAAAAGGTCAGTTTACTTAGTCTGAATAATTTTTCTAGAGATGTCTCGAGTAGACTCGGGGAGTGGGGCCTCGTCTTCGGGCGACGAGAGTGCTGAGGAGAGGAGGAGGTCGGAGATTAGGAGGAAGGGTAAGCAAGCTGTTGAACCGTCTGTAGTCGAGACGAAGAAGGGGAAGAAGAAGAGGAGGACGGAGGCCCAATCCCCCATAGTGGAGGTGATTGTGGAGAATCCGAAGCAAGCACCCGAGATAGGACGGTATCCTTCCGTCCTGTCCGGTCATTCGGGGGTCAGGCAGTACCAGGGCGACTTGCTGGAGAGGGCGATCTATGGGAAGTCTAAGATCGTCGAAGAACCTAACCCGGCCCTTGCCACCGAAGCCGATGAGCTCATCACGTTGGTGTCCGAGGAGGACCTACTCCGGGTTAGAAGGGCTTTCGCGATCCCTCCGGAGTACAAACTGATTCTCCCAGGTCCCGGGATACGAGCGAATTCCAAGCTGCCGTCGTCGGACATGTGCATGTTTGACGTCGACTCCTTTCATGCCGGGTTACGTTTCCCTCTGCACCCATTCATCCTCGAGATCCTCGGCTGGTATTGCCTCGTGCCGACCCAGTTCATGCCGAACACATGGCGCCATGTGAACGCCTTTATGCTTCAGTGCTACCGGGCCGAGGTGGAGCCGGATCTCACGGTCTTCCGAGGATTGTATCGAGTTAACCGGCAGCACAAGACGGAGTATCGATACTACTTAGGGCCAAGGAAGGGTGTCAAGATTATAGAAACCCTGACTCGATTAAGGGTTGGAAGGAAAAGTATTTTATAGTAAGGGGCGAGGCGATTAGGCCCATTCCGACCCGTTGGAAGGTGGAGGTGCCGAATTTCGCGCGCACCGACCCTGTTTTGTCTGATGCCGAAGAAGAGGTGGCGAGGAAGATAATGGCCCTTCCGATACTGAGTTGGAGGGATTTGACGGAGGAGGTGTTGTTTGGGTACGGCCTAAGCCCCATCGACCCGAGTATGCTCCTGACATCTCGTTTTTCATTTTTCTTCTAAGTCTTTGGTTCGGGCTGCTAACTCGTCCCCCCTTTTTTTTTGTGGCTCGTTGCAGAAGCAATGAAGATTGACTTCAACTCCATGATGGCCGACAGGTCTAAGTTGGCCGGGGGGAAGAAGAGGAAGAGGGCGGCCGCGACTGTCTCGTCGACCCCGGCACCTGCCGCTGCCTCGACCATCTCTCCGCCCCCTCCGGCCGTGGAGGCGCCCTCGGAAGTTGTCGTCGCCGAGGAGCCCCCGTCTTCTTCGGTCCCTGGCATTATCGAGGGGACCTTTGACGTGAACTCGGCGCTGTCGATCGAGGCACCACCGCTAACCCAGGCCGCCGAAGAGATTCTGAGAGAGCAGCACAAGCAGCTGTTCGTGCCGAATTGGCGAGTGAAGAACCATGACGGGTTCCTCGGCAATTCGTAGATGTCAGTGCAGGTCGTCAAACACTTGGCGACCCCGAAGGACAGGGCCGCGCTGAAGGCGGGGACGGTCGGTGACGACACCTATGAAGTCGCCCGGTCACTCGTTTCGGTAAGTGTATTGCAAATTTCTTTAAGTCTGCAACTCGGCTTGTGCATTACTGATTGTTATCTCTGTAGGCCACTTGCCACTTCGGCCACCTCCTCGAGACATTTGCCGAGCAGGAGAAGGAGCTGAGGTCCGCCAGTGACAAGGACAGGTTGGCGAAGGTCAGGGCGGTCAAAGAACTTGAGGCCGAGCAGAGGCGGGCTGAGGCCCTGGAAGTCCGGGTCGCGGATCTTGGGTCGGACTTGGAGAAGGCTAAGGAGCGGCTCGACGCGGAGTCTGCCAAGGCCGCCAAGGCCGCCGAGGACTTAGCTGCGGCGCTGAAGTCTTTGGCCGAAGAGAAAGTGGAGAAGGAGGCCCTGGCGACGAAGGTCCGGGCCGAGGTGGAAAAGGAGGTCGAGGAAGAGGCGAAGAAGCACATGGCCGAAAACATGGAGAAGTCCTATCAGATGGCCCTCGACCACGTTCAGGAACGTGTCCCCGGCTTCGAGCGGGTCGGCTACCAATTGTTTCCCACGCCGACCTCGGACGATGAAGGGGAGGAAGGCGAAGTTGACGAGGCCGAAGGCGAAGGCGAGGGAGGACGGGATGGAGAGACTGTGGCGGACGGCCAGGTCAAGGGGCCCTCCGCCGATGCACCCGTGGCCGACGCGGCGACGATGGTGGACCCTTGATCCCCTCACTAAGTTTTTGTAGTTTTTTGTTGTTTTTTCTTCCGATCGTTGTAATGCCTTTTGCGGACTGGCCACCGCCTTTCAATGAATGAAAAGTATTTTGACTCCGGAATTTGTCTAAGTGTTTGGCTCGGTAGTGTGGTATTTCAATGCTATCTCTTTCTTATTTCAGATTGCCGAGCCGACTCGTAACACCTCGGCTGAACAGCGCCGAGCCGAGTTGTTTAAGCGATCTCGGGAGGATCGTCTCGAGGGTGAGGTTCACCTGACGAGGAGAATACTTCATAACTTGGAGATTAGGCATAGCGATGCTTTAGTTGAACTGCACCACCTACGGATAGTCGAGGCTGAGCTATCTGCTAGGGAAGAGGAACTGGCCCGAGTTTCAGCCGAACGGGATGGCTTAGCGAGGAAGGTGGAAGAGTTGCAGAGGGTGACCGTCGACAAGAGTATCGAAGTGACCCATTTGCGTCGCGTTATCTCCGACAGCGCCGAATACCCCGGTTCGGCGAAACTTCCTCGGTTTATGGTGATAGTGAAGGATGACACTTTGAAGGATCGCATCGTCGAACTGGAGGAAGAAGTTACTCGGCTCAAGCCTCAGCCGGTGAGGGCTAACGTCCGGAGCACCTCGTGCACCCGCGAAGAGATCGAGCGAGGGATCACGTTCTATCAAGCGGCGAGCCGGACTCCTATCGTAGGCAGGTCAGCCGCCGATGCCCAAAGCGGTGTGGCGGTGTCTTCAAGCGGTGCTTCGGTAGGAGCAACCGTCAGGGTTAGTGGTGAGGAGGCATCTCGGTTCGTCGGCCTGGATTTGAGCTCGGAGGTCAAGAAGCGTCGACCCAAAGTGTCTCTAAAGCGGAGCATTCCCCTTCCTCGGAAGTAGCAGACGGGTCGTGTCTTTGTGTTGTAACCTCCTTGCAAGTTTTTGCTGTTGTAATCCGCTTTGTAACTTTATCCAACTTGTTAATGGAATTGGAGTTGTTTTATCCGAACTATCCTCGGCTGTCTCCTTATTTGTGCTATTGTTGTGTCAACTAGAGTAGGCTTGAGACGAACCACGAGGCTGGTGTTCGCTTCGCCGAACTCCTTGGCCCCGAATTTTCCCTTTTTTGCTGCGCTTCTGAGCCATAGGCTTGGTTTGGCTGTTAAGGCGTAGTTGCTTCTCGACTGCGCCCACGTGGCCTGATCAGGGACGTCTGATGTTTGCACGGATCTCGAGGCAGGTCCAGTTCCCAAGAAAATACTATCTTGTCGTTTTGTGGACACGTGGCTGAATGAGATCCGCTCATCACGCCCTAGCGCACTTTCTGAGGCGATCTGACGGTGGCTTCGCCTCGGAGTGATTTTTTGCCATATACGAGGGTCGGTACCCCGGTACCTCGGCTCGGCGCGTGGGGGCTGTGATTTGTACCTAATTCCGGCCCGACTGAGGGTGAGTCGGAAAGATTGGGTCGAGGCGTCGGAGAGATCCGATCGTTAGATTAGTTTAAGGGATGCAGGAGCAGTTTCGAATAGCGAGCTACTTCTAGTCCGCTTAGGAGCGAACTTGCGAAGCAGAATCGAGCCAAGTGTTGGACTCCGATCCATTCAACGGCTGCAGGAGCAATTTCGAACGGCGATCTACTCCCGGCTCGTCTATAGGCGAGCCGAGGAAGAAGTGTCGAGCCGAGTACTGGACTCCGAACCATCGTGTAGGTAGTTTAAGGGATGCAGGAGTAGTTTCGAATGGCGAGCTACTTCTAGTCCGCTTAGGAGCGAACTTGCGAAGTAGAATCGAGCCAAGTGTTGGACTCCGATCCATTCAACGGCTGCAGGAGCAATTTCGAACGGCGATCTACTCCCGGCTCGTCTATAGGCGAGCCGAGGAAGAAGTGTCGGGCCGAGTGCTGGACTCCGAACCATCGTGTGGGTAGTTTAAGGGATGCAGGAGCAGTTTTGAATGGCGAGCTACTTCTAGTCCGCTTAGGAGCGAACTTGCGAAGCAGAATCGAGCCAAGTGTTGGACTCCGATCCATTCAACGGCTGCAGGAGCAATTTCGAACAGCGATCTACTCCCGGCTCGTCTATAGACGAGCCGAGGAGGAAGAGTCGAGCCGAGTGCTGGACTCCGAACCATCGTGTGGTTAGAGAATTAAAGGCGGAGGTTTGCGATAGTATCAAAGATATGAAAAACTTTATTTATTAATATCTAATGGTCGGCTGCTTCTAAAGTTGCTAGCCGTTATTACAATGAAAAAAGAACAAAGGAAAAAGTACTACTAGTAGCAGGAGAGGAGTGGTCCGACATCCCGAGTTACTTAGATAGGCGTAGCTGCCTTCTCTTGGTATTTCAAAAGATGGTCGGCGTTCCAAGTCCTGGGGATTTCTCTGCCTTCAAGATCTTCTAGCTTGTACGCACCGGGGCGGATCACTTTGGAGATTTTGTATGGTCCCTCCCAATTCGGGGCCAGTTTGCTTTTCTGTCCGGGGAACGAGATGGCCAATTTTCGGAGGACCTGATCCCCTTCTTTGAGGTCTGTTGGGCCGACCCGTTTGTTGTAGGCGAGTTCGATTCTTCTCCGGTAACTTTGTTGCCGTATGGCCGCTCTTTCCCGGATTTCGTCTATCAAGTCTAGGCTTGCTCTGAGCTCTCTGGCCTTCTGTTCTTCTTCAAAAGCTATCAAACGAGGAGAGGGTATCCCAACTTCTAGCGGGATGAGGGCCTCGGACCCATAGGTGAGATTAAACGGACTCTCTCCTATTGGGGTCCGCTTCGTGGTGCGGTAATTCCACAACACATTGGGCAGCTGATCGACCCACAAGCCCTTGGAGCACTTGTCCAGTCTCTTCTTGATGCCGGAGAGGATCTGTCGGTTGGCATTCTCGGCCTGGCCATTTGACTGGGGATGAGAGACAGAGGAGAAGCGGTGTTGTATGGCCAGGTCTTCACATAAGGCTCGGAAGACAGCTCCAGCGAACTGCGTGCCGTTATCTGTAACTATGACCCGAGGAACGCCAAATCGGCAGATTATATTTTTCCAAAAGAATTGAACAACTCTATGCTCGGTGATTGTAGCCAGGGGCTCGGCCTCTATCCATTTCGAGAAATAGTCGACTGCCACGACTAGGAACTTTAATTGTCCGGGGGCTGGTGGAAATGGCCCCAATAAATCCATCCCCCACATTGCGAAGGGGATCGGACTTGATAGGGAGGAGAATGGTGCTTGCGGAAGGTGTCGGATGTCGGAATACTTCTGGCAGGAGGTGCATTGCCGAACGTGCTGTTCGGCGTCCCGTAGGAGAGTGGGCCAGTAATACCCGTAGTTCAACACTTTGCGCGCTAAGGCTCTGGAGCCGGAGTGGGCTCCGCCGATGCCCTCATGGAGTTCTTGCAAGGCGTAGTCGGCTTGTCCAGGGGAGAGGCACCTTAGGTAGGGCCGACCATCCACATGTGTGAAGGAGCGCTTATATAGAATGCCTTCGACTAATATGTAACGCTCGGCTCGGGTCCTTATCCTTCGGGCTTCCTTCCGATCCTGGGGGAGGAGTCCGTCTCTTAAAAACTCGACGAGGGGCTTCATCCAATTGTCTTCGAGGAGGACTGGCAGTGCTTCAACGGAGTCGAGAGCCTCGTCCTCTATGCTCGGCTTTAGGAGGACTTCTATCAGAACAGTTTGTTCGAGGCCTTGAAGGGATGAGGAAGCTAATTTGGACAGGGCGTCGGCCTGGGCATTTTCTTCTCTGGGGATTCTACGGATGAGGGCCTCCTCGAAGAGCGCCATGAGGCTCTTCACTTTGGCCAAGTACTTTACCATCCTGTCATCACGGGCTTCATATTCGCCGAGGACCTGGTTGACGACCAACTGAGAGTCGCTGAAGATCCGCAGGCACCGCGCCCCTGCTTTTCGGGCCATTCCAAGGCCGGCTATGAGTGCCTCGTATTCGGCTTCGTTGTTCGAGGCTTTAAAATTTATACGGAGGTAATATTGGAGGACAAAGTCGTCTGGGCCCGCGAGGATGACCCCTGCCCCGCTTCCCTCGTTGCAAGAGGATCCATCGACATAGACCGACCAGACGGGCGGTCCCTTCATTGTTTGCTCGGAGTCGGGGATAGTTGTTTCCACTATGAATTCGGCCAGCGCCTGAGCCTTGATTGCGGTCCGAGGCTGGTAAGTTATATCATGTTGGCTCAGCTCGATCGACCACTTCATGAGGCGGCCGGAAGTCTCTGGCTTGTGAAGGATCTGTTTCAGCGGCTGGTCGGTAAGAACGATCATCGAATGGGACTGGAAGTAGGGCCGAAGCTTTCTCGCGGCCATTATCAGGGCGTAGGCTATTTTCTCAATTTTCGGGTACCGGAGCTCGGCATCCCGAAGTACTTTGCTGACGTAGTAAATGGGCTTCTGAGCCCTTTCTTCTTCCCTGACTAAGACCGCACTAAGCGTCTGCTCGGAAGCTGCCAAGTAGAGGTAGAGTGGTTCGCCCGGTATGGGTTTGCTGAGAAGAGGTGGATTGACGAGGTAAGCCTTAAGCTGGTCGAAGGAGTCTTGTTGTTGCTGCCCCCACTCGAATCCTTTAGCCCCCCTGAGGGCTTCGAAGAACGGGAGGCACTTCTCCCCGGACTTCGACAGAAAGCGCCCAATGGCGGCTAGGCGACCAGTCAATCTTTGAACTTCCTTGACGTTTCTAGGGGGGCCATGTCCAATATGGCCTTGATCTTTTCCGGGTTTGCCTCTATTCCTCGTTGGCTAACCATGAAGCCGAGGAACTTCCCTGATGAGACGCCGAACGCACACTTGTTCGGGTTGAGTCTCATATTGTGCTTTCTCAAAACATCAAATGCTTCTTGGAGGTCGGCCACATGATCGATGCCTCGGATGCTTTTCACAAGCATGTCATCCACGTACACTTCCATGTTCCAGCCAATCTGGGCCCGGAATACCTTGTTGACGAGGCGTTGGTACGTCGCCCCCACATTCTTCAGGCCGAATGGCATAACTCTGTAGCAATAAAGGCCTTGATCGGTTACAAAAGATGTCTTAGGGATATCCGGGGGGAACATTCTTATCTGATTGTAACCCGAGAAAGCGTCCATGAAGCTTAGGAGCTCGTGTCCCGAGGTTGCGTCAATCAGAGTGTCGATGCTCGGCAGAGGGAAGGGATCTTTGGGGCAAGCCTTGTTGAGGTCGGTGAAATCAATACAAATTCTCCATGTCCCATTGGACTTCTTTACCATTACTACGTTGGACAGCCATTCAGGATAATTTACCTCCTGTATGAATCGGGCCTTCAACAATTTTTCTACCTCCTCTTTGATGGCGAGCTGACGCTCAGGGGCGAACTTGCGCCTCTTCTGCTGAACCGGTTTGGACCCCGGATCAACACTCAGGCGGTGGACCAAGAGTTCTTCGGAGATACCAGGCATGTCGGCAGCTGACCATGCGAAGAGGTCTTGGTTGGCCCGGATGCACTTTACGATATCCGAGTATAGGGCGGACGGGAGGATCTTGCTAACGAAGAACTTGTGGGTCGGGTCTTGCTCCGAGAAGAGCACCTCCTCCAATTCGTCCACTGGCTCGGAGGTCGGCCGAGCGGCATCTTGGGGAATTTCCAGTGTTTCTAATGAGAGAACGGGTCCGAGGGTGGAGGTCATATAACACTTGCGGGCCTGCTCCTGATTGCCCCTCACTTCCCCTACTCCGGTCCGGGTGGGGAATTTCATTTTGAGATGATAGGCAGAAGGGACGGCTTCAAGGGCGGCCAGGCCGGGCCGACCCAAAATGACGTTGTAGGCCGCTGGGACATCTACGACCATGAAATCCATCGACTCCGTGCGGGTAGTAGGAGTTTTGCCGGCTATGACATCGAGGGTAATCACCCCTTCAATAGTCACCGGCACTCCTGTGAACCCATGGAGCGTGTAGCCGGCGGGCTTGAGTCTGTCTCGAGAGAGCTTCAGGCCCTTGAAAGCGTCGAGAAAGAGGATGTTGACGAAGCTACCGTTATCCACCAAGATTCTCTCGACTTTGAAATTGGCCATGTGAAGACTGATGACGAGTGCGTCACAATGAGGGGTACGGACACCCTCGAGATCTTCGTCGGAGAAGGTGACGGGCACTCCCAGGCCTTTGGGAGGAGGGGCGGTTCGGACCGAGTTCACTTCTCTGATAAAAGCTTTCCGAGAGGAGTTCGAGGAGCCCCCCATTGGACCCCCATGAATGAGGTGGAGGACTCGCTCTTCCTCAAAATCTGGCGTCTCTTCTCGTTCCGGACGTTTGTTAGCCCCCCGAGGCTGGGGAGGAAGCTCGGCTTGGTCTTTTCTCACGAATTTTGCCAACTGCCCCCTCTGGATAAGGTCTTCGATCTCGTTTCTTAGTGCACGGCAATCGTTGGTGTCGTGCCCATGGTCCCGGTGATAGCGGCACCATTTTTCTCTATCTCTTCTCTTGGCAGGGGTGTTCATCTTCGGAGCAGGAGGTAAGACCCCTTCTTTTTCGACTTCCATGAAAATGGCGGAGATGTTTGTGGTGAGGGGAGTAAACTTCTCAAATCTAGGGGGAGGTCGGCGCTGGCCAGCATTATCCTTCTGGAGCTTCTTTGCTCCTTCTTCTTCCGTTCCCTTCCTCTTAAACCCGGAGGCAGTCCCTTCCCAGTTGGGTTGTTGCTCGGCCTCTTCAGCTCGGATGTACTTTTCAGTGCGGAGGAGAAGGTCAGAAAAGTCATGTGGTGGTTTCTTGGCGAGGGAGGAGCGGAGGTTGGAATTGAGGATATTGGATTGGAATGCCGCGGTAGCGACCGATTGGTCGAGGGATGCGATGGTTCTGGCTTCAGCTGTGAACCTCTTCACGTAGTCCCTCAATTTCTCCCCCTTCTGTTGACGGAGGTGCAATAGTGAGATGCTAGTCTTCTCGGCCCTTCGGCTGCTGACAAAATGGGTGATGAACAGGGTTTCGAACTGCTCGAAGGAGAATATCAACGCTGGGGCAAGGCGAGAGTACCATTCTTGAGCTGGGCCTTTGAGAGTTGCAGGGAATGTTTTGCAGAGGAGGGCATCGGAAGCTTGATGGAGGAGCATCAAAGTCTTAAAGCTTTCGATGTGATCAACTGGATCGGTCTCCCCAGTGTAGTTCTCGAACTGGGGAGGTTTGAAACCGAACGGCACAGGGGCATCTACTATGGTCCGGGAGAATGGGGGTCAGCTAGGACGTAGGGTCCTCCCCCTAAGCTCCTCTTCTCGGTTTATCTGACCCAAGAGTTTTTCCACCTCGTTTAGACGGCGGTTCATGGTGTCATCTCTCCGACGGTAATCTGCCGAGCCACGGGACTCGTCTTCGTATGAGGGGGAGCGAGGGCTGCGGCGATGGTAACTTCGAGAACGACGAGGACTTGGGGTGCGCCTGGAATTGGTAGGAGCGGGTCGAGGAGAAGGGGACCGTCGGCGAGGACTTCGGACCGGAGGAGGGGATGGGAGCTTTGGCTCAATAGGATTCTGACGGAGGTTGAGGGCCTGCAGGACGGTTGCTTGGAACTGCTGGAACTCGGCACGGGTGATTGGTGCCTCATTGTTCCTAGGCTGCTGCCGACCTACGGGAGAGTGCCTTCTTCGGTAATGATCGGGGGAGTCCTTCCTCCCTCTTCGGATGGGGGACCTCCTGTACTCTCGGCGACGGGGGGATCGCTCTTGCTGGCGGGAGGCTTCCTCCCGAGCCCGCTTTTCATCCAGATGACGACGGAGGTCATCATCTTCCGGGCGTTTGGGAGGGGCATTGTGGCGACCAGAGGCTCGGGGATGATGGGAGGCCATGGAGGCACTGGAGGCGTTGTGGATGGAGAGGTTCTCTTGGTGAAGAGGTTGTTTCTGAGGGTTAGGACCCTTTGGATCAGGAGGTGGAGGGTTCTGTTGGAGCGGCTCTTCCATGGTAGGGGGAGTTGCCCTTGTTGCTGAGCGGGATCAGGAAGGACTTCTTGCTGGTCAGGGTTGGGCACTCGATTAGACCCTCTTGACCTAACTTTGCGAGGCGGCATGGCTGGAGAAAACCTGTTCACCGGGAAGAGGAGAGGCTCTATTCGTTAGTTTCCCACAGACGGCGCCAATCTGTTGCCGCTAAATTTGGTGTGAGGGCAAACAGATAGAACTTGTGGATTCTTAGGGAAACTGAATAGAAAACCTGTGTACCTGTTCTGTCGGGCCTCGATCGTCGTTCCTGCCGTGCACCTGCAAAAAGTGCGAGACACCGGGGTTGTTCCCGGCGACGCACCCTCCGACGCTCAAGTCAGTAATCTGGCAGACAATAAAAGAGCGCAAAAAACTGGTGAAAGATTGATTACCTCTTAATGGAGATGGATGGGGGGTATTTATAGGCGTCTCAGGGAACAGATTAGGCATGTAATTCCTGTGTATACAGATAAGGAATGTGATCCCTAATCCCCAGTGAAAGAATAGACATGAATCAGGGCCGTTGATTAATATTAATCAGAAACCCTAATTCTATCCCTTCTGGACCGGGTTTGCTGCGGGTTAAAACCCGCACCCAGTTGAGGTGGATCCGTTTGCGGGTAAGTGGGTCTTTGGGGAAGATAACAGGTACCCGCTTCAGACCCGTCAGCAGGTGAAATTACCGTTTTACCCCTGAGCTTCAAGATTCGTGCCCCATCTGGACGGTTCCGATTTAACCCCATTTTCAGCCATATCAGACTGCTTTAAAGCAAATCCTTCGTTATATTAAGGGTACTCTTACTTTCGGTCTACATATCTCTCCCTCCTCAGTTGATAAACTCACTACATATACCGATGTAGACTGGGGTGGATGTCCAGACACCATAAGGTATACGTCTGGATATTGCGTATATCTTGGGGACAATTTAATCTCTTGGTCTGCAAAACGATAACCTACCTTGTCTCGATTCAGTGCTGAAGCCGAGTATCGTGGAGTTGCTAATGTAGTTTCTGAATCCTGTTGGCTTAGAAACTTACCCTTGGAACTTCACTGTCCTGTCATGAAGGCTACATTAGTCTATTGTGATAATGTCAGTGCGGTATATCTTTTCGGCAATCCTATTCAACACCAACGCACTAAACACATTGAGAGTGATATACACTTTGTGCGTGAAAAGGTTGCTCGTGGTCAAAGTACGGGTGTTACATATTCCTTCGCGTTACCAAATTGCCGACATCTTCACAAAGGGACTTCCGCTGCAACTCTTTGATGATTTTCGACATAGTCTCAACATTCGTTAACCTCCTGTTTCGACTACGTGGGTGTATTAAAATATGTTAATATCTTTTATATTTAGTATCTTTTATATTAAGTATACATTAATCTAGAAATCATGGCAACACAATTATTGGAATCAATCAGTCACAATTATGCCAAACAATGAGAGAAATCAATCAGTAGAAATCATGGCAACACAAATATAGGAATCAATTATGATTTTGTAGCCAAGGTTGTTGTATATATACATGGTTATCATATCAATGAAAAGCAAGGCAAATATTTTTTTCATATACCGTGGGCGAATTTTTTTTATTTTTTATTTTTTTCACAAAAAAAAATCGGATATCCCGTCCGATAAAAAAACTGCTAAAGAAAACAGTCATTTGACCCATAAATAAGAACTATAGGCCATAATGTATAGGATTTAAAAATCAAAATGGGTTGGGAAAGTGTTGGACGGCAGATGATATGCCGTTGGTCTTTTTTCTTTTTTTTTTAATTATTTTTTTGGGGTCATTTTCCAAATCAATCAGACGGGATATCATCCGTTCTGTTTAATTTTTAAAAAAATAGAATTGCCGACAGACGGGAGATGATCTACCGATTTCTAAAATTTGGTTTTTGCTTTTTTTTTTTTTTTTTCCAAATTTGACGGTCTACTGTTACTTCTCATCCAGAATATGAGTATTTGGCGACAACTACAATAAATTCTTGGCCAAATTATTTATTTTTTTTGATATTTGGTCAATGACTCCAGTGCTCTTAAAAAGCCAAACCCGACATGTACATTTAAGGTGAATTCAACACGAGTTTTAATGTAGGCATTGGGGGTGGGATCCTTCCTCCTAGCCGACAGTCAGTACTAATCGTCCTTGTCCGTCCCACGTGCCAGACCCAACCCCAATTTTGGCGATATAATTACAACATTGCCACTTTTGAAGCCTGCAGGTAAAATTGCCGACATCCCATGCTAGGTCTCATGTGCAATCATAGATAGTAACACTCTAATATGCATTTGTTTCTTCTTATATTTATATACACCAGCCCATAACTTTTTGTTGATATATAGATCAGTAGTTTTTTTCAGTTCTTTATGTGTCTTTGCTGCTTCCCTTCTATGTATGATGTGTGAGGATTACTCACAAATCATGTGCATTTCTATAATTGATTACTTTGTAAGAGTAGGTCCCAAGCTTACTAGTCCTTAGGGAGGATGATGATGAACTGATATGTCTATAATTACTTGTTATAATATATACTAAATCTTCAACTTGTATCATAAGTTAGAAGTTTTGATCTAGCTACTATGACGATGTTTAAAATGGTATGAGAACAACGTAGATTTGATTCTATCTGGTTGCATTAAAAATATGCTTTAAAAAGTAAATAATAATAATTACAATACTGCAGCGACAAAGCTTTAGCGGAAGAGGCTATCAGAGTAAAATGGTTAGAAGGAAAAGATGCGCAGGGGCTAGAATTCTTCGTCACCTTCAAATGGTGGACGCGCGAATATGGAGCTTTAAACCCAGAAGAATTCCCACCAGTGTGGATTAGACTATACAATCTCCCGTTCCATTGCTGGGTTCGATCAGCCTTCCAAAACGTGATTCGCAACTTCGGAATGCTAATCGACATAGATAGACAGACACTTACTCATTCAGCTCGAAAATTTGCGAGATTGAAAATCGGAGTTTCTAACAAATGCGACATTCCATCCAAGATCTTGACAGAATTCGAAAACTCCATCTACGAAGTTAGAGTGATTGTCGAAGTGCAAAAGAATGTTTCCTTCCGAGATTTTGCGACGGCGGAGACAGTACCAATTTGCGGTGGAGAAGGAAGGTTAGAGGAAGAAGATGAAGCAAATCCGTCTAATGCTAGGAGAAGAGATCGCAACCCTTCATCAACAGCCGTATCCCAACCTCTCAGTCAAGCGCGCCAACCCAAAATTCAAGCTCAGCGCAATCTAGGGCTACCCAACCGGCCTATCGAAGTGATTGACCCTACACCACTGCTCACAGCTGTCGATTGGAAGGGGAAACGTCCTAGCGCAGCCTGTGAAGGGACATCGAGCGGCGAAGGGATGGGTCGGAAGCAAGGACCATCAAAAGGAGGAATACTGAAAATCGGGGGAGACGTGGGTCTCGAGGCAAGAAAGGATATGGGTCTACTGAACGAAGATTGGCTTCTTTTTTCTCAAACAGACATCGAATCTTCAGTTAAAGCTGCTTTAACAGCTCTCATTCAATCTAAGACAGACTCGACAAATTTTTCGAAGCCCATGGGCCTGGATGCTACTGGGCCTCTCACTATTATCGGCCAAATGGAAAATACTGACTGTGTTCGTAATCCTATCAAATCCTTGACGACTACTGTGCAGATTGGTAACAAGCCAGTAGATCACAGTAATGAGCCTGATTCGGACGCTGGTATTATCGGCGCCTTAGACGGACTGCGAGAGGATAACTTCGTCTCAGAAACGGAAACAGACTTCGAAGAAAAAGATCTAAGAGCAAGTGTGGGAAGTTCCTCTACCAAGATGATCACAGAATATTGCAGAAAAGGCAAAAGAAAGCTAGACGGAGTGGGACAACAAATCGTGGGCCAAGAAAGGGTATCAGGTTCGGTAAACCACACGTCGGAGGTGGACACGACAGGAGAAGGTACCTCTTACAATAATTGTTCCGTTCTTAATGCTTTTAGTGATGAGTCTCTCATTTTTTTTGCGAGTCTGTACGGTCTGGCCATGGGTTCCACTAGGGCAGAACAACTAGAAAACTTAGCTCTCATTAGATAGGACACTACAACAGCATTTAACTGATATCTGGAGTGTTAAAGCTCACGAGGGAGGATAGATGTTTATATTAGTTTTCAATGGTATACACCTTTTGGAACGTGAGAGGGATGAGGCAACAAATTAAAAAAAGAGCAATAGGCACGACCATGATGAAAATTCGCCCGGTCATCGTAGGATTTCAAGAAACTAGATTAGACCCTCCCACGTCGGAGGACTTTTCTTGCATTAGGGGTATGAGAGACTTCCACTGGAGATTCAAGTCCGCGGTAGGATATTCGGGAGGTATTGCACTAGGGGCAAACTCAATTTTGTTTGAGATTGTCGACGAATTTGTTGGACAATTTTCGGTATCAATTAGATTAAGAAGGAGAAGCGACGACTGGTTGCATTCAGTATCTTCAGTATACGGTCCGTATGACTCTAGGCTCCGCAAAGATCTATGGAAAGAACTCAAATTCATTAGAAACAAATGGGATGGGGCGTGGATATTGGGAGGAGACTTCAACATTACTAGATTCCGTGACGAGCATAAGGGCAGGGGTCATAGTCATTGCGAGCGGGAATCCTTCAATGAGACTATAGACGAATTAGAGCTATTGGAGTTAGACATGACCGACAGAAAGTTTACCTGGTCGAACCTGCAACGCAACCCCACCTTAGCAAAGCTAGATAGAGTATTGGTGTTAAACGAATGGGAAGAAGCTTTCCCATTAGCTAAAGTCAAATCCGCCATTCGATATACTTCGGACCATCTACCACTGGTGATTGACTGTAATCAAGGCAAGAGGGACAATCAATACATCTTTAGATTCGAGAAAGCATGGACAGTCTGCGAGGAAACCAGACAAATTATTGTAGAATCATGGCACACCGAGACCGAAGATACTACAGCAGTGGGAATATGGGTAGAGAAGACGAGAAGGCTCTGTAAGAAATTAAAAGAGTGGGCTAGACTGAAGACGAGAGAAATTTACCTTACTAGAGAGTCACTAAGCATTAGAACCTACGAGCTGGAGATTATCCAAGAAAGTTCAGAGCTGTCGGAGGCGGAAAAAGACGAATTAGCAAGGAAGAGACTAGAGTTACAACAAATAGGTGCAATGGAGGAAATGTACTGGAGACAGAGATCTAGGATCCAATGGCTAAGAGAAGGAGATGCTAACACAAAATACTTCCATAAGGTAGCCAACGGGAGAAGAAGATTAAACCATATCACTGGGTTATCAGTGCGCGGTGCCTGGACCGAGAACGAATGGATTATTAGAGGACATCTAGACAAAGAATTTCACGATTTATTGGGGAGTAGCACCTCAGGAAGATGCAAGCTGGTCGCGGACATGTGGAGCGACTCCAGAATAGATGGCTCCGTAGGGATTGAAGCGGGTTTTTCGGAGCAAGAGGTTCTCGACGTGATTAAGAACCTAGGTCAGGACAAATCACCGGGACCAGACGGGCTACCTATCTTCTTTTACAAAGTATACTGGAATATTATAAAGGAGGATCTTATGAACATATTCCAAGAGCTGCACGATGGAGTCGCAAAGTTGGATAGGATTAACTACGCCTTAGTAGTCCTGGTGCCTAAAAAACATAAAGTTACCACGTGTGAAGATCTCAGACCAATTAGCTTGCTTAACGGGTCGTTCAAAATCATTACAAAAGTCCTAGCCCAAAGATTGTCCCCCCACTTGGACGATATCATCGCTCCTTCACAATCATGCTTTATCCGGGGCAGGGACATAATGGACAGCATTGCATCAGCACATGAAATAGTCTATAGAGGTAACAGAGCAAAAGCAGACGGGTTCCTCCTAAAATTAGATTTCCAGAAGGCGTATGATTCGGTACATTGGGACTGTATCGATGAAGCTTTACATCTAAAAGGCTTCGGAGCAAAATGGAGGACTTGGATGAAAATGTGTGTACAGGGAGGGAAATCGTTCATCCAAGTAAACGGATGGCAAGGAAAAAAAATTAGATGTAAAAGAGGTCTTCGTCAGGGTGACCCACTCTCCTCCTTACTATTTGCAGTCGTAGCAGATGGTCTAGCAGAAATGATAAGGAGAGCTCAAGAACACAACGTTATCAAAGGGATCAAAATTCAGGGTATTGAACAGCCAATGACGATCCTTCAATACGCAGACGACACTTTGCTATTCGGCAGGGCGGTCGCTGAAGAAGTGCTGGCGATAAAGGCGGTTCTAGGTTGCTTTCAAGGATGGTCAGGTCTGAAGATTAACCTGGATAAAACTAGCGTGACCTCAATTAGTGACAACATCTCTTGCCCGGTTTCAGATATTACGGATTCTTTACATTGCAAAAAGGGTGAATTCCCAATCAAATACCTAGGTACGCCTATCAGGCCAGGGGCACTTATAAAGGAGAACTGGACGTATTTGATCGAAAAGGTAGAAAAGAAACTCACAGGATGGAAGAGCAGATTCCTCTCTCTGGGGGGAAGGATTATACTTTTGAATTCGGTTCTATCAGCAATTCCGCTATACCTGATGTCCATTTACGAACTTCCAAAGTGGGTTATCAGCAAAATTGATAAGCTCAGAAGAAGATTCCTTTGGAATGGAACGGATGAGGGAAACAGAGGTCTCCCACTGGTGAGGTGGGGTAGAGTATGTAAGAGGAAAGAATTCGACGGGTTGGGCATCATGAATCTCCATGATATGAATAGAGCGCTTCTTAGCAAGTGGTGGTGGAAAATCACTAACAAGCGCAAATGTTGGTGGAACTATTCATTCGAACTGTTTCGCAGAAGGAGAAAATACCGATTTGGAGGCAGAAGTCCTTCGGCTAAAACCTCGATACTTTGGAAGGGCATCTCTAAACAAGGGGAGATTTTTTTCAATAACACTAGATGTAGAGTGGGAAACGGGAAAGAGACCAGATTCTGGAAGGACAAATGGTGCGGCGATACGACACTTCAGAACCAATTTCCACTGGCAGCATCCGCTACTCCAAACATTGACCTCTTGGTGTCAGACATCCTCAAGAATGGCAAGCTAAGATTTGAAGTCTACGAAAACTTAACTCCGGAGAGCATCGGTCAATTCGAAGAGTTGAACAGACTGATCCGACATGGACAGGGGCAACAACTTCTAGCTGCAGACGAAAGATGGTGGGATAGGGACGATACAAAAAAGTTCTCTGTCTCATCGATGTACAAATGGATCAACGACGGAGGGCTGAGAGGGCAACATCAATCTGTTGTTTGGGACGCCCTAGTGCCTCTCAAAGTCAAGGTTTTTTGCTGGTTAGCTAACAACGACGCGATCCTATCCAAAGTAAACCTAAGAAAGAGAAACTTGCAGACGGACACAACATGTGAGGTCTGTCTATGTGCCGAAGAGGACACGAATCACATCCTTTTTTTATGCCCTAAGGCTACGCTAACTTGGGAGATAGTTTGTAGAGGTTTCGGATGTACTAGGCTGCCTAATTCTACCACAGATATATGGCGGGAACTTAGAAATAATCATATTAGATCAGAAGACAAAAAGGCGTGGGACATAGCAATAGCAACCTCAACGTGGAATCTATGGCTAGATCGAAACAATTTTATATTCCGCAACAGTACATATAATTTCCAAACATCAATGCATAATATTTTTCGTCTAATCCATGATTGGGCAGGAGCGGCAGAAGCAGGAAAGAAGATGAAGACAAATCAAGGGGAGTAATCAAGGGAGGCAGCGAAGATGTGTAGATCCCCCGGCACAGTTGGGATTCTCCGTGTTACCCTAATACTTTGAAGAATGACTTCAAGTATTTAGAACTACTTTTGTATTTCGCTCTTGATGTTGGTTTATTATCTGTTGTGTTTCATTTGATGTTGTACTTTTGTTGGTTAGTCTGCCTTTATCAGACTACTTATCTGTACTACTTTGTTTCCTTAATTTTTCGTTAATGAAACAATGACTGGGTCATCTTTTATCAAATAATAATAATAATAATAATAATAATAATAATAATTTAAAAATGAAAAAAAATTATTTTCTGCCCCAAAAGTAAAATCTCATTTATTCTAAAATTCAGTATAGTTTCAAGACCTGATAAACCCGAATCCAATACTTTGGTGAATTCTTTAAAAATCCATTCCTTTTAGTAATTAGATTTATAAGCAGTATTACATTCCTTTAAAACAATGTATTCCTATTTTAACCTTATCTCCTACCAAATAAGTTCTACAAGATACTCCTTTACGAGACAAATGTTATATAGTTATTCTTTAATGTCCAAGTATTTTTTTATGAGATTTCCAATTTTACCCTGATCTTTTTTTATAAAATGAGTAATAATAAAATTACAGATGAGGGCAAATTAGACATTTTATAATTGATAACTCATTTATGAGCTTCAAAAACCAATAATTTTAGTACTTTTTGTTAATCCCATATTTTTTCTTAATAGGCATATAGAAATCTAGAATGATATATATTTTGAAACGGAGTGAGTCTTTAATAAGGTCTCTTTTACCTTTATATTTTGAATAAACAGATTAACTTTCTTTTCCCCTTTTTTTTATGTGAAGAAATTTAGCCTTCAACTAGGAAATCAATGGATGATCAATTTCGGTATTTTATGTGAAAAATATTATTTTGCGACATGGAGAATGAAATAGTTTGCATTATTTTCAAATTTTGAAGACTTATCGAAAACTATAATTCATTCACTTATGGAAGACTTATGTTATACCCATCTTATGAATAAATCTTCGCTCCCCCAGTGACTAAAACAAAACAACATCTTGAGAGTTAAATATAGTTCAAATTAAATTTAAAAAGGGTTATATGACCTGTTGACACCCAAAGTTAGTGATAATTACCTATACACACCTAAAGTGAAAATAATACCCTAATTATACCCGAACTTTTATCATTTGGACATAAAGGCCCCCGTCCTTTATTTATCAGTTAAGGTAGTGGAATATTCATGGAATATACCTCTTAACAGATTCATATCCGTTAAGAAGCATGTGAAAAGACCAAAATGCCCTTTTCTGCTCTTTTAGAACCCTGGATCCCTTTATCCTCTCTTCTTCCTGTGTATTTCTTCTTTCCCTTTCTAAACCCTAACTATCATCTCATAAAATATCTGAATCCTTATTCCTCGACGCAGCTTGCTTGCTCGACGGCCCGAATATCCTCAATCTCTACTTTTGTGAGCACACTCGAATTATCATGCATCCACTGTCGAAGCCAACCTATGTTCTCGGAGTTGGGTTCTTCAAATAGCGACTGCCATTTGACAATATGATACTGGAGAAAAATGTTTGATTCTCCGTTCCAATTTTGTCATCCAATATTGTTTAATTTCTTGCAACTTATTTTGGATTCTCTGTTGGCAATGATGAGACACACAATACAATATTGTTGGTTTTTGATATGATGCTTAGTTGGTTATTTTTGATTGTGAATGGAAGTCATATAATATTCATCCAAAATTATATCGAAGAAGTGGCGACAGCTTGCTTGTTGTTATGTACAGTTATGAAATTATTTCGGATTTCTTTTTTTGCAATTATTCTATAATCTAAATAGTTGGTTGTTCTTGATTGATTGTTATTGATTCTGATTATTTTGGAAAATATTCTATATTCTACAATTATCTTTGTGAATTATTTTGAGATTGGTATTTGTTGCCTACCTATGATCTAGAGAAGACAATGTATCTTTGCTCTGTATCCAGAATAGTAGCTTTTGCTGCTGCTTATGCTTATGTTATTGTAAAGTTTATGGATGTATCAGATTAAGTTCAATTGGTATGAGATACTCTTTACGCATTTTTACATTTGAACTAGTTGACATGACATTACAATGCAACCCTAGTGACACCATTTTTGGAATTATTTTGATGAACTGATGCTACTGTAATTGGAAAATCTGATCAATCCTTGCTAACAGTTGTGTTCTGAGCCTACTAATAATTGTTTAATGTAGTGTTTAGTTTCATGTACATACAGATGTATGATCATTTTGTTAACATTAAGGTTTTTTGTGGTTGGCAGAAGAAGAAGATGAAGATGGTTTTTTGTGGTTGGTAGAAGAAGAAGAAGAAGAAGAAGAGCAGTAGCAAAAGGTAGTATATTGAAGCACAAGAACTTGAAGAAGCAGCAACTTGCTTGTTTTGAAGATGAAGAAGAACAATGTTATGAGATACAAATGAAGAAGAAGCTTCTGAAGAAGCAATAGCAAGCAGAGTGAAGAAAATGAAGAAATTGAAACTTGTATATTGATTATCTGTTTGCTTGCTCTTATGTACATAAAAATTGTTTGTTTGAGCTTATTTGCTCCTATGTAATATTGATTGTGCATTTGAAGAACAAAGTAAATATATGCAAATGAATCATTTATTGTAGTACATAATAAACAAAATACACAAGTAAATATACAAGTTTTTTGTCCGTTTGACAAGTTCATACATACACCATCATTTATAAAGAGTGTAGTACATGCTTTTGTCGTTGCTTATGCTTAGGCCTTGTTTGTTTTTTATACAAGTTCTTTTGCTTTTGTTCATATATACACCATCATAAATATACAAGTTTTGGTTTTGTTGCTGCTGCTTATGGTTAGGCGGCTGCTGCTTAGGCTTATGCTGCTGCTGAAACTTTTGTTGTTGCTAAAGGTTTTGCTGCTACCTTTGATTTTGCAACTGTTGAAGCATTTGCTGCTGCAATTTGAGGTCAATGCTTTTGCTGCTACTGTTTGATTTTGATGAAGCTTTTGAGTGCATCAATAAGATGATGTTTGACAACTTTATTTATAAAGAGTATTTACAACATATTTTGTATCAATGGTAATTGGAGTAGATGCATCAATGAACATCATCTCATCTTTTCTTTTGGCAACTTCTTCAGTAGTCTTAACTTTTTTTTTGAAATGTGTATCACTGGAATGCTGAGCCCATTTTGGCAACTTGTTCATTGCGTTGAGACTTGTATCAATAATTTTGATTTTTTGATTTTGGTATCAGCATCAATGAGACTTGTACAATAAATGACTGACTTTTAGATTTTTGTTTCAATGGTAATTGGAGTAGATGCATCAATGAAACCCAGCTCATATGCTGACGGCTTCTCCATTGATCTTTCTTTATTTTTTTTGAAATGTGTATCACTAAAACACTGAGCCGATTTTGGCAACTTGTTCATTAGGTTTAGGCAATTTTGAAAGGTGTATCAATGATTATCTTTGAATGGGTTTTAGAGATGAACATGAGTAATTGCCAAATACTGCAATGGTTTGGTCTTGGGACTGCTATATATAGCCAAATATAGCAGCGTGTTAGACATCTTGCTTCTATTGAACATGATACTAAAAAATAGGAAGAAGATGAAGAAGAGTATGGTACTCTCATTGTTGTAGATAAATGCATGTCCATGTTAATCTACAAGTACATGCTGGGTTTCCCTCAATGCGTAGGGAAGGCTACTGACTGTCTCTTTTATTCATTCTTTTGAATGCAAAAGTAGCTCTTCTCCTGCCTTCATACACTTCCATCCACCACCATAATGCAGAGTGCAGAAATTCTCTGGTTTAAAGGATGGAGTAGTAGAGGGTGTCACAATGTATTCATGCTACTTTTCAACTTCTTGACATGCACACACCTCACAATCATGCAACAAATAGTATGAATAGGAGGAGTGCATTTCAAGAAGTTGTAAAATACTTTAAATACACTGTTACACCCACTACTTTTCCAACCCCAAAACCAAAGAATTGCTGCCTCAGTCTAATGGTGGTGCATAGAATTGTATGCAGGGAGGACAACTGCTCCTTATGCATTTAAAAAGAGCCCGAGTCAGTAGTCCTCCCTACCCATTGAGAAGAAATCCAGCATGTACTTGTATAGTAAAGTAATTGCTGCATCTACTCATGTCTGGTTAAAGTGTCAAAAATCATTTTGTAATAGCAATTGACTTTAGTAATGTATTCATTGTATGTTTGTTCAATCTAAAGTAATCAGATTGTAATGTATGCAATAATTTACTACTGTAATGTATTCAATTAAATCTATATTTCAACTTTTCTGTGCAAGTTATTTTGATGTCCAATTGTGTACATTTTTAAATCAAGCAATATAATGCACATTCAAAATCAAGCAATATAAAGCATTAAAATGTATTCAAATATACTTAACAGCGCAAAAAACCTAGTTCAACATAATAACACTATTCAATTGCAACAAATCCGAATCTTAACTCAACCCTAATAACAATCCCAAATTCAATCATAAATTGAACGAAATATACTACAACCATTAACAATAATCAACAATTAAGAGTAACTCTACCATCAAAACCCAAAATTACCTACAAATAACCCATAAAGACTAAGAGACAAGTTCATACTTATGCAAAGATGTGACATTCCCCACATTCTGATGCATCTGCTGCATCGTCGCCACCGCATGCCGCTTGCATCTGAGACGCCACCACCTGCGGCAGCGTCTGATGCGCTGCCGCACCTGCCCCTGCCGCCACCCTCACCCCTGTCCCAGCCCCTCCCTACGATCGAACCTTCAATCTGCCTCTTTTTCGAAGATGGAAATAGAAGATAGAAAGACATTATTAAAGAGCCATGGGTAAAAATGTAAATTCACCCCATATCTGTTAGTAATTTAACGAAAGTGGTGTTGAAGAATCTACCACAACTCGTAGTGCTAATAGCGGAAGTACACCACAAGCAACAGAAACTACCAAGACCTAGATGAACCAAGAACCAGCCACCACGATATATGCAAGATCTCACAAGAACACAATCAATATGCAGAGATAACCAATACTTCTTATTCCCACGGCTCTACTTTGGTGGTGACTGGGTAGATAGTGAGTATGTTGGAGAGGGTATGGGAGAGGGGGAGGAGAAGGTTGGGACCGGCGAATTTCCAAATCCTACGTGATTCGCTTCAGGTGGGTGTGCGTGCGCCGTGGAGATGGTGCACGAAGCTTACGTGACGTACATACAATTAGTTGGTACTCGCTATGTGATTGGGCCTAAGTTGGGGTCCAAACTATCACGCCCCGCTTCCCAAAAAAACAGAATACGAGTATAGACAAAAGCCCAGCGAATGACTAACGTCACTCATAAGCTGTTTAATCGATTAACTCAATAACATAAACAATACAGAACAATTGCGCAGGCAATAACAATGATCTCATGAACAAAAATACTTGGAATGAAGCAAGAAAAATATCCAAATACAATAATAATAATCCAACGTCTGGAAACAATACTAAAATTCGGGACATAAGCCCAAAACAATAATAATCCCAATCTAAAAATAAATATAAGTCTCAGTACATTAAGTCATTTAAAGCGATAGGCAAATTAAAAGCAAAAATCTTCAAAATGTTTGTTCTCCCAGTCCAGCAGGCAATTCTCCTTCATTACCTGTAAATATTTCATCTAAAAAGAGAAAAATAATTGTCCTTAGAGCAAGTCATGGACAGCAAGTAGAGAAAGCAGGGAAACAATGGAATAACGGTATAACAATGAATCAATGAATCAATAGGAATCAATAAAATGGGACAATAATCATGACAGTGAAGGAAATGGCTATAATAATGATGTAATATTAATAACAATAATCAATAATCAATAACGGTAACACTTAGCCAATATTCAATATCAATAGGAACAATGAGGAACAATATGCAGTGTCGATGTAGTGTGATCCTTAAGTCTATTAATTATTTTAATCCTAACTAATATAGCACTTCATGCGTCCCATCTATTTACCACATAGTTGCTACATGCAAGCAAGTTACGTTTTAGACTTAGTAGTGGGCTCTATAGTCATGTACACTTCAACATTAAACATTATTCACCTTTCGGTGTACGGTACGGTCATCGGCAACGATACAATACACGATAGATTGGATTACGGCCATAACCACAATCACTGATAAAACAATAGCCAGAACATTATTTAGGGAAAACACGGGCCCCTCCTCCAAGTACAGTCCCTATATTGTCCACTACGAAAAGTCAACCCTTAAACCCCGGCTTGTTAATTATTTCATCAATGCGACAATACAATATGCAATTAATAGACAATTCGGTAAACAATAGTATCAATAGGGAAACAATAGGTTGATAACCTGAATAGGACGGTTAAAATTAGTGACAATAACTCATTGGAAACATGCAATGCAACATACATTCATTAATTCATGCAATAGTACAACATCGGAATGATTAATCTATTTTTTTTCTTGAAATAAAATTAATTAGACTATATGAGCATCAATTCTTTAGTCAATAAATTGTGTAACTAGCATGATAGGTGTCCAAATATGATAAATAAAAATTAGAACACATACACATATACAAGTCTAATATCAATCAATCATCAAACGATCAAACAACATACAACTTAACGAATGTCTCTACAATAATTTATTTGTGTTGTGACTTATATGAATAACCCTATTAACAATTCTATATGCATTCATTAAAGATCCAAACTTTAGAGTCAAATTGGCACGATGTCAAGAATATTGGGGTTAGCTCGTGTAAACGCACAATAAACCCAACGAATAGAGATAAACAAAGGATAATACGATAACAAAGAGATCTACTTGCAAGAATTTCAATAACACTTGAATTTGATACAATTAGCAATTCAAGAGGACTGTGACTTGCCTGTTAGACGATGAAAACGAATACCAAGAATATAGGATAAGTGTACCGAAGCAACGAACTAGCAAATCTCCAGGTAGCACGTGCAATACACATGCAATTAAATTCAACAGCAACAACAGCACACAAAAGAGACCGCAACAATGGCAATCAGCCAAGAGAGGGAGAGCACCGGCCAGGGGCGGCAGCACTGGCGACTGGCGATGGCGAGGTGCGATGCCGGTGGTCGTGGGCGCACGGGGTCGCGCCTGGTCGAAGTTCAAATACACTTTAATACATGATCAGAAAAGAACTCACCACAATATAATTTATATTAAAAAAATAAATTATAGAAAATACACGAAAAATACTAATTATCGGGAATGGGGGTTACATACATTATTGGTGGAGGTCGGGGACAAGCTGTAGTCAGTTCGTCCTAGTTGTAGTTTTTAGTTTTTGTGGCCCACCTTAAAGGGTGTTAGAGTGAACCCTGATTGTATGTATTGGTTATATTGCTTCATGTTTTATTTTGTTGTCTGTAGGTTGTAATTTGTCCCAGTACTCTGGGTTTGTTTGGTTAATTCTCATTAATGAAACATGGTGGCCTTATTCCACCTTTTCCTTCAACAAAAAAAAAATACTCCTTATTCCTAAGAAATACAAAAATTACAAAAAAGATTACAACTCTCAATCTCTCCCCCTCACATTTGAAACACTCGGCACAATCTCCTCTTGAAGTTGAACAATGATAACGGCTCACCAAATCTCTCTTATAGAGTCTACAGCCATATATAGCCCCCAAGCAAACTCCAAAAATAAACACAAATTCAGCTATTGGGCCTTAAACTCGTCAGCCCAAAAAACAAACAGCACCGCTGTCGGTCGACCGCACCCCCAGGACGGTTGACCACAACGTGTAAAGCCCACGACTAGTCGACTACACAGTCGACTATCCCGCTCTCTGTTGGACCCTGTACACTCGAAGAAATCTCAGCAGCTTGGGTCAGTCAACCGCACCCCCAGGTCGAACGACCGCAACTCTCCTGACTACACTTCTTTTACTTGCTGTTGTCTTCTCTTGCTATCTTTGTCTCTTGCTCTTCTTCTCCAACTTCAAGTACTCAGTGCCTACGTGTATTTGAGGCCAAAATCCTAACAAGTGGATAGCAGGTGTCTATAGGTTCAATTTTAAAAAGTTTGGATACTATTGAGGTATTACTGTAACTTTTTTTTTTTGACTGGCAAAAGGTAGGATTAAACCTACCTCACAAAATATATATTGAAGATAATAGAGTCATAACATTACAGGCTGATGTTGATCGTAAGGCCAGGGCGATAAGGTGATGAAGCAAAAGAAGATCAGGATTGCATAGGGCTGGGACGTAGAGAGGGCAGCGGACGTCTGTCTTGCACCTCAACTAGCTCAACCCTAAGATCCTATCACTTATTTGCCTCATTACCCATCACCGATACAAAAAGGCCAGATCAACCACAAAATATAGCACAAAGCAACCTGAGGCAACAGACAAGCCTCCAAAACATACAACAGTGATAACTGGAAAAGGAATTACAATCACACTTGATCGTCTGCGGGACTTGGCTGGGATGGTGTTGTTGCTGCCGGTATCATAAGATCTGTGTCGCCGGTGTCTTGTAGTTCCTTGAGAATCTGTTGCTTCTTCTTTGAATCTCGGCTTGCATCTAACCAATGAGAAATCCAAAATTTAGTATTAGCAACTAGTGTTTCACTTGTAATAGATTTGGCATGAAAAACAGAAGCATTTCTAGCTTTCCAAATACTCCAACATGATGCAATAACAACCAGGTGCCATGAGGAAGAGAATTTGTGTTTGTGGTGGTCAAAACACCACTGTGAGAAGCATTCCGTGACAGAGGAGGGGAGGTGTGTGATGTCAAATTGCTGCATGAAGTGTCGCCATAATTGGCAAGCAGCTGGGTATTCAAAGAATATATGGTATGTGGTTTCCATCGAACATGCGCAAGATGTGCATGCCGGATCACCGTTCCATCCTTTGAAGATTAGACGAGCCTTAGAGTTGAGCACTTCCGAACTCAACATCCAAATGAAGATTTTGCACTTGAGTGGCACCAATGATTCCCAACACGCCTTAAAGAAGGAGTAGTCAAACCTGAGATGCTGAAGAATTGGTAGGCAGACTTGACCGAGAAGACGCTAGCAGTGGAAAAATGCCAAGAAATGCTATCTGGTGTAGAGGTGGGATGTATGTTTTGAAGTAGATTGAGTAGACAACCTTTTTCATAGATGATACTGGTAGAGGTGGAAGAGTTTAGGCCTGGCTTCCAAGTCCATCTGCCCTGTTGTCTAAAACCCTGGGTAGTCAAGCAGGCATCTGTGTTCCAAGCAGCATTGAATAATGCAGGGAATAGTGTGGCAATACTGTGACCTTCCAGCCATCTTGAGGTCCAAAATTTGATAGAATGGCCATTACCAAGAGTCCATGAGGTGCAAAGATCAAACTGTTCCTTAAGTCTGTATATGCTCTTCCAAAAGTCAGAGGATTTGGTTGGGCAAATGAATGAGTTTTGTGAATTCCGGAAATAAAGAGACTTGAGGACCTTCGTGCAAAGGGAATGCTCTGTGTGAATCTTCCACCACCACTTCAAGAGAAGAGCATTATTGAATTGGCTCAGGTTAAGAATTCCTAGTCCACCCTGTAACTTGGGCTGGCACATGCGTTTCCAAGAGCAACAGGCTCCAGATGCCTTCGAGTCCCCTCCGGTCCAGAAGAATCTGCTTCTAATTTGGTCAATCCTGGCGATAACCCATTGGGGGAGTTTAAAGAATGAGGCGAAGTAAGTAGGGAGTGCACTGAGGACCGAATTGATAAGAATGAGTCTCCCCCCTCTGGAAAGAAGTCGCCCCTTCCAAGTTGCTAGGCATCTTTCAATCTTGAGGATTAGTGGTTGCCAATCTCGTCTTTTGAGTTTGCCTTTGGACAGTGGCATACCAAGGTACTTAGTGGGTAGAGTGCCTTGTTTGCAACCAAGTATATGAGCAAATGCCTGTAGTTTTGCATTGGAGCTACCAAAGTATACTAGGGAAGATTTGGAGAGATTGATGTGAAGACCAGAGACATTGGCACAAATATGAAGAAGAAGCTTGAGGTGCAGAATCTCCTGTTCGTTCCCCTTGCAAAATATGAGAGTGTCATCTGCAAATTGCAAGATGGATAGTTCTGATAGAGCTCCTCGAAGGTTGAGATTTGAAAAGGTGCCATGAGCTCGTCCTAGTTTCAACATTTGAGCTAAAACATCCACTCCTAAAATGAGGAGCATGGGAGATAGGGGGTCTCCTTGCTTCAGGCCCCTCTTGGAGCAAATGGTCTTACCTGCTACCCTATTGAGAAGAACAGAGGATTTGGTAGAGTGGAGAATGCTTGTAATCCAATTACGCCATCTGGGCCCAAATCCTCGAGCAGTAAGCATCTCTTCAATAAATCCCCAACTTAGGGTATCAAAAGCTTTCTGGAAGTCAATCTTGAGCATGACAGTATCTGATTTTCTAGAGCAACACAGGTTAATAGCTTCATGAGCGGTGAAAAAGCAATCAACTGTCGATTTTCCTTTAAGAAAAGCACTCTGGGAGGAAGAAACAAGGGTGTGAAGAATTGGACTGAGGCGGTTTGCCAGAATTTTGGTGAAGATTTTAACAGAGCAGTTGAGTAGGCTAATAGGGCGAAAGTCTGATACTGCACTGGCACCTTCACATTTCGGGATAAGAACTATGTTTGAATAGTTGAGTCTGTTGATAAAAGCCCGCCCCTCTTGAATATCAATGAGCATACGGCAAACATCGTCTTAAATAACATCCCAGTGTTGCTGATAGAAGTACATAGAAAACCCATCGGGGCCAGGGGCCTTATCGCCATTCATGCCGAATACAGCTTGATGGATCTCCTCCTTAGTGAAGGGTGCCTCAAGTTCTAAGACATTGTTGGTGGGCTGAGGATAGAGGGCTTCCCAATCAATTTTGAAGTCAGGAATGGAGGAAGAGCCGCAAATATCTGAGAAGTGTTTCTCAATGCAGGAGTGGATAGAGGGTTGATCAGTTATAAGATCTCCATTATGAACAACAGAATAAATGTAATTTCTACGCCTTCTGCCGTTGGCGATTGCGTGAAAAAACTTTGTGTTAGCATCCCCTTCTTTGATCTAGGTCACTCTAGCTCTTTGCCTCCAGTATAAGGCTTCAGCCTTAATCAGGGCTTGATATTCCTTATGAGTAGTGTCTAGTTCAGCTACTTGAGAATCATCAAGTGTTTGAGTATCGGCCAGGATGTCTAAACGATGGATATGTTCCAGGAGAATCTTCTTGCGAATAGGGATGTGGCCAAAAACTTCGTTGCGCCACCTCTTGATCCTCCGCTTGAGCAGAGTGAGCTTATGAGCAAATATGTCAACAGAAGATCCTGAACAGGTAAAAGAGCCCCACCAATCCTTGACATTTGAGAGGAAGCTTGGGTGTGTGGTCCATGCCTTTTCAAATTTGAAAAAATGTGTTCGAGGCCCAATAGCTTGACAATCAAGAAGGAGTGGACAATGGTCCAAAGCAATACGAGGGAGAGACAGTTGAAGGCAGTTTGGGAAGAGCTGTTCAAAGTTACTGGAGATAAGGAAACGATCCAGTCGAGCAAGGAAGGGGTTGGCTCTTAAATTGGACCATGTGAATTTTCTGTCTGTCAATGGGAGATCAATAAGATGAAGTTGTTGGATCCAATTCCTGAATTCTTTCATATCCCTTGCTGAACCAGCGGCCCCATTACGCTCGGAGTTTGAGATGGTGGTATTGAAGTCTCTGCAGACGAACCAGGCATCACATAAAAACTGTCTGCGCAGGGAGATTTCGTGGAAGCAGAGCACTCTGTCATCCAGTTCAAAAGGAGCATATACGGTGGTTAGAGACCACTCAACCCCAGTAGCTCTATTGCGGAAAGAAAGGGAGAGGTAGAAAATGTCGATAGCACAATAGATGCAGTCAAGGGTGTTGTCATTCCAGCCCACCAAGATGCCACCACAACTTTCAATTGCATCAAGAGATTTCCATTTCGTCAGAAACGAACCTCCAATAGAGGCAAGTTTACGTTCTGAAGGAAGAGTGAGTTTGGATTCTTGGAGGCACACGATCTCAATCTTTGCATTAATAATACTATCTTTGATAAGAGCACATTTATTGGGGTTACCTAACCCTCTAACATTCCAACAGCCGATCTTCATTTGAGACAGTGAGCTCACAACGAAGATGACAAGTAGATCAAGAGTGACGGGGGGAGGAAGCAGTCAATTGAGCTGCTGCTGCTGATCCGGGGGATCAGCATTAGCTGCCTCAGCCTGCTTGATGTTGTCAATAGAGTGTGGCCCTAAGGCCTCAACTCTAATAGTCTCTGCCACCTCAATAATATCGTCGCAGGATAACAGTGCAAACGGATTAATGCATGCATTATTGACCGAATAAAAAGAGGAGGAAGTACCTTCACTTGAGCATTGGGAGGCAGATTTGGTGGATGCTCGGAGGTGATGCATGAACGGCCTAGTGGAAGGAATCTTAGTAGCGGAATGGCTCCTCTTCCACCGCTTGTTGCAAGAGTCATCAAAACCAGGTGGGGCAGAGCCAGAGGCAGAGGATGCTAGCAGTCTACGATATCTGGGGATGAGGGACTTAGTGCGGAAGCTGGATGCTGCCTTGCCCTTGGTTCCTGCACTGAACATCATAGATGGGGAAGCCACAGTTTTCTCAACGTGCTTAGCTACACAATTCTCAAGTGCATTCTCGACTGCCGGTTTGATCTCTTTGTAGAGGGATAGGGGGAATGTGACCAACTTTCCTTTCCAGATCATTTGTTGTGTTTCTTCTTCATGGGGTACTTCATGAGAATTGGAGGAGCTATCAGGCACTGTACGGGATGTTTCAGAAGTAGCTGCCAGGTTGCACTTTGGCGAGTCAGATGGGACCTCAATAACAGGGTGGGCCAGAGGATCGGGGATTGTAACAGCAATAGGACGGGTGGGGTCAAGGGCAATCTGTTCATTGGGGGCAAGCTTCGAACCTTCCACTGAAGACTCCGCCAATCCCGAGATATTGAGAAAATTTGCAATGTGGTTACAATCTTTGGGGGAAGGCAGGATATCCGCAACTGAATTATCGCCAACTGTATCCCGATTCTCCGGGATTGGCTCCACGCCAACTGTATCCTGATTTGGAACCGTGATTTGCGGCGGGATAAGGGTTGCATTATGCTCAGGTCGCCGGTGCCAGAAAGTGGAAGAGGAGGAGGAGGAGCCGGCGGTGAAGAGTTGCACCTTGCCTTGGGCCACATCAGCAGACGGAATGGGGTTCCCCAGAATCAGAACTGGGGCATCATGACTTTGGGTCTCCTGAGTCCATGGAACGGTGTATTGAACGAGGATATTTTTGGGGATGAGGCTCACATCTGGGACCTCAATGAGGACCAGTGCTTGATCTCTGGTCGTGACATTTTTCATGGCCGCACTCATAGTGATGAAGGTGCCAAACGGTAGTATCAGATGTTCCAACGAAGCTTGGTTCCAGAGGTGGAATGGCAGCAACGGCATGTTGATCCACACATAGCAAGATTGTGGCTTAAGCTTAGCCCCATAGTCCATGGACCAAGGGGAGAAAGTGGCGTTGAAGCCGGAGAATTGAAAAACTCAATCCGAGATGGCCTTCTTGGCTTCTTCCTCTGTAGGGAATTGGACATGAAAAACAGCTTCACTAACCTTTTTAACCACCCACCAGCCACCTTTCCTTCGCCAAGCGAAATTAAGAGCACTTTCGATGGTCGCAGCGTCAGGACGACTTCGCGGATTGATAAGGTGAAGGAAAGCACTTGCATGCAAGCCAGGGAAAGCCGCAGCGATGTCTGAGTTATGAGGAACTGCGATGGTGAGGGAGTTTGTTCGGTTGTGTAGAGGGCACTCGCGAACTCTATGGCCAAACTTCCGGCAGTTGAAACAATGGATTCCGCTCCGGCGGCAATCAACAGCCAAGTGATCAGATTCGCCGCATTTCAAGCAGCGTTTTTCCATTTTTTTGAGACGGAATTTTTGCGGTAGAATAGGGCGGCGGCGAGGATAAGGGTTTGGGGGGAAAATGGGTTTGGGAGGGTATGGGGGAGATTTGAGGAGAGGAGGTAGTTTGAAAGGTGGGAAAGTAAAAACCTGAGGGGGATATTGATGGCGGTGTGGGATTCGAGGAGTTGTGACAGGGGGGTGATGATGAGTTGGTGGGCGGGAAGACTGAAGGACTTGAGCAAAAGATTTGCTCTAGCCCCAAGGAAGCTATGCACGTCCAGCTTCTCTCACCTCTCTCCCCTCTCCTTCTCTCTCCTGTGCTCTCTCTCTCATCTCTGTTGGTTCAGAAAACATCATGTATCTTTCTCTTTTTTGTATTACTGTAACTTCATGTATGTATTAAGTATAAACACTAATTTTAGGTGGCAACAGGTCATTAACTCATTTTTAAAAATAATGGACAATATATGTAACTTTAAAGTCAAAATTAGGACCACTTTCAAAGACCCCTCAACTTAGCCAAGACATTGCAGCTCAGTCTCATTCACAACACAACAATACCGCATGTGATTTGCTAAACTTAGTTGATGACATTAGACCTGTCATGTGGAGTAGGAGACCAAGTTTTAACATGTACGTATGGGACTAAGTTTTAACATGTATCTAAATACCACAAGTGACAAGTTATTACATCCTTTGAAACTCAAGGCAAAATTGTATTATGTTCATCTATCTATAGCAACGAGTGACAACAAAGTGACAAAACAAAGTCTTCTCTTGTTAATGGATGCACGATTGGCATGAGGTTAATTAGTTAGGTCTCATGTCATTTTCCATATAGTGTGTATTCACATCATATGCTTATCTGGATTAAAATTAAATGATTGGTTTAACTGCCATAATAGATTTTTATTTTTAATGTTTCTATTCAAGTTAAACTCCTTTTTATTTTTGAATAAAAATTCAAATTGAACTCTTAAGAACATAGTTTGAAAGATCATAAGTCCCGACATTATTCCATCTAGTATCTTTTTCTTTAAAATTAAACTAATAATTTATACATGCGTCTTAATAAATATATATTTTTAAAGTAAAAATTTCGATGTAGTCTGATCTTGAACCTGAGACATCTTTTATATTAGTTACACACGAACAATGCGTTCTTAATAAAAAAAAAAAAAAAAAAAACTCTTGACGTAATGATGCTCGAACATGAAACCTCCTTCATATTAGTTATATACATGCGTCACACGCGTTGATAGATTGACAAATAACACCAAGGTCTTCTCCTATTATAATATTAGAGATTAGAGACTAGTGTTACCATGTGCAAATTGCACAACCTAAAATAGTTTTGAGTGAATGTGAAAGAATTGGGAGAAACTTATGAATGTCATTCATATCATAATTACTGAAATATCATCCTCACATAAGCAGATAGTTTAGAGAATCATTGTCAAATCCGAATGTTATACAATTTAATATTACTATAGCTGCTGGGGGGTGCGGGAGTAGGGATGGAGGTGAGTTTAGGAAAAGCCGTCAGATTTTGTGAGGTTGGGAAAGTTAGAGGAGAAGAGACTATGTTTGAGAGATTAGGTTTTTTTTTTAAAATAAAAATTATGCACAGTGCACGTGTTAGTTAAATAGGAATTCATACTTTTACTCTCCTTTCTCTATTTCTATTTTAAATTAGAGAAATGAGTGATAAGGTAGACTTTTTCTTCTATTAGTATAAGATATATCTCTAATCTCTAATATTATAATGGGAGAAGGCCTTTGCGTCATTTGTCAATCTATCAACGCGTGTGACACACGTATATAACTAATATGAAGGAGGTTTCAGGTTTGAGTCATCACTACGTCAGAGTTATTATTATTTTTAAAAAAATTATTAAAGCGTGTATAACCGGCCGTACATAACTAATATAAAAGAGGTCTCAGACTCAGGCCAAACTACATCAAAATTTTTACTTTAAAAAATAAATATTTATTAAGATCACGTGCATCACATCGGACGAGTAAATAATTAGAGATTAGAGATTAGAGCTGTTGAATATTCAACATTTCAGAAGAAAGTAGTTTTCAAAAGGGCTTACTATCTTAAGCATATAGTAGAATAAAAAATGTAAAGCAGGTATATAATATCTTTTACATTTTTTTTTAATTTTTGGATATTACGAAGTCCACAAAAAATGTGAAGGTCGTTTAAAATATTTTGGACATTAATTATTCATGGATATCATATTTTTTTCTCTTGGTGTGAACATGTAACTTGTGTGAGTATGCTGGAATAACCACAACTTAAAGATACTAGTAAGTAATTTATATGTGCGATGTATATTTTAATTAAAAAAATATATTTTTAGAGTGAAAATTTCTGATGTAGTTTGACTTCGAATATGAAACACCTTTTATTAGTTATTCACAGACAATTCGTGTAGGTTAGTAGATTTACAAACGAAAACTCCAACTCTCCCATTATAATAACTAGTAATTTGCACGTGCTTTGCACATCCTAATAAATATATTTTTAAAAGTAATACTAAGACGTAATCAGGTATTGAACCTGAGATATCTTTTTACTCATCACATACTCTTTACAAATTATCCTTAGTGACACCAACTTGTATGAATGCCACTTTTGTAAATAATTATGTCGTAAATAAATTTAAACTTTGAGGGTATTATAGTAACTAACAACAGTTAAGTAAATGAATGGTTAATATAACTCACTTAAAAATAAATGGTTGAGATTATATGGTTGATTGTCTACAAATTACAGATTGTCTACAAATGACAACTCTAACTCTCTCATTATAGAATTAGAGATTAGAGATTATAGATAAAGCTTGTAGTAAGAGTATCCACAGTCGTGTGTTATTTGCGCATAAAATGTATTTTATAGCAAACGACGAGCTCCAGTCGTTTTCTATTTATGCATTTTATGCATAAATTAGGTTTGCCCGTTGACACGTGCCTACGGCACGTCTTCGGAACGGTGCACCTTATTTGATCATATAAAATAGTTTTGGAGGTCCAGCAAATTAATTGAAGTAGCAAACATAGAGCAAAAAAACATATCATATAATTTTTTTAAAAAAACTTTTTGAATTGTTTTTAGAGTTTTTGAATTTTAATTTTTTTTTAGTTTTTTAATTTTTAAAATTTTTTATTTTTTTAATTTTTTGAATAGAAGATGGAGGGAGAGAGAGAGAAAAAAAAATTAAATAAATATAGGAGTTGTTTTGGGTGGGAATTTGAATTTGAGTTTTGGGGGAGAACTCTTGGGGGGAAAAATATGTTTTGTGAGGTTAGATCTGGACCTTTAATTTTTGGGAGAATTGAAGGAGAGCCACTTGATAGCTTTCTTTGTGTTTTACTATATAGATAGTTATAGTAGATTGTTATATATGAGAGTGGATTTGAGAGAAATGCATAATATACATGACTCAACTTCACTTTGCGTCTCCCGAAAAAAAAAAAAAATTAATTCTTCGACTCAACTTCACTTTGCGTCGCTCACAAAAAATATTTAATATACCGTAATTAATTGGGGGGGGATATTTATTTATTTTTCCAACTAAAAATTGATTTTAAATATTAAAAAATTCGAAAAAAAATCCAAAAATCGTGGGACGCAACTTCACTTTGCGTCTGTCACTTTTTGAATTTTTTTTCTTCCGACGCAACTTCACTTACTGTCTAACATTACAAAAGTAGTTAAATAATTCGTTTCGCCCTTCCGACGTAACTTTACTTTGCATCTGGCATTTTTTTAATCTTAAATTGCTATAAAATAGCATTGAACGACTACAGTAAATACTAGAATGCTATATATAAATATGTATTTAATCTATTTTTTGACCGTCACGACTGTGGATACTCTAATAAAGTACATTGATATAATTATGGAGATCTTATTCTCCGTCCTTAATCTGTGACTGTTGTGAACAATCTGATTACAGTGTTGCATAAATTTTCCAAAATTGGAACAAACTAAGGGTAGGGTTAAGGAACCATGTGCCTGTCAGATCATGTATAAAGTATTTGGATCATTAATTTTTTGTGTACATCTACGTTTTATTCTCAGCCCTTAATCAGTGACTATTGTGAACGAGTGATTACAGTGTTGTATAAACTTTCCTGTTAGATATTATATTAGATTAAATATTGGTTTAGTTCCATATTGGTTATGTATCAGTTTAGTCTTTCATTTCCTCCTATATATAGGAGTCAATTGTATTCAGTTTAATCAATCAGTAAAAAAAATATTTTCCTATCTCTAATTCTAACATGATATCAGAGCTAATAATCCTATAAGACCTATACTAATTTTATCATCGTCGTCGAGGTAGAGTGGTTCTCGTCTTCATCCAAATCACTCCACCTCCCGATATCTCTTTTCCTCTCCCGATCTTGATCAAAACCCCAATCTCCCCCAAAACCCTAAATCTCCAAAATCCTAGCCGTCATCTCCTATCTCTCAAACCCTAATCCCAAATCTCCAAAAAATCAAAACTCTTCTCAAACACAAATCCTAACTGCCACAGCATGTGGCTACACCAACAACTTCGGCAACAACCATCAATCACGGCGCCACCATCAACACCATTGACCTCTTTTCTCCGGCGAACTCCTGGCACCACCAACAACAACCCCTCTCATCATCAGCTTCAGAAAGATGCTGATCGACTTCGTGCCCACCGTCGCCAGCGTCTCCCTCGCCGAGGCCCCCCGGCTTTGTCAAGGCCCCTGGCGGCGCACCCGCCGAAACCCTAATTACTCTTCTAGAAGATCTCTAATGGCGTTGAAGGCCGTACACGTGTCGTTCCGAGCCTCGACCAGATGCCAGAGATCGCGATCGCAAGCGTCGGCACGAAGGTTGAGGAGATCGAACGGCGAGGGTGGAAGGACGAGGGGAAGTTTGTCGTGGTTTCTCAGTTTTACCACCACCAGCAACTTGCCCAATCATAGCACGACATCCACTTGGCATAATCTTCTTTTTCTTTACTGTGTTAAAAAAACAAAACAAAACAAAACCAAACAAAACAAAACATGCAGGTTCTTGTGTTTCTACATTTAGATCGTCAACTTACTCCGGTTGATCGATCGTTTCTTGTGCTTCTACATCCAAATCGTCAACTCACTCCGGTTGATCGATCGTGAGTTTGAGAGAGGGTGTTATCAGCATCCAGTTCTCAGTTCAGAGATGAGATCCCAATATCGACAATTCTCAAATCTGGGGTGAGATCCCATCATCGACTATGTCTCAAGTTAGGGATGAGATCCCATCATCGACTATGTCTCAAGTCAGGGTGAGATCCCATCATCGACAATGTCTCAAGTCAGGGGTGAGATCCCATTACAGATCGGGATATGGAGATCCCGCCACTGTTCGGGTGAGATCTCAACAGTGCGCCACCACTACTTCCTTCTGCAATACTCTACTTCTCAGTTCCGTCACATGCGCCATCAAGCGCCGTTTCTGCATCAGAGTTTGCCGTTCCTTCCACATGAATATCGTTAGTATTGCAAACTCTTATTGTTTGAACCAACTTGAGTCTGAGAGGGGGTGTTAGATATTATATTAGATTAAATGTTGATTTAGTCTCGTATTGGTTATGTATTAGTTTAGTCTTCCATTCTCTCCTATATATAGGAGCCAATTGTATTCAGTTTAATCAATCAATGAAAAGAATATTTTCCTATCCCTAATTCTAACATTTCCAAAATTGGAACAAACTAAGAGCATATGTAGTCGTTTGCTAAATATCGATAATATGGATATTTGGCTAAAAAAAGCGCTGCACTCGTTTGCCAAATATCCATATTATTGATAATTTGCTACAGTCGATTGCTATAAATGAGAATCGATATAGCTTTTATCCATATTTGAGCGACGGCACTCAAAGTGCCGTCCCAAAAAAATTTTTTTTTTTTTTTCGTCGGACGACACTTGAAGTGCCATCCCTCGAAAAAAAAATTTAATTTTTACAATTAAAAAGAGCCAAAAAAGAATTAAAAAACCCCCAAAAAAATTTCCCCTCGGACGGCACTTCGAGTGCCGTCCCACGCTCTCCCTATTTCTCGGATGGCACATGATGTGCCGTCCCTTGGTATTTTTTAAACAATATTTTTTTTTAAAAAAAGCTTTAATAAAGCCTTAAATGCTTTAATAAAAGCTTTAATAAAGCATTAAAGCTTTAATAAAGCATTAAAGCATATATATATTTACAGACTTAATTAAGTTCTAATCCTTCTGCTCTCGAACGACACTTCATGTGCCGTCCTTCGAATATATATATATATATATATATATATATATATATATATATATATATTTCTTTTCTTCTCCGACGGCACTTCATGTGCCGTCGCTCAAATTTATTGTTTTTTAATTTTTTTTCCTCTCCGACGACACTTCGCTTATTATTTTAATATAGATAGCTAAAAAATAGCTTTGCACGAGTGCAGCAAAAGTGGGATTCCCATTTCCATTTATCCATATATCGATATTTTTAACATTCAACGACTACAGATGCTCTAAGGGTATGGTTAAGGAACCATGTGCATGTCAGCTCATTTGTAATATTATCTCTCATCTCTAATCTCTAATATTATAATGGAAGAAGGCCTTAATGTCATTTGTAAATCTATCAATGCGTGTAATGCACGTACATAACTAATATGAATGAGGTCTCGGATTCGAATCCCGACTACATCTAATTTTTTGTCTAATTTTTTACTTTAAAAAATTATATATTTATTAAAACGTGCATCACACGTGTAAATTACTAGTAATAATATTATAATAGGAGAAGGTCTTAGTGTCATTTATCAATCTACCAATGTATATAACCCACGTACATAATTAATATAAAGAATGTTTCATGTTCGAGTCCTCACTACGTAAGGATTTTTATTTAAATTTTTTTTATTAAGACGTACATTTTCTATGAATAACTAATATAAAAGAGATTTCAAATTCGATACTAGTATGTCAAAATTGTTACTTTTGAAAAATATATATTTATTTAGATGTGCATTGTACATATAAATTACGTCACATTATAATTACAACTAGTAGTAGTTACCAATCATATCATAGTAGTTATCGATCATCATAGAGGTTTAATCCAATTAATCAAATTCTATAACTTAATTAACTGACATAAGTTATTAAGTCAATAGATGGGTTCCATACCCATCTCACCAAACCCTAAGAACTACAAGTGGGCCCCACATCCCAGTAATGGGGTTTACTACTGGGTGCATTCCCAAGCTGGGTTGTATTCTACCCAAAGTGAATTTAAACCTGGACCCAGCACTCTGGTTCGTTCCCTTAAGTTCTTATTAATGAAATAGGGTTCTCAGATTCAATCTTTTTCAAAGAGAGAAGAAAAAAAATAGAAAAAAAAGAGTGAATTTAAACCTCGCATTAAACTAGTAAATAAAGTGACCCATTTTCGACTGCAACTATGCACTTGTTCTGATAACTCCTTTTGATTCGCCCCATCTCTGTCTCTGTCGGTCTGCCCTCACATTTTCAGAACCAAGAGAGAGAGAAAGAGTAGGAGAGAGAAAAGAAGGAAGCGAGAGAGAGAGAGAGAGCGCGAGCGAGCTTTGTCAGATTAAAATCAGTTTGAGCGTGTCAGCTCCCTCTATATTATTCATAGTGTTATTGCCATCAAAAGAGAGAATACAGAGAAACGGGAACACAAGAAACAAAGCCCCAAAAAGTGAAGACCTCTTCACATTACCAAGTGATTGATCATTAACCTTTTATGTTATTCCCTCATTCTTCAATAACCAATAAAAGATTCACAGGACTTCTCTTTTGGGTTCATGGGTTGCAGGCATCTCATCTCTGAAGGTTGGTTTTTTACCTCTTTTTTTATATTCATGAATAAATTTCTATATTTGGTTTGATTTATATCGTAACCATATCATTTTGTGATTTGGGTTTGGTGATTACTAATCTATTAATCTTTTGGAATATGGGTTTTTTTTGAAATGGGTAATTTGGTTTTGTTGACCAGCTGAAAACAGGCCTTGTTTCATGAATAATATGGATTAAAGAATGGATTTTTATGAGGAAAACTCACTTGGGTTCTAATAGATTTTGAAGTTAGTATCTTATTTTATTGTTATTATTTTATATATCTAAGTTTGCTTGCAGTTGAGTTTCAGGTTGGCATTTATATTTATCCCCCCTTCGCTCCTTCAATCAAGAATGGATCTAATCTAATCTAATCTGAAGACTCACACAAACTCCAAATCCAATCACATTCAACATGAGTTTCTGGGAATTTGCCATTTTAGCTGAATTTATTTGTTGCCCATCAATTATCAAACCCCAAGGTCATTCATTCATTCTAGGAAAAAAATTCCCCTATTTTTGAATCGACCCTTGTTTCTATTCTCCAAGTTAATATTCTTTTATCTATGAATGATGAATCCAATAGTTATATGGAATGTTAATATGTGGTATAGTTGATTTCTCAAGATAGTATTGTTTGCAGAGTGATGCACTATAGATTTCTTAAGCAATGGCTACGCTCACCCCCGGAATCCTCCTCAAGCTCCTACAACATATGAACACTGATGTCAAAGTCGCAGGCGAGCATCGGTCATCTCTCCTTCAAGTTATCGGGATCGTCCCTGCCCTAGCAGGCGCAGATCTCTTTTCAAACCAAGGGTTCTATCTCAAAGTATCTGATTCTTCTCATGCCACTTATGTCTCTCTACCTGACGAACACGAAGACCTCATACTTAGTGACAAGATACGGTTGGGTCAATTCATCCATGTTGATCGTCTTGAATCGGCCTCCCCTGTACCAATTTTACGAGCTGTGAAGCCGATCCCTGGGCGCCATCCATGTGTGGGGAGCCCGGAAGATATTGTAGCGACTCAATTGCAAAATTTCCTCAATACGGATAAATCACGACCCTCCAATGCTTCTAGTGCTTCTAAGGACAATGGTAGGCTTGGTAGTCCTGTTTCTGGAAAGGTGGAGAATCGGTCATTAGGTTTGCTTAATGTGGAGAGACCACGGCTATCCAATGTGTCGAGGGGTAATGGAGAGAAAGAAAAGAATTTGTCAGTGAAATTGAATGGCAGTGCAAAAGTTGAAGATGTAGGGAAGAAGAAGGCATCACTGAGTAGGTCTAGCTCTTCAGTTACAAAACAAGGGGAACCTACTTATGCAAGGTCAAGTTCAGTGAGTGCAAGGTCGATTCCTTCATCGCCAACAAGTTGTTATTCATTGCCTGCATCATTTGAGAAGTTCTCTAATGGAGTGAAGCAGAATGGGAAGGTTAAAGGGGCAGATAAACCACCTTCATCGAAGCTTAATTTGTTGGAAAGGGCTGCATCTGTGTTGAAGGCAACAAGTAATCGGAAGTCATCTTTAGGGAATTTAACAGGAATTTCAGTACCAGGTATTGAAGTAGGTTCCAAAAGTTTGAGGAAGAGTTGGGATGGGAATGTGGAGAGTAAGAGAAGAGACAGTTCTACTCCTAGAGCAGCCAAAAGTGAGACTAAGACGGATTCAAGAAGTACTTTGGTAGGTTATTTATAAATTTCCAGTTCTGTTTAAGCTCGCATTGCTCCTCCTTTGTGTTTTTTGTTTTTATCTCCTACCGTCATACAAGGGGATAGCCCAGCAGTTGAATAACTTTATATTGATCATATCATGACATAGTTGCAGATACAATTGTTACAAGTTCCTTAAGTGGCCTTATATTGGTTACACAAGACTATTTGTCTCCTATAAGTGTCACGATGTTTTAAGTAACTCTATCAAACATCTTTCAATCCTAAATGAAAGAGTACTTGATGGGGAACCATTTTTGTGTATAAATATGTGATTATACTGGTCCTCAATTTTCATCCTTTCAAGTCTCAATAGTTAATACACAAAAGTATTGCTTCCCATTAGCACAGAGATGACGTCTGAAGACATTTTCCTATCGTTAGAGTTTATCTTCTCCATTAGAAGGATATAATGGCTCTGTCAATATTATGTTAGATATTATGAGAGATTAATTCAGTCTCATATCAAATAATGTATTGGTTTAGTCTTCCCTTCTCTTCTATGTATAGAAGACATATTGTACTTAGTTTATTCAATCAATAATCAATCAATAAAATATTTCTTCTCATCCCTAATTTTAACATGGTATCAGAGCGTATAGTCCTATAAGGCCTTACTATTTTTATCCTCGTCATCTAGGTGGAGTGATTCCCGGAATCACTCCACCTCCCGTCGTCAACATCTCGACACCTCTCTCTTTCGATCTTTCCCAAAACCCTAATCCCAAATTTTCAAAATTAAAACCTCAAACACAAACCCTTGCCATCATCACCTACGTCGCCCGAAACCTTAATCTCCACGGCCGTCATCATCAAGAACAACAACAACAACAATCGACATCGACTACACCAACCCACATCACCACCGTCAGCAACAACCACCAATCACGGCGCCACTATCAACACCATCTACTCCAACTTTTGGTGCCACCATCAACATCATCACCTTCAGCTTCGACAACAACTCGACCACAACCCTCATCCCTGCGGCACCATCACCTCCAACTACTCCGGCGACATCACCACCAACTACTGCGGCGACATCATCACCAACTCCCTCAACCCCCCTTCCCCTTCATCAACCACACACCGAACACCAACTCCAATCAATCCAACCTCCTCTTCCCAAGCTCCACTCCTGCGAGCAACCAACACCGAAACCTCAAATCAGCCCAAACTCTGTCGACAACCACTCCCGGCGCCCCCGAACAGCAACAACAGCAAGAACCCATCGACAACTAAATCCTGCATCAATTAAACCCATCGACTGCCTCCTCCTTCCGACTCTCGAAACCCACCGACTGTTCAATACCCATCGACCGACTCCCGAAACTCAATTTCCTCCTTAATCTCAACGCCGTATTTGGTTCCTGCCATCTCCCTTCGACTACTCAAAACCCTAGTTGCCACCTTTCCGAACATCAGAAAACCCAAACCAGCAAACTCTTCTATTTGGGTTTGTGTTGTTTTTTAATCTCCTGCCTGTACCTGACCCACTAACACTCACCCATACCCGAAACCCGACCCATTTCTCCAATCCAAACCCAAACCCAATTTCTGTTTTTTTATTTAGAAAATAAAAAAAAATCTTTCTTGCAGGTCCTTCAGTATCTACAGTCTTCATCAGCAAATTCACACAAAGTTTGAGAGGGGGAGATATCAACATCATCACAATTTTTGTCTCCCTCATCTTCCATCGACGTTCCCCATCTTCCGTATTCAGTTCTCAGTTCAAGGGACAATTCTCATGTCAGGGATGAAATCCCATCACAGTTTGGGATATGGAGATCCGCCACAGTTTGGGGGTGAGATCTTAATAGTGCACTACTTTCTTCCACTGCTACTACTATGTCTCAAGTCAGGGGTTAGATCTCATTACAGTTCGAGATATGGAGATCCCACCACAGTTCAGGATATGATGATTCCAACAGGTGCGCCACCACTACTTTCTTTCACTACTACTACATCTCAAGTCAGGGGAGAGATCCCATCACAGTTCGGGATATAGAGATCCCAATAGTGCGCCACCACCACTACTACTATTCTCAAGTCCTGGGTTGAGATCCCAATGCATACGTCATCGAGCACCTTCCTTGCACCATCTACTTGAGCACCGTTCTTGCATCATAGTTTGCCGTCTCTGCCACATGAACATCGTCAATATTCCAAACTCATGTTGTTTGAACCAACTTGAGTTTGAGAAGGGGTGTTAGATATTATGTTAGATATTATGAGAGATTAGTTTAGTCTCATATCGAATAATGTATTTGTTTAGTCTTCCCTTCTCTCCAATGTATAGGAGACATATTATACTCGGTTTATTCAATCAATAATCAGTCAAAAAAGTATTTCTTCCCGTCCCTAATTCTAACAAGCTCCAAGTATAGTTCACTCATTTATTATTTATGTATTAACTACTGCACTTTATTACTTAAGGAATATTGTAAAGGTCATAATAGTCTGATATTGTAATTGGACTTTTTTCTATGTCAATTTAGATACATTTTACCTTCTCTTGGCCATGACTTTTATATTACTTAAAAGGTTATCAGCATGAGTCCTTGAACACATAATTACCAAAATTCGCAAAAAAAAAGGAAGAAAAAAAAAAGAAGAAGCAACTTTTAAAAAAACGAATTCATGTGGCACTTCGTAAATTTTGTGAATGTTCAATGTAATGTAATTCATGTTGGCGATTAGATAATATGAATTTTAAAGTTACAGGTAGCCTGAGATATGCAATGTTTTTCATGTCTAGCCGTCTAGGTCATTTCAAGTTGATAGTCTTGTGATTTTATTGTAATGTATTTGCACACAGATGAGTACAGAGAAAGCTAAGAACGTATCCTTTTTTTTGTGATTATTGGTTTTAATTTATTATGCGTAATTAATGCTATTAGTATTTACCTCAATTTGCAGGTTCCTAAAAGAAGACCTCCCACACCTGATAAGCTTGTACCTAAAGAAGATGTCAAGCCCCAAACTCCATCGAGGAAAAGCAGTATAAATGCAACAATTGATGATTCAGATAAAACGGCAAAACTACCTTCTCCATCTCATATAAAGAAAGTGCCAGAGGTTTCAAATGCTCTGAGTCCGAATAACCTAACCAAGTTTGTCCCTAGTAGAAGATGGACAGATGGTAGCATTTCATGGGCATCACTTCCATCACCTTTAGCAAAACTAGGAAAGGTATGCTACCACTACCAGTCTATCTTAATTTGATGAACAACTGTTAACCTACATTATTCACTTTCTGTTATGTTCTCTGATGTTATGCTCAAATTGTACTCTTATAGTTACTGATTTAAGTGCTGCATCACCTCTTACATTAAAACTTTTCACCTGTTTGATTTTTGTAACTAGTAATATACACGTGCGATGCACGTATTAATTTTTTTAAAATTAAAGTAAAAACTATGATTTACACGTGCGATGCTTGTCTTAATAAATATGATTATATATTTTTAAAAGTAAATGTGAAGACTATAATGGGAGAGTTGGAGGTGCACGTGCGTTGCACATAAGTAGGTAGATTTACAACTCCAACTCTTCCATTAAAATAACTAGTATTTAACACGTGCGATGCACGTTTTAATCAATATATAGTTTTTAAAGTAATATAGTATAGCATGTGTTAATAAATTTTTATTTTTTTGAAGTAATATAAAGAGTATAATGGGAGAGTTTGGGTTGTACATATAATGCACGTAGTAGATTTAAATAAAGTGTATAATGGGAGAGTTGGAGTTGCACGTGCAATGCGCATAAGGTGGTAGATTTACAAATGACACTAAGGCCTTCTCCCATTATAATATTAGAGATAAAGATTATATATTATATTATAAATAGATAGACGGATAAATAGTAATTTTCACGTGTGATGCACATTTAATACATTAAAAAATAATAATAAAGTAAAAACTCTGACGTAGTGAGAACTCGAACCTGAGACCTCATTCATATTAGTTATGCACGTGCAATGTACGCGTTGGTAGATTTACAAATGACACTAAGGCCTTCTCCCATTATAATATTAGAGATAATAGAGATTGTATATTATATTATAAATAGATAGACAGATAGATAGTAATTTTCACGTGTGATGCACATTTAATATATTTATAAAAAAAAAATTAAAGTAAAAACTTTGACGTAGTGAGGACTCGAACCTGAAACCTCCTTCTTATTAGTTATGCACGTGCAATGTACGCGTTGGTAGATTTACAAATGACACTAAGGCCTTCTCCCATTATAATATTAGAGATTTTATTCGTTCATTTAATTGAATTCCTTTTTGTGTTTAATGTAGGAAGTTAGGAAGTATAGAGATGCTGCACAGCAAGCTGCTATTGAGGCCATGCATGAGGCATCTGCTGCAGAGAGCTTGGTTCGGTGCTTAAGGTAAATTACAGATCATTTGGTAAAACAATTATTATAGTCAGGTACTGTATTTACTGAATTTGAAATAGATCCTATGATTTTTCCTTGAACTGCACTTTGCATTGTAACTCTGTTCTGCATTTTCTCCCCTCGTTTGATATCCACAATAATCACGATCATAAGCTTAATGGGGACTGCCATAGCAAATTTTGTTCCCAACTAGTATCTTCTTACACCCACAGCACCTACAGCATGTGTTTGTGATGATGTGAATTTTCTATTTCTCAAAGAACCTTAAACACCATATAATTATCAGATTTTTTTCTGTAAAGCCTTGTTGTGTTCACATAATTGGCTGTTTTCCATTTTTTACATGATTATAGTTGTCATTGGACACTTCTATTAAAGCAACATAGCTAATGGCTGGAAGTGCAGTTTGTCATCATGTAAGGAGTTCAAATATTTGCTTATACTCCTTATCAATCTTTGTGAAGACTATAGCTGAGTTTCTTCATAAAGTGTGTGAAGCAGTTAGTGTGCTTGTTTCGGTGTTTCCTTGAGAAAAGACTTGATTTTTTCACACCAGTAGTTGGAGGATTTGAAACACTACATTGACTTAGACAGGGAACTAGAGAGGATTAATTGCTTTGAAATGTCAAATTTATTTGAACATTTTGGTAGCAGTTAATTTGATCAATTCTGATTCAATTCATGGGAGCAGTTAATTTGATCAATTCTGATTCAACAGAAGGATTATTTGCTGCTGTTTAGTAGAGGTAAATATTGAGGCTGAAGTTGATACTTGAAACTTTAGTGGTTGAAATCTATGAATTATAGCCACAAAAACACCGACAGAGGCACAATGTACAATGTTTAAATACCACGTAGAAATAGCCGGCGTTGTGCTGGATAAGTGTCTTGCAGCACGGCAAACAGGTACATATAAATTATCTAAATACTACATAGAAATAGGAAATATTATGTTGATTAAGTGTGTGAATGACTTGACAGGGCTTTGAAATAAATGTGTCTGTGTAGCTTCCTCGCATTACTTGGAAAATATGAATCCTTCATTGGCAAGTAATGATCTGTCATTTCTTATTCTGGTCGATCTTGGATGAGTGTTAATTGAAAAAAGAAAAAAAGAAGAGAGAATTTAATCCCAACACTACTTCGTCTGTTTTAATGCAAGATACGTGCAAGCATAGATATAGTATGGTATGGCAACAAAAACAGTACCAGCTACTTGATAATGATAATTAAATCATGTACCTTTGATTCTTTGTAAATAGGTCGAATAGTTGACTAGTCTGATACTGATATCTCAGTTTATAAAATTAAAATTTGCTTCCTTCCATAGAGATATTTACTCCTCTTTCTATGATATTATTATAACAACTAGGCATGATTATATGTTTGTATCATTATGTACTATATCCAAGGGTATCCCTCAAGAAATCTACGGACTACCAAACAAAAAAATATTGCTGTCGATGTCATGATTTCTTTACATAGAACACTTATGTTTTTTTTGTTCTTCAGATTGCAGCAACAAAGTTGGTTGGAAATCGACATTATGCAAGTTTCACTTCAATCTCACATTTACCCAGAAACTTGATCCATAACTATTAGGAATGAACTATCTTTGAATCTTTGCTTGATTTATGCTTCAGAGTTTGATATGACTTTCCTAATCTGTCAGCTTTAACTTCTTTGTGCACGATAAATTGCACATCTGTAAAATGCGAGCAAGTCATTTAAGATTTCGGCCAGCTCCCCTCTGTTTAATAACTTAGTTTATGCGGGCTAGGAAGTTGAAATTTGACATTAAATGTCAGGACAACGTGAGTAGTAATATTTTGGTCGTCTCTTTTGTGAAGCCTATTGTCTGAAGCAATTCCATTTAGCAATCAAAGTTTAAAAATTTGTCTACTCGCGCAAAAATGGTTACTTAGAAATAGAAGATCTATGCCCCGCTTTTCTCCAATGACCAAATCTTTTTCCTCATAGTAGTTACTTAATCAGTTACCTATTTGTGTAGTGTCTACAAATTAATTTTTGCTTGGCAAATTAAGTCTGAGAATGATTTTGATTAATGCCATTATTTTAATGATTGGCCGATCATAATCGTTTTTCAAGGGGCTGCTCATGTTCAACCCCAAATCATCGAGATCGTCAAGATAACTTGGGGATCGGCCGAGTTAGCTATTGGATCGGACGGATTAGCTTGATCCCAATCTGGAAACCACTAATTCTATGATTAAAAAAATTCAATACTTGAATTTTCTATTCATGTGGATCTTTTTATCTAAGCAATGAAGATGTAATTGTGTAATTGACATCTTTTCATGTCTAACTTATATTTTGTCTTTTCCCTGTATATAAATAAAATTTGTATTATTTGGTTGACCTATTCTATTGTTATAGTTTTATTTCATATTAATAATTTTCAGTTAAGAAACTAACTAAAATGTTTAAGTATGTAATTAAAAATATTAAATTTCTAAAAGGAATTATTTAAATTCAAGCACTTTTTTGTTTAAAAGTTAATTATTGTTGTTTAAAAATAATTTACTTATAGAAATATTATATAAGCCTTTTTTTTAAAATATTTAAAAGTTGCCCGATCCAAAAAAAAATCTAGTACACCGATGTAATACTACCAATTTGGCTCATAATCTCGATTCCAATATTTGGGAAAAATTCGATCCTGCTCCCAATCCCGAGTTTTAAAACATTAATTAATGGTCGTATTATTCATTTACTCTAGCTATAAACCTCACAATTTCTTCTTAATTATTTGTTTTATTTTATTTTATTTATTTTATTTTTTGCAGCATGTATGCAAAGTTGTGTTCGTTGGCGAAAGAAGACAACCCTCAACCCACGGTTGAGCAATTCCTCTCCTTCCACTCTTCTCTTGCCTCCTCCTCTCTTGCTTCCACCTCCCTCCTCAAATCCTTCTCCTCACCTGACCAATCTCCCGTTGACCCACATGCCGCTGACCCAGAGGAAGCTGAAGCCCAAAAAGTCAACTTCCAGGTCAATGCCGAGAGGCGCCAGCTTGCTGCTACCTGGGTCAATGCCGCCCTCTCCACAGACCTCTCCCCCTTCAATATCTACACCCCTAACCCAAAGTCAACCCCCAAAAGTCAACAAGGTCAAACCATTGTGCTTCTCCAATCTCCTCCCAAATTCACTTCATCATCCCCACCACAACAACCAGCTTCCAACAAGCCAAAAACTTCTGCCAGAAAGCCTGGGAAGCTGCGGGGCCCGCAGTTGCCTCCCTCATCGCCGCCTCGGGAGTGGACCCGAGGTGGGGGAGCAGAGGAGGGTGCTGATCTGGCGAAGCTGATGAAGCAAGAGTCAAAATCTTGGTTCCTGGGATTCATGGAGAGGTTTCTTGATGCTGATGTGGGCGAACGCTTACCCTGGGATCTGGATTCAGTGGCAGGGATGTTGTCACAGCTGAAAAAGGTCAATGACTGGCTGGACGACGTGGCAGAAGTGGATGGTGGAGGTGGAGTTTCGAGCGTAACTGTGGATACGATTCGTAAGAAGATTTACGAGTACTTGCTCACTCATGTCGACTCGGCTGCTGTGGCTTTAGGTGGTGGTGGTGGTGGTGGTGGTGGTGATGTTTCGGCCATTGGAGGAGGACAAACGAGAAAAAACTGATTTGATTTATGGAGCTGTACATATTTGGCATTCTTTTTGAAGTTGAGGGTTTACTGCAATTTGGAGGGAGAAGGGTGTATCAGGTTTACTGTTTCTTTTTCATTAACCGAAAAGGTTTCTAATTTGTGGGAATACCAACAGTCAAAAGATTCTAGTTACGCTTACAGAATTCTTGCATTTGGTTAGTGTGTAAGCTTGCCATTGGCTATCTTGTTTTGGGAGCTCCTGGCACGGGCAATGCATGTGCTTTTAGGCTTGCTTGATGTCATTATAATGAGTAGAGATTCCTCTTTTGTTGTTGTAGATAGTACTGTGAACCTACATCGGAAGTTCTGAATCAGACTAGGCGAATAAATAAAGAGTAGATTCTCTTTGGGTCGCTGATCTAGATGAATCCATTCCATCTTTGGTAATGAAGCCCAGATTTCCACCTCAATTTAGGGAAAAACGAATTGAATGACTATTAAGATTGAGTGCAAAACTACCTATCAAGCCTTACTAGATGATACTCTGTTGTTTATAATGGAAAATTCTCAGATGAAGTACTAACCTCTCATGAAGGCTATTACAATTATAATGCCCCGAATTTTCATAATAGAAATAGGAGACAAATGCAGAATCTTTATTTCAAATATAAACCAAATACCGTACAAATCCAGGAAAATTTATAACTTTCTTTTAACAGTCCAAATTACAATGCGCAACGAAAATTTAAATACACCTTTATTACAACTTGTTCCAAACCGTTAAACGCAATTTTCTCATGACTCAAGCTTTAGCTCCTACCTAAGGCACTCACTTGCAAATCCTGCAAAACTGAAAAAAACAGTGGGTACTTCAGTTAAATATAACCGACACTTAAGCTGTTTAAAGCAGCGACTCTCCAAAGTTTCACAACCACACACTTGATACACAAGAAATAAACAACAATAAAAGATCAATAAATCAACAAGTGATACTAAAACTAGAGAATATGTGCGTGTTACGAAAACAAAAGAAAGAAATACATAAAACAGTGTCCGAGAAAACATAATACACACAATGCACACTAATTCATACTTGTTCGGATTTTATACCGCCCATACAATATAGGTTCGAGTGCAAGCCCTTAGCGTTCACCACATTAGGGTTCAATCCCTCGCTATGCAATCCTATATCGGTGACAGAAGCAAGATTAGACACTTAGTGAATAGACCCCAGCCCCGGAATACATCCCACCAGACTGTACAAGTGTAAACGCACATGCATCCCATAAGCATCACTCTAATTCTGGAGAATCATTTCCCTGTCATACATTCTGTTAGGTTTCAAAGGTCAATCACTAAATACATAGCAAAAAAATTACAAAAATATCAAAACCTAGCCATGAATCCATGTGAAAACCATAAATCGTGTTTAGGAGTTATACCTTAAAGATGGTTCTGCTGTCTCCACAGTATGCCGATCACAGCACTGCAATATTGCGGTCCCTCTATGGTATCCACACGAACAGATCGAAAAATGGTTCTCCTCCAGACCACGGTGCTAGCTGCGGGAAGGAGATGTTCCTCCTCACGATCTCTCTCTCTCACTTTCTGTGCGTGTGTGCGTGCAGAAAACCAATCTTAAGAGAGTCATGAGGTTGTTGGGCTCACAATCTGATCTGGGTCAGATTTGTGTATGGGCCTTTGAACTTTAATCAGCCCATTTAATCTAATTAAATGTCCAACCAATGTCAGGAGTCCAAGTCTTACTTGGATCTCCAATTAAAATTATCTTATGAATTTAAATCCTAATTTCGATCAATTCTAAGTGTGTAACCCTGTAGGTTCGCATTACGTTGACAGTAATACTAAAATCATATTCTAGTATTACAAATAGTGAGCGGTATCTAGCTGTAATATCCCGGACGGATATTATACTGTATAAATTATTATTTTTAAATTAAAATATTTTAAAATGGGAATTTCTTGGTTTTACTCATAAAAAGTTACCTGGACATATATACTAGTAAGTATATACAGGTATTGTATCAGTTTTGTGCACTTGTGCGAAATCTTGAAAAACACATTTTTGAGAAAATATTTGGAAAATCCCGGGCAGGTATTTAAAATTATTATTTTATTATTATTTCCATAATTGAAATGTTTTTGGTGGATATCACCCGGTTTTGTTAATAAACGTTATCTTTATATATATACCAGTCTGTATACATCTGTATTGTATCAAATTGGTACTGGAATCTTCTGGGCTGATAATAAAATTTATTTTATTATTATTTTCAAAATTAAATTATTTTGGTACAGATTGAGCGGTTTTACAAACAGAAATTATCAGTATATAGATATATACATACGTAAGCGTATTGTACCGATTTCGTACGTTTGTACAAATCATGTAGTATGTGTTTTGGACAAAAATATCTTATTTTTGTCATGATTAATCAAAATTGGAGGGCTAGGATTTGTTTGGAGACTTAAACCTAGGGTTAAGATTAATTAGGGATACATAAGAGTATTAATATGTGTCTTCTACTAGAACCCTCTCCTCCACCTCACCCTTCCACCTCACCCCCTCCACCTCACCTTGTTTTGGCTGGCCAAATTGACCCCAAGGGGTTTTGTGCAATTATGTTGGTGCATTTTGCACTCTTCACCCTCATTTCATCTTATAAATACCCCTACCCTTCACCTTTTGCCTCATTTACAAGAAGAAAAAAAGAGAGAGGAAAAGAAAGAGAAGGAAACCCTAAGTGTTCTTCATATGGGGTTTTTTTATAAGTGTTCTTCAAGTTGTAGTAGAAAGCTAAGGAGGAAGGAGAAGGTTGCTAGCTAGTCCTTCCTACATAGATTCAAAAGGTGGGGAATTCTCTACTTCTAATTTTTAGTTGTTTTGTTCTTTTGAATTTTTTTTTAATATAGAAAAGAACCCATTTTTAGGGTTATTTTTGGTTCTATGTGAGTAAAGAACCCATCTTTAATGGTTGGTTGTTGTAGGATAAAAAATCTTTATGATGGTAGATGTTGTAAGTGTATGTTCCATAACAACTTGGACCATTTTCTAAGCATATAAGTGGTTGTAGGTTAAAAAGAACCCATCTTTATGATGTGTTGTTGTGTATATATGTTCCTAAATAAGTTGGACTAATTCCTAAGCATAAGCATGTTTGTAGGGATCAAAATGATCCTATAAAAAAGATGGATTGGTAACTCAACTAAATCACATAAAGATAGAGTATTGAACCTTGCTATGGTTATTGTTGTTATGATGATTATTTTGAACTAATTGGACTAAGATTTGTGCATAAGAACGGTGGGAAATCAAGATGAAGTTCTCTCTTTTTATTTGTGTGGATTCTTGTCCACTTTTGTTGTATGTGTGTTCTAAAACTGACTTGGACTAAGTATTAAGCATAAGGTGGTCGTAGGGATCAAAAGGATCCCATGAAAAAGATGGGCGGTGGAACTTAAATAAAACACATAAAGGTTGAATCTTTAACCTTGTATGTTTATTGTTGTTATTATGGTTGTTTTGTTGACTCAAAACTATGACTTGGACTATAACTATGTGCATATGAAGATTAGTGTAGTAAGAATATTTACTTACCTATTCTAGGGTTGTAGAACTCATCTAGTTTTTTAACGATAAGTTTTTGTTGTATGTTGTTCTCTACTTTGTTAAGAAATTATTCTTTACTAACCCAAGTTCATAAAAAGTTGCTCTTATTGTATGTAGGGACTTGTAGGATTGAAGAAAAGTGGGTTGTAGTATGTAGTAAATTGTAGACCAAAAAATGTAGTCTTTGTAATATATGGGACTTGTAATTTCCTAAAGAAGTAGTTTTTGTAATAATTTATATTAGTCTTTTGTAGCATTAACTAAACTTTTCTAGGTTGCTAGAGAACCCATGCTTGAGTTGTGTAGTAATTCTAGATTAAAAAGAACCCATTCATGCTTGTGAAACCCATGAACCCATTCATGCTTATGAACCTATTCATGTTTGTGAACCATTAACCCATTTTCATGCTTATGAACCATGAACCCATTCATACCTGTGATATTTAGTTGTTCTTAGTAAAGAACCTATCATGCTTGAGTTTACTAATTTTTGTAGTAAAGAAACCATGCTTAGATTGTTGTTGGATTGTTCTAGTAAAGGACACAAGAATCATGCTTGAGTTTTATGTTGTTTTAGGTCAAAAAGAATCATGCTTGAGTTTATGCGATAAAAGAGACCCATGTTTGAGTTTTCATTGTTCTATGTCAAAAGAATACCATGCTTGAGTTGCTAATTATTTTAGTAAAGAACCATGCTTAAGTAGCTGCAGGAATCCATGCTTAAGTTGCTAATCATTGTAGTAAGAAATCCATGCTTAAGTTGCTAATCATTATAGTAAGTGTACCATGCTTGAGTTGTTGTAGGTTGATATAGTAAGAAACCCATGCTTGAGTTGATTATAGTAAGTATACCATGCTTGAATTGTTGTAGGTTGATTATAGTAAGAAACCCATCATGCTTAAGTTGTTGTAGCAAAGAAATCCATCATGCTTGAGATGTAGTAAAGAAACCATGCTTAAATTATTGTAGTAAAGAAACCCATCATGCTTGAGTTATTATTGCAGTAAAAGAATAAAAAAGAACCCATATACCATGCTTAAGTTGTTGTAGAAGGAAACTCATGCTTAAATTGTATTCATGCTTGAGATTGTAGTAAGTATACCATGCTTGAGTTGTTATAGGTTGATTATAGTAAGAAACCCATGCTTGAGTTGATTATAGTAATTAAATAAACCATGCTTGATTTGTTGTAGAAAGAAATCCATGCTTAAATTGTATTCATGCTTGAGTTGTAGTAAGAAACCCATGCTTGAGTTGATTATAGTAAGTATACCATGCTTGAGTTGTTATAGGTTGATGTAGTAAATGAAACTCATATTAAGTTGTATACCATGCTTGAGTTGTTGTAAGTTGATTATAGTGAGAAACCCATGCTTGAGTTGATTATAGTAAGTATACCATGCTTGAGTTGATTATAGTAAGTATACCATGCTTGAGTTGTTGTAGGTTGATATAGTAAAGAAACCCATGTTAAATTGCATTCATGCTTGAGTTGTAGAAAGTATACCATGCTTGAATTGTTGTAGGTTGATTATAGTAAGAAACCCATGCTTGAATTGATTATAGGAAGTATACCATGCTTGAGTTGTTGTAGGTTGATTATAGTAAGAAACCCATGCTTGAGTTGATTATAGTAAGTATACCATACTTGAGTTGTTGTAGGTCGATTATAGTAAGAAACCCATGCTTGAGTTGATTATAGTAAGTATACCATGCTTGAGTTGTTGTAGGTTGATATAGTAAAGAAACACATGTTAAGTTGTATACCATGCTTGAGTTGTTGTAGGTTGATATAGTAAAGAAACCCATGTTAAGTTGTATACCATGCTTGAGTTGTTGTAGGTTGATATAGTAAAGAAACCCATGTTAAGTTGTATACCATGTTTGAGTTATTGTAGGTTGATTATAGTGAGAAACCCATGTTTGAGTTGATTATAGTAAGTATACCATGCTTGAGTTGTTGTAGATTGATGTAGTAAAGAAACCATGCTTGAGTTGTTGTAGATTGTTGTAGTAAAGAAACCCATGCTTAAGTCGTAAGCACGTTTGAGTTATTGTAGTTGTTCTAAGTAAAGAACGCATGCTTGTGTTATTGTAGTAGTTCTAGTAAAGAACACATGCTTGAGTTATTGTAGTTGTTCTAAGTAAAAAACACATGCTTGTGTTATTGTAGTAGTTCCAGTAAAGAACCCATGTTTGAGATGTGTAGTTGTTTTAGATTCAAAAGAATCCATGCGTGTCTAAGTTCCATGTTGTAGTGGAACCCAGGAGTTTAGCTTGCATGCTAATCCAATGGAACCATTGAAATGAACCTATGTTCCACATTTGCTCTAGTTCGATTTTTAAGAAGAAATCCATGAAACTAACTCCATGATAGTTCTAGCTCGAATTGGCGAGGAACCTATGCATTTAGGTTCTAGGTGATTCTAGCTCAACCTTGGGAAAGAACCCATGAACCTAGTCGTATGTTGTCTTAGTGCAAATTTGGAAAAAAGAACCCATGAGTTCTACTTGTATGCGGTTCAAATTGAAATTGGACCATATGATGTAAACATGCTTCATCTTCAATATATGGGTAAGTAATGGTTGGAAAAGTCACTAGTATTGTTACCTAGATAAAAGCTAGCCTAGGGGTTATCGAACATCAAGACTCGCATCTTACCACCTTGAAAACTGTGGATAAATCACACCTCGAGCTCCGACGGATCTTAACTGATGTGGGTTGATCGCGGGCCGAGAGTGTTGATGAGATCCGAGTTAGGGGTAGTGATAGGGTCTCATAGTTACCGTAGGGGCCATCAACCATCAAGAATCGCATTTTACCACATTGGGAACTGTGGATAAATCACACCTCGAGCACCGACGAATCTTAACCGATGTGGGTTGATCATGGACCGAGAATGTTGACGAGATCCGAGTTAGGGGTAATGACGAGTAAGAGAGAGATTTCCGTCATCGGTGTTTTGGATCGATAGGCCATGAATTGGATCGGGATAATCATAAGAAAGTTATTGAAAATCCCGTGAGACTATTTGGGTTTAGTGACATCGTTAGGGTAGTAACTTATGGCTATTACTACTTAACGTTTACTTATTATCATTTTTGCCGAAGGAAAAGAGTTAGTGTTAAGGGTGATACCTTATGATCCTGACCTGTCCTATAGGCCGGCACTAGGCGGTATTATTGGGTTGTACCCTTCTTCTCAAAGGGATACGGTCTGTGCCTTCTCACGAGTTGGGAGTACGGGATCCGTATCTCGTCTGTCAATTTCTGAAGTACCTTGATAAGGCAGGGAGCGATCCTGTCGGAGCTAGGGAGGATTGACCCAGGAACTCCATCTTGTCTTATATCTAGGGGTGCCACAGGATGCTACGTGCAGTCCTGCACTTGCGAGACCCCAGTGGTGCCACAGGGGATGCTTCGAGCTAACTTGCTGCTTGCGAGACCCCAAGAATTCGTCAAAGATATTTGAATGAGGTCGGGCAATAGTGGCAAACGCGATCACCACTATATGACTGCAGTAACGGAACTAGACCGTACCTACAACCTCATCAGTCACGTTGTATATTCAGAAACAAGTTGAGTACAACAGTAGAATTCATGGCGCGGGTTCAAATCCCTATATATGAATAAACGGCTTGAGAAAGGGCATATGTAGTATGGGCTGCATACTGTTCCAGAGACTTGCTTGCATTAGAATAAGTGCATCTTTGCGTCAATTAATCTTGCATTAGAGTCTAAGGCATAGCATACACTGACACATCAATTATATATACACGTTTCTCTTTTCATTAATCTGTTTGCTTAAGTGGAGAATCGCTGCTAGTCATCAGCCTTAAAAACGTCAGTATATGTACTGATGTCCCCATTTCAATAGGTACCGGATTGCAGAAGTACAGGTACAGGATTCAGGAGGACTCAAGGCGAGAGAAGCAAGAGTCGTTTTCATTTCCGCTGCATTATATGTTGTTTACTATTATTCCATTACAACAATTTTGTAATCTATTTATTTGTTGGAAAGTATCCAAGTGAAATACCAAGTGTTGTTCTTTATTCATTGTACTCTGATGTAATATGTTGAAAGTTGTAACACTTGGGATTGTAAAGGTATTATTGTAACACTGTTGTAATGTATTGCAATTTTGTAACATTCGGATTTGTAATACATTGGTGTTGAATAAAATATTTTAAATTTTCCTGTTTTTCTATGTAATGTGACTAATTGAAGAAAAGATTCTAGTTTATGTCACGGTTTCCCAGTTACCGGAAATCAGGGCATTACACTAGCAATACATCACTGCTACTCAAGTAGCAAGATTGTCAGTGATTTGGCACAACCTATCCGTGACCAATGTTACCATGTAGTCTAGTCATTTTGTCCAAATATCTTAATTGACCACAAGGCATAGAGCGTGTCACCCTTGTATAGTTCAATCTTTTGTTTCTTGATGTCCGAGTAGACTTACTAAAACAAATGAGATCAATATCTCATATTGACTCATTTGAGCATGACCATGCATTTTGTAGTCTCACTCAATCAAGGGGTCTGTAGATATCGCTCATGTGATGTAAGAGGGATATCATATTTAAGTCACTCACATCCCTCCGCATGATTTGTAGTATATCCAATAGTCGACTTTATAATCACCTTATGTAACCCCCATTCCCGCAAATACGTATTTTTTGAATATTTTCTGTATTTCGATATTATAAATTCATTATTTGTTAAAATCGTTTTGGATTTTATATTAAAGTGTTTTTCTAATCGAAAATTTATTCATTTCGAATAACGATGTGTTTTGATCTTATTTTCTAGATCTTATAGATCAACTATTTGTATTTGAGTCCAAATTATATATATTTATTAATTGGGTCGTTTTAATAAATTGTTAAACCCGAATAATTATTTTATTGTATGATTTTATTATTTTTATAATTATAACTATTAATCGTTATTCCTTGATTATTTAATTAAAGTACATTTAACGAATTATTTTGTTTTCGTACTTGATCTGATTTTCATGGTGAATTCTAATTTAATTTCAAGCCAACTTATAATGGTTTCATTTGTATTATTTATCTATTTATTTGGATTTCAATTTTTGTTCATGAAGTTCTTTGTTCTTTTGATTGAGCTTTTATTGTCGATCCTATTGTTCTCTTATTTATTGTGGGTATTTTTATTTGAACCCTATTGATTTTGATCTATCCCTTATTTGAACCCTAAAACTCAATTTGAATTGTTCTTGACCCAAATCCGCTATTATAGGACCCTAATTCACTAACCCAACATCCTAATTGTACCCTATAAATACAACTCTAATGCAAACCCTAAAAATTGCACAATTTTGGAGCCCTAGCCGCTTATTCTCTCTCATCTCTCCTTTCTCCTCCCGTTCTCTCTCTCCCTGCTCAGATTCCCGCCCAATACAGTGAATCTCTACTGTGCATCTTCTTCCCCCGACCTTCTCCGGCGAGCTCCTTGCCTCCGGTGACCCCCAACCACGCCGCCGTCCTCCGTGGCGCCCCCTGACGCGCGCCGGCACCCCACCAGACCCCCCTGTCTCCTTCTCTCCCTATTTCGCTCTACAACAGCAGCCAAAACCCCCGATCACCCCTTTGCTCATTCTCTTCGTCGACCAGTGGTTGCGCCACTCGTCGACCGCTCAGGCGCCCAAACCCAATTCTGCAAATTCCCCTGTCCTCTTCCTCTTTCGTTTCGATCAACAGCCAGAACCCAAAACCCCAAGCCCTGTTCCCTCATCCCTGTTCTGATCGCCGACCACAGCCACAGCGCCGCCGCGACCTCTTCGCCTTTGATGTGGCGCCTCCAGCCGCGCGCCGCTCAGCCCCTTGGAAAATTAATTTAAAAATTCTTAAAATAATTAATAATTCGAAAATTAAATATTAATTTTTTTGTAAAATAAGTATAAATTTTGGAAAATTAATTAAAAATTCTAAAAAAATATTTACAAGCCAGGAAAAATGAACAAAATGTCTGGAAAAATAGTTACTGCCCCTAGAAGCTTCGAACAAGGCTTTTAGTGTCTCCAATTGTCCCAGAAAGTCAGGCAAGCTCTCCAAGTCATCCGAAACAGAGAAAACTATTTCTCGAAGGTTGTTATACTCAACCTTCGGGAGTGGCTTATGATTTATGTAAAAATCAGAGCAAATCAGAGTCGTATGATTCTGGCATGTATATCAAAGTTTCTAAGGGCACTACCGTAATCTTACAACATCAGCATGCCTACTAGAAGAATATGGGCCATTTCTAGGTTCACCAACACAACCAGATCCATAATTTTGGCTTAGTTACATCCTAATTATGACAGGATTTCCAGCCAATTAGGACTAGTAATTTACACGTGCGATGCACGTCTTAATAAATATAGTTTTTAAAAATAAAAATTTAGACATAGTCTGGATTTGAACTTAGAACCTCCTTTATAATAGTTATGCACGTGTATTGCACGGGTTGGTAGATTGACAAAACATTTACAAATGACACTAAGGCCTTCTAACATTATAATATTAGAGACTGTCAATCTAATTCCCCTTAGAGAAACTAACTCTATCTCTTCATCAAGGGAAGAGCAACCAACTCTATCATCAAGAGAAGTGCAACTAATGTTGTCTCTTTACGAGAGAAATCTCCAGAAGATGCCTTTTTAAAGTCTTTTGTAACTAACTTTTAACCTATAAATATTCTTCACCTCTAATAGTTTTTTTAAGGTAACACCTCTAATAGTTACAGGTAATTAATACTTTTTACAAAAAAACTTTAAATCTTCTTTCTGGGTTACGGACTTGAGCGTTGGAGAGTTTTTTGCCATAGCTAACCTTGGTATTTAGACTTTGTGTAGGTTTGCGGGACGTCTTCAGTCATCCTACTTTAGATTTGATCGCCATCTAGATTCTAAGTTTTTCTCTGAAAAACCGAACTCATCATCTGATTGCTCCCACGCTGAAAAAAGCAGCAACAATTGCCGAGTTTCGATTTTCTAGACATTCGAATTCCTTCATAACTTTTTTCTGTATCCATATTCTATATCGTATAGATTCTTATCGGATTTGTCAATCTTATATGACCTGGCCCGGGTATGAAAAATGTTAAAATAAAAAACAAATTTTTTTTTGTGAGGTTGACTCGTCATCCTCATTGTCTCTCACTTTCCAAATGAGAAAAGTGGCACCCACATAATAATGGCTAATAGCAAATCATGCTAATATGTTATTGGCTCGATATTTATTTGGGGAAATTGTATTGGCTCAAATGATGTGTTCTGATTCCTGAACAAATATGAAAACAACCCTCAACCTGAATTTCTGGCTATTAAAATTCCTTTCCAAATTCCACGTGCGAAGACTTTGAAAAGTCTCCTGAATGGGGTGATTATAGTGCCAGAGAGTGGAGAGTGGAGACCTTAGACTTGTTGACCTCAAAGTCTATCCTATTCATCACAAGTTCACCCAATTTTGGTTCAATAATTGCGGAAATACCCGTCCCCTTTTATGCATCAAAAAGAAGCTACAAGCCAATGAAAGGAAGGGAAAAGGACACAAAAAATAAAATTAAAATTAAAATGAAAATGAAAAGGAGCCTTTAGATGATACCTTTACTGCAAAAATTATACCCTTTTACAAAGACTAAAATGATAGAAAAGTATAACTTTTACAAGACAGAGATCGGCTGTAACTTTAGCTCACCTAAAATTATGAAATGTGATTCTCCTAGTTCTCTAATTTGATTCAATAGACATTTAAATGGATGTAGACAATAAATTTATATGAAGGTAGAAAATAAATTTAGGTCACTGAAATTTTTTCTTGACTTCTATTTGCATCCATATTCAATGACGGCTTCATAGATAAAATCATATTTGCTAGATGACTGTACTTTACTACCTATAATCAATATAATAAATTACAAAGAAAGTTATCAAGTGACTCACATTTAATTTTCTCTAAAATTAATAGCTTAGATTCATTCTCACAAAACATATTTTTCCGTCCTAAATTTCAAACCCCAAATTTAAATCCCCTCCCCCCCCCCCCCAAAAAAAAAAAACCTAAAAAACTCATTACTTTATTATTATCTCTCTCTTCTCTCTTCACTTTTTCATATTTCTCTCTTTCTCTCTCTCCCTCTCTTTTTCCCATTCTTTCTTTGTTTCTTAGAAATTTAGATTTTAAGATTTGCAGGTTTGTAAAATTTTTAGAATTTTTATGCTTTTTTTATTACACATGTTATATTGAAAATAGCAAATATCTCTTCAACATTTAAATTTGATCATTTTCCACCCTTAAGTTCTAAGAAGTTGGATTTTACACCCTCATTTATAATTATTTTTCAACATATACTAATAGAAACATGGACTTTTATTTACAACTAATTATTGTCATACTATTCAAACTTGAACTACATAATTGTTGTTTTACTGTTTACAAAGCTTTTCGTGTGTTGTATCGTTCCGAAGACGTGCCGTAGGCACGTGCCCACGGGCAAATCTAGTCAATTTATATGAAAGCAATCAATTCATACGTACAATCAATTCACATTTTCATAACTTTAGCTCATCTAAAGTTATGAAATGTGATTCTCTTAGTTCTCTAAATTTATTCAAAAGGCATTTAAATGGATGTAAACAATCAATTTATATGAATGCAGAAAATAAATCTAGAGGACTGCAATTTTTTCTTGACTTCCATTTACATCCATATTCAATGACGGCTTCATAGATAAAATTATATTTGCTTATTGTACTTTACGACGTAGTCTGTTCTCGAATTTGAGACCTCTCGTTATTCATCCAAAATCTTTGCCATTCGAGCTATAATTTAATGGTTTATATTTGCTGATTGTACTTTACGACATAGCTTGTTCTCGAATCTAAGACTTCCCTTTATTTATTTAAAATTATTGTCATCTGAACTACAACTCAATGGTTTATCTTAAGCATCCTTAGTTTAATCAAAGTAATATTATTACTTAACAAAACTTCAGCTCCAAGCTAATAAAAAATGAAAGCTTTATGATAACAGCCAAGCTCAATGAAGAAAATTTCTAGACAACGGAACTAAATATCATTGCAAATTGAACTGAATTTCATCTTAATCAGAAACTAGGGTTTGAGAATTGGGGAAAAGAAGAACAGAGGATAAGAGGAAGATGAGGATTGAAAAGTTTGTTACAAATCTTGATTCCCTTCTCTGCTCGCACTCGAGTTTATTTATACATTTGAATTGCACTACAGACTCTACACGTGTCTTTTTTAGCGCTCACGCCTAGCTCCCATTTAAAAAACCCCGTACATAGCCCGTGCACTTCACACCATTATAAAATCCTCTAAGTGCTTGGGTTTATTTATCCTCCTCTTCATTCTCTGATGACTCGGTCACCTCATGATCATGCACCTCCGACGACTGCGTATCAATACCCTCCCCTCCAAAACGAACCTGTTCCACCAGGTTCAAAGCAAGCAAAGATTTGGCCATAGCTTTAGCATTTCCCCAAGTCGACTCTTCAGATGGCAATCCATCACATTTCACTAAGATTTCTTCAACCAATCCACCTCCTCCTTTAATCCAACGACGACCCAAAACTTCTACTGGTTGAAACACAATATGTTGATCATCATTACTTTCAAGTAATGGAATTAGAGTTGAGCTGCTAAGGTCCCGTACACATTTATTCAAGAGAGATACATGAAACACTGGAGAACTTTAGAGCTTTCAGGCATTGCAAGCTTGTAAGCCACTTTTCCCACTCTCTTCACAGTTAAAAATGGACTGAAAAACTCTTTGACAGCTTCTGAGAAGACCTTTGTGCTACCGACCTCTGCCTGTAGGGCTGCAACTTGACATACACCCAATCTCCAAGCTACAACACCTCATCAGATCTATGCTTATCAGCCTGATTCTTCATACGATAGATTGGCTCAATCTCCCCTTAAGCTTCAAAAGTAGCTCTTCACGCTTAAAGGGTCCTGAATTCACAGCAAAGTTTGCCGCATTACCCCTAATATAGTCAGGAATTGCAGGATCCTCACCATATACAACCTCAAATGGACTCATGTTAATCGATGAATGCCATGAAGAATTATACCAGAATTCTGCCCAATGCAAGAACTTGGTCCATTGTTTGGGTTCATCACTCACAAGTGCCCAAAGATATTGCTCTAAACATCTATTTACAACATCTATCTGTCCATTCGTTTGAGGATGATATCTGTGCTCATCTTTAGCATTGTAAATGAAATAGCCCCTGCCAAAAAATACTCACAAATACCCAGTTCTATCAGAAACAATACATTTTGGTAACCCATGCAATTTCAAAATGTTTTGAGCGAACATCTCAGCTATTGTTGCAGTTGTAAACCTTGGGGGTAACGCAAAGAGGTGACTGTATTTGCCCAGTCTATCAACCACCACCAAAATTACAGTTTTACCTTGACTATTGGGTAATCCCGTAACAAAATCCATAGACAGATCTTCCCATACTTACTGAGGAAGAGGCAGAGGCTGAAGTAATCCCCCAAGTTTAGATGTTTCATATTTGGTCTGCTGGCAAACTTCACACTTTTGAACAAAATCATGTACATGTTTGTACATGTTCTGCCAATAAAATGAACATTTTAATCTGGCCAAAGTTTTTGCAATACCTGCATGACCTCCCATAGGGCTCACCTGAAACTCCATCATTACTTCTTCATACATTGATTCTGGAACTACAGTTCTCCCCTTGAACATCAACACCTCATCCATGATAGTTTACTCCGAAGGCAAATCCCTCATTAGGCACTTGTAATGTGAGTTCTTTTGAAGCTCAGTCTTGATCTACTCAATCAGTTCAAATTGTGGTTGATATATTAATGCTGACATTTGAGATTCCTCCTCAAATCTCCTAGATAAGCCATCAGCTACTGTATTCTTTTGCCTGACTTGTACACAATTTTAAAGTTGTTCCCTGCCAACTTATGGACCCATTTATGCTGCTCATGGATTTGAATTGTTTGAGTTAGCAAATGATGTAAACATTGATGATTTGTATAGATAACAAATTCCTTGCCCAAAAGATATTGACGCCACTTCTTAACTACCTCAGTGACCGCATATATTTCCCTAACATAGGTTGAAGCAGCTTGCATTCTCGGTGTCATTTTTTTGCTGAAAAAGACAATTAGGTGACCTTCAGGTTGAAGAAAAACCCCAATTCCCACTCCTGAGGCATCAGTCTCCACCACAAATTGCTTTGAAAAATCAGAGAGAGCTAATACAGGGGGTGTAAACATAGCTTTTTTGAGATTTCCAAATGCTTTATCAGCAGCATCACTCCGAAACAATCCCTCTTTCTTGAGCAAATCAGATAAAGGAGCAGCAATCGAAGCATAGCCTTTGATGAATCTTCTATAATATCCAACCAACCCCAAAAAAGCTCTCAATTGCTTAACATTCTTCGGAGTAGGCCTGCCTTGTATAGCTTCAATTTTACTCTTATCAGCTTCACTACCATTGGCAGTAATGACATGACCCAAGTAATGAATTTTATTGCTGTCAAATTCACACTTGGATATCTTCACATAGAATAAATTTTGCTCTGGTGTTGTGACCCCCATTCCCGTAAATACATATTTTTTGAATATTTTCTGTATTTCGATATTATAAATTCATTATTTGTTAAAATCGTTTTGGATTTTATATTAAAGTGTTTTTTCTAATCGAAAATTTATTCATTTCTTTGATCTTATTTTCTAGATCTTATTGATCAACTATTTGCATTTGAGTCCAAATTATATATATATATATATATATATATATATATATATATATATATATGAGGCTTCTTCCGTTGCAAATGCTACTGTAGCAGTTGCGAACGTGCACACCACTTAACCCGTCATCCCCAATGACGGGTTAAGGCAAAACACATAACCCATCATTGGTGATGACGGGTTATGTGTTTTGCCTTAATCCGTCATTGGGGATGACAGGTTAAGTGGTGTGCACGGATGTGCACGAAATTTGCGTTTGTAATGGAAGATAGCCCTATATATATATATATATATATATATATATTGGGTCATTTTAATAAATTGTTAAACCTGAATAATTATTTATTGTATGATTTTGTTATTTTTATAATTATAATTATTAATTATTAATTATTGATTATTTAATTAAAATTCATTTATCGAATTATTTTTATTTCGTACTTGATCTGATTTTATTGGCGAATTCCAAATTTATTTTCAAGCCCTAATTTATATTTTAATGCATTTGTATTATTTTGGATTTAAATTTTTGTTCGTAAAATTTCTTCGTTCTTTTTGATCGAGCAATTCTTATTGATCATATTGCTCTCTTATTTATTGTGAGTGTTTTTTTTATTTGAACCCTATTGATCTTGATCTATCTCCTAATTGAACCATAAAACCCGATTTCATTTGTTCTTAACCCTAATCCGCTGTTATGGAACCCTAAACCTCCAACCCAGTACCCTAATTGTATCCTATAAATACAACTCTGTTGCAAACTCTAAAAATTGCACTTTTTGAACCCTAATAGCCGCCTATTCTCACTCCTCGAGTTTCTCCCTCCTCTCTCCTCTTTCTCTCTCCCTAAACTGAACCTGCCCCCCACTGTTCATCTTCTCCAACCACTTCCTCGACCATCTCCGGCCACCCTCACCTTCGGCGACCACCCCATCACCGCCTCCCGTCGACTAACAACCCGTCGATGCCAGCAGCCTCCCAGACCACTCCCCGACCTCCCCTTCTCCTTCCTCGACATTAGCAGAGCCCCCAAAACCCGACCTTCCTCTTTCCCTGTTCGACCGCCGACCGTGCCACCTGCGCCGCCCCCGTGCGCCTCTGCCGGCGACGTCGACCTCACCCCAGGACGCCAGTGCCCCGCCACTGGCCTTGCCACTATGGTTGCTACAGTCTCTGTGTTGCTGTTGTGGCTTTGTCTCTTTGTGTGTTGTGTTGATTTAGCTTTTTATTGCACGTATATTATACGTATTATTGGTGGGTCGATCTAGTTCGTGAGTTCTTTGCTTCGGAATTCTCATCCCGTTATTCTTGGTAATCGTTTTCATCGTCTAACAGGCAAGTCACCATCCTCTTGAATTGCTAATTGTATCAAATTCAAGTGTTATTGAAATTCTTGCAAGTAGATCTCTTCGTTATCGTATTATCCATTGTTCATCTCTTCGTTGGGTCTATTGAGGGTTTACATGAGCTAACCCCAATATTCTTGATATCGTGCTACTTTTGACTTTAAAGTTTAGATCTTTCATCAGTTCATATAGAATTGATACTAAGGTTGTGCATATAATTGACACACAAATAAACTATTGTAGAGACATTTGCTAGGTTGTATGTTGTTGGATTGATTGATGATTGATGGATGATAAATTGATGTATGAGTGTATTTATCATGTTTTGACACCCATCATGTTGATTACACAATTTATTGACTAAAGAATCGATACCAATCATGTTTAATTAATTTATTTTCAAGAAAAATACCCTAATTACTGTATATGTGCTTGCTGACCTGAATACTGACCGTTGTTTTCGAACCGGTAAACGACCTTCAAATGTAATACTTTCTGAATATGAATTATAGACTTATCTTTCTAGTTTCCAGATCATCTTGAATTTTCAAATTCCGAGTTTTGTAGTAAAAGTTATGCCCGTTTTACTATACCTGTGTTTTTACTTTCAGATTTTCAGATTCTCGAACCCTTCATGTTTAAATAGTAAAAATGTTGATCAAATGGTAAAATTTTGCTATAAAAATTTCCAGATTGTTTCTTAACATGTTTAGGAGTCCAGAAATATTTTTACTGAATTTAATATTGAGTTTTTTCTGATTCAAAAATTAAAACAACATGATGTCGAAATTCTTCCTGAACATAAAACCTGTAAAGAACCATGTGTTTGACCTAGCTATTGTTGTCGGAATTTGAACTTTAAGTATGCGTTGGAACCGTATGGAAGTCTAGTTTCCAGATTTTCTAACGAATTCAATTTTTGATTTCTGAGTCAGCGGAAAACTATATTTTGGTGCAAGCTGCGCTTGCTGTCCAGAATTTTAGATTCCTCTTTTTAATGAATTAATAATTCCTATGTTGTTCTATCGCATGAATTAATGAATGTATGTTGCAGTGCATGTTCCCAATGAGTTATTGTCACTATTCTAACCATCCTATCCATGTTATCAACTTATTGTTTTCCTATTGATACTATCGTTCACCGAATTATCCATTAATTGTATATTGTATTGTCGCATTGATAAATAATTAATAAGCCGGGGTTAAGGGTTAACTTTTAAGTAGCGAACAAAGTAGATATTGTACTTGTAGGAGGGGCCCGTGTTTCCCTAATTACCGTTCCGGCTACTGTTTTATCGTGTGATTGTGGTTATGGCCGTAACCCAATCTATCGTGTACCGTATCGTTGCCGATGACCGTTTCATATACCAAAAGGTGAATAGTGTTTACCGTTACCGTTTCCAAGTACATGATCTACCGAGTGCACTACTTGAGTCTAAAACAAGATTGATTGTATGCATCGAACCTGTAGTATGGATGCAGTAGTACATACATTAGTTAGGATTAAAATGAATAATAAACATAAGGATTGACACATCACCGACATTGCATATTGTTCATCATTGGTCCTATTTGTATCCAATATAGTTTAAGTGGTATTGATATTAACCGTTAATTACCATTAACGAATATTGAATCGTTATTACACCGTTGCATTGATTACCATGTTATTGATTATTATCATCGTGCTGTGTTATTGATTCCTATTGATCCAATGATTCATTGTTATACCGTTATTCTATTTTTCCTGCTTTCTCTACTTGCTGTCCATGACTTGCTCTAAGGATATTTTTTCTCCTCTTTTTAAATGAAGTGTATACAGGTAATGAAGGAGAATTACCTAATGGAATGGGAGAACAACATTGATGAAGAAATTAGTTGCATCGCTGCTTAATAATTATTGCTTTGTTATGGAGACTTAATTATTGAATTATTGTTATTTCATTGTATTGGGCTTATGTCCCGAATAATGTTATTTGTTTCTAGACGTTGAATTATTATTGTACTTGGATATTTTATATTGCTTCAATTCAAGTATTATTGTTCATGAGATTGTTATTATTGCTTACGCAATTGTTCTGTATTGATTATATTGTTGAGTTGATCGATTTAACAGCTTATGGGTGATGTTAGTCATTTGCTGGGCCAATGTCATGTGCTCGTATTTCGTATTTTTGGGAAGCGAGGCATGACAAGTGCTCTTAATACTATCTTCAAATTCTCTATATGCTATTGCAACCCTTAGCTATATACCAGTTATCATAAAAAAAATTAGTACAAATTTCGTAGAAAATACTTGAAATAGCATTCATAGCAGAATGAAAAGTAGTCGGGGCATTTGTGCAGCCAAAAGACATCACTAAGAATTCATAATGGCCCTCATGGGTTCTAAATGTTGTCTTGCTCACATCATGTGCTTGAACTCTTATCTGGTGATACCCAGGTCTAAGGTCCAGCTTGGAAAACACCTTGGCACCATACAGCTCATCAAATAATTCACCCGCCATGGGAATAGGAAATTTATCTTTGATTGTAATAGCATCGAGTGCCCTATAATCCACACAAAATCTCCAAGTTCCATCCTTCTTCTTAACTAAGAGCACTATGGAAGAACAATGACTTATACTGAGTCTAATTATGCCTTCAACTAACATTTTAGACACTTGTTTTTCAATTTCTTCCTTTTGAAAATGAGGATATTTGTTTGGTCTTACATTAGTTGGCTTGGCCTCAGGATGAAGATGCAATAGGTGATCGTATTCTCTTGAAGGCAGTCCTTTTGGCTCTTCAAACACACTAGCATATTGTCTCAAAACCATCTTCATTTCATCACGTACTAAGTGTGTATCTTTCTCATCTTGTAGGACCAAGTGAAAGTATTGACTAATACTGTCCTTCTGCATTTCTCTCCTCAAAGAGTTCAACTCCATAGGCACAGGTACTTGAGGGTTCCCCTTTAGTGTAATGGTTTGCAGATTATGTATAAAAGACATAGTCATATTAGCATAATCATTTGCTACTTTACCCAACAACCTCAACCATTGGATTTCCAGGACTACATTAGCACCATGAAGTGGAAGAATAAATAAATCGACACAAGAGTTATAATCCTGCATCTCTATGGGCATAGACAAACACTTCCCTTCACAATGCAATGACTCTCCATTCCCTACAATCACTTTGAAGGACTGACATGGAGTTACTGGCAATTTGAGATGTCTAACTATCCTCTCCTATATGAAATTGTGGGTACTACTAGAGTCTATGAACACATGAACAACATGTCCATTAGTTTTTCCTTGCATTCTCAGAGTTCTAAGGCTAACTTGGCCAGCTAAAGCTTGATATGATATCTCAGGTACATGCTCACAATATTGATCCACATACTCAATTTCTACCTGAGTTTCATCTGTTTGGTTTTGATTATCATCAATCATCATCATGAAAATTTGTTTTTTTTACATCTATGCCTTGGTATGTACTTTTCGTCACAATTGAAACAAAGTCATTTTTCTTTACGGGCTGCCCATTCCTCAGGGGGAATTTTCTTGATGAATGGTCGTTTAAGAGTATCAGGCTGAGAGTTACAATACTAAGGTGTTTGAGAGTAGCACTGTCATATTTACCGATACCCGGACTCGACATTGGACCGAAACCGACCCGATATATATGGGTCCGGGTCCTAAAATAAGACCCGATGCACTTTTGGGTCCAGATCCTGGTCTGCTCAAAATATAACCGACCAGACCCGGGCCCGTTAAAAAATACCCCAGAAATATAGAATTTGAATAATAGGGTTATAGGGATATAAAAAAGTAATTGTTGAAGATAGATGTTTAAATATAATATTTATTCATATATTTAAGTGCAAAAATTGTTGGAACTGCAGGGTATCAGGTACAAAAATACTTCAATGCATTTATTCCCCACTACCGGACCCAACGGGTAGATTTTTAAACTAGGACTCGGACCCGGACCTGGTTCTTGCAAGTCCGGATCCGGATCTAATTTTTGGACCAGTGAGGTACAGGGTCCTGGTCTAGGTAATGGAGGACCTGACCCGATAGGACCCGATACCAGCTCTATTTGAGAGGGTGTGGGTAATAAGGGAGGAAGATTACTAGCAGGTAACTACCATGGTTGCTTCACATAATTTTTCTTCCTGGAGTCTAGAGAGACCTATAGCTTCAGCTAAGCACTCAGGTTTATGAGCAAGGACTTCCCTTCTAATTTTTGGCTTCAAACCCGAAATATAATAACCGAGCACAAACTTATCACCTAATCCTTTGGTTTTAGCGGCTAATATCTCAAATTGATCCAAGTATTCAGCTAATGATGCAGTTTGATTAAGCATGATTAACATTCTAGCATAATCAAGGTAAGCCGATGGGCCAAACCTGATATCTAATTCTTTCACAAAACTGTCCCAATCTAAAAAATCACCATTTTCATGTTTGAACTGAAACCAGGCCAATGCTTTCTCATCCATATGAAATGATGCGATGGTAAGCTTATGCTCCACAGGTGTTCGATGATATGAGAAAAACTGATTTGTTTTAAACACCCACCCCGAGGGATTAACACCTTCAACCTAGGAAAATCTAGCCTAAGGGTTGCACACTTGAAATTCATTTGAGTTGTTGGAAGAATTTCTTACAGTAATCAGCATATCCGAAACCGGATTTCGATTGGATTGCTGCCCAATCTGAGCACCAAGAATCGTCAGCTTCTCTACAACTTCCGATAACAAGTGCTTTTGCTCCGCTATCGATCTTTGTTGCTCTGCCATAGCAGACGCAAGCGAGAGTAATTGATCACCCTAAGATTTTGCCGTCTCCTTAATCGCTCCCAACGATTCCTCCATCACCGAACGCCACCTCGTCCCTTCCGCCATAGCTGAGTTCAAGATGGTGAAAGCACCAATGATAACAACCAAGCTCAATGAATAGAATTTCTAGACAACGGAACTAAATTTCTTTGCAAATTGAACTGAATTTCATTTCAATCAGAAACTAGGGTTTGAGGATTGGGGAAAAGAAGAATAGAGGATTAAGAGAAAGAAGAGGATTGAAAAGTTTGTTACGAATCTTGATTCCCTTCTCTGCTCACACTCGACCTTATTTATACATTTGAATTACACTACAAACTTTACCTGTGACTCTTTTAGCGCTCCCGCCTAGCTCCCATTTAAAAACCGCGTACATAGTCCATGGACTTCACACCATTATAAATTCCTCTAAGTGCTTGGGTTTATTTCTCCTCCTCTTGATTCTCTTAGAGCATCCACTATCGTTTTCCAAATACTCAAGATTTAGCAATCGAAGTAGAAAAGTCGCTCACAGTCGTTTGCTAAAAACCCAAATATTTGAATAGGAGTGAACAGTGCATCGCTAAACTTAGGAGTCGCTTTAGAAGCCTGCTAAATATAGAAGACGGATGAAGATCTGTTTGAGGGAAAAAAAAGAGATAGACGATACATGAAGCTCCGTCCCTCGTTTATTAGGAAGAAAAAAATGTAGTTAAATATGCTTAATTGAGAGATAGATGAAGATCATCCGTCCCTCAATTTTTAATTATTAAATTATTTTTAAATGACTGATTTACCCTCTCACCAAAATTAAGTAGGCTTAGGATCTAAGGGCCAAAATGGTAATTTTAAATTTTCATAATTAAAAAAAAAAAGGGAAAAAAAGCTTAGATGGATGAACTTCATCCGTCTGTCCTTTTCTCCCCATTTTTTAGGCTGAGTTTGGAGGGGGAAAAAATAGCGTCAAACGGAGGATCATCATCCGTCCTATTAAAAAAAAACTCTTGCTTTTAGTAATAATAATAGCAGCAATGACAGCGAAGGCTACACATAGTTTCTAAATCCTAATTACTTAAACTAGAAAATTTAGAGGAAACGATAGTGGATGCTCTTATCAGACTCAGTCCCCTCCTGATCATGCGCCTCTCACGACTGCGTATCACTTTAATTGTTGCAAAAAAAATTATAGATTACGCATCAGTTTTCAGTTTAGAAAAATTTCAAAAGAGGTCATTACCAAAAAGATTATTAATTCCACTCCTCAAATAAAAAAGTTCCTACCAGTCAATTACAGCAGACCGGACCAATGAGAATGCAATGGACCATTGGAAAAGTTAGAGAGGGCACAACTGCAATTTAAATTTCAAACAAGGGGTATCTATGTCAACATTACTTGTATATAAGTAAACATATCTTTAGCTTGGATTCTTAAAATTGTTACTTGCCGAAACATGAAGGCTGGAGGCCTGCTCTTAAATTTGTTACTTGCTGCTCTTTTTTCACATCTCTGTGTTTCTGAGATCATCTTTGAGGAGAGATTTGAAGGTATACTTTTTATAAACAGAATAATAAAATTGTGTTGGGTGTTTTGATAATTTGTTGGTGATTTATGGGTTTTAGCACTAAGTACTGTTCTTCTTTTGTTCCTGTTTGTGTTGATCAATCAATTGGGTTTGTAGGTTGGAAAAGTTATCCTGATTTCTTTTGGTAAAGGGTCCTTAAAGTCATGCAGAGTCTGTGATGGTCACTGGAAAATTATTATTATTATTATTATTATTATTATTATTATTATTATTATTATTATTATTATTATTTATTTTATTTTATTTTATTTTTTTAACTTCAGTTTGGAAGCCACACTTTGTTCCTACTTTCCCTTTGTGGAAACAGCACTAGGGGAAAAAAAAAGTTTCTGGGTTTTGTTTTCATAGAAAAAGGTCAACTTTTAAGTCTTTGAAGCAAAAATTTGAGCTTTAGAAGTAAAATTAGACTAACAGTATGATTGTTTTAAGAGAAACACTGATATAGTAATTGTTAGGAACTTGGTTGCCTAGGAGAGTTCACAGGTTTGAGGGAGCCTTAATGTAATTAGTTGGTTTGAAATCTACTGATTCTAGTCATCAATTTTTAGTATGATTTTCTTTCTATTATATAAACGAAACATGTTCAAATCATTAGGGGGTTTATCATGTAAAGTGCATTCAAATGTACAACATAAAATAATATCCAGTGTGGATGTTTTTGTAGTCTACTTTTAAGTGTGCTACGTAGAGTGTATTCTTACTGTGAAAGATGAGCATGAGAAATTTTGGTATTTGCATCGACTTAATTAAGATTCGGTTTGATACTATATGTACACTATTTGTATTTGTACAACAACTAAGATGGTTGGGAGAGCCGTTGGGTGAAATCGGACTGGAAAAGGAGCGAAGGAAAAGCTGGGTCATTTAAGCACACGGCAGGAAGATATTCTGGGGATCCAGATGATAAAGGCAAGTAGTGATCATATTGTGTTCCACACTTAATTTCTGGCAGTAGTAGAGTAAAATTTGATGTTTTGGATAATATATTTCAGGTATTCAGACATACCCAGATGCGAAGCATCATGCGATATCTGCTAAGATTCCAGAGTTTAGTAACAAGGGAAGGACCCTGGTTCTCCAATACTCGATAAAGTTTGAGCAGGAAATTGAGTGTGGTGGGGGTTATATTAAGCTGCTTTCTGGTTATGTCAATCAGAAGAAGTTTGGTGGCGATACTCCGTACAGGTTCGCGCATTGTCCCTTTAGTTGTGTGATATTGTTGTGTACTGCATTTAACTGTGAATGCTTTTTATGTGCTCATGATACTAAGTTAGTTTGAGCTAGTTAGTATAATGCGAAGGGATATCCCCTGGTTGGGTTAAATGGGGTTTAAGCTAATTAGCCAAATATTGTTTAAGATAGTGGGATTTGTCACTACATTCGACATGGATTCAGTCTTATGATATAAATATACAACCTAAATTGGCAGTATCTTAATAAGATGTCTTATTTATTCATTCTAGGAATCTGTTGTATGGAGATTAAGAGGGAGAGAGTTATATTTAAAATTTTAAAACTTCATATCATGTTTCATCTTTATCCATCTATGAACTCTTCCCTTCAAATGAAAAATGCCGCAAGATTTCTTCCTATCTATAACATACACAAATGGCATGCTTTCTTTTTCTGGTTTGAATCGTGGAGAGCTAATCTTGGATTGACGGCCATCATGTTGTGCCAGACACTTGTATCATGACACATATCTGACACGACCGATTCGAAGTGGTGTTTTAAAATTTCTGTGTCTGTGTCAGCATGTTCGTGGTCATGCTTCTTTCACATTACCATCATAACTCATCATACTAGTTTACATATGTGAGGATATCTTTGCTTTAGTTGTTATTTTTCATTGATCATTCTTTCAAAATCAATCATGACTGCAAACATGATTTAATGATTACAACTTTCAATCATGCAGCATAATGTTCGGACCTGACTTGTGTGGTACACAAACAAAGAAGCTCCATGTAATCATTTCTTATCAGGGACAAAATTATCCCCTGAAAAAGGAACTCGAATGTGAGACTGACAAGTTAACACATTTCTACACATTTATTTTACGACCCGATGCTTCTTACAGCGTCCTTGTTGATAACCGCGAAAGAGAATCCGGTACCATGTATACTGACTGGGATATCCTTCCTCCTCGTAAAATTAAAGATGTCCATGCAAAGAAGGTAGAACATTCGTTTTGTTTACGTTCAACTTTTAATCTTTATGTTTCATGCTCTTTCTTCTGTTTAATGTACCCTCATTTTGGTTACAGCCCAAAGACTGGGATGAGAGGGAATATATTGATGATCCTGATACAGTCAAGCCAGAGGTTTCACCAAAAGAAATCCTTGCTCAAATTCTTATAAGTTTATGTATTCTTAATTCTATATTTATATCATTTGTCTGTATGATTTAGGGGTATGATTCTATTCCAAAGGAAATTCCTGATCCTAAAGCTAAAAAGGTACTCATGACAACAAACAATATGCAATTTTACGAAGTTGATTTACCTGTACAATATTTGTAGTTCTTTCTCAAAGAAAAGGCCAACTGAAGACCCTCATAATTAATTTAAATTGTCTTCTTAATCTGTGAATCAGCCTGATACATGGGATGAAGATGAGGATGGTATATGGAGACCACCAAAGGTACCTAATCCAGCTTACAAGGGACCATGGAAGCGTAGGGTGAGTTTTAGTGCATTTTCCTTCAATATTTGCAGACCATGAATAAAATCTTGGTTTCTCACTTCCGATTTTTCTTTCTCATTTATACCTCTAAATTGCAGAGGATCAAGAATCCAAACTACCAGGGAAAATGGAGAATTCCATGGATTGACAACCCCGGTACTTATTAAATTTCTGTATTACTAATCCATGCACACAAATTTGTGTATACTTTGTTATCAGAAATAAACTTTGGGTTAACTTGTCTCCCCTCGTTTGAGCAGAGTTCGAAGATGATCCAGACCTGTATGTGTTGAAACCTTTGAAATACGTCGGTATTGAAGTTTGGCAGGTATTAATACATAAGGTCATAGTAGATTTTCTATGTAAATATGATGGTCAAGTAATTGCAGTTAGCTACATGATTTAACATACAGGTGAAAGCTGGTTCTGTTTATGATAACATTCTGATATGTGATGATCCGGAGTATGCAAAACAAGTCGTAGAAGAAGTTTGGGCAAAAAATAGAGAGGTGGGCATGTTCATTTTTCACTTTTACTCATTTGTCTCATTAAAATCCCTTGGAATTTTCGCATTTTGATCAAATGTCTCTTACTGAAACTTATAGGCTGAGAAAGAGGCCTTTGAGGAAGCAGAGAAAGTGAGACGTGCTGAAGAAGAAGAGGTGAATAATTTCGAGAACTGTTACATGTGAAATGCATCCGCGTTTTAAAAATCCACTCATGCACATTGTTACTTTTTTCTGAAACAAACAATTTTTGAGAGTTGACATTACTGATAAACTTTTAACAGGAGGGTCGACGGGCAAGGGAAGAAGGTGAAAGAAGGAAGAGGGAGAGGGACGATGATAGGCGTCACCGAGATAGGGGGCGATACAGAGACAGATACAAAAGGGTATATTCTTCTCCTACACCATCTATATTGTTTTGCATAACTTAGATATCATTGTCGTTATTATGAGGGAAAAACAAACGAAGGAATAAAAAACCTACCTGTTTTCTTTTTATTGCTGAGGTTCTTGTAACTATTGAAATACTCCAAATTCAACTGCTGATATTATTTTTGAAATTTCCTTTTCCTAAATTCAAACACACTTATTTGCAGCGCGGTCGGGACTATGATGATTACCAATACCATGTAAGTTCTGAAACAATCGTTTATCTTCTGTTTTGTTTTATATTACCTTGTAACCTCTTCTTCTTTTAACTTTGCCTTTGATGCTGAAACTCACATCCATATTTCAATTACAGGATGAATTGTGAGAAGCTAAATTCCATGTTCTCCATAGTTTTATAATTAAGGATAAGATTGGATAGAGATCTTTGCACTGTGCTCCACAACCTGCAGTCCTGTATGTCACTTAATGTTTGGAGGATCGAAGACATTAACCTCTGGTTAAGTTGCATTAGTATATTGTTTAGATGTATTTTTGCCATAAAAAAAATTTGACAGATAATTTTCGGAATACTTGTGAAAGTTATTCCTTTTATAGTACTATGCAAATGAATGGTTTAACAATATTAAGAGTATATTGTGATCTTGGTTGATGAATGAGTAAGCTAAACGACTTGTTTTTTTCTTCTTCTTTACTTCAATACGCCTTAACCATTCGAGTGGAGATCACCATAGTAAATGCCGTGTTTCAACTGTCAATGTGACCCCTTTGAACGACATATTAACAAACACTTTATATGAGAGAATTGCCTAATCGGACGGATTCAGTTGTATCATTCCCGAGCAGAAGGTCGAGTCAAACCCAAGAGCACTCAACTAGTTGATTGGTGGCAGAATGAATCATTGCCGGGATCATTCAATATAATTTTCTAGCTAGGTTTTTGCCGATGTGCTTGGATGACAAAGACTTTATGATGATTTGAAATCATTGTAGGTCTGTATAGGGTGTGTAAATTTTAAGAGAAAATCCTCACGATCCCATTTTACTCGTCAATTTGTAATATTTTGACCATCAATTTTGTTTGAACTTTGACATATTTATGTCCAAGATGGTACCTTAAGTTTTTGCATTATGTCATTTGTTGCACTTTTTTGTCATTTAATAATGAAAGACTTTTGTTTGGGTCCCTGCTTATTCGAATTTCTGGCGGTAAGATGCTAGACATACATGAGTTTTTATCCTAAATATACATTATAAATGTATTAGGGTTCACTTCTAACTAAAAGACAAGATTAAAATATTTTCTTTTAGTGAGATGTGGACCCCAATGTATTTATAATGTATGTTTAGAAAAAAAATCCATGTATGTGGCGTACCCTGATATATGTAGACGTCCTTTAAGGCTTAGTTAATTGAAAGGAGAAGATTTATGTAAACGATTGATGAACTGTGTGTACGCTGAAAGAATGACAAACTCAAATATAGGTGGGTGGGTGTTTTCTCTCCCTGGTCCCACTTGCATATTTTTGTTATTAAATTTTTCTTCTTCTTTTTTCCCCCTCTTTTTTTAACTCGCAAATTCTTCATTAAATATGTTTGTTTCACATTTGCTCCTTATAAATCACCATTCTCGCTTTTACCTCCAGACTTTCTTCTTAAATAGCTAGTTCCCTGTTATCTTTAAATTGATATTATATCCACTACCACTATATCAACTACTTCATACATTATTTCTTCTCTATCAAATTCTAGCCAAGTTGTGCTTTCTCTCTCTATTTTTTTTGGGCATTACTCACATACAAAATTCATTTCTTCCTTTTACGGATTTCACCTCTCAAATTAGATGTCATTCCTCACATATTCCTCAACTCACTGCCCCGTCCAAGAATTAAAGATTTGGGAATTAAAGAGCAACATATTTAGATGAGCGCGTCAAAGAGATACTATAACTTTTATTTATTACCAATTGACTGTACACTAGTTTTGTTTTTGTTTTTTTTTTGGTTTTTTTTTTTTTTGGGAAACACTGTACAATAGTCATTTGATGTGTAGGAATGTAATACAATAGTCTAACTAAAGATTTAAGTTAAAAATTTAACAGAATTATAACTTAAACACAAAACCCACATTTTCATAGATAAGGTAAAATGCAAAATACCCCTCTATATTTAGGGGTCAACGTAGAAAACTCTCACGTATTTACAAGTTAACGCATGAAACTCCTCTAGTTTTGTTGAATTTGCTTTCACTTTATGTTCAATCCCATTACTTACTTTAGCTCTTTTTTTGGACACTTTTACCCGTCCCCTTATTGTATTATTACCTCCATCTTCACATTCTTTTTCACCTTACTGCCTTCACCGGAACTCATCACTACCATCTTCAAACACCGCCAAACTCCGTACCTCAACTCTCTGTTAAGGAAGTATTCCCTCTAGATAATCTTGTTGAGCCTTCGACACGATCAATACCAGCCACAGAGCAAATACTAGATCACATAAAGCACACAAAAATTGTCCTAGTTGGAATTTTCGCCTTAATTCGGTGGAGGAATAACCGAGATGTTATTCAACTAGAGAAGATACAAGAATATTACAAATTTCATAATAGCTCTCTCTCAAGCCTAACTAGAACTACTTGTTTACAATAGAGAAATCTCTCATCTCTCAGATGAAGTACTTTTTTTTTTCTATCAGGCATTCAATAGAATCATGTATTTCTTGGAGCCGTTACAATTAATTATATAAAGATCTAGAGAAACCCTAGTTTGATATTTTGATACAACAGCCATTAAATATTCCTGAATATATAACCTTATGATAAGAGCCGCACGATTTAACATAAAGAGCAAGTTCGGGCGTCAATCGAATCCCCTAGACCCGAACCCAAAAACTGCATCCAGCCACACTCGGTCGACCACACACAAGTGTGGTTGACTGTTGACCTCTCGCCAATTCCAGAGAAGTGGGTGATCGACTGCACAATTGATCGCAACCTTCTCTATTCCATGTTGTTGCTGCTGCTATGACTTGCTTTCACTTCTTCGCTTCGACCTCCTTCGCTTTATCGTCTTCTTTATCTAACTTAGTATGCAAGACATAAACCCAACAATCTTCATCATGGATTGCATACTCATGAATCCACACCTGTGTGATTTAAACTCTTCTAGATTCTTTCATTTATGCTTTGTAAACAACCCGTTTTTATGGCTTCTTCTGCTAGTTAAATCTACCTCCACCTGTTTTCCTCTAACTGTATACCCACTTTAAGGGCACACCCAGTAGATGTTATCATGGAGATGCCACCCTCCACATGAACTTCACCTACCCCAAGGCTCTCTCCACCTACTAATGATATTCGAACGTTGCAGTCTCGTATCGGTGATTCTAGTGACGACTTACTAGATGATGTTTTAGGAATAATGAGCTTTCAATCACGCGGTCGAGTTTTTATGCTCCCACAAATTTAGTAGAGGTTGTGCTGACCCTGCCCAATCACCCTCTTACCCTTCATCACCTTACGACGACTCTCCCAAACTGTTAAAACTCCACAACGAGTTGTATAGCTGCCAAACTGTCAAAATTCCCGAGAATCAAGAGTCCCCAAGGATATCAAATTCCGCTTCAGTACTGAAATATGCATGACCTTTTCTAGTGTGAACTCTTTACCATCTGGAGTCTCCAATTCAACCATTCACTCACCCACCACTTCACCAATCTCACCAGTTCCATTTCTCACACTACGACATGTTGTCGATTTGTAAGTAGAAAACATCTCAATCTCAGAGCAAATATGAGAAGAACTCTCCGAATCAAGATACCAACTCGAATCCACATCTGAAGAACTTGAAACAAGGAGACATGGTTCAAAATCATCGGATTTATCTGAATCAGTTGCACTGACTATGTTGGTCTATTCACCTCGTGTAGTAGCACCCTTCTGATTCAACCACTTGTGAAAGCCTCTTTTGTAATGTCCAATTTCTCTACAATAATGACAACGAATCTTACTTTTGTGTGCCCTATTCCTTTCAATTGAAGTATCACTATCCACCGCCAAACAACCTGCAGGAATAGATACTATTCCCCCTTTATGAGTCTCCTTCCTCAGTTCATCTTTTTTCAAACCCTTAATCACCCCGACTACTGTAAGTGTCTCATTAGTAGATTTCCTGTGTAGCATGATAGTTATCAAGTGATCATAAGAAACATACAATGAATATATCAAGTTGAAAGTTTTATCTTCTTCGCTAAGATCATCAGCGTTAATTGCCGTCAGTTCAGATATTACCTTATTGAACTCCACAATGTGATATTGAAGATGAGTATCTTTCTTCATTGAAAAATGAAACAGCTCCCTCTTCTAGTACATCCGATCCAACAACGACGATTCCGAGTAATCATATTTGAGCATCGCCCATAAACTCGCCGCACTTTAATCCTCAAGAATATTACACTTGACTCGTTCGCCAATTGCAGCTAGATTAAACTCAATGCATTCAAATGAATCTCATTCCACTTCTCCTGCTTCATGTCGGTTGGCTTCTTCTCTTCTAGGGCAAGGTGTAAGTCATTCTGAACAAATACATCTTACATGTCCACATTCCATAGATTGAAGTTGATCTTACCGTCAACCTGCTTGATTTTCGTCTTTTGATCTGTCATCTTCTCAAAGAAACTCGAACAAACTCATGAACTTGATGCTCTAATACCACTTGTTAGGGAATTATTCCCTCTCAAGGATCATGTTGAATCTTCGACACAAACAATACAAACCACCAAGCAAATACTAGATCACACTAATCACGCAAAGCAGACAAGAATTGTCCCAGTTGGGACTTTTGCCTTAATCTGGGAGAACTGATATGTTATTCAACTAGAAAAAATACAAGAATATTACAATTCTCACAACGACCCTTTCTGAAGCCTAACTGGAACTACTTGTTATTTACAATGGAGAAATTTCTCACATCTCATATGAAGTACTCTCCTCTTCTATTCGACACTCAATAGAATCATGTCTCTTGGAGCCGTTATAATTGATTATCTAGAGATCTAGAGAAATCCTAGTTTGATATCTTGATACAATATCTATTAGATATTCCTGAAGAAATAACCTTACGATAAGTGTCGTACGATCTAATCTGAAGATCAAGTTTGTGCTTCAATCGAATCCCCTAGACCTGAATCCGAAAACTGCATCCAGCCGTGCTCGGTCGACTGCACACAAGTGCGGTCAACTGTTGACCTCTCGCCAATTCCAGAGAGGTGGGCGGTTGACTGAACAGTTGACCCCAACCTTCTCTATTCCATGTTGGTGCTGCTGCTATGACTTGCTTTCACTCCTTCGCTTTGACCTCATTCGCTTCATCGCCTTCTTTATCTAACTTAGTATGTAAGACATAAACCCAACACTCCCTTTGATCCACTCTCGACCACCATCGATAGCCTCTCCCTGCAATCTAACTCAACTCCAACCCGAACGTGGGTGGGGGGGGGGGGGGGGGGGGGGGGGGGGGGGGGGGGGGTTAAGAAGAATCGAAGCTTCGATTAAACTCATTACTTATATGGAGACATAGCATGTTGTCAATCACTTAAAAGTGTGTTTGATTTATTGCAGCAACAATACTATAAAATCTATTCTCACCAATTACGTTTGAATAGAAAGCCCATCATTTATTGTAAGGGTTTTTTAGTTTATTGGTACACCAATATTATGCATCCTATTCACACCGATTCTTGATATAGTGATATTATTGTTCTTATCAACTCATAACTTTTAGTTTCTAGTTTGTGTCATTTAAATCACATATGGTAGACACAGCACTGGGTCATTTCACTTCTAAGAGTGTCCGAATTTTTGCAAGCACTAGTGTACAAGTTTTTTTTTTTTTTTTTAAATGAAAAGATGACTCTTGTCATCGTTTCATTAATGATAATTAACGAAACCAAGTAGTACAAACAATACACCAAAACAGGGTGTGGTAGGGTAAAAATGGCCTGCGGGCCCAACCAGGGCCCAATACAACTCTCACTCAAGAAAGGTAAAAATAGCAATCTAGCTCGGCTTCGAACCATTACAGGGTCGGCGCCGAACCTCAAGTGCACCCCCCCAGAGCCGGCCTCCTTGTATCCGACGAGCCTCAGTGGTCCTCGGTCTCCGATCCATGACAGCCCCATGAGCCGTCCCCCCCTCTCTGGCGAAGCAGGGGGATGACCTGGCACAGCCTAGGCCCTCCGATTCTCCCAGAAGCACAGAAGACCCACGATCAGCCATGTCAGCTCTATACCACTCCTGGTATTGCCACGTCAGCCCTAACCCCCCTGGGCCTTCTGCCACGACAGGCCCATGGGCTTTCGGGTTCAGACCCGGCCCCCAAGCGGATCCAAACCCGGTTGGGATTCTCTATAAATACTAGACCCTCACCCACCTTTTCAGGTAATCAATCTTTGGCCACTTAAATTCACCTAGTTATTGCTACTCTCTCACAGAGACTGACTAGATCGTCGGAGGGTCCGCCACCGGGACAAACCCCGGTGTTTCAGGACCGTCTGCAGGTACACAAGACCTCGGATCCGAATCCTCTGATCCGAGCCCAGATCTCCGAACCACCCCGAGGTCGCCACAGGTTCCGCCCGGTGAGCCTAGGGTCGTCAGACGAGCAGCTTTCTCCTTCAACTACAAATTGAGTCCGAACTCACACCTGGTGCATCCACACGTCTCCCAGAAATAAACCGCATCAGGTTGGCGCCGTCTGTGGGAACACTGCTTCAGAAACCGACCCGAGCACGACCATCAAGGCACCTCGACAGCCGAACTCTCATGGCCTCAAAGGGCAAGGGGGCTGCTTCCTCCGTCAACCGACGGGACTCGCCCCCACCAATCGCTAACGCCGGTCCACATACTTCAAAACACAGGGCTCCCCATCAGGGATCCCAAAGGAACGTCGCCCGCCAAGTCCAGCCCGACCTCCGAGGAGTCATCGTCAATCGACAGGTTAACCGCAGCAGGGGAAGGGCCACTTCCAACCCGGCCCCGAACCATCCACGACCACCGCCCGAGAAACGGGGGTCCGCACTCAGCCTCATCGGAAGACAACCTTCAGACCAACCGAACAGGGTCGAGGGAGCCCCCGTCACTCAGAAGGAGTTCCAGGACTTCCGAAAAGAAATTCCTAAAACCTACCGACGGACCTCCAGGGAGGAAGACCCACAGGATCAGCGAGGTACTAGGGACCGGAGACTCTCACCTCCGAACCCTACTCCGAACCGCATCCAGGGTCGGGATCCCGTGTCCGAGGAAGCCATGGGTACACCATTCACCCTGCACTATATCCACGGGGGGCCCATGGGAGAAGAATCTGATACTTCCCGAAAAGCCTTTATCCGAGAGGCGAATGCTATCCAAAACAGCCCCTCCCCCGAACAACAACCACTGCCGATCTCCTTCGCAGGAGAGGACCTCGAAGGAGTTCGCCTACCCCACTGCGACGCCCTCGTCGTTAGCCTCCGCATAGCTAATTGTGAGGTTCGCCGAATCCTCGTCGACAACGGTAGCTCGGTAAATATCCTTTTTCTCAAAGCCTTCGAAGGTCTCCAATTATCCAAAGGGAAGCTCAAACCAGCCGGATACACGTCGCTTGAATTCTCCGGCGTCCCAATCGTAATAGAGGGGACTATTACCCTCGACGTCACCGCAGGATCAGCTCCTATCAAGAGGACCGAATTCATAGATTTCATGATCATCGACGTCGGGGCGGCTTACAACGCCATTCTTGGCCGACCCAGACTAAACTCCTTCCAAGCGATATCCTCGGCCTACCACCTAAAGCTTAAATTTCTCACCCCCAAGGGGTCGGCATCGTCCGAGGTAGCCCAGAAACAGCACGGTCGTGCTACATAACAGCCGGCGAAGGAGGTGCATTCCCCCTCGACGCCGTTGAACTCGAACCCGAGAGAGACGGCCCAGCTCCCGAGCCGGTGGACGAATTAGAAGAGGTCCTGTTCGATGCCAAGGATGAGTCGAAGTGGTTCCGGGTGAGCCGCTCACTCTTCGAGGACTTGAAGTCAGGCATTATCGCCTGCATCCGTCGCAACGTCGATCTCTTCGCTTGGAAACCCTCCGACATGCCAGGGATCTCCGAAGACTTGATCATGCATCGACTAAGCATCATTCCTGACTCTAAGCCGGTCGTCCAAAAGAGGCGCAAAGTCGCCCCGGAGAGGCAACAGATTGTAAAGACAGAAGTGGACAAACTCTTGTCCGCTCGATTCATCCAGGAAGTTAGTTACCCCGAGTGGCTGGCTAATGTCGTCATGGTGAAGAAGGCAACAGGGGGTTGGCGGATCTGCATCGACTTCACGGACCTCAACAAGGCTTGTTCGAAAGATCCTTTCCCCCTCCCCCGCATCGACGCTCTAATCGACGCAACCTCGGGGCATGAGCTACTATCCTTCATGGACGCATTCTCGGGGTACAATCAGATCCGGATGTTTCCACCAGACATCTCCAAGACCTCGTTCGTCACCGACCAGGGTCTTTATTGCTACCGTGTTATGCCCTTCGGGCTGAAAAACGCTGGAGCCACGTACCAGCGACTCGTCAACAGAATCTTCAAAGACCTGATCGGTCGCAATGTGGAAGTGTACGTCGACGACATGCTTGTCAAAAGCCGGGCTGGGCCGGACCACGTCGCCAACCTCGAGGAAGCCTTCGGTGTCCTCCGACGTCACAACATGAGACTCAACCCAGCTAAATGTGCCTTCGGCGTCTCCACGGGGAAGTTCTTAGGGTTCATCGTCAGCCAACGCGGCATTGAAGCAAACCCCGAGAAAATCCAAGCCATTATTGACATGTCCCCGCCCCGGAATGTCAAGGAGGTTCAAAGGCTCATAGGTCGATTAGCGGCAATCGGCCGTTTTCTCTCCAAATCAGGAGAGAAGTCTCTCCCCTTTTTCAAGGCCTTGCGCGGAAAAGGGGGCTTCGAGTGGGGTACCCCTCAACAAGAAGCCTTCGAACAGCTAAAGCAATACCTCGCCAACCCGCCTCTTCTTAGCAAGCCCGAGCCGGGCGAGCCGCTTTGGCTCTACCTGTCCGCCTCGGACAACGCTCTCAGCGCCGTCCTAGTCCGAGAGGAGGAAGGGGTTCAAAAGCCGCTGTATTACGTAAGCAAAGTTCTCCTCCCAGCAGAGACGAGATACGCAAAAATAGAGAAGGTGGCCTATGCGTTGGTCATGGCGGCCCGGAAGCTTCGCCCTTACTTCCAAGCCCACTCCGTCCAAGTACTGACCGACCAACCACTAAAGACTGTCCTTCACAAACCCGAAAACTCCGGCCGCTTAGTCAAGTGGTCAATCGAGCTGAGCCAGTTCGACATCAGCTATCAGCCAAGGGCGGCCATTAAGGGACAGGCCCTCGCCGAATTCATAACGGAGTGCACCGTCTCCGAGCAGCCTAGCCTCGAAGGATCGGATCCGACCTGGGAGGTCTTCGTCGACGGTTCGTCATGCGAAACAGGAAGTGGGGCGGGCATCATCCTTCGTGGCCCCGACCAATTCCTACTTCAATACTCCCTACGCCTCAACTTTCCGGCCTCCAACAACGAAGCAGAATACGAGGCCATAATCGCCGGATTGACCCTCGCCAGCCGAGCCGGGGCCAAGCAAATCCGGGCCTTTAGTGATTCTCAAATCGTGGTCAATCAGATCACCGGAGAATACGAAGCCCGCGATGAACGCATGATGAGGTATTTAACGGTAGTCAAGCGACTCCTGGCATCCTTCAGCTGCGCCGCAGTTATCAGAGTCCCCAGGGAACAGAATGCTCAAGCAGACGCGTTATCCAAACTGGCCTCTTCCTCCTTCAAAGGCCTCGATCGGATGGTGCTCATAGAGGTCCTACTGAAACCAAGTATCAGTGACCCGGAGCCGGAAGCAATGTGTGTGCAAGAGGGGTCCCTCCCGGACGACTGGACCACCCCCATCAGAAGATTCTTAATCAGTGCCGAGCTTCCCGAAGACAGAACCGAGGCCAGACGAGTCAGAGTCCGGGCTGAAAGGTTTGTCATGATCGATGACATCCTCTTCAAACATTCGTACACGTTGGCCGACGGCAAACCCTACCTCCGCTGCCTCACCAGCGACGAGGCCAGCTATGCCCTCAGAGACCTGCACGAGGGGATCGGCGGATGCCACATGGGGAGCAGGACGCTTGCTCGGAAGGCCCTGAATCAGGGGTACTATTGGCCAACCATGCTCCAAGACTCGCTAGACTTGGTCAAGAGGTGCGGCCCATGCCAAAGATTCTCCCCCATCAAAAGGCTTCCTCAAGCCAATCTCTGGTCCCTGGCGAGCCCTACGCCCTTCGCCATGTGGGGTATGGACCTTGTGGGGCCCTTCCCCCCAGCAGTGGGACAAAAGAAATTCCTGATCGTCGCCATCGACTACTTCACCAAGTGGATCGAAGCCGAACCACTGTCCAGCATCACCGAGCGCCAAGTACAACAATTCTTCTGGAAGAACATCATTTGCCGGTTCGGAATCCCTCGAATCCTCGTCACAGACAACGGAACCCAGTTCCAAGGTCAAAACTTCCAAACCTTCTGCGCAGACATCGGCATCCAGCAACGTTTCTCCGCCATTTGCCACCCTCAATCCAACGGCCAAGCGGAGAATGCGAACAGACAAATCCTCGACGGCCTCAAAAAGCGCCTCGACAGTTCCCCCAAAGGGCTGTGGGTCGAGGAACTGCCCAGCGTACTATGGGCGCACCGAACCACCCAGAGGATCCCCACGGGGGAAACGCCATTCAGTCTGACCTATGGGACTGAGGCAGTCATCCCCGTCGAGGTCGGATTACCTTCTCCCCGGATTATAGCCTTCGATGAAGCTGACAACACGTCCGGCCTGAGGGCCAACCTGGACCTCGTCGCCGAGGTACGAGAGAAGTCTTCAATCCGAAGAAGCATCTACTAGCAACGGATCGAGAAGTTTTACAACAAGAAGGTCCGACCCACAAACATCAGGGCAGGGGACCTGGTATTGCGTAAGCTATCGGTCTCCGATCCAACCAAGAAGAGAAAATTGGCTCCCAATTGGGAAGGCCCATACCGTGTAGTCGAGGCTGTCCGCCCGGGTACATACCGACTAGCAGATATGGACGACCGACCCATCAGCCGACCCTGGAACGCCGAGCACCTAATGAAATTCCTGGAAGAGCGAGCCTAGGTCCTAGCCTGACTAAAGTAAAATAAAACTGATGTAAGCTATCGTATGTAAAGGGCCCCTTCAACGGCCCTCCCTATCTGGTATGAAAGAAGTCTCTTTTCGCTAAAATCCAAACCTCACCTTCACCACACCTCTGACCAGAGCAAAGAAGGAAAAGATTTCTTTATTTCATATTCTTTTATTTTGTTCGGGGAAAACAAACAAAGACCGTTACAAGACCACTCCACTCATCTCAAACTAAAGGAAATCACCGCCTTAGGGCTCCTCGGATCCAGCGAGGGGCGGGATCACTCCGACCGAACGACTTGGAGCTCTCTCTTCGTCATGACGGTCCTTCGGTTCTGCCACAGTCGACACCCCGGCCACGGAGCTCTGGGCGTCAACGGATCGCATACGCTCCATCAGAAGCGTCGCAGAGGGAACCCCCTCCGCTCGCCGACCCTCCGAGGAAGATAGCGAGACGCCCAACATCGTCCTATAACGGTGTATCTCCATCTCCTTCTCCATTATCACATCACGAAGTAGCTTTTCAGAGGAGGGCCTCTGCACCGAGAAACTAGACATAGTATATCCGAGACCGGCACCCCCGAGCTCCCGATCCGCAATCGCCCTCCTCAGTCAGCTTGCCTCCTCACTAAGGGCCACAGACTTATTCCTGTAGTAATGGAAAGCCACATCAGTATCACGCACCCCCTTTCGGTACCGAACCAAAGTGGCCTCCAGGGCCTCAACCTTGCTCCGAAGCCACGCCACGTCGGAACGATGGGGGTCCGCCTCAGGAGGGGGAGCCGAAACCTGCGAAAGAACCAGCCCACTCAAAACATATAAGCAAGGAGGTTCGGGAATATTCAAGATCAAAACACTGGGCCAGCCAAAAACCCTCTTTTTATAAATTTAGTTTCTCCACACAAAAAATGCGGTGGCCAGTCCGCGGAAGGCAAATACAATTGAGAGAAGGAAAAAGAAGGACAAAAATTATACAGCTAGTTTCCCCACCTCAGTGTCGGTCGGGTTCACGGGGGGGTCGGCGGCCTGGTCGCCATCGGACCCTTGTTCACCAGGAGTCTTCGGTGTCCCCTCAATCTCCATATCAAACTCGAAGTTGGACAGGTCGATGGTAGGGTAGAAGTGCCTCACATGACTGAGGGCCTTTGCATAACAGTTGTCCTGGGCCTTGATCACCAGGAGCTGACACGACTTCGTCAACTCATCCTTCTCCGTCGCCGACCTCTTCTCCTGAGCCGTCATCGTCTTCGCCCATTCCTCCTTCTCCTTGTTAAAGGCCGCCTTCATGTCCGTCTCCCTCCCATGAGAGCCTTCGAGCTCTACCTTCAACTCCTTCACCTCCTGCTCGGCCTTGTCAGCCCGGTCTCGCTCTCGCTACAAAGCCGCCTCATAAAGGCCTCTCACGTGGGTCCCCTGCACGGTCGCCTGCAATATCCCGACAATACTAAGAAACCTGTCTTAAGCGACATGATCTGAAAGCAAGTGGGTTCGGTTGACTTACCAGCACATTGGCATGCGCAAGACGCACGTACGCCTCGTCCAGGGTCTGGGCCTTCATATCCGAACGGTCCCGGGGGGTCGCCAGCTTATCTGCAACCTCCATGGCCTGGCGCCCTCGGACCAGGCAATCACCCTCTCGGATCGACCAATTCGGCACCCATGGTCGCCGAAGTCTCTCCTCTATCCCGGCATCCACCAGGCGACCCTTCCCCTTATCGAGGTCAGTAGTCCTGACCTGATCCGAGCCTCCCTGAACCACCGCGTCCCCGCCTGTCTCTGAGCGAGTCCTCTTGGCCCTCGGCTGAATTGGGGCCTCAGAGACCACCTGGGACAATTCGGTCGTCTTCACCGCGTCCCCCTTCTTCTCGACCTTCTTCTTCTTCATAGCGAGCCTCAGCGCCCTAATCGATTCTTCATCCATATCTATAAAAAAATCCATTAAGGACAATGAGCAAGAAAGTACAAGAAGATCGAGAGGAAAGAAACAACCACATACTAGAAAGTACGGCCGGGCTCAGTCCGACACTCGCCAGGTGGGCCTCCGTCACCTTCGCCCAATTGATGCTGTACGACAGACGGAGGCGCTCAACAAACCTCCACTCCTCCGCCGTCAGGTCCCCCGGCCCCGGCGTTTCATAGCTCGGCTTCGAATAGTTCCACCGGGTGGGAATGTCCCAAGGGTCCTCACTCCGAATCACCAAATATTTCTTCTTCCAAAACTTGATAGAATCCGGGTGACCGTGGACTACCTTCCCCTTACCACGAGGCGAAATATAGTATACTCCCTCTGACGATGAACCGATCATCAACATCGCTCGAAACACATTCAGCTGCAGGGGGACCTTCTGCTCTTCGCACATCAGCACGAAGCAGACGATCTGCTTCCAGGCATTCGGCCCAAACTGCATCGGCGCCAAAGACGCCCAATTCAGCACCTCCCGAACGAATGGGTGGATCGGCAGTCTCAGTCCGGAGATAGAGGCGTCCACAGGGAAGATGCAATACCTATCCGGCAGGGGGTCCGTCGGCCGAAGAGTAGAGTTCGGCAGCAGAAGCTCATAGTTGGACCCAATGTAGTATGCCAACTGCAGAGCCCCTAAGTCACCTACCCCCAGAACTGTCGGGTGTGCGTCCACCATCACCCTCTTTCGGTTCGACGACGACGGCTGGACCCCAGAGAGCTCCTCATCGGAGAGATCGTCGGGATAGCAACGGAAGGGCTTGGGTTGTACAGACGATCCTATAGTCGGATCACCGTAAACTGGTACCTGACTCGAGCCGCCGATCCCCGACCCCTTCTTCTTCTTCGAAGCTCTCTTCTTCTTCTTGGCTCGCTCCGGCGAGGGTGTAGACAACCGAGCCAGGCCGGTCGGGTTCCGGCGTCCTTCGGCGGCATCCCCTTCAGAACCACCCCCCTCTCCGGAAGCCAACCCTGGAATCCGGACTTCTTCTGAACTACCACCCTCCTCCTCGGAGTCGCTGCTATCCACCACGAAATGCCTCCGAGATCGCAACGGCTTCACGCCATGAACCACTTCCTCCTCGCTCACCGTATCCTCCCACGAGATCGATTTGAAGGCAGGCTTCTCTCCCCCCCCAGACGTCGACGCCGACGAGCCAGACTGAGCCCTATCCATCTGTATCTAAGCTAAAACAGACTTACTAGTTAAACCTGAGATCACTTTGGAAGAACGGGCCTACTGCAGGAAACTGAAGAGACAAACACTGAAGAGTTGGAGAATTTTTTGTGAAAAGTAAGGAGCAGGAAAAAAGTGGGCGGTGAGAGGAGAGGGGAGGATATTTATAGGGGATAGAAACGACTCCTCGATTTCCGCAGTCACTATTCACTGATTGACGTGCAACTGCCACCTGGAGAATTACGCCGCGACCTCGAAACGTGCGCTGCTGACGTCACCCAGTGCCAGGCTGGCAACCCTGCGCAGGGGTCGGTTCGGATGGAGGGCTCGGGGAGGGGGGGGGGGGTAATGTTTTACTTAAGATTTAAGGCTCCAGGGTTCGGTTGGCTCACCTCTCACCCGCGAACAACTCGGGGCTTACGACCTCGGAAGCCGAAACCCCAAATTGTTCCCGGGTGGGAGAATAGCCACCATCGCCTGCGCCCCGGACTCCAGGACTCGGTCGGTTTCCCCCTCACCCACGAATAGCTGGGGCTTACAGCTTCGGCAGCCGAAACCCCAGAACTGATTCAAGGGCGGTAGGAAAGCCACCGTCGTCTAGAACCCTCTCAGAAAGCAAACCGACTCCCATATCCGAGGCTCTTCAGCCTCAGGCCCAGAATGCGGTGAGCACCGCTCCCCGACCGGATCTCTCTCGGGCCAAACAACCGCGCAAAGGCCGTAGGAACCAAAGAGGGATCCGGACGGCAGAGTCGCCACCAATCCGGATCGGGGAATAAAATTTTTTAAGAAAAAAGACGTCCGCCGAAGCAGACACCTCTGACGGCCAACGAACCACCCTTGTTGTGATCGAATCCTCAGAGGGGAATTAGGTATTTATAAACCTCCACCGTTGTCCTACCACTATGGCGTGGGGAAAGCCAAACGACGGAATCCCATGCGCCATGCTTTTATTAGGCGGCACCATTTAATGCCCATAGAAATTGGAACACCTGCACAGATCCCAGGGCACCTCCTAAGCGCCGCAAAAACAGCAGACTACCCCGCTTAAATCCCTCTGGAGCACCGGGCCGCCATCACCCTTACCAACCCATAATCCCTCGCTAGCTCGAGGTCCGGTCTGGCACCTGGGTACTCTTCTTCGGAAGATCCACCGGCTCGCCATCACCCTTACCGACCCGTAATCCCTCCTCATCTCGAGGTTCGGTCTGGCACCAGGGTACTCTTCTCAGGAAGAAACAACGGCTCGCCATCACCCTTACCAACCCATAATCCCTCGCTAGCTCGAGGTCCGGTCTGGCACCTGGGTACTCTTCTTCGGAAGATCCACCGGCTCGCCATCACCCTTACCGACCCGTAATCCCTCCTCAACTCGAGGTTCGGTCTGGCACCAGGGTACTCTTCTCAGGAAGAAACAACGGCTCGCCATCACCCTTACCGACCCGTAATCCCTCCTCAACTCGAGGTTCGGTCTGGCACCTGGGTACTCTTCTTCGGAAGATCCACCGGCTCGCCATCACCCTTACCGACCCATAATCTCTCCTCGTCTCGAGGTTCGGTCTGGCACCAGGGTACTCTTCTCAGGAAGAAGCAACGGCTCGCCATCACCCTTGCCGACACATAAACCCTCGTCATCTCGAGGTTCGGTCGAGCACCAGGGCCTTCTTCTCAGGAAGAAACAACGTCTCGCATCGCCCTTGTCAAACACGTAATCCCTCGTCATATCGAGGTTGGGCCGGGCACCAGGGTACTCTCCTCCGAAAGATTCAACGATTTGCCATCCCATTTCCACGACCATAAACACTCCTCCCCGGCTAGCTCCCGCACCCCCGCAGGAGTGGGGGGCTTGTGTGGTAGGGTAAAAATGGCCTGCGGGCCCAACCAGGGCCCAATACAACTCTCACTCAAGAAAGGTAAAAATAGCAATCTAGCTCGGCTTCGAACCATTACAGGGTCGGCGCCGAACCTCAAGTGCACCCCCCCAGAGCCGGCCTCCTTGTATCCGACGAGCCTCAGTGGTCCTTGATCTCCGATCCATGACAGCCCCATGAGCCGTCCCCCCCTCTCTGGCGAAGCAGGGGGATGACCTGGCACAGCCTAGGCCCTCCGATTCTCCCAGAAGCACAGAAGACCCACGATCAGCCATGTCAGCTCTATACCACTCCTGGTATTGCCACGTCAGCCCTAAACCCCCTGGGCCTTCTGCCACGACAGGCCCATGGGCTTTCGGGTTCAGGCCCGACCCCCAAGCGGATCCAAACCCGGTTGGGATTCTCTATAAATACTAGACCCTCACCCACCTTTTCAGGTAATCAATCTTTGGCCACTTAAATTCACCTAGTTATTGCTACTCTCTCACAGAGACTGACTAGATCGTCGGAGGGTCCGCCACCGGGACAAACCCCGGTGTTTCAGGACCGTCTGCAGGTACACAAGACCTCGGATCCGAATCCTCTGATCCGAGCCCAGATCTCCGAACCACCCCGAGGTCGCCACAGGTTCCGCCCGGTCAGCCTAGGGTCGTCAGACGAGCAGCTTTCTCCTTCAACTACAAATTGAGTCCGAACTCACACCTGGTGCATCCACACGTCTCCCAGAAATAAACCGCATCACAGGGTCCTAACACCCCCAACATACTTCGTCCGACTTACAGTAGGCGACAGAACGAAATAACCCAAAAAAACATCAAAACAAGAAATACATCCCCATCAGTAACTGTAGCACACCCTCAAACAGAAGGATAAGCATGCTACCCTTCCGTGGATTGATGCTCTACTGCTCGGACATCTTGATCTTCTTCCTAGCTCCCACATATCCTGCCCAATCATGAATACAAAGAAAAATTTTATGCATAGAAGTAGAAAATGTGCAATGAATATTACGAAAGCAACAATCATTTCTATCCAGCCATAGCCTCCACAATGTAGCTAGAACTGCTATATCCCAAGCCCGTTTGTCCTCTATTCTAATGAGTTGATCCCTCCACACTCCCCACACGTCTGAAGTTGAGGTGGGCCAACAAACGCACCCGAATCCCCTACAGACTATTTCCCATATAAAAACAACCCTAAGACAGGTGAAAAACAGGTGTGTCATGTCCTCGTCATTTACCAAACAAGTATCACAATTCACATCAATTTGCATATTTCTTTTCCTAAGATTGACTTTAGTTAGAATAGCGTCGTTGTGCACTAACCAGTTAAATACCCTGACTTAAAGTGACGCTTGTGTCCCCCAAATGACACTCTCCTCTTTGCATCTCCGACCCCCATCATTGAGCCATTTGTACATTGATGCCACTGAGAAGGATTTTGACTCTTCGATGTTCCACCATCTATCGTCCGCCTCGTTCGTCGTATTACCCCCTACCGCTTGTACAAGCCTATGTAGCTCTTCGAACTGCCTGGTGATCTCCTGCGTCGGTCCTTCTGCAACCGTCATCGTTAGTTGCCCTCTTTTCCACACGTCTTTGACGAATGCGTCGGAATCAATCGCGGCTGCCGCTACTTGCGGGAATAGGTTACGCAGTGTTGTATTCCCGCACCATTTATCCCTCCAGAATCTCGTGCTTCTCCCATTTCCGATCTTACAACTGGTGTTATTGTTAAAAAAATTTCCTTGTTTGGCCACCCCTTTCCAAAGGGTGGATACCTTACCGAACTTACTCCTTCCTCCGATTCGAAATTTTTATTTTTTTTCCTATATAACTCGAACGAGTACCACCACCATCCTCTTTTATACTTATAGATCTTCCACCATCACTTGCTCAGCAGTGCTCGGTTCATGTCTTGAAGGTTAAGGATACCAAGTCCACTGAATTCTCTTCTCTTACATACTCTACCCCATTTTACCAGATAAAAGCCTTTGCTATCCTCATTGGTCCCTTTCCATATGAATCTTCTTCTTATCCAATCGATCTTGTACACCACCCACTTCGGCAGTTCGTAGATAGACATAAGATATTGAGGAATAACGTTAATAACCGAGTTAAGTAAGATAATCCTACCCCCTAAAGATAGATATTGTGTCTTCCACCCTGTCAATTTCTTCACAATCTTCTTAATCAAATGTGACCAATCCTCTCTCAACAGAGGTCCTGGTCTAATTGGCGTCCCTAAGTATTTGATGGGGAATTTGCCTCTCTCGCACCCTAAAATTGCTGTGATGGAACTAACCGGAAATGACATCTGTTCACTAATAGGGGTCACACAACTCTTTTGTAGATTTACTTTTAGGCCCGACCAACCTTGGAGGCAATCTAATGCCGCTATAATCGCCACTACCTCTTCTACTATTGCCCTACCAAATAGTAGAGTGTCATCCGCGTACTGCAGGATAGTCATAGGCTGAGTTATTCCTTTGATCTCAATTCCTTTAATGACTTTGTTCTCCTGTGCTCTCTTAATCATTTCAGCCAAACCATCAGCTACGATGGCAAATAACAGCGACGACAACGGGTTTCCTTTCCTGAGTCCTCTTTTGCATCGGATTTCTCTCCCTGCCAACCGTTAGCCTGGATGAATGACTTCCCTCCTTGAACACATTTGTTTATCCATGCTCTCCACTTTGCTCCGAATCCTTTTAGCCTAAATGCTTCGTCCACACAGTCCCAATGTACATAGTCATAAGCTTTTTCGAAATCTAGCTTGAGTAGGAAACCATCCGCTTTTTCTTTGTTGCCCCTGAATACAATCTCGTGTGCTGCAGCTATACTATCCATGATATTCCTTCCTTGGATGAATCCGCTTTGCGACTTTGCGACCACGTCGTCTAGGCAGGGTGACAATCTTTGTGCCAAAACTTTGGTGATAATTTTGAACGACCCATTAAGTAGGCTAATAGGTCTGAAGTCTCCGACTGTGCGTACATCCCAATTCTTGCGACTCCCTCATATAACTCTTTGAAAATATTCATTAGAACCTCCTTGATAATCTGCAAGTAAAATTTGTAAAAGAAAATAGGCAGACCATCTGGCCCCGGGGCCTTGTCTTGACCAAAGTGCTTGATAGCATCTCAAACTTCCTCTTTCGTGAAAATGGATTCGATTACGTCACTCCTGTCTATCTTAGAGGAGCTCCATATATCTGCATTAAGACTGCATCTTGCGGCATTACTCTTACCCAACCACTCATGATATTTGTTATCCAAGTGACATCTAATGATCTCCAAGTTCTCAATCCAAATTCCATCAACTTCCAATCCTACTATGTTATTTTGTCTTCTTCTTCCGTTAGCTATCTTGTGGAAGAATTTAGTGTTTGCGTCCCCTTCCTTCAGCCATTGTATTCTCGAGCATTGCTTCCAATGAATTTTCTTCATAGTTTGTAAATGTTGCAATTCTAACATCCCTACTGTCAATTCTTCGTTCTCCGCTCCTGTCAAATCCCTGTCCTCTTGGCATTTTTCCAAATCGTGGATCCTAATGGCCAGGGTATTCCTTGTTAAGTTGATGTTACGAAATCTCTGCTTTGCCCAACCTTTTAGCTCCGTCCTCAGTCGTCTTGTCTTTCCCACCCATATACCCACTGCAGTTTTTTTCTCAGTAGGACGAACCCACGACTCCCGAATTACCTGTCTAGTCTCATCTAAGGTAGTCCAAGACTTCTCAAATCTAAACGGGTAGGATTTGTTCTTGTTTTCCTGCTCGCAGTCGATAACGAGCGGTTGATGATCTGACGTGAATCTGACTGCAGATTTAACCTTTGCCAGAGGAAACTTATCCTCCCACTCGTTGGACCCCAGCACTCTATCAAGCTTGGCTAGAATTGGAGTTTGTTGCATATTGGATCAAGTAAATCTTCTATCTGACATCTCGAGCTCCATCAGCTCCAAATCTTCTATAGTAGTATTGAACATCTCTTGCTCAGCGCCACTTTGTCCCCTACCTCTATGCTCCTCTTGAAATCTAGTAATATTAAAATCTCCACCTACCACCCATGGACTATTGTCACGTCCCGCTTCCCAAAAAGAATACGGAATACGGATACGCAACAAAAGCCCAGCGAATGATTTTCATCATCCATAAGCTGTTCAAGAAATCCTTACACCATTCACAAGAATCATCAGAGTCGGAAGCAAAAGTATCAACCACATGCACATATGAGCCAAATACCAACAAGAATACTTGAAACCAAATATATAAATCTCAAATAGTTATGATCTGAATAAACAAATATCTTGGGTCACATTGCCCAAAATACAAGAATAAATCCAAGTCTCAAAATACAATATTGTTCAAGCAAGCTACAAGAAATAATAATAATAAAATGCAGCACTAATACTTGATGTCACCGATATCATACGGAACCTGTTCTCCAAAATCTGCAATTCAACGAATGCAGGAAAGAGGAAAAGAGAAAAACAAGTACCCGTTAATTGCAAGTTACGGACCACTTATAATGTAGGATACAAGTACATGGGATAACTAACTAGCAACATGGTATAAGCATGATGTCAAAATAAACAACTAGCATGGCAAAGTAAACAAGTGTAAATGGCATGAATCAAGTGTTAAGTAATCAAGTATCATGTAAACATGCATCAAGTGTCAAGTATCATGAAATCATGTATCAGGTGTCATGTATCAAGTCTCATGTAAACAAGTCATGTATCACGTAGTCAAGTATTAAGCAAGCATGTATCATGTTCAAGTATCATGTTCAAGTAGCATGTATCAAGTCTTGTAGTGATTACTATCTAGGTAGCACTTCATGCAGCCCACCTTACATGGTTGTTACAGTAAATAGTTTCGCTTTAGATTTCATAATGGAGCATAAAGGGGAATATACTCAGGGACAAGTCAAGTAATCGAGCTTCAAGCTCCAAGTATCATGTATCATGTAATTACGTGTCAAATTGTGTAAGTGGCAAGTATCGTATCTTGCATGCAAGTATCAAGTAATCACGTGTCAAGTATCATGTCTTAAGTAATCACGTAGGATCAGTGGATCCCCTTCCGAGTACACGTTTCTGAATTATCCACTATTAGATCTGTCCCTTAAACTCCGGCTTGGTTATTTATTATTAATGTCAAACAAGCATGTATATGTGCAAAATATATCAAGAATAACATGGCATGATCATGTGACAAGTGCAAGTTGCAAGATAAACATGTACGAGTGCAAGATATCTCATAAAGACATAAAATAGACAAATCTCAAGTTCAGGACAGCAAGACCATACTGTAGTAAAATAGTGATTTCCAGTGTTACAAGTACGCAAATCTAAATCCGTCGAAACGTATAGAAAATAGACTCCCAACCGAATCCAGCGAGTATAAATAAGTCATATATTAATTCACAAAAACATAGCTCAAAACTGATTTGAATACAGAAAATAGGTTCAGCCAGAAATCAGGAAAACGAATTCAAGAACAGGAAAACAGTATGAAAACACATTAAATAAATCCACGAAAAATCTGAGGTATTCCCCTATATGTCCAGTATTTAAATATAAAGTTTCAGAATTTTCCAGTAAAATTAGATCGGTAATAAAAAATAAGAAAACATCACTAAATAAGAGTTTGGCAAATCTGGAATTTCCAACACTGTTGTACGAAAACTATAATATCTCTCAACCAGTGGAACGAAATCCAATTCCGCCAAAGGGATATGAAAATAGATAAAATATACTAACTTTCATATTTCACAAATATTTTTCATACAGTAAAAGGAATCAGAGTGAAAATACGATTCTTTACAAAACAGCGAGTAAAATACAGCAAGTATAGTTTTCATAAATAAGCATGAAACAACACATAAAACTCATCAATAAAATTCATCAAAATTCTGGGTAATCCCTAACTAGATAAAGAAACACTGACCAAAGTTTTGGATCAAAATAATATATGTAGCACAGTTAATAAAATAATTTAGTCATCAAAAACACCAAAAAACGAAATCTGGAAAAGTTCGACACCTCTGTAGTAAAACAGTCATAAGTCACTCATACGAAAACGAAATCAAACAAGGTCAGAGGGATTTGAAAATAGACGAAGTTTTATAAAACTCATGTTTTATACCGAAAATAAGATACTGACTTCAAGACAGTCCAAAACAGTAAACAAAACAGATCAGCGACAAAATACAGATTTTTTCCTTTTACAACAACTCAACATATATCATACAAAACTTATTCAGAACACAACCAAACATGAAATCGAGTCTACCAAGTGTCCAAGCATCATGAATTAGGGTAACTAACATGTCCACACCAAATATATCACATGGGTCTCAACCAAATCATGAATTCTCACCAAAAGTCTCACATACATGATCAAAATCAAGAACGGGTAAAACCTAAGTTAATTCATGTCCATATTATGTCGTGAGGCAAATATGGTCAAGTTTTCACAATAGAGACAAGACCCATCAAACATAACACAAATAAGAGTCGTCTTTAGACCAAACTACACTATAGGTGATATTTTTAACTTGTATCAAACAAATGAATTGGAGTACAAGTTACTTGCCCTAATCGAAGATGAAGAACGACGAAAATCAAGAGTAACGAGAAAAACCCACGAACGAAAATCCACGAATCAACGAATCCAGGCAAACTTGGTCGAAAATCTCCACACAAACAAACTCCACAAAAGAGAGATCAAGAGAGAGATGACGACAATGGTGGCTTGCGGCCACGAGAGAACACCAAGAGAGCGGATGAGAGAGACGAGCAAGGGGGTAATATGGTGGTGTGAGGAGGTCGGGATGGCCAAGGAGGGAAGAGGAATGAGGCTCGGGCTGTCGGGATGGATGCAGGCCGGGAGGGGGTGTGCACAGGCCGGAAGGGGGCGGCCAAGGGTCGGGTTTGGGGTGTGCGCGGCGCAAGCAACGGGGAGAGAGGGCGAGTAGCCGGGAGAGAGAGAGGGAGACTAGGTTATTAGGGTTAGGGTTTAGGGAGAGAGATTAGAGAATGTATATATATAAGGAGATTAAGGTTAATGAGTAATTGGGTTGTGGGTAATTAAGAGTAGTAGTAGGATTTGCTAAATTGGGTTTCAAATAGGATACAAATGTATAGGATATCAAATAGGATTGTGAAAATTTGGCTTTGGTAATACTATTAGGGATCAAACAATAGGATTGAGAATAGGATGAGCCACCAATCACCACCACAAGCACCCAAGAACACAAAATAAAGAAGACAAGAACCAAATAAAAGAAAGAACAATAATAATGAAGAACGAAACAAAAAGACAACCAATCAAACACAAGGAGCTCAAAATGAAATAAAACTAATATATATATTGAAAACAATTCCAATATACGGTTCAGAAAAAATACAAGAGAGAAAATACACCAGAACGAAAAATACACTCAAAATACACAAAATGAAAAACAGGGGTTACAACTATCCCATCTATTTCTGATATCTTTCAACTCTCTCCAAAAATCCTTACGCAATCTCGAATCGTATGGTCCGTAAATAGTCATGACGACTTGTTCCCAATCATCACTTCTTCTTCGCAATTTGACTGACACCGAGAAAATACCAATCAGATACTCTATAATCTCAAAAACCCTTGAATCTACTCCAAGCGCAATTCCTCCAAAATATCCCACCGCCGACTTAAATCTCCAATCTAAGTCTGCCGCCCACCTAAGTGTCGCGAAGTCCTCTCTCGTGTGGTTCTCTATTCTAGTTTCTTGCAGCCCACAGATGGCTGGACGAATTTTATTAAGAGTTAACGAGATCATTCTTTTCTTGCTTTTTTGCCTCATCCCCCTAACGTTCCAAAAGATGTACACCAATAAAAACATGATTCTAGACTCCTACCCTCTATCGCCTCCGATTTTGAATCTACCTTAAACCCAAGTCACCCTTGATTCCCCTCTAATGATTGCTAGATTTTCTAACTGTTCTACCCTGTTAGATCCCATGGCTAGGCCGTACATAGTAGCAAAATAGATAAGCGAGTCATCATTTAAAGAATTCAGAATTGAGCAATCGGTAGAAAGGTTACCTCCCCCGGTCGGATCAGTCTCTATTGTATGTTGCGCCCGTTTGTTAGTCCCCACTTGACTGCAAATCTGCACCCCCCCCCCCCTTGTTAGCCTGCTCTTTCCTTTCCTCTTGTATCCAGTAATTTTCTTACTATTGCTACATACCACACTTCCCCACATCTCGTTTTCTCTCAAATCTGTTTCACACTCTGATATTATATTGACGTCTCTAATGCCATCTAGAGCCTCTATTATCTCTCCCTGGTTCTGTTGCTCCGGCGATGGTACCATCTTCTCCAGTTCTCGAGCATTAGAAGGTTCAGCGCAATCCTAGTTTAAATCCTGCATAACAGCATCTCTCTTTAATCTTGCCCACTTCATTCATTAGGCCCACTTCGTTGGGCTTTGGCCCACTCACTTGCAACCCACCCAGAGCTCTTAATGTTGGCTAAAGAATATAAAGCTACTCTAATTGACTCCTCGATTTCCTCCTTTGTAAATCGAGCCCAAGCCTCCTTCCCAATACCCACACTACAAAAGAAACTAGATTTCCTGGTGTTTTTTTACGTCTTTACCGGCGTTTTTTTACGCCGGTGAAACTTTCACCGGCGTTTATAATAGCGCCGGTCAAAATGCCGCCGAAGCGAGCGTCGCGGAAACGAAGGGGTCTACACCGGCGGTTTTAATGGACGCCGGTAAATGTCACAACTACACCGGCGGTCATAAAATGCCGGTGTATGTGGGTCTCTGAGTGCCGTTCTTTTACACCCTATACACATTCACCGGCGGTCGTAAATCGCCAGTATTTATACATTCACCGGCATTTCTATAAACGCCGGTGTAGAACGAAAGTATACTAGTGGTCATAGAGCACCGGTGTATGTGCGTTTACGAGTGCCTGGTTTTCCCTACTTACAAGCACCAGCGTGACCAAAAAAATGCCGGTGTAGTTATATACACCGGCATTTTATAAAACGCTGGTGTACGTCGGTGCCGTTACAGCTGACGACATTCGCCGGCGTGTGTGGGAACGCCGGTATATCGCACACTCCAACAAATTGATTAGATAGACCGGCATTTTTTAAAAACGCCAGTCTAGCTATGCCCGTTTATTTTCGATACTCCGGTTTTCCGTTCGATTTCAATTCACAGTTTCATTTACAAAACCTGTAAACTAATTCACAACTGATTCAACCAATTTCGTTGCATATTACTGCGCAAATCACAACCATACACAAGAATAATTAAAGATAATCAAGTTTCACACGTGTCATATCAACGTCCAAATTCATTGATTAATTAACAGTGTCATAATTAGCAAATTAATATAGGGACTAACATCCCAAATATCCAAACAAACCAGTCTGACAAATATCCAAAATATCCTAAATTAAAAGTCTGACATAACTCTCATAAAAAAAAACCAGTCTGACATAACAACAGCAAGGAGGAGGACATAAGAACAACAAGCATACAGCAAGGAGGACATAAGAACAGCAAGGAGGACCACCGATTCATACCCCTCGAGCAGCTTCAGCACTGATCATCAGAATTTCCTTCATCTGGGCGACCGCTCTGCGAAAAAAAAAAACAATAGTTTAATTCAACAGTAGACCACAATACAGAATATACATATTTTTTGAACTTGCAAAAAGAACTACCTGTATCTTAAATTATAAGATCAAAGTGCCAACTGCAAATGGAATTGTTAATGATATATACAGAGGTAAAATAATTACATTGCAATGCTAAAAATCTAGTACTCAATTTTGTTTTTAAATATATCTAAAATAACAAAACAAATGAAAATTCAATATCTAACTTGAAACCTTTATATTCTCCTCTGATTGGGAATATCCACTATCTAAAATAGTAAAACAAATGAAAATTCAGTATCTAAGCATGTCCTTCATGGATTGTTCAGACAATCCATGAAACCGTCATCGTGGACGGAAACCAAATATAAGAAAAATAAGAAAAATAAGATAGGGCTCATATCAAGTGTATTTTTAGAAAACTGTCATCGTGGAAGGAAACCAAATATAGAAGCCGGAAATGGAAACAGAAAGAAGAAAGGTAGAGACTTTGGATACACCAGGCTAACCTAGCGGCATTTTCCTCATCTCTCTCTCATCCCTTGTTTCCCTTCAGCACACGAACACAAAGAGACATCAGCAACAACAGCAAGAGCGACAAGAACAACAATAATAATAAATTATTATGAACAAGATGTCTCTATATGGGTTTCCAGATCTCCACTCGAGCCCTCTCTTTCTAATCACAGCCCAATTAAGAACATAAACAATAGCCACTAAACAATCCAATCAGAGCCCAATCAAAATTTGCCATCCTGGATCTTAATGAAATAAGCTTCATTAACAGTGAAAGAAAATGAGGATGCTAGCAGCATACTTAGTTTGGAAGTGAACCCATTTTTTGTTAAAAAATCATGCCAAAGATGGCAATCAGCTTCATTTACAGTATCTGAAAATGAAAATTTCCATTATCTGAGCTTATATGTTGCTCTACTAATTCACTGTGCCCAACTAAATCTAAAACCCAATTGTTGTGCATATCCGGAGGATTTTGGCATACGTACCTATAGCATCCTCAGTTCACAGTGAACCCATTTTGGTCAAAAAAACATGCCAAGATGACAATCAGATGCATGAAAATAAGCTTCACTAACAGTAAAAGAAGATGGGGATGCTAGCAGCATACTTAGTTTGGAAGTGTACCCATTTTGGGGGGAAAAAACATGCCTAAGATGGCAATCAGTTACTTTAACAGTATCTGAAAATGAAAATTTCCATTATTTGAGCATATATGTTGCTCTACTACTTCTTTAGCCCAACTAAATCTAAAATCCAATTGTTGTGTATATCCGGCCGGAGGATTTTAGCATACGTACCTATAGCATCCTCAGTTCACAGTGAACCCATTTTGGGTAAAAAAACATGCATGCCAAGAAGACAATCAGATGCATGAAATCAGCTTCATTAACAGTAAAAGAAAATGGACATGCTAGCAGCATACTTAGTTTGGAAGTGAACCCATTTTTGGTTAAAAAATCATGCCAAAGATGGCAATCAGGTTACTTTAACAGTATCTTAAAATGAAAATTTCCATTATCTGAGCTTATATGTTGCTCTGCTACTTCTTTAGCCCAACTAAATCTAAAACTCAATTGTTGTGCATATCCGGCCGGAGGATTTTGGCATACGTACCTATACCATCCTCAGTTCACAGTGAACCCATTTTGGTCAAAAAAACATGCCAAGATGATGATCGGATGCATGAAAATAAGCTTCACTAACAGTAAAAGAAGATGGGGATGCTAGCAGCATACTTAGTTTGGAAGTGAACCCATTTTATGTTAAAAAATCATGCCAACGAGGGCAAACAGGTAACTTTAACAGTATCTTAAAATGAAAATTTCCATTATCTGAGCTTATATGTTGTTCTACTAATTCACTGTGCCCAACTAAATCTAAAATCCAATTGTTGTGCATATCCGGCCGGAGGATTTTGGCATACGTACCTAGAGCATCCTCAGTTCATAGTGAACCCATTTTGGGTAAAAAAACAAACATGCCAAGAAGACAATCAGATGCATGAAATCAGCTTCATTAACAGTGAAAGAAAATGGACATGCTAGCAGCATACTTAGTTTGGAAGTGAACCCATTTTTATAAAAAAATCATGCCAAAGATGGCAATCAGGTTACTTTAACAGTATCTTAAAATGAAAATTTCCATTATCTGAGCTTATATGTTGCTCTACTACTTCTTTAGCCCAACAAAATATAAAACCCAATTGTTGTGCATATCCGGCCGGAGGATTTTGGCATACGTACCTATACCATCCTCAGTTCACAGTGAACCCATTTTGGTCAAAAAAACATGCCAAGATGACGATCAGATGCATGAAAATAAGCTTCACTAACAGTAAAAGAAGATGGGGATGCTAGCAGCATACTTAGTTTGGAAGTGAACCCATTTTATGTTAAAAAATCATGCCTAAGATGGCAATCAGGTAACTTTAACAGTATCTTAAAATGAAAATTTCCATTATCTGAGCGTATATGTTGCTCTACTAATTCACTATGCCCAACTAAATCTAAAATCCAATTGTTGTGCATATCCGTTCAGAGGATTTTGGCATACGTACCTAAAGCATCCTCAGTTCACAGTGAACCCATTTTGGGTAAAAAAACAAACATGCCAAGAAGACAATCAGATGCATGAAATCAGCTTCATTAACAGTGAAAGAAAATGGACATGCTAGCAGCATACTTAGTTTGGAAGTGAACCCATTTTTGGTTAAAAAATCATGCCAAAGATGGCAATCAGGTTACTTTAACAGTATCTTAAAATGAAAATTTCCATTATCTGAGCTTATATGTTGCTCTACTACTTCTTTAGCCCAACTAAATCTAAAACCCAATTGTTGTGCATATCCGGTCGGAGGATTTTGGCATACGTACCGATACCATCCTCAGTTCACAGTGAACCCATTTTGGTCAAAAAAACATGCCAAGATGACGATCAGATGCATGAAAATAAGCTTCACTAACAGTAAAAGAAGATGGGGATGCTAGCAGCATACTTAGTTTGGAAGTGAACCCATTTTATGTTAAAAAATCATGCCTAAGATGGCAATCAGGTAACTTCAACAGTATCTTAAAATGAAAATTTCCATTATCTGAGCTTATATGTTGCTCTACTAATTCATTGTGCCCAACTAAATCTAAAATCCAATTGTTGTGCATATCCGGCCGGAGGATTTTGGCATACGTACCTATAGCATCCTCAGTTCACAGTGAACCCATTTTGGGTAAAAAAACAAACATGCCAAGATGACAATCAGATGCATGAAATCAGCTTCATTAACAGTGAAAGAAAATGGACATGCTAGCAGCATACTTAGTTTGGAAGTGAACCCATTTTTGGTTAAAAAATCATGCCAAAGATGGCAATCAGGTTACTTTAACAGTATCTTAAAATGAAAATTTCCATTATCTGAGCTTATATGTTGCTCTGCTACTTCTTTAGCCCAACTAAATCTAAAACCCAATTGTTGTGCATACCCGGAGGGAGGATTTTGGCATACGTACCTTTACCATCCTCAGTTCACAGTGAACCCATTTTGGTCAAAAAAACATGCCAAGAAGACAATCAGATGCATGAAATCAGCTTCATTAACAGTGAAAGAAAATGGGGATGCTAGCAGCATACTTAGTTTGGAGTGAACCCATTTTTTGTTAAAAAATCATGCCAACGAGGGCAAACAGGTAACTTTAACAGTATCTTAAAATGAAAATTTCCATTATCTGAGCTTATATGTTGCTCTACTAATTCACTGTGCCCAACCAAATCTAAAATCCAATTGTTGTGCATATCCGGCCGGAGGATTTTGGCATACGTACCTATAGCATCCTCAGTTCACAGTGAACCCATTTTTGGTCAAAAAAACATGCCAAGATGACAATCAGAAGCATGAAAATAAGCTTCACTAACAATTAAAGAAGATGAGGATGCTAGCAGCATACTTAGTTTGGAAGTATACCCATTTTATGTTAAAAAATCATGCCAAAGATGGCAATCAAGTTACTTTAACAGTATCTGAAAATGAAAATTTCCATTATCTGAGCTTATATGTTGCTCTACTAATTCATTGTGCCCAACTAAATCTAAAACCCAACTGTTGTGCATATCCGGAAGATTTTGGCATAATCTAAAGCGTATTTCACAGTGAACCCATTTTGGTCAAAAAACCATGCCAAGATGACAATCAGATGCATGAAATAAGCTTCATTAACAGTAAAAGAAGATGGGGATGCTAGCAGCATACTTAGTCTGGAAGTGAACCTATTTTTGGTTAAAAAATTATGCCAAAGGTGGCAAACAGGTTACTTTAACAGTATCTTAAAATGAGAATTTCCATTATCTGAGCTTATATGTTGCTCTACTACTTCTTTAGCCCAACTGAATCTAAAACCCAATTGTTGTGCATATCCGGATGATTTTGGCATACGTACCTATAGCATCCTCAGTTCACAGTGAACCCATTTTGGTCAAAAAAACATGCCAAGATGACAATCAGATGCATGAAAAATAAGCTTCACTAACAGTAAAAGAAGATGAGGATGCTAGCAGCATACTTAGTTTGGAAGTGTACCCATTTTTGGTTAAAAAAATCATGCCTAAGATGGCAATCAGGTTATCCTTAAAAGTATCTGAAAATGAAAATTTCCATTATCTGAACTTATATGTTGCTCTACTAATTCACTGTGCCCAACTAAATCTAAAACCCAATTGTTGTGCATATCCGGAGGATTTTGGCATAATCTAAAGCTTATTTCACAGTGAACCCATTTTGGTCAAAAAAACATGCCAAGAAGACAATCAGATGCATGAAATCAGCTTCATTAACAGTGAAAGAAAATGGACATGCTAGCAGCATACTTAGTTTGGAAGTGAACCCATTTTTGGTTAAAAAATCATGCCAAAGATGGCAATCAGGTTACTTTAACAGTATCTTAAAATGAAAATTTCCATTATCTGAGCTTATATGTTGCTCTACTACTTCTTTAGCCCAACTAAATCTAAAACCCAATTGTTGTGCATATCCGGCCGAAGGATTTTGGCATACGTACCTATACCATCCTCAGTTCACAGTGAACCCATTTTGGTCAAAAAAACATGCCAAAAAGACAATCAGATGCATGAAAATAAGCTTCACTAACAGTAAAAGAAGATGAGACATCAGCAACAACAGCAACAACAGCAAGAGGGAACCAAATATAGAACAATTGGGTTTTGAATGGAGATTATAGTCATAGATCAATTCTTCATTGAAGAAAAATACAAATAGGGCTCATATCAAGTGTAGTTTTAAGGAATTTTCATCGTGGAAGGAAACCAAATATAGAAGCCAGAAAGAGGAATAGAGAATGAGGATACACCAGGCTAACATAGCGGCATTTTCCTCATCTCTCTCTCATCCCTTCTTTCCCTTCAGCACATGAACACATAGAGACATCAGCAACAACAGCAAGAGCGACAGGAGCAACAATAATAATAAATTATTGTGAACAAGATGTCTCTATATGGGTTTCCAGATCTCCACTCCAACTCGTCTCTTTCTAATCACAGCCCAATTAAGAACAATTGTTCACAGTCACTGTTAAAGAAACATATATGCTCAGATTATGGAAATTTTCATTTTCAGATACTGTTAAAGAAGCTGATTTCATGCATCTGATTGCAATCTTTGGCATGAATTTTTAACCAAAATGGGTTCACTTCCAAACTAAGTATGCTGCCAACATACCAAAATCCTCCAGATCAGAACAACAACACGGCTGAACAAACCTTGTTTGCAGGTCATACAATGTCATCTACACCATGTTATGTGCCAAAGTGGGGTTGGTCATTCAATGCATGAACGACACGTATTAGTTGTTTGTGAATAAGCAATAGGGTGCAGTTATGAACAGGGCTCATATCATGTGTAGTATTACGGACTGTCATCGTGGAAGGAAACCAATTTAATATAGAAGCCATATATGGAGCCAGAAAGAGGAATGGTAGAGAATGAGGATACACCAGGCTAACATAGCGGCATTTTCCTCAACTCTCTCTCATCCCTTCATTCTCTTCAACACACGCACACAAAGAGACATCAGCAACAACAGCAAGAGGGGGTTGGTCCAACAATAAGTGTAGATTATAATAAACGAGATGTCTCTATTTGGGTTTCCAGATCTCCACTCCAGCCCTTTCTTTCTAATCACAGCCCACTTAAGAAACATAGACGAAATGCTTATAGACGACAGCCACAATGCAGACTCACAAACACTAGTACGTGTCCTTCATGCATTCAAGACCATAATCTCTTTAAAAATACCAATTTAAAGACTTACCGATGTTTTTTGACAGTGGGCGGCGTGCTACCCTCACTCTCATATGTTTGACTGCCACTATTATTTAGTGGCTGCTCATCCCCATGGCTCTCGTTGCCATCATTTATATTTACCCTCTTTTCACGCCTCGGCATGTTGTACCTGTCAATGATTCGATAACTTCCTTAGAGATGCAAATTTAATTAATAACATGTTTATAATAACTATCATAAAATTTGTACGTTAGTAGGATTAACAAACCAACATAATTATAAAAAAATTAAAAAAATGATAATAATAACAGATTAAATTACAACGATAGTTTGGTTCAAATGACACTAAGTATAGTTTAATGTAAATAATACCAAGCAGTAGAAAATAGAAAGATAATTAAACCGGTGTATTAAATTCACAATTAACATATTCGAAATTACAGACATAATATTACAACAAGATTTAAGACATAAAATTACAGACATATAATATTGAGATTGAAAATCATGTAAACTACAATACGATATCTTCCAGTACATCGCCCTCTTCTCCATCCTTGCGGAGCCAAGTCCCGCAAATTCCAACGTCGGTTGTGTTTACATCAAACACAGGAAACTCAGAAGCAATGTAACTGTTCATGACTTCACCGTCTTCATCTTCTGAAGTATCGCCCAGTTGGAATACATCTCTTGGTTGCATAGGGAGAGCCACATACGATTTTGGCAGGGTTTGATCTTCAATGTAGAACACTTGTTGCACTTGGGATGGAAACACAAATGGCTCATGGCTAATGTGTGTACCGATGTGAATCAAATTTGAGAAGTTTACAACTGTGAAGCCAAGCTTATCCTTGTTGTTAGCAAAATTCCTATCAAACTCAGCCCAATCTCCACGAAATAAGACAACACGGAAATGACCAAAATAATTCAACTCAATGATATCCGTGAGCACTCCATAGTAGTCGAGATCTCCATCTACAGGCCTCGTGTCCGATTTGGAAGCATAACTTCTAGTCTTAGACGTCACTACCATTCCACTATTTTGAGACTTCAAATGACATTCACGATCCTTAGTACGAAATCTAAAACCATTGAATATGTATCCTCCGTATCTTTTGACCATCTTATAGGGACCTTTGGCAAGTACTTGTATCTCAGATGACGCACCTTCAGGACTCAAAGAATGTACCTATTAATTTTGCGCAAATCGTATCAGCGCCATAAAAAATGTAGATAGAATGAAGATTAACTCGCATAACTGTAATTCACCTACATGAGATTCAAACCACTTATGAAATTTTTCATTCATCAACTTGTTTTGTTCACGTGGTGGTAGTCTTCTTGGTCTAGCCCTTCGTTTGATGTCCCTGACAAATTCGCTAAAAAACAAGCAATTGAAATAAGGAATAAAAAAAGTAAGTTAATATTGAACTCCGCGGTTTTCACTGTATTCGATTTAAATTCAAAAGCAACTTACCTTCGAAATGGTTCCACTGATGCATGGTGGTCTAGCACATATCGATGTGCCTGTTCCCACGCTAAGTTATCTAGCTCAAATGCATCAACTTTACCAACAGTAGTGCCAGCGGTATCAAAAAGATATTGAGCACCATCAAGGTTGTAAATGTCTGGATTTCTACGTGGTCTACTAGAAGATATCTCCACACCCGGCAAATACCTGTAAAAAAATGTGAGCACTCCTCTGATAGATATCCCTGGGCTATTGACCCTTCAGGATATGCTACATTTTTCACATAACCCTTTAGCCGGTATAGGTACCTGAACATGTACAATTAATGAATTAGAGCGGATTAGGGGATTAAAAGAAATGAGCTTTTGAAAATTCAATTTCGTAAGATGAATGAATTCTTTTACCTCTCAATGGGGTACATCCACCGATAGTGAACAGGACCACCGATTCTGGCTTCACCAGCAAGATGGATTATCAAGTGAATCATTATAGTGAAGAACAATGGAGGAAATATCATCTCCATTTTACTAAGTGTCAATGCCGCCTGCTGCTCCAATTGGTCCAGATCTTCAATACGAAGCATTCTTGAGCAAATACCTTTATATATGCTACAAAGATCTTTCAGGACAGTAGTGACTTGCTCACACATTGAAGACCTTAGGGCCACAGGAAGGAGATCCTGCATTAGGATGTGGTAGTCGTGTGACTTTAGACCCTGAAGCCTCTTCTCTTTAAAGTTGACACATCTTGCCATGTTAGAAGAATAGCCATCAGGGATTTTAAGTTCCAGTAGTACTTTGCAAAACAATTCCAACTCCGATTTTGACATTGAATAGATTGCAGGAGGTAGGAGTACTTTCCCGTTCGGTAATTCTTCTGGGTGCAACTCATGTCGGATGCCCATTGACTTCAAATCAAGTCGGCTCTTGAGATTGTCCTTTGTCTTCCGATCATCTCCCATAACTGTTCCTATACAATTTTCACCAATATTTTTTCCGATATGCATCACATCTAAATTATGTCGCAATAAGTTGAATTCCCAATACGGCAACTTGAAGAAAATACTCTTCTTCTTCCATGCACCTAAACTCGTCATGTTTTGATCCTCATCTTCGCCATATAGATCGGTCTCCTCACCTTGCTCCGGCCTTGCCCTTTTCTTGCCATTTGTCCTGACTTCTGGTTCTTTTCCATATTTGAATTGATGACCATCTACCCGCCTCAAAATATCTGAACCAGAAGAAGACCCAGGAGCATGTTCCCACTCGTCGGTACCATCAAATGTCGCTGCCTCTGCCCGAAATATATGTGTGTCAGGCAACTATCTCCTATGATCCATATAGCAAAACTTTCTGCCATTGTACAACCACCTTGAACTAGTTTGGTCAGCACAACATGGACATGCATAACGTCCTTTAGTACTATATCCAGATAAATTTGCATGTGCTGGAAAATCATTGATTGTCCAAGACAACACGGCCCGAAGAGAAAATGTTTCTTTAGCCACAGCATCATAGGTTGGAACACCCACCCACAACTTCTGAAGTTCATCTATTAACGGTTGTAAGTACATATCTATATCATTTCTAGGACCTTTCGGTCCAGGAACTATCATGGACAAAATAAATGAGGACTGCTTTATGCATTTCCAAGGCGGCAAATTGTATGGTATCAACACAACCGGCCATATGCTGTATGTACTACTCATTTGCCTGAAAGGGTTGAAACCATCACTAGCTAGTCCAAGTCTCACATTTCGAGGATCTTCCGCAAAATCAGGATATCTTTCAACAAATTTTTTCCAAGATTGAGAATCAGCAGGATGTCTAAGAATCCCATCATTAGTGCGACCTTCAGCATGCCATTTCATATCAGAAGAAGTTTTCGTAGACATAAACAACCTTTGTAGCCTAGGAATCAGAGGAAAGTAACGCAGTATTTTGGCAGGCTTCTTTTTCCTACTTCGCTTAGTAGATCCACTGGCTCCCTCGTCTTGATTTGGTCTTTCTTTCCATTTCGAAGAACCACACACTTCGCAATTCTCCAGACTTTCCTTACCACTCGTGAAAAGCATACAGTCATTTGGACATGCTGCTATCTTCTCATATCCTAGATCGAAAGAACTTAGGAATTTTTTGATTTTATAGGCTGAGTTTGGAATACAGATTTCAGGAAATGCTTCATTCAACAATTCAAGTATCATAGTGAAGGACTTAGCAGACCACCCGTTTAAACATTTAATCTGAAATAGTCTGACAATGAATGAGAATTTAGAAATTTTGGTGCAATCGCGGTACAACGGAGTACTAGCATCTTCAAGTAACTTAGTGAAGGATTCTTGCTGCTTATTATTTTCAGGGGTGGGGCCAGACATTTCCTTGTCCACCCCACCACCAATCTGGTTTGTTTCTGTTGACTCATTGTGAACTTGGGTTGTTGGATTATTGGTGTGGAAAGGAACATTATGAATCTCCATGGCATCTTGCAACAAAGCATGCATCTCATCGGAAACGCTTAAGTCTTCGTTCACTAAGGGCTCAGCTTCATTTTCTAATACAACCGGACGAACAGGAGCTGACGTATGATCCTCTCCATGACAAAACCACCTTGTGTACCCTTGAAGAAAACCGTTGACAACCAAGTGTGTATGTACTACGTCACATGTCCTCAAATTACAATTTGTACACCGGAGGCATGGACAAAGGATTAGGTTGGGATCACGGGAATGTCGTTTGGCAAAGATAATAAAATCTTTAATACCATCACGGTACTCCTTGGATAATCGTGGTTTACTAATCCAACTTCTATCCATTATAACAATAGCACACAATCTGAAATTAAAATTTGATATATTAAATAGTAATAACAGTGAAAGGCATTTTGTATATTAAATTTCACCTATTTGAAAACCATCCCTAGCTGCAAATAAATAAACGATATAATCTTTAACTGTAAAATAAAGAAATTGTGGTTCCAAAAAATGTACAAAAAAAACTAAATCTTAACACAATCTACTCTATTCACATAACCCTAAACTACCTTTTGTGGAAATTATCACAACCACCTGAGTGGTATTTTATCGCACACCCTGTGTTCGAGTGTAAAAAAAAATCGACTATAGTCTCCCCTGTATTTGGCTTTCCGTTCAAGGAGATGATGATGGTAAAGGGTATTTTGCTGATGAAGAGGAATCGGCCGAATAATGAGTGCGTCGTGCTGTAACTACGGTAACAAGAAGATCTGATGACTCATGAACTATTCTGTTCATGACTACTAATAATCACTTACTTATCTCATAATAATAATAATAATAATAATAATAATAATAATAATAATACTAAACAAAAGAAACTAATATGGCTACTAATAAGTTTTTCTAAAATAATTCTTCATCCCAACTAAATCATTGATGTTTGTAGCACCAAAAGAAACCTGCACGAGGTTTGTTCAGCCCAATTCTTGTACAGATTTGGAGGATTTTGGTAAAAAACATGCCAAGATGCCAATCAGATGCATGAAATCAGCTTCATTAACAGTAAAAGAAAAATGATAATGTCCAGTATGTAAGCATATATTTTTCAGAGTGAACCAATTGTTGTACATATCCGGAGGATTTTGGCATACAGCTATAGCATCCTCAGTTCACAGTGAACCCATTTTGGTCAAAAAAACATGTCAAGATGACAATCAGATGCATGGGATAAGCTTCATTAACAGTAAAAGAAAATGAGGATGCTAGCAGCATACTTAGTTTGGAAGTGAACCCATTTTGTTAAAAAATCATGCCTAAGATGGCAATCAGCTTCTCTAACAGTATCTGAAAATGAAAATTTCCATTATTTGAGCATATATGTCGCTCTACTAATTCTTTAGCCCAACTAAATCTAAAACCCAATTGTTGTGCATATCCGGAGGATTTTGGCATACGTACCTATAGCTTCCTCAGTTCACAGTGAACCCATTTTGGTCAAAAAAACATGCCAAGATGACAATTAGATGCATGAAAATAAGCTTCACTAACAACAAAAAAAGAAACTGGGGATGCTAGCAGCATACTTAGTTTGGAAGTGTACCCATTTTTGGTTAAAAAATCATGCCTAAGATGGCAATCAGGTTATCTAACAGTATCTGAAAATGAAAATTTTCATTATCTGAGCTTATATGTTGCTCTACTAATTCACTGTGCCCAACTAAATCTAAAACCCAATTGTTGTGCATACCCGGAGGATTTTGGCATACGTACCTATAGCATCCTCAGTTCACAGTGAACCCATTTTGGTCAAAAAAACATGCCAAGATGACAATCAGATGCATGAAAATAAGCTTCACCAACAGTAAAAGAAGATGAGGATGCTAGCAGCATACTTAGTTTGGAAGTGAACCCATTTTATGTTAAAAAATCATGCCTAAGATGGCAATCAGGTTATCTAACAGTATCTGAAAATGAAAATACCCATTATCTGAGCGTATATGTTGCTCTACTAATTCTTTAGCCCAACTAAATCTAAAACCCAATTGTTGTGCATATCCGGTCGGAGGATTTTGGCATACGTACCTATAGCATCCTCAGTTCACAGTGAACCCGTTTTGGTCAAAAAAACATGCCAAGATGACAATCAGATGCATGAAAATAAGCTTCACTAACAATAAAAGAAGATGAGGATGCTAGCAGCATACTTAGTTTGGAAGTATACCCATTTTATGTTAAAAATCATGCCTAAGATGGCAATCAGCTTCTCTAACAGTATCTGAGAATGAAAATTTCCATTATCTGAGCTTATATGTTGCTCTACTACTTCTTTAGCCCAACTAAATCTAAAATCCAATTGTTGTGCATATCCGGCCGGAGGATTTTGGCATATGTACCTATAGCATCCTCAGTTCACAGTGAACCCATTTTGGGTAAAAAAACATGCATGCCAAGAAGACAATCAGATGCATGAAATCAGCTTCATTAACAGTGAAAGAAAATGGACATGCTAGCAGCATACTTAGTTTGGAAGTGAACCCATTTTTGGTTAAAAAATCATGCCAAAGATGGCAATCAGGTTACTTTAACAGTATCTTAAAATGAAAATTTCCATTATCTGAGCTTATATGTTTTTCTACTACTTCTTTAGCCCAACTAAATCTAAAACCCAATTGTTGTGCATATCCGGCCAGAGGATTTTGGCATACGTACCTATACCATCCTTAGTTCACAGTGAACCCATTTTGGTCAAGAAAACATGCCAAGAAGACAATCAGATGCATGAAATTAGCTTCATTAACAGTGAAAGAAAATGGGTATGCTAGCAGCATACTTAGTTTGGAAGTGAACCCATTTTTTGTTAAAAAATCATGCCAACGAGGGCAAACAGGTAACTTTAACAGTATCTTAAAATGAAAATTTCCATTATCTGAGCTTATATGTTGCTCTAGTAATTCACTGTGCCCAACTAAATCTAAAATCCAATTGTTGTGCATATCCGGCCGGAGGATTTTGGCATACGTACCTAGAGCATCCTCAGTTCATAGTGAACCCATTTTGGGTAAAAAAACAAACATGCCAAGAAGACAATCAGATGCATGAAATCAGCTTCATTAACAGTAAAAGAAGATGAAAATTTCCAGTATCTAAGCATATATTTTTCTATTCATTCTTCATCCCAACTAAATCATTCATGTTAAGAAAATCAAGATGCATAATCTGAAAAAACATGCTTTTTTTGAAAAATAAGGGAAATCAAGAGATGATACCGAAGAGAGAGAGAGAGAGAGCGGGGCGACGAGCGCGGGGGCATAGGAGAGAGAGAGAGAGTGGGGCGATCGCCGATTCACCTCCAAATAGAGAGAGGGAAGAGGGAAATCGAAAATGATGAAGGGAAGAAGGGACGATTTCGAAAGGTCGAAGGCCGTCGAAGAGGACGAAGCGGCGAAGGCAAATGCGCGGGAAGTAGAGCGAGGAAGGAGGGAAACGAAGCGCCCCCTTTTTTTGGGAGGGGGGGTTTGGGAAAATGGCGAGCGAAAGATTAGGGTTCGCGGGTTTTATTGCAGCTTATTCACCGGCGTTTCAATTAGACACGCCGGTGAATGTGTCCGTATATTCACCGGCGTTTATTATAAAAATGCCGGTGAATAATACACTTCACCGGCATTTTTAAATAAAATGCCGGTGAATACTAAGATTGCCCGGCATTTTAAAGCGACCGCCGGTGTATAACCATCCCATCTGGCGCCCAATTCCTATTCGCTCCCTACCCCGGCGCTACTAGTAAAACGCCGGGGAATATTCGCCGGGAAATCTAGTTTCTTTTGTAGTGCCATCTCTCTGTTTATCTCGAGCCTTGCGAGATCCTCTTCACGTTTCTTGAGAATCCCCCCCTGTGGTGCACTGTTCATCGTACCTAGGGAGGAGTATGGTGTTGAATTGTCCACTCGTGAGAAGACCCCCATATCCAATCCTATCCTCCTTACGGCGCCATGTTAGTTGTTCCCCTTTACTTTCCACGTCGACACTCCTCCGCGCCACCTCCTGAGTTTGAAACGAAGGGTTCTGATCCAACTGGGCTCTGGTTATCGGTTTGGATGAACTAGATCCTTTGATCAGAGACGAACGACCCAGATTAGTTCCCACCACATCCAACGGTCTTACCATATCTTCTACCTCTGGCTCGAAATCCTGACCGACGAAGCCCTCTTCGTCCCCTCCCTCGAAATGCCTGAACGAAACATTCTTTTTTGCCTCCACGATTACCATCACCTCATAAGTTTCTTCGGCTACATCGACGATATCTTGGAAGGAATCTCTGCCCTGTTTGCAATCCCCACTCGGATCCTAGCAAACTTACAACATTCGTGGGTTATAGTGCCCTTGTCGACCTCGATGAGCAAGCCAAATTTGCAAACCACATTCTTAAATGCCGAGGTTGCCCAACAGTAGAAGGGTAGGCTGAATAGGCGGATCCATACTGAAGGGAAGCTATCTGCTTTGAGCGCGCCGATTTCTCTCGTCCATGGTTTTAGTGTTATAAAGAACTCGAGTCCCTGTGCATCCCTTCCTTCGAAACCCTTCAACCTCAATGAGTCCGCCATTACCACTTCGTCATTGCAGTGAAGGAAAAAGGAGTTGTCGGAGATTTGTTGGGCCACCCAGATGGACGTCATTGAGACCGCTGCTTGCAGCAAGTCAGTGATGGCTAACACTTTTGGATTTTCCGACTGAGCTTTCACCATAACATATCTCTTGTAGCGTCGTTCAAAATTCTCCATTAACGGAGTTGGAGTGATCGTCGCCTTAATCACTCTCCTCTCTCCGGCCGCACTCTCTTGAGTCCTGCTAGCTTCAGATATGTGAATGGCTGTTGGGGTTGCCGGCGCTTCCTTGGGTGTTGCAACGGACCTGCCCAAGTTCTTGGGGCACGCTGTCGAAATGTGTCCAGAGTCTTTACACACGTAACAAAACCAATTGAACGTACAGTTGTTGATCGAATGGCCGGTTCTAGCGCACTTGTGACAGCTCACTCTAACGTCAACCTTTCGTTCACCGGAGAGACTCTGGCTTGGGACTTTCTTTTGCACCTTCCTCGGTTTGACGAGTATCCATTCACCATCCTCATCTTCCTTCTTCCTCGGCGACTCAGTCTCTGTGGTCAGAGAGTGACGATGAACTCTATGTTCCACCACGTCTCGGTTGGATCCTCGAATCACCTCCGCAAACGATCTCTTGTAACCCTCAGTTGCTAACTCTCTCACTGTAGGGCTCTTTGGAGATGTATGGCGGCTCCTAGCGTTGCTCCTGTAGTACTTCGCGCGACCGTCATCACCCTCTTCCCTTACATACCCCGAACGATAGTCTGTTCCCCGCTTCATGTGAGTCCGTTCTGTAAGACTGGTCGGAGCCCTTGTCTCTGATCTTCCTCTCACTTGGCTTCGTGGACGGACTTCCTCCTTGTCTCGCAGCCTGCCGTAGTGCTCCCTCTCGTCGTCCCTCTCGTGCTTATGCATCGTCGGAGAGCGGCAGTTATGGTTCCTATCCTGGTTTTCGGCTTTGTGGTAGGAGTATTGGAAACGGGATGAAGAATCCTTAGGTCGGAGGGAGAGGTGGTTTTGGGACTTCATGGTTTTTTTTTCACTAGTGTACTAGTTATATGTAGTCTTCAACTGATATACTAATTACTTATAATATGCAGATATAACATTGTTACTCACTTATAGGGGCATTTGGTTTATTGCAGCACCAGTACTATGGAAGCTATTTGCAACAATTCTGGTTGCATGTGGTATGCTGCAACTAAGAAAGTTTGATGAAATTTTATTATTTTATTATATTAAACTCATTACTTATGTTTTCTAGTTTGTATCATCCAAGATAAATATGAATATGATGTGGTGGTATTTTATTTCACCATTAGAGCATCCACACAGTTGTTTGCTATTTTTTCACTATCCATATTATAGTTTTTTTTGACTCTGCAGTCGTTAGCTATTTATTCATATTTTTGCCAAATCGCTACAGAACAATATTATATATGAGAGCAGATATGAGTATATGCATATTATAACGGACAGATCTTAAAGATCTGTCCCATATAAAAAAATTATAGACGGAACTCTAACTATTAAAAAAAAACACTATTGGCCTTGGACGGATCACTAAGATCCGTCCCAACACTTTTAGCAATTTTTTTAAAACTTTTTTTAATTATTAAAATTATTAAAATATTCAAATTAACTATTAAAAAATGCCCATAATTTTTTTTCGCAAGATGGAACTTAGAGTTCTGTCCGATCATTTTTTATTTATTTTTTCTATATTATAGCATTTCACCACTACAGCAAACGTACGTTTGCTATAGGTACAATATACATTTTGCTATTTTTTAGCAATCACGACTGTGGATGCTCAGGGGTGTTTGATTTATTGTAAATGTAGCAGTTGAATGTAAATGTTTCCATCAAGTTTGGTTAGAGGTGACATGATTGAAGTAAATAAATTTCCAAAACATCCTTTGAAGCCAGTAGTTACGGTTACCAATATGTATCATCATAATCGCATCTCTACTACTATAATGGGAAAAGGCCTTTCTCCATAATCCAATCCGTGCAGCGCACGTGCAGGTAAATTTTTTTTCCCTTTTCATTCCCCTAATTTCCCCCCACGTGCACAGCACGTGTATAATACTAGTCTATATAATAAAACACAAAGAAAGCTATCAAGTGGCTCACATTTAAATTAAAGGCCCAGATCTAACCTTACAAAACACATTTTTCCTCCCAAAATCAAAATTTTCTTCCCAAAACTTAAAAACTTATTACTTTATTACTATCTCTCTCTTCTTTCTTCACTTTTTCATATTTCTCTCTTTCTCTCTCTCTCTAATCTTTTCTTTATTTACTTAGAAATTTAGATTTTAAGATTCTAGGTTTGTAAAATTTTCAAAACTTTTATGCTTTTTTTTATTGCACATGTTATATTGAACATAGCAAATATCTCTTCAACAGTTAAATTTAATCATTTTCTACCATTAAAGTTCTAAGAAGTTAAAATTATTTTTCAACATATACTAATAGAAACATGAATTTTTATTTACAACTAATTATTGTCATTCTATTCAAACTTGAACTACATAATTATTGTTTTACTGTTTACAGGGCTTTTCATGTGTTGTATCATTTCAAAGACGTGCCGTAGGCACGTGCCCACGGACAAATCTAGTATATACATATAACAGGTGGCCATTCACACTAACACACTTCAAGTTGGATGCACTAATTTTAACTACAGGTGAAATGTTGAATTAGAGAAATTAGTTGCAAATTTATCTTAAATTGATTACTAATAGTTCATATATTGTATCATCTTAATTATCAAGGTTTGTCATTTCTTGTACAGATGTTTGGTTTATTGCATATGTGTGTCTGCAACTCATCTACATCGACCTCCAAAATCCTACCGACGACGGCATCGTCCCTAATCTCCGAAGAAAGCAAGACTCAGGAAAGCGCAACAGGCGAGAGGAGAGTCATTCAGGCAACGATCACGCCGATGCCATTAATGGCAGATTTCGAAAGTAGATTCAACAACAGTATCTTGATGAGAGCTCAAACAGGCAACCCCAATGCAAAGGATATAATGGAGCTCCTAGAGGCTGCGCTGGTGTCCGATCCTACGCCGACGTAGGTAGTGCAAGAACTCTCAGTTAACACCTTCTTCGTCCACTGCAGCGACGAAGACGTGGCGGCAGAGGTGATTAGGATGAAGGGACTAGAAGGGAAAGATTCTCAAGGAATGGAGTTCTTCGTCACCTTCAAGCACTGGTCTCGCGAGTTCGGAGCGCTAAAGGCAGACGGTCTACCAGCGGTTTGGATAAGGCTTTACAACTTGCCGTATCATTGTTGGGTCCGCTCAGGATTTCATAACCTTATTCGAAGCTTCGGCATGCTCATCGAGATCGATAGAAGAACCCTCAACCACTCTTGTAGAAAGTTCGTTCGTTTGCATATCAGAGTCGAAAACATGGCTGATATTGCGTCCAAGATCATCACCGACTTCAAAAATTTAGTATACAAGGTGAAGGTCATAGTCGAAGTGAAAAAGAGTGTTTCGTTTCAAGGAATGGCGATAGAGGAAGATGTGGATCTTGACGGGGGAGATGCAGAGCGTGAGGTAGAAGACACAGGGCATCCATTGGATGCGAGATCGATGATTCATAGCCGTCTATCTCCTGATCTGATCAAAACTCAATCCTGACCATTCACAGCTTCAAGCGCTAGAGAGGAGCGCCAGATTCAAAGTTCGAAATTAGGAGGGACCCACACGAAAGAAACAAAATGAAAGAGCTAAGGAAACGTGAACTCACCCCTTCTGCAGCGATAGGTGTGGGTATAGTGATGGGCGACGTGATAGGGGGTACGAGGTACTGTGGGATACTGAAAAAAGACAACGGTGTGGGTCTCGAGGTGAGCAACGAATTTTTTGATGTACCGGATAGAGTCTGACGACTCCAGCCATTTCAAACAATTAAATTAATAAAAAGGACAAGTACAAAGAAAGTTTTATGAGCTGTAAAACCCCAGACCCAAAATACAAATCAGCTGAGAATAAAGAGCCTCAATACAGCCTAATAGAGAGGCAAAACAAGTGCCAAAGCACACACAAGGAAAGCAACCAGATGGCTCTCCCGAATAAACGCTCTCCTGGTAGAGTGGGGGGAAGGTCGAACCCGCCAGTGGAAAGAAAAACAAGCGACCAAACCCGATAACCTAGCAGGACCCGAAAGTTGCACAACGGGAAGAGGTTGCTGAAAGGAGCTTGAAGGGTGCGCTGGAGAGGTTGCTGAAGGAGCTTGGAAGGTGCGCTGAAACCACTAGACGGGCATACCGCACTGATGATGCCCAAAGAGGAGCTGACACAATCCTAACACACACAACATCAGGACTAAGCAGCCGAGAAACAACCAAGGAAGCATCACCTAGGCCAAACGGGACACTGGACACATCCCGAGCCAGAGCTGAGAAACAAAGCCAGGCAAACAACACCAACACCCAAACACAGCAGGGGAGGGCAGAAAGTCTGCACAGCCAGCGAAAGGGAAGGGGAAGCAGTAAAGCCCACACCCTAGCAAAGGCACGCCGTCTCTGGCCATACCCGGCCACCCAAACCACAGAATCAAACGGCAAAACAGGATAGAAATCGCGATAACAAACATAAAGCACAGAAAAGCTAAAAAAGAAAAACAAACAGAATCAGCCAACACAGATGCAACATCACCATATAACAAACCGACCCAAGGGGGAGCAACAGCGGTGCCTCCAACCATAAAAAGTCAAAACAGATGCGAAACTAAGTCGCTGACTACAGAAGTCAAAGCCACATCCGGCAAACCAAACAAAAGAAAACAGCCAAAGGAGGGTTAGAGAGAGAAGAGCATGAACGAAAAACTACTTACACAGCTGAGAATTATCCCAGTAAAAAAGCAAAACACAAAAGAGGCAAAAGAGAACGTGCCCAAAAGAAAGAAGCCAACATCAGCGTCAAACCTGCGCAGAAAAAGAAGGTTACCATAATGAAGAAAAAGCAGCTAAGACAAAGCGTTAAGATTGGTAAGGCAATTAATGGAGTCATCTAATCTATGACAGAAGAGGGCCTCTCTGTCCTCAAGCTTTAACCTGGAAGACCAGAAATTAAACAGAAAAAGAAATTCTTCTATTAAAAATGCAATGGAAGAAGCGCACTTTTTGAACAGTCTCTTGTTTCTTTCCAACCATAACACCTAATGATGATTTGAATCGAAAGGTTCCACGCTAAGCGATACTTAGAATTCGTGGGCGGAGAAAGCCAAACGGACAATAAGTTGGAAGGGACGAAAGGGATTTCCCAAGCGAGAACACAAATTTTCCACAACAGGGCGCTGAAAGAGCAACCCACGAAAAGGTGGTTAACATCTTCCGAACAAACCGAGCATAGGGGACATAGCTGTCCCCAAGCTAAGTTCCTCTTGTTCAGAACTTCCACAGTGAGCAATCTGTTGTGAAACGCTGGCCAGGAGGTAATCTTGACCTTAAGTGAAGCGCAAGAATTCCAAATGAAATGAGCGAAAGGAGAGTTGATACCCCAAAAGTTGAGAAAGTTGTAAAACGATCTAACCGAGAATATCCCGGCTGAGTTCCAACACCAAGCGATGCCTTCCCTCGACCGCCACTTGAAATTATTCAGTGAAGCAAGGAGCTCGTTAAAAGCGGAAGTCAGAAAAGGAGACAGAACTTCCGAAAAGGGAATGATCCAATGCTTGACAGAGTTAACCGTGGTGAAAGAATCTGCCACAGAGGCAGAAGGGTTGGCGGCCAATCGGAAAAGCAACGGGTAGGCTGAAGAAAGCTTAGTGTTACTGATCCATAGATCAGTCCAAAATCTGGTCTTGGAGCCATCGAAACAGATGCGGGTGATGCCACACTGGAAAGCAGCGGCCGCTTTCCACACCCCTTTCCAAAATGAGGAGGCGTTACGACTAACAGAGGGGGGGGGGGGGGAATTCCCACCAATTGCTAGAGGAGTAACAATAACCCTTGATACATAGGATCCAAGGTAAGTGGTTGAGTTTTTGAAATCTCCAAAGCCATTTACCCAAGAGTGCTAAGTTATGGTTTCTGAGATTTAAAACCCCCAGCCCACCGCTGACTTTAGAGGAGCAGACAAGTTGCCAGTTGCAGAGGTGGGATCCCTGCTTAAAAAACGAAGAACCAGACCACAGAAAATTACTTCTGATTTGATCAATCCGCTTGATAACCCAGGAAGGAACGTAATAGAACGACATCATAAAGAGAGGAATAGCGGAGAGAACATAGTTGAGAAGGATCAATCTACCACCTCGGGAGAGCAATTTACCCGACCAAGCATTGAGTTTGTTTTCAATTCTATCAATTAACGGGAACCAATCAGGCTTTTGCAATTTGCCCCATCGAAGGGGAATCCCTAAATACGTGATAGGAAAGGAGGCGATGGGACAATTAAAGAAGTTGGAGACCTCAATTTGGCGGTTTGGAGAACCTCCCAGCCAAAGCATTGAAGATTTTTGAAAGTTGATCGAAAGACCTGAAGCCATTTTGAAACAGTATAAGAGGAGTTTAAGGTTACGCATGGAGGTCGGAGATGGTTTTGTGAAGATAATAGTGTCATCAGCGTATTGCAAATTAAGAACACCAGCGAAATGGTGAGAATTATCGAGCCCTTCGATAACTTGCGCTTCGCAAGCATTGCGAAGAAGTTTACTGAAAACGTCTGCGACAAGTGAGAAGAGAAGGGAGGATACAGGATCCCCTTGTCGTAGACCACATTTGATTTTGAACTTGTAACCTTCCGATCCATTGATAATGATCGAAGATGTGCCCGAGAACAAGCTGGATTTAAATTCATCTAATCCATTTCGGACCGAAACCCCGATGATGGAGAATATCAAGAAGGAAATCCCAATTTACATTGTCGTAAGCTTTTTGGAAGTCAAGTTTGAGAAGGATACCCTCAGAACGCGTTTGATGGCAAAGGGAGATAATCTCTTGAACTGAAGCAACGCTATCAAGGATAAAGCGGTCTTTAATGAAGCCCGATTGAGCAGAGTCAATGAGGGGAGAAATGACCACGCTCAACCTCGAGGAAAGAACTTTCATGATAATTTTGAAAGTAGTATTGATCAAGCTAATAGGTCTAAAGTTGGCAACCGTGTGCACTCCAACCAATTTGGGGATGAGCACGATGTGCGCATAGTTGATACGGTCAAAGGCAAAAGAGCCCAGGTGAAGATCTTTAAACATATTAAGAAGATCGTCTTTAAGCCAGTGCCAGAATTTTTGGAAGAAAAAAGCAGAGAAACCGTCCGGTCCCGGTGCAGATTTGCTTTTTAAAGCGAACACAGCCGCTTGGATCTCGTCCAGGGAGAACGGGGCTTCGAGAGAAGATATGTCAATGGAATGGGTCTTGTAGAGTTGATGCCAATCAAGGCCAATAGAACGCTGTTTGCGCGTTCCAATGAGGTTTTTATAGAAAGAAAGGAAAGCTTGATGAAACTCCGAATCGGTAGATAGATCTACCCCGTTGTGACCGATTGAGGAAATCCGGTTACAACGTTGCCTATGAGAAGCGAAGTTATGGAAGAAGGCGGTATTGGCGTAACCCTCTTCAAGCCACTTGACCCTAGCTTTGAGCCCATTTAATATGGTCCTGAAGAAGGATATCCGCATATTCGAGCTCGCAAGCTCACCATTCAGAACGAAAAGAATCCAAAAGGGGGCCTTGCTCCTCCATCTTATCGATAGACACAATGGAGGAGAGAAGGATATTTTTAAGGAAGTTGGTGTTGTCTTGTCTTTCACGACACCAGATCTTGCAGCCAAACTTAATAGCATGAAGTTTGAGGAGGATGTTTCCTAGGCCGGAGGAACCGGAAACAGCAACGAGACATTCTTTCACAAGATTAAAAAAGAGTTGGTCTTGCAGCCAAAATTTTTCAAACCGGAACTTATGATGGTAAGAGAAGTTGTAATTAGAGAAAAGAGCGATAGGAACGTGATCGGAGGAGGGGTTGGGAAGGGCCTTGGAGAAGGAGTTTTGGAACAGAGAAATCCATTCTTGGGAGACGAGGAAGCGGTCGAGTTTGGCCATCAACGGGGGATGACACTGATTAGATCATGTAAAGGATCTACCATTAAGATCCAAGTCGGATAACTGGAGATCCCTGATGCAGTCGTTGAAAGAACAGGAGTGATTATTCGAGGTAGCCTGGTTCGACCTTTCTGAGGCGAACCTGGTAACATTAAAATCTCCGCATAGAAAGCAGAGACCGCAAGTGTAATTGTGTAAGGAGCGGAATTCGCTCCAAAAGAGAGGACGTCTCTCAGAAGTGGACGGGCCATAAACTGAGATAACGGAGAGGACCCTATTGTGGGTCGTCCAGAGGAGTTGGACAATAAGAAAAAAATTTAAACGGTGAACCGCAACCAGAGAGAATACCGATTCTTTGAAACTGCGGAGGATACCTCCCTTGGACCCTATCGCGTCAAGAGAAATCCACTTGGAGATGGTGGTTCCTCCTAACGATCGATAGGAGATGGAGGAGGGAGAATCCAATTTAGATTCTTGGATAGAGATGAGGTCGCAGTGGGAGAAGACAATTAAATCAAATATCGCTCTCTTTTTGACGGGACAGTTGAAGCCCCGGATATTCCAAAAGACACTAATCATTAAAAAAACGATGCTCCTTGACTCTGACACGATCTAATTGCCTAAGATCGGAGAGGATAGACGAATCCTTAGTTTCGATGAGGAAACCCAAATCCTGGGCTAGGGACGCCAACTCAGACTCCGACAGAGAGTCGAACTGAGAGAGAAAAATGGATCCTAATAGATCAACCTGAGGAGGAGGGGTCATTGGAGAAATGCAATCCGACGCATCTAACGCTAGCTACATGGAAGCAAAGGAGGGAGATGATCGGGGGGATAACGGTTTTTTTGCCATCAGACGAGCACTAGACCTGATGATACGATTAGAACGACTGCGGAGCGAAGATAACTTGTGGGCTGGAGCCCCCACAACTTTACGAGAAAAGTTGCGAGAAGAAGCCTCAACAGAGAAAGACCCGAGAGGGGGAGAAGAGAGAGGGTAGATAGGGAGGGAGGGAAGGCCCAAGGCCTTCGGCGAAGAAATATTTATTAAAGAAACGAGGGAGGAAGGTAACCCAGAGGTCCGAGCTTTCAAAAAACCCTGAGATAAAACCTCTAGGTCTGGGGATAAAGAAAGATGAATGGGGACACTTTTCGAATTGGAGTGAATGGGGACACTTTTCTAAAGATGAATAGGTGAGCAACGAATTGGGGTTAGCGAAAGATGAATGGGGACACTTTTCGAAAGAGGAAATTGAGGAGTCGGTCAAAACAACACTGTTGGCGCTTATAAAAAATAAACGCCCAGCTGTCGTTAATGATGGGCCCAAGCCCATGGACCAAATGATCAAAGGAGATATACTTTGCATTAGGAAAGCCTAGGGGTTAGACTTGCAAATACATTCCAACAACGACACTCCAGTTGTTGAGCCAGAGTCTAACATCCTTCAGAAGGCAGAAACACTGCAACAGTCCATCGAACCAGACTCTCGTGCTGGGATTATTGGAGCTATAGATGGTATGCGAGAGGACAATATAATCTCAGAAATAGAAATAGAGTACGAAGACAGAGATGTCAGAGGAAGTGTAGGAAGCAACAACAGCAAGAAATTCACGGAATATCAAAGAAAAGGAAAGCGACAGGTGGAGAAAGGTGGGTATCTGGACTCTACTCAAGAGGAGCTTACCCATAAGATGTTCAAAGCTACGGAGTTTAGAGACGACAGGGGGAGGTACTCCTATCTCTGATTTTCAGTAATTAATTCCTTAAACGATGATTCGCTTATTTATTTTGCTAGTCTTTACGGTCTAGCTATGGGTTCTAATAGGGTCGAACAATTAGAAAATGTAGCTTTCATCATACAGGAATCTAGAGTTGTCATCACCTAGGCTCGCAGGTGGTGTGTAAAAGTAGAGGGTAGGTGCCAATCATAGTTTTTATGGGTTACATATTTTGGAATGTTAGAGGGATGAGGCAAAAAACCAAAAAAAGATTGATTAGTATAACATTGAATAAAATTCGCCCTGGTATTTGCGGGTTGCAAGAAACTAGAATTGATTGTCCTTCACCTGAAGAATTTAGATGTCTTAGAGGGGCGGAAAATTTTGACTGGAAATTTAAGCCTGCGGTCGGATTCTCGGGAGGCTTTGCGGTCGGGGCGGACATGACACTGTTCGAGATAATAGAAGACTTTATAGGAATTTTTACAGTATCGATTAGACTAAGAAGGAGATGCGACGACTGGTTACAGGTGGTCACTATGGTGTACAGTCCATACGACTCAAGACGACGCACAGAACTTTGGAAGGAATTAAGGGACATTAGGAATAAATGGGATGGGCCATGGGTGGTAGGCGAAGATTTCAACATCACTAGATATCAAGACAAGCATCGGGGGAGTGGTTACAGCTGTAGTGAGCAAGAGTCGTTCAATACCACTATAGATGATCTGGAACTGTTGGAATTAAAGATGACTGATTGAAAATTCACATGGTCAAACATGCAACGGAATCCTACTCTGGCTAAGTTAGATAGAGTGTTGGTATCCAATGAGTGGGAGGATGCGTTTCCGCTAGCTAAAGTGAAGTCCACAACGCGATTCACCTCCGATCACTTACCCTTGATCATAGAGTTTGGACAGGATAACAGATGGAAGTACTTCACCTTTAGATTTGAGAAAGTCTGGATGACCAATAATGATACTCGTCAAGTTATCGCCGAATCTTGGTCTCAGTGCACCAGAGAAACGTCTGCAGTTGGAATCTGGGTAGAAAAGACTAGGCGACTTCGTAGGAGGTTAAAAGGGTGGTCAAGACAGAAGAGGGGAGACGTACATCTAAGAAGAGAAACATTAGGCATCAGGCTGCACGAGCTAGAAACTATGCAAGAGGATAGGGACTTGCTAGTATCAGAAAAAGACGAAATGGCTAATAGTAGACTCAAGCAACAACATATAGGGGCTATGGAGGAGCTGTATTAGAAGCAACGATCAAGAATACAATGGCTTAGGGAAGGGGATGCAAACACAAAATACTTTCATAAGGTAGTGAACGGTAGTATAAGACAAAACCATATTATGGGACCATTTGTGAACGGTATCTGGACAGAGAATGAGGTGCTAATCAGAGAGCATTTAGACAAGAAGTACCACAAGTTATTGGGAAGAAGAACAAATGTTAGATGCAATCTCTCTACGGACATGTGGAGCTCCTCTAAAATAGATGGAAGCGAGGGTATAGAGCAAAGATTCACGAAAGATGAGATTAACGAAGCAATCAAGAAACTTGGTCAGGACAAGGCTCCAGGTCCAGATGGGCTGCCTATCTTCTTCTACAAACTTTATTGGCAAATTATTAAGGTAGACTTAGTGAACATCTTTAACGAGCTATATGACGGTAGCGCACACTTGGACAAGCTAAACTATGCATCCAACACCCTAGTACCTGAGAAACGAGAAGTACTCATAGATGAGGACTTCAGACCAATTAGTCTACTAAACGGATCGTTCAAAATTATCACGAAAGTGTTGGCACAAAGACTTGCACCTCACTTAAACGATGTGGTGGCGCCTTCGCAGAGCGATTTTATTTGCGGAAGAGATATTAGGGAAAGCATAGGTTTAGTCCACGAGATAGTGTACAGGGGCTACAAAGCTAAAATGGACAGATTCCTTCTGAAACTTGATTTTCAAACGACATACGATTCGGTGCATTGGGAGTTCTTGGATGAGGCACTAGAGCTCAAAGGATTTGGACCGAGATGGCGATAGTGGATTAATAAGTGTGTCCAAGGAGAGAAATCGTTCATACAGGTAAATGGATGGCAAGGGAAAGAAATCAGATGCAAGAGAGGACTCAGGAAAGGGGATCCTTTATCATCGCTTCTATTCGCCATCATCGCAGATGGTCTGTCAGAAATGATAAGGAGGGCACAAGAACATAATGTCATCAGTGGGATTGAGATCAAAGGAATTGTGCAGCCAATGGCGATCCTACAATATGCGGATGACACGATATTGTTTGGGAGGGCAAAAGTCGAAGAAGTCGTAGCTATTATGGCAGCTTTGGAATGTTTCCAAGGGTGGTCGGGTATGAAGGTAAACCTAAGCAAGACCAGCGTCATTCTGATAAGCGACCACTTAACACTATCTCCGAACTACATCAAGGACATTTTAGGTTGCGAGATGAGCGAATTTCCGATCAAGTACCTCGGTACACCAATCAGGCCAGGGACTCTCTTAAGAGTGGACTGGATGTCACTTATCGAAAAGATTGCTAAGAAACTGGCAGGGTGGAAGAGCCGTTTCCTTTTTTTAAGGGGGGAAGGATCGCATTGCTAAATTCGGTATTGAGTGCCATTCTGCTATATTTGATGTCTATATATGAACTACCAAAGTGGGTGATCAACAAGATAGATAAGCTCAGAAGAAGGTTCTTGGTGGAAAGGAACTGTGGAGGGCAATAAAGGGTTTCATCTGGTCAGGTGGGGCAGAGTGTGCAAAAGGAAAGAATTCGGTGGGCTGGGTATTCTTAACCTACACGATATGAACTGAGCTCTGCTGATTAAGTGGTGGTGGAAGATCTATAAAAGATGCAAAGGCTGGTGGTGCCATTCGTTCGATCTATTCCGAAAGAGGAGAAAATACAGATTTGGAGGACGAAGTGCATTTGGAAAGGTTTCGCTACTTTGGAAAGGAGCGACGAAGCAGGGGGACGTGTTCAACACTAACACTAGGTGCATGATTGAAAATGGGAAGAACACCAGATTTTGGAAAGATAAGTGGTGCGGAAACAGGACACTAATAAACCTTTTCCCGCAAGCGACGGAGTCAACAACTAACATGGACTCTTTAGTGGCAGATGTATGGAAGAAGGGGAAACTAAGACTGATAGTTTCTAACAGGCTGACCCCCGAGAGTATTACCCAGTTTGAAGAACTAAATAGGTTCATCCAAGCAGAGGGGGGCAATCGAGCAACGAGGCAGACGAAAGATGGTGAAATCTAGATGAATCAAAATCTTTTTCCGTCTCTTAAATGTATAAATGGCTCAACGATGGAGGTCTTAGATGTAAAGAAGAAACAATCATCTGGGGGGCGCAGGTTCCTCTAAAGGTTAGAGTGTTCTGCTGGCTAGTATACAACGACGCTATATTGTTCAAAGTAAACCTTAGGAAAAGAAAGATGCAAATTGATGCAAAGTGTGAAGGTTGCTTAGGACCAGAAGAAGACGTCACACACATATTTTTTATGTGTCCAAAGGCTAGATTAACCTGGGAAGTAGTTGGTAGGGGGTTCGGATGTGAGGAGAGTCCCAGGTCATCTATAGACGTTTGGGGGGTAATAAGGGACAATCACGTCAGGATAGAGGATAAGCGGACTTGGGATATAGCAGTAGCGGCAACATTGCGGAACCTATGACTAGACCGAAATGATTTATGCTTCCGCAATATTTTACATAGATTTTCAATCTCAATGTATAAAATTTTCCTTCTCATTCATGACTGGGCAGGTAATGTGGAGGCTAGAAAGAAGATGAAGAGGAACGAAGGGGAATAAAAGTAGAAGTCAGCGTGAAGAAGGACGTCTAGCAGCCAATTCGGGATGTCGAGGTTTGAGTGCTTTTGGTTTATTATGTATTAGCTTTGTCACTTGAGTGCTTTTGGTTTATTATGTATTAGCTTTGTCACTGATGTATGGCATTTCTCTATTATGTTAGAGGTAGTATTAGTGGAGCTATATGCTCCTGCTTTTGGTGATGTTATTTGTATTACTCTGTTTCGTTAAACTTTCATTAATGAAACGATGACTGCAGTCATCTTCTTATCAAAAAAAAAAAAAAAAAAAAAACCCTCATCTACATCAATTTTGGTCACATTTGGCATGTTATACCAAAAGAAATTTCTATCATGAGAACGAGAATAATTGATGCAGATGAGTTGCAGACTACTACCTACGGAATAATCAAACATCTTCACAAGAAATGAAATGACACACCTCTACAATTATAATTAATCATTAAGATGATAGGCCGTGAAGGTCGGTTTGTGTCAGTCATATTTGTCTGATGGGGTAGACGAGTAGACGACTGCAACCACTATTGCTGATGTGGGTGGCGATCCATGGGCTACTCCTTCCATACCAAGATAGGGTCTCTTCTTATTGTTTATTTTTCCAAATAGGATAACTCGACATGTTACTCATGTTGATAAAAATTAACACATGTTATATCTCTAGGTAGCTGAAAGAGAATGAAGGAGAAGATAGCAATGTGCAACAACATCGAGAATTCCCGTTGACTGAAGAATGGATTGATGAGATATATCTAATGCTAGTTATCAGTATTTTGTTGAAGACAACCAAATTTGATGAATGCTTTGGCTATAATCATTACGAGAAACTTCTTTAAATGTTATGTTCATTAGGTGTTTTATTTTTCCGTAGGTTGCTATAAAGTGTTAAATAATAATGAGAAAAGGATTAAAGAGAAATTATGGTTATGGTTTAATATTCCTACTGTTTGAGATATTATACTCTTGAGTATTGGAATAATCTCAAGTATTACCACAAGAACATAATATATGAAATTAGACTGAGTTTTGGGTACTGAGCTTTATGCCTACTCAACTCAGTCCAACAACTAACAAATAACACGTGCTTTGCACGTGTTAACCGATAGAACATTATACACAATAATATTCTATTATATTAAGAACTAGGTTTACCTGCGGACACGTGCCTACGGCACGTCTTCTGAACGATGCAATATATGAAAAACACTGTAAACAGGAAAATATATGCAAACCTATTTGACTAACAAATCATATAGGTCAATATTTATATGCAATACCATCTGGTTAGTGACTAAATGATAAGTTATAAAAAATAATTAGAATGTCGTAAAATAATTACATACTAAAACAATTAAGGCTGGTTTGGTTGGTTGTAAAAAAAATGAAAAGAGGAAAAAACACTGTAGCGAAAGCAATTCCTTGGATTTGATTTCTTAAAAGTAGCTTTGGTTGAATATAGGTTTACTATAGCAATAATTAAATGTTAGATTTGTTTTGGTTGTAGTAATACTGTAGCGAAAGTAATTTAAAATACTTTTTTATTTTTTATTTTACATGAAATTAATCCAAAATTAGGGATTAATTAATTTTGTTTAAGCTTAATTCCTAATGTTTTGGATGAGTTAATTAAGCTTAATTAGATTGAAACTAATTAACTTTTAATCCCTAAATTTTAATTAATGAAGAAAAGACTAATTAAAGCACAACAATTAAAACTTTTTTTAATTAAGATTATTGTGATTTTAATTAGTATTTTCTTAATTAATTAAAAGTAGGGATTAAAGATTAATTAATTTCAAAACCCAAAGAAATATCAACTATTTCACATAACATAAAGTATAAATCTGAATGTGCCTACTGTAGCTACAGTAACGGACGGAAAAATATCTTTTGTGAGTATAAATCTAGACTGTTGATTTCCTTCCAATTGAAGAAGAGCCACTTGATAGCTTTCTTTTGAATTGCCTTGTGTTTTTTTATATAGACTAGATTTGCTCGTGGCCACGTGCTTATGGCACGTCTTCAGAACGATACAGCATATGAAAAGTCTTGTAAACAGTAAATCAACAATTATGTAGCTGAAGTTTGAATAGTATGACAATAATTAGTTGTAAATAAAAGTCCATGTTTCCATTAGTATATTGTGAAAATAATTATAAATTGGGGTATAAAAGTCCATGTTTCTATATATATATATATATATATATATATAGGGAAAGCTTCGGACTCCTCTAATGCACAGGCGTGTGCACTAGGCCTTCGGGCGTTCATATCGACGATCCGAACCGTTCACATTGATCTACACATCTAAATTAGTCTAAATATGTAAAATCAAATCATTTGAAATTCATTTACCCATCCATTGAAGTGTTACAAAATTGTATGGCTGAAAATCATTGTTTTTTACAGTCACATGATGGATAGGTAAATGAATTTCAAATGATTTGATTTTACATATTTAGACTAATTTAGATGTGTAGATCAATGTGAACGGTTCAGATCGTCGATATGAATGCCCGAAGGCCTAGTGTTCACGCGGTGAGCACTAGAGTAGTGCTCAACCAAAGCTTTCCCTATATATAAATATGTAAAATCAAATTATTTGAAATTCATTTGCCCATCCATCATGTGACTATAAAAACAATAATTTTCAGCCATACAATTTTGTAACACTTCAATGAATAGGCAAATAAATTTCAAATGATTTGATTTTACATATTTAGACTAATTTAGATGTGTAGATCAATGTGAACGGTTCGGATTTTCGATATGAATGCCCGAAGGCCTAGTGTTCACGCGGTGAGCACTAGAGTAGTGCTCAACCGAAGCTTTTCCTATATATATATATATATATATATATATATATATATATATATATAGAGAGAGAGAGAGAGAGAGAGAGAGAGAGAGAGAGAGAGAGAGAGAAATAATTAAATAAATGAATGAGTTGTTTTGGGGGATTTGAATTTGAGTTTAGGGTGAAAAATGTGTTTTGAGAGGTTAGATATGGGCCTTTAATTTTGGAGGGATTGAAGGAGAGCCACTTGATAGCTGTCTTTGTGTTTTATTATATAGATATACCTATATATCCAACATAAAGAACTTCTTGTTTTATTTCCATTCAGTAGTTAATGACTTTTTCATTGGAAAAAACTTATTTCTAATCCTGTCTAAGTTGCTTAATTCAAACCTTATTTTGGTATTTGTTTTACGGGTTATATTTATCCTTCTTTTGTTTATTTAATTATTATATGAATTACTATTTGCTTCATGAGCAATCCAGCCAAAATAATTTCAAGATTCGCTGAAGCTGCCAGTGAACACCTTGTTAGGATTTGTGGACTCAGACACATAAAGTAAGATTTGAAGTTAAAAGAAGAAGGCACGAGTAGACAGCAGCAAAGTAAGAAAAGCAACAACAACAATCGACTATCATGCTTGACAGTCAACCGACATCCATATTGCAGTCGGTCGTCAGGGGGGGCAGTCCCCTACTCTCTAGTTTGGCGAGACTTCTTTACAGTCGACCGCGTCGGGCAGCCGAATACAGTTTGGGTTGCGGATTTAGATCCAATTGAGATATATTTGTGTTTATCTTTTAGGATTTACTTGTGAGCTATAAATATATGTAAATCATTATGTTTTAGGTGTACATAACTGAAGCAACTTTAAAAGAGATCTTATGCCGAGTGCTACCAAAGGTGAAGGAGATATTGGAGAGAAATATCTTTGTATTTTTATATATTTCTTGAGTAAAAAGTATTGGTTATCTCTACATATCGTTTTGTTCTTGTGTTTGTAAGATCTTGCATTTATTGTAGATCTTGTTATTGGTGCATCTAGGTCTTATGAGTGTTCTTGGGCACTACAAGTGGTATCAGAGCTTAGGGTTTTAAGATGGCCGATAGCAAGTCGAAAGTCGAGAGATTCGATGAGAGTGATTTTGCGATATGGAAGATTCAGATAGTGACGTATCTCTGTCAGAAAGAGCTAGATGGTCCGTTGTTTGATGAGAAGTCGAAAGGTGCAGATAAGGATGCAAAGATCTTAGCAGAGTGAAATCCTTTGGATAAGAAGACGCTTGGGGCAATTCAGTTAGCACTGAGTAGGAAAGTGGTATTTCACATCTCGGAGGCGAAAACCACAAAGGAGACTATAGAGATTCTTACGGATATGTGTGATAAACTATCGGCATCTAATCAAATTATTCACTTAAAGAAATTAGTTAACATAAAGTTGGGAGAAAGGGTTTCAGTAGAGGAACATGTGAACGATTTCTGTTTGGTGTACAACCAGTTGGCAGGTTTAAGGTTAAAGTTTTTAGAAAGAGCACACTCATTGTTTCTTCTCTCTACTCTACCCAACAGTTATCGTATGGTGAAACAAACTATTGTAGGGGCTATGATAGATTCGACGACTCTGCAAGATATTCTGAGAAGCATCATGTGCGAGGAGGTGAGAAGGAAGAGAAATGAAGAGTTTTCATCATCTTCTAGCTATACTGCACTTTCAGTTGAGAGATATGAAAGATCAAAGGAAAGTCGAAGAAGAAAAAATCAGAGAAGTGAGTCCAAGAGTGGGTCTGAAGATAACGACGATGGTGATGGACCTGAGTATTGGAATTGCAACAAGTGGTGTCACATTATGCGTAGTTGTAAGGATCTTATGAAGAAGAAAGCAAGAACAGACAGTGCAAGAAGATGTGGTGGCCAAGGAAAAAATGCTTGAAGAGTTATATACTTGTCAGCAAGGGCGGAGTTGGACACGCGAGATTGGTGCATATATTCAAGTGCTTATGTTCATTGCAGTTCGATGAGGGAGGTGTTTGAGGAATACAAAGAGGGTTCTTTCAGGAGCAGTGATCTTGGATAACGATCAGTTGTGCCCTGTGATTGGAATTGGAATTGTTCACCTCAAAGCCGCTGATAGTAAGACTATTGTCTTGCCAAAGATGAAACATGTCCCAAACTTGAGAGAAAATCTTATCTCGATAAGAAGGCTAGACAAAAAGGGTTTGTCGACTACACATGGTAGTGGGGAGTGGTATATAACTATAGGTTCTAAAGTGTTAACAAGAGAAAAGCATGAGGGATCATTGTATTTGCTACGAGACGAGGTGTGGCCTTCTACTATAGTTTGACTCATAGCCGGAATCGAGATGTAGGTTGTGTGAGGTACAACCGGGGTCTAAGAGTTGTGGGCGGATGTAGAGGTTGCAAATTTAGTGGGAGTTGATGCTAATGGTGAGAAGGATCCTAGAAGAGAGCAAGACGTTGTTGCTGTGAGGGTTTTTTGTGATATGACAGAAACTTCGAGCTATTGTGATGTTGAGAGCATTGATAACGATATGCGGGGAGATGTCGATGAGTATGGCCGAGTTGGTCACAATGGGTTGTGAGTGATGTTTTGCAGTCTGCAGATATTGTGGAGGTGGCGTCCACAGAGGTTTCGAGTGCAGATGGCACATTGTCCTGGAGAGGTTTTGAACCATGTCCGGTTAGCAGAGATTCTGCGAATTGGAGAGTCTTGTGATACGAAATCCGACAAGGTTGAAAGGGAGAAGTGTTTCTCGTTATTCATGTCCTATGTGTTATATGGTGAGGTACGTCCTCCATGAGTCTATGAGGGGTGTTTGTGCCTTCCACGTGGTGGAGGGGCGTGAGGTTCTCTTCATGAAAGTGGGGGGTCCTTGTTCTTATATGAGAAGTGGGAGACTGGCACAAATAATGCAAGAAAAAAGATACAAGTGTTTTGGAGATTGTGTTAATTAGTAGTTGTGGACTCAAACACACAAAACAAAAGATTTGAAGTTAGAAAAAGAAGGCACATGTAGACAGCAGCAACAACAAGAGAAGTAGCAGCAATAGTCGACTGTCATGCTTGACAGTCGACCAACATCCATTTGGAAGTCTTCCGCCATGAGGGCAGTCAATTGCCCCTACTTTCTGGTTTGGAGAGACTTTATTACAGTCGACCGCATCGGGTGGCTGAATTCAATATGGGATGCGAGTTTGGATCTAATTGGGCGGTATTTGTGTTTATCTTTTAGGGTTTACTTGAGGGCTATAAATATAGATGTAAATCCTAGGGTTTAGGTGTACATAACTGAAACAACTTCAAGAGGGATCTTATGTCGAGTGCTCCCAAAGGTGAGGGAGAGATTAAAGTGAGATCTCTTTGTATCTTTGCATATTTTTTGAGTAATAAATATTGATTATCATTTGTATATCGTTTTGTTATTGTGTATGTAAGATCGTGTTTTTGTGGTAGATCTTATTATTGGTACATCTAGGTCTTGTGGACATTCTTGAACATTTACACACTTGCAAGTGTACTTATAGTTGCTATTGGTTGGAACTAGATGCTTAACTTTTGAAGGAACTAACAGTCACAATTCAATACCGCGGCTTTCAAAATCCATATAACGTTTTAGTATTGTAAATCGAGTTACCGATTAATCTAAGCTAAGCACACTTTTTGAAATTTGGAACTTTTTTGTATGTGGAGGCTAAAATAAAAAATACATTAAGAAATTGATAAATTTCAGAAAATAATTTGTATCCTTTCAGGACTTTTATTTTTACAAAATAATTAATTTGAATATATGCTTAGCCCAAAATCATTTTCAAATCTAGCATAAGTAGGAAGAAAATTTTGTGGACTATGAAATTTAGTCGTGATTTTAACTAAATGAAATTTCTTGTTAGATATAGTTCATGATGTAAGAAAATCAACTTTCCTCACACACCAATGACTGATAATTAACACCTATCATAAAAATCTTACAGTTATCTTCTTATTTTTTGCATTTATTAACAGGTGTAATAAGATCAATCATTGGAAATCCATAAAAGCATGTAACAATGAGATATAGGGAAGAATAATATAAGAATCACATGGATATTTATGATTAGATAGAAATGAGTATGGTGTTGCTGCTTATTTTGGTGTGAGAACAAATAGATAATGAGTTTATATTTGGTAGGAAACTACTAAAGATCTAACATTTGATCATCGTCGTAAAAAATTGTTAGAGCTCTTGAGATTGCATCTGGATCGTTGATTGGACACCTTGATCGAAATCCTACGGTTGCTGATGCGGCCGATGGACCTTAAAAAGCCTGAACCACTGGGGCTACGCTCAAGTCAGAACCAGAGAAAGAAAGTGAGTTTGAGAGATAAATTGCTAATTATATTCTGACTGAGGAGGGGGGGAGGGTATATTCTGACTGAAGAGGGGGGAGGGTATTTATATGTCTGACAAATAGCTAGGAAATTGATATGAATCCATTAGATTGATATGAATCCCTTATCTCCTATTGATTCTCCCCCTTAAGAGATAAGACACTCTTATCTGGGGATAAGAGATTTGACTTACAGCCCTCATGGGTGGGGTGTCTCTCCTAGTGGGCCTAGTCATTTTTAATGGGCTTGAGAGCAGTCCATGTCTTGTATATGAGCCTGAAGAAAATACATAGCTGCTAAAGAGGTCCATTATGACTAATCTGTCTGTAGAAGCATTAAGATCTATGTCGGAATTGTATGGCCCGGATTTGCTGTGATTTTTACCATTATCATAAGCCCACACTTTGGAAGACAGTTTTCTTGGCTTTGTGGAAGTAGTTTGCCTTATTTCAGAGTTTTTGGGGTACAATCATAACTTTCATGGACGATTGGAGATATCTGAAACTGATCAAAAGCTTCTAAATGGGACAAATATTTCCCTGGATTTTTCCAATTTTTTTAGAATTTTCCATAATTTTTCAGATTTTAAATAAAATTTCCCCAATTTAAAATTACTTTTTCAAATTTTAATTAAGTATTCCATTTTAATTATTTTTTAGAAAATTTTAATTAACTTTCTAAATTTAATAATTATTTTTGGAATTTTTTTAAATAAATTTTCTAATTTTAATTGAATTTTAGTGATTTTTATTGATTTATCTGACCCAGCATGCTTCTTGAAGCGATTGGCGCATAGATCACGACTTGGCTTGCCCTTGGATGGGTTTGAGCGGCTGTGACGTGAAGGCAGTGGAGAGAGGGTGATGTGGCTTAATCTGCTGCATAGATCTCGCGTCAACTCATTGATCTGAATGATCAAGCGGTTGAAACTCGAAGCAGAGTGGTAGGAATGAAGGAAGCAACATGGCTTGATCTCAAGCGTCCATCTCGAGAGGGCTTGTTGATTTGAAAGATTTGACGGATTCCATTCATTGTAAGAACCCCTTAGCTCGATCGACCATTTCACCGAGCTACTGTTCATCTTCTTTCGATTTCTTGTGCTTGGGCAACCTAGGTGTTGGGCAAGCTCGGCGGGCTTGTTTTGGTCAAGTTAGCTCTTCGTCGATCTTGAATTTGGCATGCTGCGTCGCCAACATGAGCGAGGAGCTCGGCGAAGGAGCTCAGTGAAGGAGCTCGGCGTCGTGGAGCTTGGCGACTTGGCGACTTGATGAACTCTTCAAAGTAGCTCACTGAGCTAGGGAGGTGGCGAGTAGGACTTCTGGTTTTTGGAGCTTGAAGTTGGGTTTTAGGCCAACCTTCGAAGCTTTTGTTCTTCTTCGAAGCGGGTTCTGGTTGTTGTCTCCGAGCTTTGCAGAGTTGGTTGTCTTTGGGAGCTCGGATGTCGGGTTCAAAGTTGGGTTTGATTGCATTTATTTTGGTTGCTGGTTTAAGTTGAGCTCAGTTGTCAACTTCGAAGCTTTTTATCGACTTCCTCCTCCTGTCCATCTGCGAACTCTTTAGTGGAGCTTGGGTTGGAGTTGGTGTCAAGTAAGAAGCTCTTTGACCACCTTCTCGAGCTTGGGTTCGAGTTGGAGCTATGTTGAGCTCGAGGTTTGGAGTTGGGTTCGATCGACTTTGGGTTAGCTTGTATTGGGCCAAAGCTTGAAGTTGGAGTTCTGCCAAGTCTGGAGTTTGGCCAAGCTTGACATCGGGTTCAAGTAGTCGTGTTCATAACTTGATCATCTCCTGGTTTAAAGCTCCTGTTGGGTTTGTGAGTAATCTTTCGAACCTTGATGTTGGTTTGGTTCAATCCATCTTTGAGGCTCTGTTGTGGGGTTTTTGGATAGGTGTGGTGGTTACTTCTTGATGTATGCACGGAATTATATATGTATGTATATACATGTGTATATATGTATACATATACCAAAGCTCACTTTATAACCTTAGGCTTTAAACCAACGAATAATATCTTTTTTGGAGAACATATCTTCTTGTGCTTGTCAACTTGTTCTTTCGAGTTTTGGTTTGGAGATTTCTTGAATTTCTGCCCATCAACTGTTTGTTGAACGGTCTACCTCATCGAATTGCTCTTTTATCGATCAAACGTTGTGTTATTCACTTATTTTGTAGATCAAGCATTTTGTTGTTGGACATGTATTTCGTTGGATCTTGTGTATGTAGTTGATCTAGAAGAGCTGCTGCAAGACCAGAGTTCGAAAGGCAGTCGGACTGCAGACTTGCTGTTAGATCCCAACAAGTTTATTGAGGCAACTCTGGACGGATTTAAACGTTTGAACTTGTTGTTTGATCCCAATAATTTTGGGGTGACAACTCTAAAACGAAGTTGAACATTGAACTTGTTGTTTGCACCCATCAAGTTTATAGAGACAACTATGAGACGGAGTCGGGCGTTTTAACTTATTGTTTGTTCCCAACTAGTTTGTAGAGGCAACTAAAACATAGTTGAACATTGAATTTGTTGTTTGCGCCCATCAAATTTATAATGACAACTATAAGACGGAGTCGGGCGTTTGAACTTATTGTTTGTTCCCAACTAGTTTGTACAGGCAACTTTAGTATGAAGTTGACATTGAACTTGTAACGCCCCGAATCCCAAATACACTGAATTCGAGATGTTCTACAGGATCTTTTCACTTTCTTTAGTACAATTTTACAGGGAAATTAAAACTTTTCATCATACATCAGAGATTACATCATAATTACATCTTTCTTTTGCACAGCGGAAGTAAATTTTACAACATTTGAAATAAAGTACAACAGCATGATACAATCTTTAAGCATCCATCCTCTTTTAATCTTTAACAAGTCATTTACCTGCATGTAAGACTGTGGGTACGTCAGTTTATTCAACTGACGAACATTATACACGGCCATCCTCTCTATGCCGGAAATAGTATAACTTAACATTTCATATTTAGCAAACACAAACTTGTCACATTCAAACTAAAGGGACTACCCTATTGATGTCGTGTTGTGATTGTGCACTTAGTCCTTAATGCAGTTAATTATGTTACATGACACTAATGCACACTTGTTCGGATTCTATGCATCCCATACTACATAGGTCCGAGGGCAAGTCCTTATTCGTTCTTCATCTTTATAGGGTTCAATCCCCCGTTATGTCTTAAACTACTACTGTAACTACGGTAGTGTCTTAGATGTCCTATGATCTATGAGCCCATGTCCAGGCAGCCTGGAGGGGAATCCCACGCACTGTCACGACGCATCGAGCAGGCAACCTATGGACAATTCAGCCTCCGCCATGGAACAATGGCACCACCCATAGCCACTCGAACATCCCACGAGCGTCGCCAACGGGACGATAATTCCGGAGTAGCGCCCACGCCATGTCTTGACGCATCAAGCAGGCAGCCTGTGGATCGCTCTCACACCGCTATCCGATGGCCCCCATACTCATGTTTTTCTTCTACTTTCATCACCTCTTCGCTATGTACTAGTCCTTAGTTTTATAAAAAAAATCATGAACAAAATAATCTCTAGAGTTAGCCTCTCCATCAACCGGACTTATTCATTTGTTTCATCGTGACCAACCTTGGTCTAATTTCATCTCAATTCATTTTTTCTCAATGCTGGGGAGACTTAGCTACTCTATTTCAAATTTCATTTCACAATCTTTATCTCATAACAATTTCCATGTCAAATTCTCAAATTCACATGCATGTTCTCTTTCAATTCATGATTACACTTTGTTCATAAGTCCATAATGAATACAAAAAATTCATATCTATAACCAACAATTTCTTTTTCTTTCATCAACATGATTCCTAAGTCTCATAATCATACATGAACCCATGCAACTTCATAATATCACTACATAACATTCACACTTCATATTTGCACAATATTTACAAGTGAGAATTTATCATATCACACAACAAAGTTCTTTTTGCCAATTGCTTTCTAATAAATCCATTTCAATTTATCTTTATAAACTAAAAATTTTCATAAGTATGTGTCTTAGAACCATAGCTTTAATTATACCATTTGTTCACAAATTACATTATATTTTCTTCAAATAATACCCAACTCAATCCCATGAAATTCCTTGTATTTTTATGAAAATTACCATATTTTTCTCACTTTTTTTTTGGACATCACAATCTCACAAAAAAATATTTTTTATAAAGTGCTAAAGGGAGGAATCGAACCCAGCACGGTAGAGAAAGAGCCCAGAGCACCCGCCAACAGGCCAACATGTGCTAGTGGTATAGGAGGAGTCAACTAAGTGTATATGGTTCGGTTACAGATTGTATATATTAATACTCCTTTGGTAAAAAAAAAAAAAAAAGTGGTGAACACAGGATTCGAACCGCACCGCTCGGAGAAGCGAACCGCAGTCGACGACCGCCTGAGCCACTGGCTCGGGTTGTCAAGTACCCAACCGAGAGTCTATACATGCTATTTTCGTACAGTAAAAAATATAACTCGATGTTCATATAACCATAGTTTCTTATTGCTTTGGTAAAATTTACTGAAAACTTCCAGATTAGTTTTCACTCAAACCAGTAATATAAAAATAATTTTTGTACTATAAAAATATATTTCTTTCCATAAATCAATGAGTTACTCATTAAGTCTATTATTTCTTTTATTTTCGACATTGAAATAAACAATTAGCCTTCTAATCCCCTTTTCTTTCACAATTCTCTTATAATAATTCACTGTTATTAATCTATATTCACACCACACACATCTTTGGATTTTTCCATACTCATATTAACAAGAGGATTTATTTAGCACATGAATAGGTAAAACTCAAAATACTAATTTTGGGTAGTTCTATTTTGATGACAACAAGCAATTTCATTGGTTCATTTATGTCACAAAATATACCACTACTCTTGAATTAACATATTTACAACTCAAACATTCAAGCAAACTCCCTATTCAAATTTCAAAGTGTGTCATTTCCTTAGTCAATTTCGTGTTTCAACCATTCAATTAACAAACAATTTAATGGAGATTTTCACACATCAAACTAGCCATATTCCACCATCATTCGATTAAACTAATCATCATAGAAAGTTCTACATATAATTAATTTCATGCTAGAATTACACACACAAATTAATCACATCATTTCAATCCATTCATATACTAACTTTTCAATTAAAGTGGGCTCTTATTAGTATTTTTCATGTATAGTGTTGACAATAAAACTAGCATGGATCCTACATTAGAAATATAAAATGTTTTACCCACCTTAAATGGAGAGAAACACAAAAAGCAACAAGTCCTTGTAGATGAAAGCACCTCCTCCAAGCCAAAGCACTCAAGCTCCAAGCCTCCAAACCAATGCCGAATGCTTCTCCTTGCACCAACCGAAAGCTTCCCCTCCTTAGTGATGCCGGCCACTCCAAGCACAAAAGCCCACACAACTCTCTATCTTTATATCTCACACAATCACTACAATACTATAACTTGGAAATTATACTTTGCATATCAAAATTAGCCATGAGAGGGGGGGGGGGGGTATTTATACAAAAAAATGAGGGGAATGGAGGGCCAAGATTGCTTGGGTAGTTGTTGGATGAAGGGCTTAGATCAAAGTAGGAGTTAGGAAAACTACCCACTCCTAAGAAACCACCACCATGTTCTCCACACCCAAAATCAAAAATCCCTCCAAAAAGAATGATACCCGGCCTCCCATAATGAGTGTGCATTGCACGTGTACGTGTAGTGCACGTGCATGCAACTAGGCCAAATTTGTACCTTCTTAAATTTGTATAAAAATAATTTAGTGAAAAAAAAGTCTTCTACATGACAAGTTTAATTAAAATAAGTTCATTCATGGGCTTTCTTCGTGGGCCAAAACTAGTTTATAAAAACAAATAAAATAAAATACTTTTGGGCTTTTTAAAAAAAAAGGGCTTTTTACTAAATTAAAATAAGGCTTTAAAGAAAGGCTTTTTGTACTAAAATAATTTGAGAAAATATTTAAATATACACATCATGATAAAATAATCCAAACAAAATATTGCACGTGCACACTACGTGCAAAAATAAATAATTTTTTATTAATTGAAAAATCAGGGTATTACAGAACTCGTCATTTGCACTCAAAAATTTAATAGAGGCAACTCTGAGACGGGGTTAAAGATGAAACTTGCTGTTTGATCCCAACAAGTTTTGCAGAGACAAGTCTTGGACGGAGTTGTAAGTTTGAACTTGCCATTCGTGCCAAGCAAGTTAATAGAGGAAACTCTCGGACGAAGTTGATGTTGAACCTGTCGTTTGTGCTCGGCAAGTGAGTAGAAGCAATTCTAGGACAAAATTGATGTAGAGCTTGTTGTTTGCTCCCAACAAGTCTATAGAGGCAACTCTCCGACGGAGTTTATGTTGAACCTGCCATTTGTGCCCAGCAAGCGAGTAGAGGCAACTCTAGGATGGAGTTGGACGTTGAGCTTATTGTTTGCACCCAACAAGCTTGTTAGAGGCAACTCTGAGACAGAGTTAAATGTTTGGCTTGCTATTTGTACCCAACAAGTTTGCAGAGGCAACTCTGAGATAAAGTTGGACGTTTGAACTTACCATTTGCGCCCAACAAGTTTGTAGAGGCAAATCTAGGCTGGTGTTGAATGTTGAACCTGCCGTTTGCACCCTGTAAGTGAGTAGAGGTAACTCTAGGGTAGAGTTGGATGTTGAGCTTATTGTTTGCGCCCAACAAGCTTGTTAGAGGCAACTCTAAAAAAAAGTTGAACGTTTGGCTTGTTGATTGTGCTTAACAAGTTTGTAAAGGTAACTATGTGTAATACCCCAGATTTTTAAATAATAATTTTATGATTAATAAATGAATTAAAATGATTTTTGGTGATTTAATAAATATTTTTCTGAAATTTACCTTTTTTACACATGCATTACACGTGCAAATATTTTTTTGAGAAGTTCAAAGTCAGAAACTATTTTGGGGAAACCTATTAATTATTATTAGATATTATTTGTGAATTTTCTTTATTTTTCTGATAATTATTTGACCTATTTACAAATATTACAAAAAGATGAACTTTTGTGCAAAATTACCACTTTGAGTGAAAACTCTAGATTTTTGAATTTTTGGGTTGAGCATGATGCCTAGTCAACTCAGAGGTAAAAAGTTTACTTTTTGTTTTAATAAATTTGGTTTATTTTGCATATTTTGATAAAGAATGGTCTTTTTGCAAAATTGCTACTTAGAGGCCAAAAAGTACAATTTCGTTTTTTTTAGTTTTACAAAAGTGCCGGCCAGATCTGGAGGGTTGGTTTTGTTTTTAAATACAAATTGAATTGGTTTTATTTAATTTTCAAGTATAAGAATTTATATATGTAAAGATATATTTAAAAGAGATATTTTGCAAATCTATTCACAAACCCTAGATACTCTATTTCCGACCTATTAAAGGTGAGGTGCAGCCGTCTTTTCGCTGCACAACACAAAGGGATTTCTTTATTATTATTTTTTTGGAGTTTCAAAGCGAGAATGTTGGTTTTCTTGCGAAATGAGAGATTTTCTTATTTTCTTTATTATCTTCGGTTGATTCTTCAATAAGGTGAGTGACATATGTTTGATTTTCTTTGTTCTAAGCATGTTGTATGTGATGATTTGCCTATTAGAAAGCATGTTAGGGATTGGTATGAAGACATGAATTTTGATGAGTAGATGAACTAAAAGATTGAATCCTTTCATGAAACTATGCTATGGATGCCTAAGATTTTATATAGACGATTTGAAATTTGTTAAGAACCTAATAGAAATCATGAGTATGATCTTTTTCCTTCATATACTTACAGTTTTGATTGTTGTATTGAGATTTATATGATTAATATTGCTTAAAGTGAACAAAAATTGAATCTTTACTGTGTGTATAGTATATATGCTCTGTTTTGATAATTTGATGAACTATAACTTGGTTAAACACTTGTTGTATTCACATATATTCATGAGTAAACAATTGTAATCAGTGGTGAATGTATATAACAAGTTATGGGAGGAGTTTTGAATCAAAAGATCAAGTTTTTAAGTCAAATTTGAGTAGTTGATTTTTGGGTCTGATTGTATGCTGACCAAAAATTGGATTTTGGTAATTTTGTGAAATCTCGAATGAATCTGGGTTGTTTAGTACTGTGATGGTTTTGAAATTCATACTACACATATATACAATGGGCTTCTTGATATTACTGATGCAAACATACACTTACTTACACTTATATATATATACACATATATATTATTTGAAGAATTGTCAAAAGTTGATGTTTTGTGAAGTTTTCAATTGGATTTGAGTGGTTTTGGTGCTAAGATTGTTTGAACATTTTACTGACTTTAATTGATGAAATTTCGGGGCTTTAATTGATGCAATTATACACTTGCACACCTACATCTATATATGCATTGTTTTTGAAGATTTTGATCAAATTTGCTCTTATATGATCTTAATGTGATTTTGCTTAATGTGATTTTGATATATTTTGTAAACTCCTATATGTTGTACAAGTCGTATTTTGGCATCTCAGGAAAATTATTTTTGATTTCATAAAGTTAATTAATGTATCAGCTGAAAACGTGCACAACTTTTCAACCCTGGCTGTTTAACAGCTAGCGGTCGACTGCCATTCTATATTGTTGGGAATTTCAAAAGGGACGGTCGACCGCCGTGATTTTGCACTGTTTTGGCCGTTTTGTTGAGTTTTTCTTCGTTTCTTTAAACGGTTATTTCCTCGATATTATGGATTATTGATGTACTGTTTTAGATGATGTTTTACTACAAATTTCAATATTTTATAGAAAGTTATATTTTGTTTATAATGGAATTTAAATTACATTCCTATGACATTATAAAGAGAGATATTCGTAGTTTTCGAAGGAATTGATGTTTTTGTAATATTCTACGACTTCAAAATATGATTTTCTGTTATTTAATGGATTTAATATTTTATTTGAATTCTGAAATTTTATGAGTACATTATATAGATTTGGATTTTTGTTTATTTAAGAAGTTTTCTTCGTATAATTGTTTTGATGATGGATTTGTGAGTTTTATTGAAAGCTTTGATATTGATGGTTGAGCTATGAGTCTTTAGAGATTGAGTGGGGCCCTAACTACCGGCCGTTGAGATTTTGGTTATTGTTCAGTTGAGTTAAGCCCGGTAAGGTATACCAACTGTAAGAGATTCGCAATCTATTAAATAACTAATTAACTTAACAAGATAAGGACATGCACTAGATGGTGAGATGATGAAATGAGACCAAACGTGGGTTATGGACTTCAGGATGATCCAAGGAGTGAGATATTCCTCAGTATTCCGGGACGATGAACATAAGGGCCACAGAGTGATCTGCGGAGTAGGATTGATCTAAATTATTCCGAGGACGAGAGCGACGCTCATGGGATGTTTGTGCAATGAGGGTTCTGGGATGACATGCGGAGTGAGGCAATCCCCAGTTTTTCGGGATGATGGACGTAAGGGCCACAGAATGATCTACAGAGTGGGATTGGCCTCCAGTGTTCCAAAGGCGAGAACGGATACTTGCAAAATGTCTATATTTCGTAGTAGTCATCGTAGTAGGATTAGTTGCATAGCGACGGATTAAACTCTATCAAGTGGAGAATGATAAGGGCTTGCACCGGACCTATGTAGAGTGGGATGCATACAGTCCGACAAGTATGCATTAGAGAGTCAGCATATAGCATTGGTATTTTCTTGACTTGGTTTTATGCATGTTGTTTCTTATTTTTCTACACTTGACACTTAGTCTAGTTTCACTTGATGTTTTCCTGGTTTATTTATTGTTATTTCTTTTTCCATTCGTTACTACTGTTAATACATGTTGTTTATGACTCTATACCTTATGTTTTATTTATGTTGCATTTATTTTATGTCATTCATATCGTTATGGCTGACCCCTGTAGTTTTTGGGGTTAGAATTATCTCTAGCCTCATGTTTTACAGGTAGGTACCTATAGCATTGGGATTTGGATGCATGTGCTAAATTGATGTTATATCTTATGTAAATTGTAAATGATTATGTTGTAAAAGAAAGAATTTGTAATTCAAGGTGTTTGTTTTCCGCTGTGCTTTGTAAAGAATTAATGTAATAAAAGTTGAAAATTTTTATCTGTGTTTTGGCTATGTTTACTATTACAATTTAGATTGATGCTGGGAATTGTGCCATGCATTTCTGAGATATTATATTGAAAAATTGGGGCGCCACACTCTGAGATGGAGTTAGACGTTTGAACTTACCGTTTACGCCCATCAAGTTTGTAGAGAAAATTCTAGGTCAATGTTGGATGTTGAACCTGCCGTTTGCACCGGGTAAGTGAGTAGAGGCAACTTTAGGACGGAGTTGATGTAGAGCTTGATGTTTGCACCCAACAAACTTGTATAGTCAACCTTTTGATGGATTTGAAAGTTTGAACTTCTCGTTTCTGCCCAGCAAGTTTGGAGATACAACTCTTAGACGGAGTTGGTCGTAGAGCTTGTTGTTTGATCCCAGCAAGTTTGGAGAGACAACTCTGAGACGGAGTTGGGTGTTTAAACTTGTTGTTTGCGCCCAACAAGTTTGTAGAGGTAGTCTTAGAACGGAGCTGTTGTTGAACTCGCCTTTTGCGCCCTGCAAGTTTGGGGAGACAACTCTGAGACAGAGTTGGTCGTAGAGGTTGTTGTTTGATCTCAACAAGTTTGGAGAGACAACTCTAAGATGGAGTTGGACGTTTAAGCTAGTTGTTTGATCCCGACAAGTTTTGCAGATGCAACTTTGGGCCAGTGTTGGATGCCGAACCTATATCATGAAGGTAAGGGGTTGTTGGAAGAACTCGAGCTAAAAAAGGGCATTGAACTTTTTATTTGTAGTTAACGAGTTGTTGACAGAGCTCGAGCGAAGTGTAGGGCGTTGGACTCGTTGTATGGAGCTAACGAGTTGTTGAAGTAGCTCAAGCGGTGAGCAAGATAATGAACTCGAGCGAACGAGCTGTTGACGGAGCTTGAGCGTAGAGCAAGGCATTGAACTCGTTTGGAGTTAACGAGCTGCTGACGGAGCTCGAGCAAAGTATAGGGTGTTGGACTCGTTGTATAGAGCTAAAGAGTTATTAAAAGAGTTCAAACGGTGAGCAAGATAGTGAACTCGTTGTTTGGAGCTAACGAGCTATTGAGGGAGCTCGAGCGTAGTGCAAGGCATTGAACTCGTTGTTTGGAGTTAACAAGCTATTGACGGAGCTCGAGCGGAGGATAGTGAACTCGCTGTTTGGAGTTACCGAGTTGTTGATGGGGCTTGAGCAAAGAGCAGGACGTTGAACTCGTTGTATGAAGTCAACAAATTGCTGATGGAGTCTGAGCCAAGAGGAAGGTATTGAACTCGTTGTTTAGAGCTAACGAGTTGATGATGGGGTGCAAGCGAAGAGTATGACGTTGAACTCATTGTTGATGTTGAGCAAGGTGTCGAACTCGTTGTTTGGAGTCAACAAGTTTGCTAATGGAGCTGAAGCGGTGAGCAAGGCATCAAACTCGTTGTTTGGAGTCAACAGGTAGTTGACAGAGCTTGAGCGGAGAGAGAGGCATCGAACTCATTGTATGGAGCTAACGAGTAGTTGACGGAGCTCGCATGAAGAGCAAGGAATTGAACTCGTCATATGTGGCTAATGTAACCCCCGTTCCCGTAAATACTTACTTTCCAAATATTTTCAGTATTTTAATCATTTATAAATTTATTTTGTGTTAAATTCGTTTTGAAATTTTCTATTTAAATATTTTCCAATCAAAATTTTTATTATTTCGAGTAATGGTGTATTTTAAACTAGTTTTATAATCTTAATTGATCGGTTAATTGTATTTGAGCCCAAATCATGTATATTATTATTATTAGAGTATTTTAATAAAGTTGTTAAACCCAAATATTATTTTATTGTATGGTTTTATTATTATTATGATTATAATTACTAATTGTTATTTCTTGATTTCTTTAATTAAAAATTTATCTATCGAATTATTTTATTTTTATACCCGATCTGATTTTCTTGGCGAGTTCCATTTTATTTTAAGCCCAATTCTTATTATTTCAATTGTGTTAATTAATTATTTAATTGGGTTGAAATTTTCGTTCATGAACTATTTTTCTCTTTTATTGGGTTATCTATCATGTGGATTTCATTTATTTGAATTGTGGGTATTTTTATTTGAACCATGTTGATCTTGATCTATCTCCTAATTAAACCCTAAAACCCAATTCCATTTGTTCTTGACCCAAATCTGCTTTTACTAGACCCTAAACCATTAACCCAGTACCCTAATTGTACCCTATAAATGCAACTCTACTGCTAACCCTAATTTTTGCACACAAATAGAAACTTAGCCGCCTATTCTCTCTCCTCAAGTTTCTCTTTCCCCTCTCCCCAAACTGAACCCAAAATCCCCTACTGTTCATCTCTTCCACCCTCTCCCCCAACCAGCTCCGACCACCCCATCTCCGGCGACCATCCCCCTCAGTCGCCGTCCTCCCGTTGACCGCTCCCCGACGCCTCCCTTCGACACCCATCTGCTCCTTTCCTGACCTCGTCCTCCTAATTCCCCCTATTTCCACCATTAACAAGCTTCAAACCCTAAACCTATCAACCCCAAATCCCGATCTCCCCATTCGCCGTTGCCACCCATGTGCGACGCTGCTCGACCGCGTAGCTACCTCCCGCCGTCGGTGTTGCCACCCCTGGCTGTGCTGTTCTCTCTCCCTCGTTGCTGCAGTTGCTGGTTGCCTCTTTGTTGCTGCCTTTTGCTTTGGGTTCTTTGTACGTAGTTTATACGTGCTATTATTGGGGATTGTGCTAGTACGTGAGTTCGTTGCTTCGGGATTCTTATCCGGTTATTCTTGGTATTCGTTTTCACCGATTAACAGGCAAGTCACCGTCCACTTGAATTGTTACTTGTATCAAATTCAAGTTTTATTGAAATTCCTGTAAGTAGATCTCTTTGTTATCGTATTGCCCTTTGTTATCCCTTTCGTTGGGTTTATTGTGGGTTTACACGAGCTAACCCCAATATTCTTGACATCGTGTCACTTTGACTCCAAAGTTTGGATCTTTAATGAATGCATGTAGAATTGTTAATAGGGTTATTCATACAAGTCACAACACAAATAATTTATTGTAGAGACATTGGTTAGGTTGTATGTCGTTTGATGATTGATTGATGTTGGACTTGTATATGTGTGTATTCTAAATTTTTATTTATCATGTTTGAACACCTATCATGCTAGTTACACAATTTATTGACTATGGAATCAAAACCCATCATGTTTAATTAATTTATGCCCAAGAAAAATACCCTAAGAACTGTATAAGCTTGCTGACCTAAACTTTGATTGCTATTTTCGAACCAGTAAATGACCTTAAAATAAAATATTTTCTGAATATGAAATGTAGCCCCAAATATGTAGTTGCCAATAACATCCAGAATTTTCGAATTCCGAATTTTGTAGCAAAACTTATCCCCATTTTACTGCAGCTGTGTTTTTACATTCCAGATTTTCAGATTCTCGTAACTTTCATGTTTAAACGGTAAAAAGGTTGATCAAATGATAGAATTCTGCTATGAAAATTTCCAGATTGATGTTTGCCATTTTTAGGAGTCTAGATTATATTTTTACTGATTTTAATGTTGAGTTTTTGCTGATTCAAAAATTAAGTCAAATTTCTGCCTGAACATAAAACCTGAAAAGAAACATGTGTTTGACCTAGCTACTGTTGTCAGAATTTGAACTTTAAGTATGCGTTGGAACCGTATGGAAGTCTAGTTTCCAGATTTTCTAACGGATTCAACTTTTGATTCCTGAGTCAGCAGGAAACTGCACTTTTGTACAGACTGCGCATGCTGTTCAGAATTTTAGATACTACTTTTTAATGGATTAATAATTCCTATGTTGTATTATGGCATGAGTTAATGAATGTATGTTGCATTACATGATCCCAATGAGCTATTGTCCCTATTTTAACCGTCCTATCCATGTTATCAACTTGTTGCTGCCCTATTAATACTATTGTTCACCGAAATGTTCATTAATTGCATATTGTATGGTTGCATTGATAAATAATTAATAAGTCGAGGTTTAAGGGATTGATTAGAGTAGTTGATGATATGGGGACTGTACTCGGATGGTGTCCGGTGTTTATACCGTTATCGGCATCGTGTAAGAAATTACACATGTCCAGTGTTATTACCGTTATCGGCATCATACCCTATACATGAACTATAAAATCTACCACTGTAGTCTAAACGAAATTGATTGTATGCATCGAACCTGTGGTACGGCACACATGGGATACAGTAGTACGTGCATTAGTTAGGAGTTAAAATGAATAATAGACATAAGGATTGACATATCACCAACATTGCATATTGTTCATTATTGTTCCTATTTGTATCCAATATTGTTTAGGTGATAATGATATTAACCGTTGATTACCGTTACCGAATATTGATTGACTGTTACACCGTTGCATTGATTAACACGTTATTGATTATTATCATCGTGTCATGTTATTGATTCCTATTGATCCATTGTTTTATTGTTATAACGTTACTCCATTGTTCCCTGCTTTCTCTACTTGCTGTTCATGACTTACTCTAAGGACAATTATTTTTCTCTTTTTAGATGAAATATTTACAGGTAATAAAGGAGAATTACCTGCTGGAGTTGGAGAACGAATATTTTGAAGATTTCTGCTTTTAATTTGCTTATTGCTTTAAATGACTTAATGTATTGAGACTTGTATTTATTTTTGGACTGGATTATTATTGTTTTGGGGCTTATATCCCGAATTTTATTATTATTTCCAGATATTGGATTATTATTATGATTGTATTTGGATATTATATTGTCTCATTCCAAGTATTATTTGTTCATGAGATTATTATTATTGCCTGTGTATTTGTTCTGTATTGATTATATTGTTAAGTTGATCGATTAAATAGCTTATGGGTGACGTTAGTCATTCGCTGTGTTTTTGTCATGTACTTGTATTCCGTATTTTTTGAAAGCGGGACGTGATAGCTAATGAGTGGTTGATGGAGCCTGAGCGGAGAGCAAGGCATCAGACTCGTTGTTTGGAGTCAATGGATTGTTGATGGAACTCGAGCGGTGAGCAAAGCGTCAAACTCGTTGTTGGAGTCAACAGGTAGCTGACGAAGCTTGAGCGAAGAGCGAGGCATCAAACTTGTTGTATGAAGCTAACGAGTTGTTGACGGAGCTCGTGTGAAGAGCAAGGCATTGAACTCGTCGTATAGGGCTAACGAGTGGTTGTGGAGACTGTGCGGAGAGCAAGGCATCCAACTTGTTGTTTGAAGTGAACGAGTTGCCGATGGAGCTCGATCGGAGTGAAAGGCTTTGAACTCATTGAACGGAGTCAACGAGTTGTTGATGGAAAACGTGTGAAGAGCAAAGTGTTAAACTCGTTGTATGGAGCTAGCGAGTAGCACTGTCACATTTACTCGATATCCGGACCCAACCCGGACCCGACATTGGACCGAAACCGACCCGATCTATATGGGTTCGGGTTCGGGTTCGGGTCCGGGTCCGGGTCCGGGTCCTAAAATATGACCCGATGCACTTTCGAGTCCTGGTCCGGGTCCGCTCAAAATAGAGCCGACCCGAACCATGATCTGGACCCGGGCCATGATCCGGACCCGGACCCGGACCCGGACCTGAACCCACTAAAAAATATCCCCAAAAAATATGGAATTTGAATAATAAGGTTATAGGGATATACATGTAAATAGTAATTGTTGAAGATAGATGTGTAAATTTAATATTTATTCATGTACTTAAGTGCAAAAATTGTTGGAACTGTAGGGCATCGGGTGCAAAAATACTTAAGTGCAAATATTTATTTCCCACTACCGGACCCGACGGGTAGATTTTTTTAACTAGGATCCGGACCAGGACCCGGACCCGGTTCTCGCAAGTCCGAGTCCGGGTCTAACTTTTGGACCCGTGAGGTATCAAGTTCGGGTTCGGGTAGTTGAGGACCCGACCCGATAGGACCCGATAGAAGCTCTACTAGCGAGTTGTTGATGGAGCTCGTGTGAAGAGCAGAGCATTGAACTCATTGTTTGGAGTCAATGAATTGCTGATGGAGTTTTAGTGGTGCATGAAGCGCCAAACTCATTTTGTGGATTAAATGAGTTGTGGGTGTTCTGAATCTTCTTAATATTGAAGTGAAGTCATTTGTGTTAGTTTAGCATTGATGTGATTCCATTCTATTCTTTGCTGATAGGTAGTCGTGTACACTAAATGAGGTCTTCGGGATGCTGAGCTCGTTCTCTTTTGCAATGCGCTGCGCTTGACAAAGTTGGGACATGTCCGTTTGCACGGCACATCATACGGGATGGAGTTGGAGCTTGCTCTGGTGAAGGTGGTAGGAAAGACTTGGAGCTTGCCCGTCTAAAGAATGCTTGTCTTGAATTTTATCGTCAAGAGTTTCGGCGGCCCTCAATTGTGTAGCCGGAAGGACGACTTGTAGGATAACTTTTTGTATAGTGTTCGCAGAACTTTTGCAGCAATGCTTAGGCAAGAAACGTACACTCATTGTAGTTCTGTAGTTGTAACAAGACTTGTTGTTTGTGAAATAAGAAAAATTTTACATGCATGTGCCTTGTCATGTGATTTGTCGTCCTTGGGGGTTGGCTAGTGGTGGGAGCTGCTCTTGGGGAGAGTTAGACTCTGTATATGCCATTTTGTATTAGACTCTGTATATGCCATTTTGTACTTATCTAGTTGTAGGAGCAACTTTGGGAAAGAGTTGGACTCCGAACTTGCTGTATGGGTCCGCCAACAAATTGTGAGAGTTACTTCGATTGGAGAGTTAAACTCTGAAACTTACCTTTTTGTAGGTTTGTTGGAGTAACTGCGATCCACAATTATGGACCTCTAATCTGTCTTTAAGGAATTTTAACTAGTTTCAGGAACAGGTCGAATGGCGAGTTGAGCTCTGAACGTGCTTGATTGCAGGTTGCTAAAGCAACTCTGAGCCATGGGTTGGATTTCGAACTTGTTAGTTTAGGGATTTAACAGGTTGCAGGAGTAGACCGAATGGCGATATGAGCTCCGAACGTGCTTGATTGCAGGTTGCTAAAGCAATTTCGAGCCATGGGTATGGACTTCGAACGTCGTGGTGTTAACGAGTTGCAGGCAGATCGAATGACACGTTGAGTTTTGAACGTTCTTTATTGCAAGTTGCTAAAGCAATACCGAGGCACGGGTATGGACACCAAACTGGTCATATAAGGAGCTTCTAATGATTTTTTGTGCTTTTAGGAGTAATCTTGGTATTTAATTCTTTGTATGCATTTGTGGAGTTGTACAATAATTTTGTAAAATTTAATACTAAATTTTATTTAAAAATAAAACTAAGTGGCTGCTCTAGTGGCTTGCCTTTATTACATATAGTGATTGGTAGCGAAAGCGGTCTTTATTAAAAAATAAAACTAAACGACTGCTCTAGTGGCTGACCTTTATTAGAAAATATTGAAAATATATAGTGGAGGGAGGCGTTAAGCACCCTTGTTGAAGTTCATGAGGTGTTCATCTTTCCAAGTCCCTGCTGATATCTCCGTGACCCCCGGGTCTTCAAGTTGATGAGCCACTAGGCGAACAACTTGGTAGACCTTGTCTAGACTTGTCTGTTTTGGAGCGAGCCTACCCTTGTTTTCCAGAGAGAATGGGATATCTTCATATTCACTGATGTGTTTAGGCAGGACTATTTCTTTCCATTGAATGAGCAAAGTGGCTTCGGGCGAGGGATTCAGGTCTATTACTATGTTCTGAATGGGGAAAATTTGGATCTGGTGGGAGATGACATGACATGTTTGGAAGTTATTGGCAAGATTGTCTAAGGCAGTGACTTCAAGCTTGTTTACGGTCTTGAAGTTACTGTGATGGCTTTCTTGTGGTAGCTCTATGATGTCTAGCGGGAGAACGAGCCCCCAATTGTAGCGGTGTAGCATGTTCGTGCTGTCTGTTGGCTCTACAACTTGGCCTACGCCTACTGTTGTTGGGAACTTCATCATCATGTGGTAGGTGGAAGCAACTGCATGAAAGGTCGCCATGCCCGCATGGCCAAATATTGCATTGTATGCGGCTTTGACATCTACTACCATAAAGTTCAGTGCTTCCGTTCGAGTAGTCGGGGCTTTTCCTGCTGTCACATCGAGTGTGACGATTCCTTCTATTTGAACGGGGACACCGGAGAATCCGTGAAGTGTATAGCCGACTGGCTTGAGCTGGTCCCGGGAAAGCTTGAGGCTGTTGAAAGTGTTCATGAAAAGGATGTTTACTGAGCTTCCATTGTCCACCAGGACGTGACGTACTTCATGATTCACCATGAATATGTGTATGATCAATGCGTCGCAGTGAGGTGTTCAGACACCTTCTAAGTCCTTGTCGGAGAAAGATATTAGGATCCTAGTGCTCTTGGCAGGCAGGATGTTATGTACTGAGTTGACTTCCCTTACAAATGCTTTAAGGGAGGAGTTGGAATTGCCCCTCATCGGCCCTCCGTGAATAGAGTGAAGAATGACCATGCGTTCTGAATCTTATGATTCGGAGGGCCTCTCTTGATGCTTAAATCCCATCGTGCCAAATGGGTTTCGGCATTGTTGTTTTGTTGGACAAATTGAAAGAGATGGCTCCGACGAATTAGGCCTTCAAGTTCTTCTTTGAGAGCTAAGTAGTTGTTAATGGTGTGTCCATGGTCTCTATGAAATTTGCACCACTTGTTTTTGTCTCTTCTTCTGCTAGCTGTGGACATCTTGGGGGGGGGGGCTGATTATTCTGTCATTCTCAACTTCCATGAGGATGGCTGACACACTTGGGTTGAGATGAGTGAACTTGTCGAAGCGTGGTGGTGGAGGAGGACGATGTTGACCAGTGCCGTCTTTCTGAAACATTCTAGGTCCTTCCTCGCTTGCATTCTTCCGTTTGTTCCCGAAAGGTGAATCATTACCTTAAGGATAAAGATCTTTATCGACTCTAATATACTTGTCACTCCTTTCCAGGAGCTCGGTGAAATCTTTAGGAGGCTTCTTCGTGAGGGAGACCTTCAGGTATTTATGAGTGACATTGTGGAGGAAGATGGCAGTCGCCAATGATGAGTCTAGGGAAGAGATGGACCTTACTTCAGTTGTAAAGTGCTTGACAAAGTCTTTCAGCAATTCTTCATCCTTTTGCTTTAGTTCCAACAGGGAAACACTTATTTTTTCATCCTTGTGGCTAGTAACAAAGTGCGCTATGAAGAGCTCCTCAAGTTGGTCGAAGGAGAATAATGACCCTGGATTAAAGTAGAGTACCATTCCCTTGCTGATCCTTTCAAAGTTGCGGGGATCGTTAGTCACATGAGCGCATTGGTGGCGTTATAAACAATCATGAGAGTTTTAAATCTCTCAATATGGTCAGCCGGGTCTGATTCTCCATCGTAAGATTCATCTGAAGAGCTTTTAAGTTCCTTGGAATGGATACGTCGAGGATGAATTTGCTGAAAGGAAGTCAACTGGGGCGTTAAGCTCTGCTGGAGCGGTTCCCATCATTCTTTATCTTTTACAAGCGATCTTCTACTTCTCAGATGCGACAAAGGACTTGGTCGTCCTTCCTCTTGGATCTAGTTGAGTTGTTGGATTCTTCTTCTCTTGATGCAGTAGAGTGTCAGTTTCATGAGCATCGACCCTGATCATGAGTACTTCAGATAGCTTGGAGGATGTCATGCTTGAAGTTTTCCAATTCGACCATAGTGAATGGGGCCTCTTGCTCTTTGTTTCTTTTAAGATGCTTTCAACTCTCATGAGTCAGACTTCTTTCTGCAGTGTGCCCCCTGTGAGAGGAGTATCTTGATCTCTGCCTTCGGGGAGAGTTTCTTCTCCGGTTCACTTGACGTTCTGAGCGGGAGGCCTTGGTATGGGTATGCCTCTCATCCAAACAGATCCGTAAATTGGACCCTTGTAGTCTAGCGTTGATGATTTGACAGAGTTCTTTTGATCTTGGGGACCTCGCAAGGCCATTTGTAATGTGTCGGCCCCAACTCAGACAATTTATTTATTTGTTATACAACTGCCCACTACAGGCTGCCTCTCAAAATGTGGTTAACCGATTTGGTGACTCTTGATCATAAGCAATTATATTTATTATTAATTAATCTTGCAAATCCTCTGATGTGAGACAAATCAATCCCACACCACCATCCTTTCTTGGGACCCACCTGCCATCCACGTGCAGCAGCAGCCAAAGCTCCATTTCATCTCATTAATTAAATCCACATTTCATTATTCCAACATTGCCATTCACCATTATTTCCATTATGCCATTATATATATATATATATATATATATATATATATATATATATATATATATATATATATATATATATAATACTATATTATACTAGTATTATACTTCCAAGAAATATGGGATGTTACACCACTGAATTACTGAAAAGATTATGGACTGAGATATGGTCGTGCAGAGGGCATTGTTCATGATGGCTTTGTCAAGAGCCCCCTGGTACCTCTCCGTTGATAGGAGCTTGATTAGGCAATTAGGGAGAAATTTGGTCCTCCACATATGGAGTTTGTTGACGAAAAGAGTTGGCTAGACAACTTGAGGCTGCTACTCTCTCACTTAGTCCAGGTGGCATGGCGGCAAGTCTGATCTTTGATGTAGATCTGTGTAGTTTTCTACAGACACACCATTATGTTGCTGCCTATTTTGGTGTGGGAGTAAACAAATAGTGAGTACATATTTTGAAGGAAAGTACTAAAGATCTAACATTTGATTGTCGTCGTAAAAAGTTATTAGAGTTCCTAAGATTGGATCTGGATTGTTGATTGGATACCTTGATTGAGATCAAACGGTTGCTGACACAGCGGATGAACATGCAAAAAGACTGAAACACCAGGGGTGACCCAGCAACAGTGTAACCCCCATTCCCGATAATTAGTATTTTCCGTGTATTTTCTATAATTTATTTTTTTTATAAATTTATATTGTGGTGAGTTCTTTTCTGATCATGTATTAAAGTGTATTTGAACTTATTTTCTATCTCTAATTGATCGACTATTTATTTTATTAATTTTCGGATTTTAATAAATTTGTTAAACTCAAATCCTAATTTGATGAATATCATTATTATTATTATTGTTGTTATTACTATTATCATTATTATTATTATTACTTTTATTATTATTATTATTGCTATCATTATTGATTTTCTTACTGTTATTAGTATAAATATTTGTTATTATTGTTATTATTATTTTTATTAGTATTAATATTTTTATCGTTATTGTTATTATTATAATTATTATTTTGTTTTAAGCCCGAATAGGTTCGATTTTATATGCAGTCTACTGTTTAATTTAATGCATATATGTATATATGAATATTTTTAAATACAGTATTTTTCTTTCTTGATTATTTTATTTTTGATTGAATTTGTTTATTAAATCTCCGTTCTTTTTGTCGGGCTATTCTTATTGATCCCTATTATCTCTTTTGAATTGTGAATATTTTTATTTTGAACCCGACTGATTTTGATCTATCCCTTAATTGAACCCTAAAACCCAATTTGATTTGTTCTTGACCCAAATTCACTTTTATTGGACCCTAAACCTCTAACCCAGTACCCTAATTGTACCCTATAAATACAACTCTACTGCAAACCCTAATTTTGCACACAAATCAAAACCCTAGCCGCCTAATCTCTCTCCTCTCTCCTCTTTCTCTCCCCATCAGCCAAACCCATTACCTTTCCGACCTCCTCTCTCCGGTGCCATCCCCGACGACTCCCGTCGCGTCCCCCTACCGCGCGCTACCAGCGCCGACACCACCAGGCAAACCCCCCGCAACCCCCTTTCTTCTCTCTCCTCGACATTAATGGCACCCAAACCCAATTCCTTTCCTTCTGATCATCTTCTCCGACCCCTCTTCGGCGACCCCCGTCGCCATCGCCCCTTCTGAGCACCGCCCACCTCCTCCTCGTCGGCCAGCCACCGCAGAACCCTAACTCCGGCTCCCTCTTCCTTATCCTCGACCCTTAACGGCGATCAAAACCCCAAATCCCGAGTGCCAGCGATGCCTCCAGTTGCCGCGCCACCTCGCTAGTCGTCGCCCCGTTGCCGTCGAAGCCAGTCGCCGTGCCGCCAGTCCCCCTTGCGTTGGCCATTGCTAGTATTGCTGCTGTCTTGGGTTGTTGTCTCTCTTGCTATTCAAGTTGTTGATCGTTGGGTTTTCTATTGCACGTAGATTGCACGTATTATTGGTGGGTTGAACTAGTTCGTGAGATCGTTGCTTCGGGATTCTCATCCCGTTATTCTTGGTATTCAAATTAACCGTCTAATAGGTAAGTCACCGTCCTCTTGAATTGCTAATTGTATCAAATTTAAGTGTTATTGAAATTCTTGCAAGTAGATCTCCTTGTTATCGTATTACCCTTTGTTATCTCTTTCGTTAGGTCTATTGAGGGTTTACACGAGCTAACCCCAATATTCTTGACATCGTGCCACTTTGACTCTAAAGTTTGGATCTTCCATGAATGCATATAGAATTGTTAATAGGGTTATTCATACAAGTCACAACACAAATAAATTATTGTAGAGACATTCGTTAGGTTGTATATCGTTTGATCGTTTGATAATTGATTGATGTTAGACTTGTATATGTATGTGTTCCAATTTTTAATGATCATGTTTGGACACCTATTATGCTAGTTACACAATTTATTGACTATAGAATTGATACCCTACATGTTCAATTAATTTTATTTTCAAGAAAATACCCTAAGAACTGTACATGCATGCTGACCTGAACTTTGATCGCTGTTTTCAAACCAGTAAATGGCCTTAAAATTAAATACTTTCTGAATATGAAATGTAGCCCCGAGTGTCTAGTTGCCAATAACATCCAGAATTTTCGAATTCCGAGTTTTTTAGCAAAAGATATGCCCGTTTTACTGCAGCTGTGTTTTTACATTTCAGATTTTCAGATTCTCGTACCTTTCATTTTTAAACCATAAAAAGGTTGATCAAATGATAGAATTTTGCTATGAAAATATCCAGATTGTTACTTATCATGTTTGGGAGCCTAGATTATATTTTTACTGAATTTAATATTGAGCTTTTGCTGATTCAAAAATTAAAATGACAAGATGTCGAATTTCTGCCTGAACATAAAAGCTGAAAAGAAACATGTGTTTGACCTAGCTACTGTTGTCGGAATTTGAACTTTAAATATGCGTTGGAACCGTATGGAAGTCTAGTTTCCAGATTTTCTGACGGATTCAACTTACGATTCCTGAGTCAGCGGGAAACTGTACTTTTGAACAGACTGCGCATGCTGTCCAGAATTTTGGATACTACTTTTTAATAGATTAATTATTCCTATGTTGTACTATTGCATGATTTAATGAATGTATGTTGCATTGCATGTTCCCAATGAGTTATTGTCACTATTTTAACCGTCCTATCCATGTTATCAACCTATTGTTTCCTTATTGATACTATTGTTCACTCCTTGTCTCTTAATTGCATATTGTGTTGTTGCATTGATAAATAATTAACAAGCCGGGGTTTAAGGGTTGACTTTTCGTAGTGGATAATATAGGAAATGTACTCGGAGGAGAGGCCCGTGTTTTCCTAAATAATGTTTCGGCTATTGTTTTATCGGTGATTGTGGTTATGGCCGTAACCCAATCTATCGTGTATTGTATCGTTGCCGATGACCGTACCGTACACCAAAAGGTGAGTAATATTTAATGTTGAAGAGTACATGAACTATGGAGCCACTACTAAGTCTAAACGTAACTTGTTTGCATGTAGCAACCATGTGGTAAATAGATGGGACGCATGAAGTGCTACATTTGTTAAGATTAAAATGATTAATAGACTTAAGGATCACACTACATCGACATTGCACATTGTTCCTATTGATATCGAATATTGGCTAAGTGTTACCGTTATTGATCATTGATTATTGTTATTAATATTGCATCCTTATTATAGCCATTTTATCGACTATCATGATTATTGTCCCATGTTATTAATTCCTATTGATCCATTGATTCATTGTTATACCGTTATTCCATTGTTCCCTGTTTTCTCTACTTGCTGTCCATGACTTGCTCTAAGGACAATTATTTTTCTTTTTTTAGATGAAATATTTACAGGTAATGAAGGAGATTTGCCTGCTGGGGTTGGAGAACAAACATTTTGAAGATTTCTGCTTTTAATTTGCTTATCGCTTTAAATGACTTAATATATTGAGATTTGTATTTATTTTGGATTTGATTATTATTGTTTTTGTCTTATGTCCCGAATATTGTTATTTGTTTCCAGACGTTGGATTATTATTGTATTTGGGTATTTTTATTGCTTAATTCCAAGTATTATTTTTTCATGAGATTATTATTATTGCCTGCGCATTTGTTCTGTATTGATTATATTGTTGAGTTGATCGATTAAACAGCTTATGGGTGACGTTAGTCATTCGCTGGGCTTTTGTCATGTACTCGTATTCCGTATTTTTAGGATGCGGGGCATGACAAGGTTTTTAGTAGTATCAGAGCCTAGGTTTGGATAATATATCAATCAAACGTGACTAGCGTAAGCAAGTTTGGCTTTGATTGATATATTAATCAGATTTGGGTTTATATCGGTTTGACTCAACAGTATTTGCAATGCAGAGATCACATGAACAATTAATAACCAACGATCTGGAAACTAGTCTCTTTTGATTTTTCTTTGATCCCTTCACATTCAGTTCCTTCATTTCTTGTTATCTTTTGTCCCTTCCATTCATTGATTTCTTGTTGGATATAATTTTATTCTTTTGTAACCATATTCTTTTGATTCCGGTGCAATCCTTTCATTTCTTCCTGCTTGCTTCGTCGATCGGCATCGCTTGATCTGCTACATGTCTACAGTTTGGAGCTTCACCATCAGAGTAGCGTAGCAAAAGCGTGGTGGGCCCATAACCCACAGGTCCCAAGATTCTCTTGTTGTTTCTCTTTCCTTGCATTGTTTACTCCCTTGTTTATTCATTTGCATTGCCATCATTCATTGAATCTTTATTCACATCATTCTTGATAACTTCATTCTTATCCATGTTCCCTCTTATTTTGATGTTGTCACCATTTTGTTTTTTCCTTTGAATTCCCTGTTTTGTTACCCACAATTTGGTCTCCTTTCCTTTATTCCATGTTTTGTTATTTCCCAGTTTGCTTTTGCATTATCCTTGTATTGCCTGAGCAAATATCAAGAACGAAACTTTGTTGTAAGGTGGGTAGAATTGTAACCCTCATTCTCGATAATTAGTATTTTCCGTGTATGTTCTATAAATTTTTTTTTTTTATAAACTTATATTGTGGTGAGTTCTTTTCTGATCATGTATTAAAGTGTATTTGAACTTATAATCTATCTCTAATTGATCGACTATTTATTTTATTAATTTTCGGATTTTAATAAATTTGTTAAACTCAAATCCTACTTTGATGAATATCATTATTATTATTATTATTGTTATTACTATTATCATTATTATTATTATTACTTTTATTATTATTATTATTGCTATCATTATTGATTTTCTTACTGTTATTAGTATAAATATTTGTTATTATTGTTATCATTATTTTTATTAGTATTAATATTTTTATCGTTATTGTTATTATTATAATTATTATTTTGTTTTAAGCCCGAATAGGTTCGATTTTATATGCAGTCTACTGTTTAATTTAATGTATATATGTATATATGAATATTTTTAAATACAGTATTTTTCTTTCTTGATTATTTTATTTTTGATTGAATTTGTTTATTAAATCTCCGTGCTTTTTATCGGGGTATTCTTGTTGATCCCTATTATCTCTTTTGAATTGTGAGTATTTTTATTTTGAACCCGAATGATTTTGATCTATCCCTTAATTGAACCCTAAAACCATTAATGTGTCAACAAAAGAATAACAATGCGATAAAAGAATAACATGGAAGAAGATAATTTATTGCGAAGAATGCTCCTGCTCCAATCCTAGAAGAACTGCTCACCAATGCCTCCTGGCAAATCTCCTTGTTCACCTGTAGCTGGATCAACTAGAGTGAGAAAAGAAAATGTCCTTAGAGCAAGTATGGACAGCAAGTAGTGAAAAGCAAAGAGTAATGGAATATGGAACATCAAGGAATATGAAGCAAGATCAAAGTTAAAAAGGAATAACGATATCAATAAACAATGACAAATGTGCAAGTGCCAACTTAGGTTTATTAGCATTTTGTTTTTCCTATCTAGTGCACGTACTACTGTGTCCCATAGCACAAGTTCGGTGCATGCAAAACAGTGTACGTTTTAGACATAGTGGTGGGATCTACAGAGCGTGTAATCAGTGCAATGAGATAACATGATAACATGATAACAAGTTCACGAGTATTTCTCCACCTTCCATGCCAATAGTACGAGTACACAAGAAGGGCTCTACCGAGTACATTTTCTGAGATTATCCACTACTAAGTCAACCCTTATTAACCCCAGCTTGTTTAATATTTTATTATTTCATTCATGGTAATGCAATTGTATATATAAGAGTATCAAGGCAATCATAGAGGTGCAATAAAATAATACAATGCATGATAAACTACAAATAATTGTAAATCTGAAAAGAGCAGACACAGCAGTACTAACACAGCAGTAACTCATAAACTACAACTCGGAATTCGATTATGCCAAAAGGAAAAGTAAACTAGACATCCGGGACTACAATTTATATTCAGCAAGTTTTTATTAATTCTGACTGTAACTAGGTCAACTATCCTAATCTTTACAGGTTAGCTGTTCTGGCAGCAACTTATAGTCAAAACTTTATGGGTGGAAACTATGTGTAAAATCAATATAAAGATCTACAAAAATTAGGAATGGATCCTAAGTATGTCTATTAAGTTTCTGGAGAGTTTCAAGTCATTACACTACTGTTATCATGGTATTTCAACTGAAAGTTGTGTCGGTGTTTCAATTAATTGCAATCTGGAAAATACAGACCAGCAGTGACTAAAACTGCGATATTTCACAGCTCACAGATCGGAATCAAGATCCATCAATTTTTCTAGAAACTAGATTCATTAGGTTACAATTCTCTTTTATATGGTTTTGGCTGATTCCTATTGTAACAGGGTCAAAATCTCAGTACAAAACAGAATAGGCAGCAAGACATAACAAAAGCCATCATATATGTAATATCCCGGATGGATATTATATTTATAATAATTATTATTTTTAAATTAAAATATTTTATGGAAATTTTTTGGTTTTTCTAAATAAAAAGTTATCTGGATATATATACTAATAAGTATATACAGGTATTGTATCAGTTTTGTGCACTTGTACAAAACCCTGTAAAATGCATTTTTGAGAAAATGTCTGAAAAATCCCGAGCAGGTATTTAAAATTATTATTTTATTTTTACTTTTAGAATTGAAATATTTTTGGTGGATATTACCCGCTTTTGTTAATAAACATTATCTATGGATATATGCCAGTCTGTATACTTCTATATTGTATCAAATTGGTACTGTAATCTTCCGAGCTGATAATAAAATTTATTTTATTATTATTTTCGGAATTAATTTATTTTTTCTGGATTGTGCAATTTAACAAACGGAAATTATCGGTGTGTGTGTGTGTGTGTGTGTGTGTGTGTGTGTGTGTATATATATATATATATATATATATATATATATATATATATATATATATATATATATATATATATATATACGTATGTGTATTGTACCGATTTCATACGTTTGTACAAATCATGTAGTATGTATTTTGAACAAAAATATCTTATTTTTGTCATAATTAATCAAAATTGGATGGCTAGGATTTGTTTGGAGGCTTAAACCTAGGGTTTAAGATTAATTAGAGATACATAAGAGTTTAAATGGATTTCTACTAGAAGTATCTCCTCCACCTCACCCCCTCCACCTCATCCATTTAAGGCCGGCCAAAATGACCCCAAGGGGTTATTGCAAGATTCCCTAGCACATTTGCTTTCTCCCCCTTCTCTTTTGTCCTATAAATACTCACCCCCTTCACTCTTTGTCTCATTTACAAGAGAAAAAAAAAAGGAGAGGAAAAGAAAGAGAAGAAACCCTAAGTGTTCTTCATTTGGGATTTTTCATAAGAGTTCTTCATTGAAGTTGTAGTAGAAGCTAGGAGGAAGGAGAAGGAAAGCTAGTCAGTCCTTCCTACAAGAATCAAGGTGGGGGTTCTCTACTTCTCTTTATGTGTTTCTTTCTCTCTTATTTTTGTTATATGTGAAAAAGAACCCATCTTTAGGGTTAATAATTTTTGTATGTGAGAAAGAACCCATCTTATGGTGTCTTGTTGTTGTAGGATAAAAAGAACTCATCTTTATGATGGGTGATTGTTGTATGTATGTTTCTAAATAACTTGGACTAATTCCTAAGCATATAAATGGTTGTAGGTTAAAATGAACTCATCTTTATGATGTGTTGTTGTATATGTGTGTTCTTAAATAACTTGGACTAAATTTCTAAGCATAAACAAGGTTGTAGGGATCAAAATGATCCCATGGAAGTATTGATGGTAGAACTTAAATAAATAACATAAAGATTGAGTCTTTAAGACTTGTTGTGGTTATTTTGCTAAAATAACAACTTGGACTAAATTGTATGTGTATATGAGTAGTGTGAGTCCAAGAGGACCACACGAAGAGTTTTGAATGAAGAACTTGCTAAAAACTCATAAAGGTGTAATCTTTAACCTTGTTATGATTATGTTTGTTACTATGGTTATTTTGTTGAACACAAAACTATAACTTGGACTATAACTATGTGCATATAAAGATTGGTAAGTGAGAATGTTTACACACCCATTTTGTGGTTGTAGAACTCATCTAGCCTAATAAAAGATAAGTCTTTTGTTGTATGTTGCTTTCTACTTTGTTAAGAAATCAATCTTTACTAACCCTAGTTCATAAAAAGTTGATCTTGCTGTATGTTGGAACTTGTAGGTTGAAGGAAAGTGGGTTTGTAATATGTAGGAATTTATAGATTAAATAAAAGTTGGTTTTGTAATATGTAGGAACTTGTAGATTTGATAAAGTTAGATTTTTGTAATATTTTTAAGACTTGTAATTCATAAGAGTAGTAGTCTTGTAATAGCTAGTAAAGCTCCATGCTTACGATATAGTAAGAGCCATGCTTGAGTTGCTAATTATTGTAGTAATGAAACCATGCTTGAGTTGCTAATTATTGTAGTAATGAAACCATGCTTAAGTTGTGTAGTAAAGAAACCCATTATGCTAGATTGTTGTAGTAAGAATCATGCTTAAATTGTTGTAGGTTATTCTAGTAAAGAATTCATCATGCTTAAGTTGTGTAGTAAAGAAACCATGCTTAAGTTGTGTAGTAAAGAAACCCATCATGCTAGATTGTTGTAGTAAGAATCATGCTTAAATTGTTGTAGGTTGTTCTAGTAAAGAGTCCATCATGCTTAAGTTGTGTAGTAAAGAAACCCATCATGCTTGAGATGTAGTGAAGAAACCATGCTTAAGTTGTATACCATGCTTGAGTTGTTGTAGATTGATGTAGTAAAGAAACCCATGCTTAAGTTGTATACCATGCTTAAATTGTTGTAGAAAGAAACCCATGCTTAAGTTGTTGTAGGATGATGTAGTAATGAAACTCATGCTTAAGTTGTATACCATGCTTGAGTTGTGGTAGGTTGATGTAGTAAAGAAACCCATGCTTAAGTTGTATATCACGCTTGAGTTGTTGTAGGTTGAAGTAGTAAAGAAACCCATGCTTAAGTTGTATGCCATGCTTGAGTTGTTGTAGGTTGAAGTAGTAAAAAAACCCATACTTAAGTTGTATACCATGTTTGAGTTGTTGTAGGTTAATGTAGTAAAGAAACTCATGCTTAAGTTGTATACCATGCTTGAGTTGTTGTAGGTTGAAGTAGTAAAGAAACCCATGCTTAAGTTGTATACCGTGCTTGAGTTGTTGTAGGTTGATGTAGTAAAGAAACCCATGCTTAAGTTGTATACCATGCTTGAGTTGTTGTAGGTTTTTTTTTTTTTTGAGGAAAAGGTGGAGTCTGGCCACCCTGTTTCATTAATAAGTGATTAATAAAACAAACTCAAAGTACTGAGCTTACAACAAAATCCTACAAACAAAACAGAAGAACATAACTCCACCCCGAACATAGGGGGTGGGACAAAAGACAAAACATTGAATAGCCACAAAGAAATACATCATACCCCCCAATAAACCCTGGGATGGTGGGTATCAATGACCATCATATACCGTGCTGGCTATCAATCGATCGTCGGTCTGATCTCGATCTCCTCGTCATCAAACTCCTGTACCTGGAATACACTTGCGATTCTTCCCCTGGGACCTATTGCTGCCATATTAGCCCAAAATGAAATAAAATGCATAATATGAGTCAAATTGCCAGAAATACTATTGCAAGTTCTACGAAAGTAAAGATTATTTCTGTCTAGCCAGAGAACCCTGGTCATTGCGACGATAGTAATATACCACGCTTCTCTCATAGCACCCCTCTCCGTTGCGAACTTAGGCCCTACCCACAGACCTCGTATGTAGTAGGGTATTGAGATGTCCCTAGGGTGCTAAGTACCTTTACGATAACCGCTTTGCTCCTAGGATACTGAAGAAAAAGATGGTCTCTAGTCTCCAGGGTAGCGTGGCAGAACCCACATTAAGAGTCCACATTCGGTTGGCACTTAGCGAGGTTTTCTCTAGTCAAGGTCGCATCATTTAGCACCAATCAAAGGAAAACTTTAATTTTTAGCGGGGCTTTCGTTCTCCAGACAACAGCATACCACTTTGGTGAACATCCCCTAAAATGGATGCGATTGTACATGGAGCAAACCGTGAACTTGCCGTTCTTCTCCAATCCCCAGATTTTCTTATCGGGCCCCTGAGAGCAGCCAATTTCAGTGTTGGTGATGTAGGCCTGAAGTTCCGTTAATCTGAGCTGGGAGCCTAGGTCGAGTGGTTGTTTGAAAGATAGATTCCAGCTGCCTCTTTTCCAGACTGCTGCCATCGTGCAGTGTGGTTGTGTCGCCTGCTCATATAAGTCGGGGAACAGGGATCTGAGTGTGTGATCAGCACACCACTTATCCCACCAAAATCTGGTAAGTCTGCCATTTTCGATAGCTGATTTGACACAACAATGGAAGGGTTCGTATGCCTTGGTGATATCTTTCCAGAACCAGGATACCTGAGGGCCCATCCTGAAGCCCAGATTTCTCGTGCCATTCCTATGCATGTATCCCTGAACATACTGTTGCCACCCTTCTCCATTAGTTGTTGTAGGTTGAAGTAGTAAAGAAACCCATACTTAAGTTGTATACCATGCTTGAGTTGTTGTAGGTTGATGTAGTAAAGAAACTCATGCTTAAGTTGTATACCATGCTTGAGTTGTTATAGGTTGAAGTAGTAAAGAAACCCATGCTTAAGTTGTATACCATGCTTGAGTTGTTGTAGGTTGATGTAGTAAAGAAACCCATGCTTAAATTGTATACCATGCTTGAGTTGTTGTAGGTTGATGTAGTAAAGAAACCCATGCTTAAGTTGTATACCATGCTTGAGTTGTTGTAGGTTGATGTAGTAAAGAAACTCATGCTTAAGTTGTATACCATGCTTGAGTTGTTGTAGGTTGAAGTAGTAAAGAAACTCATGCTTAAGTTGTATACCATGCTTGAGTTGTTATAGGTTGAAGTAGTAAAGAAACTCATGCTTAAGTTGTATACCATGCTTGAGTTGTTGTAGGTTAATGTAGTAAAGAAACTCATGCTTAAGTTGTATATCATGCTTGAGTTGTTGTAGGTAGTTGTAGTAAAAAAATTCATACTTGAGTTGATTATAGTAAGAAACCCATGCTTGAGTTGATTGTAGTAAGAAACTCATGCTTGAGTTGTTGTAGTAAGAACCCATGCTTGAGTTATCGTAGTCGTTCCAATAAAGAACCCATGCTTGAGATATTATAGTTGTTCTAAGAAAGAACCCATGCTTGAGATGTGTAGTTGTTCTAGATTTAAAAAGAACACATGCTTGAGTTTGTATAGTTGTTTTAGATTCAAAGGAATCCATGCATGTTTAAGTTATATGTTGTAGTGGTTTTAGTTAAATTCTAAAATGAATCCATGAGTTTAGCTTGTATGCTAATCCAATTGAATTATTGAAATGAACCCATGTTTCATAGTTGTTCTAGTTCAATTTTAAGAAGAAACTCTGTTGTTGGAAATCTAGCTACCTAATTAAATAGACTAACTAGACACAAATTATAAAACCTCGCAAGTGCACGAATCGAATCGTAGTAATAGCAAGGGTCGATCCCACAGAGATTGTAGACTTCAACTAACTAATCAATAAAACTAATAATAAAAATGAATGAAAGTTGTCATAATATTCTAAAAGAACTAAAAGATTAAAACTAAGATGAGAGGTGTTGAATCACAAATATCTCTTGAATAGTTGGGTTGTTGATCTCCACCAATAGTTAGTAATGCTAAGTTACCTTCTGAACTTACTTCTACTTACTCATGTTGTTCACTTCAAGGGCATGGTATCTACTCCTTAAAGTATTGTTTCCCTAAGCCAAGAATTAGGCATGGTATCTACTCTAATTCGTTTCTTTCATCAAGTAGTCAGCCTAGTATTTACTAAGTTGTTCTTAAAGAAAGCATAAGATCAGTGGAAACGAACAAACACTTAAAGTTCTAGGAACTGGTATCAGATCTAGGTCCTCTAAGTTGATTGAACCAAGAACCCCTAAAGATTCCTTTGTTACAAATTATGGGCACGAGATTCGGTCGTCTCAATATGCTTCATATAACAGATTTAGATAAATGATAACATAAACTTGATATTCTCACGTGCTGTATGTCAGTCGACTGGCTCTCACCTCAGTCGACTGCTCTCAGACTTCAAGATCCAAGTTTGATGATCATTAATCTATGTCAATTCAACCAGATTCAATCAATAAGTAATTAGAAGATCTCAGAAGAATATAGCACTACATAACTATGGTTTCGATCTACCCAACTATGAAATTAGTTCCACATAATAATACTTTTATTGCTTAACAAGTTCAAATACATGATCAACATAAAAGAATAAAGAGAGAAGAAGAAATAAACTAATGGATTCCGGCAATATGGTCGACTGTCTGTCACACAGTCGACTGCCTTCTGGTTGCTGGATCTTCTCTCTCCCTCTTCGATGTTGATGGAGTGAAGCACGGGTTGATGACTTGATGGTTGGGAACTCTCTGATTAAGTTGCGTCCACGAGATATATCCCCCTTTGATCTGATGATCTCTCCTGATATTTATAGAGTACGGCTGAGAATTAGGGTTTCCACTTTTTCAGGAAGATCCTTCTTTAATTGATTTGATGATTAATATCTTTCTTCTTTTTCCTCTTTTCTTCCTTATCTGTTAACCACGTGCTCTTGGAAACCCCCAGTCTTTAGATTTGATTTGCATAAATCTGGATTCAAATAGATGTGAAATTAGATGCAGGTGAATCTTCGAATATCTTATCTTTGTACTCCGCCACCTATCAGTCGACTGCTTTTGGGAGTAAGTCGACTGTGTCGAGACTTCAGTATTTTCGTGATTCATTCGCCCAGTCGACTGATGTTTTGGGAACAGTCGACTTGGTCGAGCAGCTGTGTAAAACTTGATTTCCTCTGTCCAGTCGCCTGTTATCATGACCAGTCGACTGCTTCTTCAGTTTCCTGTGTATCATCCTGAATTTGCTTCGTTTTGCTGTTTATAGGCTGTTTCCTGTAGAGAAAGAGAAAAGAAGCATAAATACCACATATAGAGCTTTTAAATGTGCATTTACAATAAGATTATTGCTCTAAAATGTGAATAATATTGTGTTCATCAAATACCCCCACACTTAGCTTTTGCTTGTCCTCAAGCAAACTAGAATTATGAATAGGGAGAATAATAATAACAATAGATTCAACCACCAGGATTTCTTATTATGTGGACATCAAAATGAAAAATATAAAACTACAAACAATTTCAGATAAAGTAAAATTAAACATACCCACTTTCTCTAGTGCAATTGTTCAGTCATAATCCCCAAACTTAATCATATTTGTCATGCGATTAATGTAGTTATAGTATGCATCTACTCAGTCTGTGATTATCCCTTTTCTCTACTACAAATCCAGTAGCAAACTAGAGTTTTTTTTTTTTTTTATTTTTTTTATTTTTTTATTTTTTTTATAGTCTCTTCTTTAAATTTGTCACTTGTCTTTTGACGCGAATGCGAAACATTTGTGATGTATCCACCCGGTTACTCAACAAGTCACAAACATTAAAGTGCTTTGCATACTCATATTTCAAGTTGCCGTTTGACGTAAAGGTAAACATTGGTGATGAATACCCCTAGTTACTAAGCCCTCAAAACATTGGAGTAGACTGACTTTATTCAAATATATATATGTATATTGTATCACTCTATTTACTTAAACTCGATTTAGGACTAGATCTGAAGGGAATAATTATCAGACAAAGCATCACATTTGTTTATTATGTATAATCGCATGACGCACACACTTTTTGTAAGGAATTATGAAACTCAACAATCCTAAAGTAAATAAGTATCCTTACTCTTACTTTATAACAAATTGTTTACCCTAAAAAAAAAATTCAAAAGACTCTAAAAATAACCCTAATACCCCTAATACCCCCAAACTTAGATGGAACATTGTCCTCAATGTTCGAAAGAAAATGTAAAAATAGGCATATATCACATCTAGGTAGGAGAGAAAAAAAATAAAAATAACGCAAAGAAAAATAATAATGAATAACTGAAAGCAAATAAAGGAAAGTGTAAATACTTCCCTGAAACATTGGGTTGCCTCCCAATAAGCGCTGTGTTTCTTGTCTTCAGCTAGACTCGATGAGTTTGTGCAATGTATTGAATGGTTCAAGGCTCACAACTCATCGACTTGTAAGGTCTCCCCCTCTGCCCATTCACCTTGAACGTTTGATTTTTCGCCAACGCTCCATGTGGGGGAAACCTTTGCAACAATTTTATGGACCGTACCACCTTGACATTAGTTTATCAGCAATGGTCCATCTTAAAGCACCATTGTGATTTTGCAAGACTCCCTGCAGCCCTGCTTCTTTGTTCATCCTGAATTTTGCAGCAACTGTCACAGGTACTGTCTGATTGTTCCCCAAATAATCAAGTAGTGGCCTCAGGTGTTCATGTAGTGGCTTTAGCTCCTCATCAGGTGTCCTAGGAGCAGTCGACTTGTCACGATCTTCAGTCGACTTGTATGTTTCATCAGTCGACTTGTCCTCTTCATAAGTCGACTTAACCTGTAGAACACCAGTGTTATCAGATACCAACTCTTCAAATACATATGCAAGCTTACCTGGATTGGACTCTGGAGTTCCATGGTGAAGTACTGTCTCTGTAATCTTCCAGTCGTCGTATTCCATTTCAACTTGAGATAGTGGTGGAGGGTGCGCAATTGTTGCTTGTAATGGATCAACGCTATTTTCTTGAAATGTTTGGTCGCAAATTTCCGGAACCACGTCAACTTTATAACATTCATGATCATCGTGTGGAAATTGTGGTGCATCAAACATTGTAAACTCAGTCTCTTCTTCTAGTGTTGTCCTTGATTGGAGCTGTTCTTGTCCTCTAGGGTTAGGTATGGTTTGTGATGGAAATTCTCCTGCCTTTCTTTCACTTAACTCCGTAGCAATTTGGCCAATTTTAAATTCCAATTTTTGAATGGCCTGTCTTTGTTGATCACTGGTTTGTTGTTGCTGTTGGAGTAGTTGAAGAATGGTGGATTCAAAATTTAACTTCTCCTGTTCTTGTGCTGGCTCATCATACCCATTCCCGCCTTGGAATTGCTGCGTATGCCCTGGTGCAAATTGATTGTCTTGATGGTTTTGCCACCCTGGGTTATACGTGTTTGAAAAAAAATTGTTCTGGGGCGGGTACATTCCCTGTTCTTCGTAGTTTGTGTGCTCCTGATCTGCGAAAGAAAACATGGGACATGAATTAGTTGTATGGTTAGATTGAAAACAAATTGCACAAATGTCTTTTGGTTGGGTTTTTACACCACCCATCGTTGAATTCACAAGCATATCAATCTTTTTGTTCATGGTTTCCATTTCGAATTGCATGTTATTATTATGAGAAATTTCGAATACTCCCTGTTTTCTTGAGATGCTCCTTCTTATTGAGAATTGTTGTGAGTTCTCGCTGAGTTCTTCAAATAGCTCTAAGGCCTCCTCAGCACTCTTCCTCATCAACATTCCATTGCATGCTGCATCAACAATTGCTTTGTTAGTGTAATTTAAACCCTCATAGAATGATTGTACCTGATCATCCTTAGGTATGTTGTGCAAAGGACACTTGAAAAGCTTGTTTTTGAAGTCCTTCCACGCCTCGAAAAACAAATCGCCATCTTTTTGTTGGAAAAGTAGAATCTCCCTTTTTAGTTGTCTGGTTTTCTGGGCTGGAAAGAACTCTTTCAAGAATTTTGTTGCCAATTGCTCCCATGAATTAATTGATCCTGGTTCCAAAGAATTATACCATAACTTAGCATTAAGTTTTAGAGAAAAAGGAAACAAGATTAACCTGATTTGTTCAGAGGTAAGCCCTTGGATGTTTTGTGTCCTGCAAAGATCAAATAAGTCTTGTAAATGTAGATGCGGATCTTCGTCTGTTCTACCAAAGAAGTGGGGCACCATGCTGAGTAATTGAGGTGATAGATGCATATTCCCTGTGACTTTGGGTTGAAAAGCTATGCAAGAAGGATTCTCAATATTCTTAGGAGTGAATTTGTCTTGCATTGGTACTCGGTTTAAAAAAATTTCACCCATTGTTGCTTTTTGGAAAAATCCTCTGGACAGTCGACTGATCCTCGGGACAGTCGACTGGTCTGCACCTGTACAATAGCTTCTGTACAGTCGACTTGTCTGTGGGACAGTCGACTGATCTGGTTCTGTGCCAAGTTTAACCTGAAAGAAAGTTCAAGAAAAAGAAAAAGAAGAAATAAAATAGAATAAAAAATAAAAAAAAAAAGAAAAAGATTTTACTGATTTGTAAGTCAAAATACTAAACAATCCCCGGCAACGGCGCCAAAAACTTGTTGTTGGAAATCTAGCTACCTAATTAAATAGACTAACTAGACACAAATTATAAAACCTCGCAAGTGCACGAATCGAATCGTAGTAATAGCAAGGGTCGATCCCACAGAGATTGTAGACTTCAACTAACTAATCAATAAAACTAATAATAAAAATGAATAAAAGTTGTCATAATATTCTAAAAGAACTAAAAGATTAAAACTAAGATGAGAGGTGTTGAATCACAAATATCTCTTGAATAGTTGGGTTGTTGATCTCCACCAATAGTTAGTAATGCTAAGTTACCTTCTGAACTTACTTCTACTTACTCATGTTGTTCACTTCAAGGGCATGGTATCTACTCCTTAAAGTATTGTTTCCCTAAGCCAAGAATTAGGCATGGTATCTACTCTAATTCGTTTCTTTCATCAAGTAGTCAGCCTAGTATTTACTAAGTTGTTCTTAAAGAAAGCATAAGATCAGTGGAAACGAACAAACACTTAAAGTTCTAGGAACTGGTATCAGATCTAGGTCCTCTAAGTTGATTGAACCAAGAACCCCTAAAGATTCCTTTGTTACAAATTATGGGCACGAGATTCGGTCGTCTCAATATGCTTCATATAACAGATTTAGATAAATGATAACATAAACTTGATATTCTCACGTGCTGTATGTCAGTCGACTGGCTCTCACCTCAGTCGACTGCTCTCAGACTTCAAGATCCAAGTTTGATGATCATTAATCTATGTCAATTCAACCAGATTCAATCAATAAGTAATTAGAAGATCTCAGAAGAATATAGCACTACATAACTATGGTTTCGATCTACCCAACTATGAAATTAGTTCCACATAATAATACTTTTATTGCTTAGCAAGTTCAAATACATGATCAACATAAAAGAATAAAGAGAGAAGAAGAAATAAACTAATGGATTCCGGCAATATGGTCGACTGTCTGTCACACAGTCGACTGCCTTCTGGTTGCTGGATCTTCTCTCTCCCTCTTCGATGTTGATGGAGTGAAGCACGGGTTGATGACTTGATGGTTGGGAACTCTCTGATTAAGTTGCGTCCACGAGATATATCCCCCTTTGATCTGATGATCTCTCCTGATATTTATAGAGTACGGCTGAGAATTAGGGTTTCCACTTTTTCAGGAAGATCCTTCTTTAATTGATTTGATGATTAATATCTTTCTTCTTTTTCCTCTTTTCTTCCTTATCTGTTAACCACGTGCTCTTGGAAACCCCCAGTCTTTAGATTTGATTTGCATAAATCTGGATTCAAATAGATGTGAAATTAGATGCAGGTGAATCTTCGAATATCTTATCTTTGTACTCCGCCACCTATCAGTCGACTGCTTTTGGGAGTAAGTCGACTGTGTCGAGACTTCAGTATTTTCGTGATTCATTCGCCCAGTCGACTGATGTTTTGGGAACAGTCGACTTGGTCGAGCAGCTGTGTAAAACTTGATTTCCTCTGTCCAGTCGCCTGTTATCATGACCAGCCGACTGTTATAAGAAGAAACCCATGAAACTAGCTCCATGCTAGTTCTAACTCGAATTGGCGAGGAAACCATGCATTTAGGTTCTAGGTGGTGCTAGCTCAACCTTGAGAAAGAACCCATGAACCTAGTCGCATGTTGCCCTAGTTCAAATTTGGAAAAAAGAACCCATGAGTTCTAGTTGTATGCGGTTCTAATTGAAATTGGACCATATGATGTGAACATGCTTCATCTTCAATATATGGGTAATAATGGTTGGGAAAGTCACTAGGATTGTTAGCTCGGTAAAAGCTCGTCTAGGGTCTTATAGTTATCCTAGGAGTCATCGACCATCAAGACTCGCATCTTACCACCTTGAAAACTATGGATAAATCACACCTCGAGCACCGACGGATCTTAACTGATGTGGGTTGATCGCGGGCCGAGTATGTTGACGAGATCCGAGTTAGGGGTAGTGATGAGTGAGGGAGATCCCGTCACCGGTGTCTTGGATCAATAGGCCATGAGTTGGATCGGGATAATCTTAAGAAAGTTCTTATTGCAAACCAGTGAGATTGTTGGTGTTTAGTGACATCGTTAGGGTAGTAACTTATGGCTACTTAACATTTACTTATTATCATTTTTTTGCCGAAGGAAAAGAGTTGGTGTTAAGGGTGATACCTTATGATCCGATCTGTCCTATAGGCCGACACTAGGCGGTGTTATTGGGTTGTACCCTTCTTGTCAAAGGGATATAGTCTGTGCCTTCTCATGAGTTGGGAGCACGGGATCCGTATCTCGTCTTTTAATTTCTGAAGTGCCTTGATAAGCGGGAGCAAAACCTGTCGGAGCTATGGGGGATGGACCCCCGGGACTCCGTCTTGTCTTATATCTAAGGGCGAGAAGCCATTCATTATGGTCTGGCTAGGAGGTGGCAGGGGATGCTTTGAGCTAACCTGCGACTGCGGAAACTCTAAAGATTCGTTAGATATTTGAGTGAGGTCCGGTGCGCCTGGCGGGATTAGACTGTTTCAGGGCAACCTCATCAGTCATGTCGTATCTTCGGAAACAAGTCAAGTACAAGAGTAGAATTCATGGCGCGGGTTCAAATCCCTATATATGAAGAAATGGCTTGATATGGGGCGTATATTATATGGGCTGCATATTGTCCCAGAGTCTTGCTTGCATTAGAATAAGAGCATCATTGCATTAGTTAATCCTGCATTAGATTCTAAGTCATAACATACACTGACACATCAATTATATATACATGTTTCTCTTTTCATCAATCTGTTTGCTTAAAGTAGAGAATCGCTGCTAGTCACCAGCCTTTAAGCGTCAGTATATGTACTGACATCCCCATTTCAATAGGTACTAGTTTGCAGAAGTACAGGTACAAAATTCAGGAGGACTCAAGGCGAGAGAAGCAAGAGTCTTTATTCTCCGCTGTAAATTATGTTGTTTACTATTGTTCCATTTGTAACAGTTATTGTAATTTATTTAATTATTGGGAAGCATCCAAGTAAAATACCAAGTGTTGTTCTTTATTCATTGTACTCTGATGTAAATTGTTGAAAGTTGTAACACTTGGGATTGTAAAGGTATTATTGTAACACTGATGTAATGTATTGCGGTTTTATAACATCCAGACTTGTAATACATTTGTGTTGAATAAAAAGTTTTAAATTTTCCTATTTTTCTGTGTATTGTGGCTAATTGAAGGAAAGATTCTGGCTTATGTCACGGTTTCCCATTATATGGGAATCGGGGCGTTACAATATATATTTATCAAAATGAATAATCAACATATTCTTGTTATCATGCTATGCATTATCATTAATGTACAACAAGTTGAGATGAAATTCTACTATAAATAAGGCAAGATTGTCATGTCACGATTCAATTCACGAGATCTTAACCAATCAACATGTATCCATATCATTATATATATCTCATATGCAAGTTCTAGTCAATTTGTTCTTGTCGTGTGTGCATGCAAGTTTGAGTTTGAATTAATGGATATTAGCACGAGTCATGGATACTTCGGGTTAGCTCGTGTAAACCCTCGATATCCCCAATGGAAGGTATATAAAGCAATATTACAATAATCGAAGAGAACTACTTGCGGAGGGGATCAATAATCTTGAACTAGAAAAACAAACCAAGTTCAAGTGGACTTGCCTTTTGTGTGAGAGATTCGAATATGCAAAAAAGAATAACGGGATCAGAATCCCGAGCGACGCTCCAAAGCACGGGCGAGACACGTGCAATATTCGAAATAGCAAATCCAAGACCAACAGCAAATCAAGAACACAACTCCACACCGGATCCCACAGAATAGCAACACATTGAATACCCAATCCCTCCCCATACAATAGAAACCACCAGCACACCAGATCGAAAGCAAAACACCACACAGCAACCCAGATCCAAGGGGACAAAACACCAAACACCTAAATGGGCCAATAGGGGCTCGTCTTCCACCTTCGACAGAGAGAGAAGGAGAAAGCGGGAGAGAGCTCCGGCGATGCTGGCAGCCGACGACGATGTGGCTCTGAGGCGAGGCAATGGCGACGACGTCGCTGCGGTCGGGAAGCGATGGCGGCGGCGAGACTCCGATGAGACGCGAGCTCTATTTTTGCTCGAAAACAGGGGAGACGACATCAGGGTGAACAGGGCTTAGACAACGGCGACGAGGCGACGGGGGTTCTCCGGTGGATGCGAGGGTGCACTGAGGGAGAAGACGAATGACGGCGAGGAGATGGGTTCAGCGAAGTGGGTTCGGCAATGGGGGAGGTTGAAGGCGACGAGGACGGGGAAGATGGAGATGGGGATGGTGGTTGGAGGCGACGAGGGTGAGGGGGTGCAGGCGAGGGTGATAGGGAGGAGGAAGGTGGTGATCGGGAGTTGGGTGATGGCAGGAGCTTCAGAACGGCGCTAGATGTAACCCCTGTTTCCATTAATACGTATTTTTCAAGTATTTTTCCGTATTTTAAATCCTTAATAACTTGTAACTATTCTTTCTTAATTGATTATATTATTCAAACTATTTTATGAAGCCCAATGTACAAATTATTCAATTGTTCAATATTTAGCTCAAGCCCAATTGTTTAACTACCTATTATAAGCCCAATTTTTTATTTTGATTTTATTATTTGTTAATCGGAGCCCAATTGTTTATTATAAGCCCAATTTCCTATTTTGATTTTATTATTTATTAATCTGAGCCAAAGTTTAGCCCAATACCCTAATTGATTTATTTAAATATTTTGAGCCCATGAACCAAGTCCAAATCTACTAACCCAGAACCCATATAATTGTACAGATTAATCCTACAACTACCCGTATACAATCTCTTCACGTTTTCCCCCACTTTTCAGTCCCGTACTCTAACTCCCCACCACCTCGTAACTCCTCCCACTCTTTCACCCCATTCCCCACTCTCTCTCCCCGTTACTCTCTATCTCTCCCCTCTGTTTAAACAGAGCACTCTCCCCACTCTATTTCCTTCCCTCCCTCTCTCCTCTGTTTACCCAACCGAACAGAAAACCCCCAACTCACCCATCTTCCTCGCCCCTCCACGACGCAATCGAGACCCATTTTTGTTATCCTTCTCCACTACAGAACCACCCCGCTCCTCTCATCGCCACTCTCCGAAGCTTCGTAAGACCACCGCACTCGAGCCTCATCCTCGTCCCCATCATCTTCCTACTCGTCACCTTCGAGCTCGACCCCAGTCGCCTTCAATCGCACCTCCGTCAACCCATTGCCCTACCTCATCTCCGACCTCCGCTCAAAGCTCCGCCTTCCACTCCAGTACCTCGTCTTCAACATCCAAACTCAGTCGCCTGCCCTCGCTCCTCCTCCACCATTCCGTCAACCCATCGTCCTGAAGCTCCCTTGTACACCCACTGCAGAACCATCGAAGTCACCTCCGTTCGCTCATAGCCACCCGAGCACCGTCTAGTCATCGTCGTGCCGCCCACGCCATTGCCGCGACCCTGAATTCCTCCACCATCCTTCTCCTTACGCCATTGCCAACCTCACCTCGAAGCTCCACCCTCTCGCTCTCCCCTATGCACCCTCCACTTTGAGAACCCCCGAAGCACCTCGACCTCCCCCCGCTCGAACCTAGTCGCACCGCCTCGTCGTGGTTCTGCAGTCGCACCGTCGCCAGACCCTGTCGCTCGCCGTTCACTCTTCCGCCATCACGCTCTCTCTCTCTCTCTCTGTGTGTGTGTGTGTGTGTTGCTGTGACGAAGAAGACATAATTGGGGTTATTGGGTTGCTGTGTGGATATTTTTGCTGATTGGTGGTTTGGGTAATTATGTTAGTATGTTGGTGTGTGGTGTTTGTATGAAAGGGGGGATCCTGTTTGGTATTTGTGAAGAGGATTGGGTTGGAGTTTGCTGTTGTTGCTATCACGTAACTTGCACGTGCTTCGCTGCCCGGGATTCTGATCTCGTTATTCTTGTATTCGGTATTATCGGCATCGGTTAACAGGCAAGTATCCTCTTGTACAACTCGTTAGTTCTCGTACAAGCTTTCTTTGCGAAATACCGCAAGTATATTCTTTGACTCTAATTTGTATTCATCGGTCAAATTGAAATCTATTACCATACATAATCCGTTGATCCCGTATTCGTACATGATCACGAATACTTTATTGTCATATGCATTGCATGAACACGATATACACATATATACTCTTAGACATATATAGCATGTTGTGCATGAATTGCTTGTCTTATTACTAGTTTGAATGTTGATTAAGTTTTATACGTGTCATTGATCACATCATAGTTACAACATGTTCTATAAATCCTAAAATATGTTTTCCTGCATTGCATAAGTCTTGATACTCAATCTTGTTATGTTTCCCGTTCTTGTTGTTGCATGTGGATGTTTACCGATCCAGTTATTGTTCATGTTTGATTAAAATAAAAATAACAAGCCGGGGTATAATGGTAAAGATTTAGTAGTAGGCAATATAGAAGAGCGTACTCGGACGGGAGTTCGTGGTTTTCTGATGCAAATTGCAAGTTACAAGTTACAAGTAAGCAAAATTACAGGTTTACATGTTCACGTTACAAGTTCACACTACATGTTTCACATTGCACGTATCTCGATACAAGATATATTGACATGTTTTCCCGAGTATGTGACCTATAGAATCCACTACTAGTCTAAACGTTCACTTGATTGCGTGTATCAAACATGTGGTATGGGACGCATGATTGTTGCACTAGTTAGGTTAATAAAAGACATGAGATTAACACGTACACTTGCATGATCCAATTACATGTTACATGTTCCTGTTGACTTGCTTACTTGTTTACATGTTACATGTTCATGTTGACTTGTTTACTTGCTTACTTGTTTACATGCATGCCACTTGTTTCATGATGTCTTGTTCATGATCCTGTTTACATGTTGTATTTCTTCTATTACATGATTCTTGATTCCTTACTCTCTTTCCTGCTTCTTGTTCCGTTTTTGTACTTGTCCCATTAGCTTGTACCACTTGCAGCCCGTGACTTGCATTAACGGGTATCTTCTTGTCTTTTCTTTTTGTAATAATGTACTTGCAGGCCCGGATGGAGAATTACCCGAAGGTGTTGCTGAGCAAGTATTTTAGTCTTGTTTATTTTCATGTTACTTTAGTTCTTGTTTTATTTATGTACTTCTTATTGTATTCCGGGCGTGTTTGACCCGTAATTACTTTGTATTTTCCAGTTGTTGGTTATGTCATGTACTTTTGTTATCCTATTATGATTTTAAATGCTTGTGTGGTTGTTATTGTTATCTTGTTGTTGAGTTACATATACAGCTTATGAATGGTGTATTCGCATTATTCGTTGGGCCTCAGTCATGGACTCGTATTCTCGTATTTTGGGAAGCGGGGTGTGACACTAGAGGTCGAGGTAGTGGGTGGTAAGGGTAGGAGCGAGGGGCGTTGAGTAGGTCGGGGTTGAGTTGCAGAAATTGAAGACGGCAGCGGTGGGTCTTGGGGTCTCGATGGCATCGCGGAGGAGCGAGGAAGATGAAGGGGGAGTGGATGGGGTTAGTTGTGATCTCTGTTTCGTTTCGAAACAGAGGGAAGAGAGAGAGGAAGGCGGGAAGAGAGAGTGATATGGGGGAGAGAGAAGAGCAAGGATGCAGTTATGGGAAATGTGAAGAGTGGGTGAATGTGGAGAAATTGTATACGGGTAAGCATATAGGATTGATCTGTACAAACACATATGGATACTGGGTTTAGAATTGGGCTTGGTTTGGATTGGGCTCACAAAAGATAGCAAGGATAGTAATAATAATAACAATAATACAATAAATTGCAACAGAAGACCCACAACTAGTCCAAGACTCAAAATACATCAAAATAGAAATAGAACACTACAAAAATATAAGAAAAATCCGTACAATAAGAAACAGGGGTTACAGAATTAATTTACTTCCCTTGAAAACCCACCTATTTAACAAGTTGGATTTCTAAACTAGAGGCCAACTATGTATTAAATTTGTAATTTTGGAAATGACAATATAAAATTAAAAATATTTATATTTTGAAGTGTTATTAACTAAATATGTAAAAAACTTGATCAGTAAATCGTTGAAGTTAGGAAAAATACAAAATCTAATATGTATATATAGGGCCGGCCCCACCCTTGAGGCGGGTGAGGCGGCCGCCTTAGGCCCCTGGCGTTTTTGCGATTTTAGGAGCCCCAAATTTGTAATTCCCTTGTAAAGATAGGTACGTATTTTGTGTGTAAAAGAAAAATACTGTTATTAGAGGCTCCCAAAAATAATTATTTGAGTCTTTAAAATTTTTTAAAAGATTATTTGGGTTTAGACTTGAAGACGTGAATTGAATTTGAGACTTTAAATTTTGGGGATTTAAAACAAATTTATATATTTTGCATATTTTGCTTTCAATAATGTGCAAATTTTTTGCATACATGTTTTTTTTTTTTTTTTGTTTTGGGCCCATTTCGGGAGTTTGCTTCGGGCAACCGAAAACTCAGGACCGGCCCTGTGTATATAACCTATATGTAAAGATCATACTAACAAGTAAATTTTTCAAACAAAAAAAAACATGTAGAATGTAGGTGTCATTTTTCCATTCTAATGAAATGCCTCTTCACACATAAAATGCACGGGCTTCATCTCAACAGGCCCAATTATAAAGAACCCAAAAGGCTCAAAGCCTTATTATGGTTGGTTCCGGTCAGGCCAGGTTGCACAAATCCGACTCGACTGACATCCTAAGACCATCTCCAACCACAACCATGCTAGTCATCTATTTTTTTAAAAACTAAAATAGCTAATTAGAGCATCCACAGTCGTTTTTCTTATATGTTAAAAAATGACAGCTACAGTAATAGCAAATAGGGATGTTTGCTGCTGCAGTGGTCGTTTGCTTTATGTTTCTCATTTTTTAGAAAATAAGCGAGCGACGGTATATGTTATACCGTCTCATCCTTTAAAAATAAATTAAAAAAAGTTAATTACTTATTAACTATTAAACTATATTAATTAAATAAAATAAATAATATAATAATAACTAAACCTAATTAAACACTAACTAAACCTATTTAACTACACCTAAACCTGCCCACTAAACCTATTAAGCTATATTAACTATAAAATGGTCAGCCGGTATAACATATATCGGCCGGTATATGTTATACCGTCCCACCATTTTCTTTTCTTTTTTTTTTTTTTTGACTAAATCTGACCGTCGGATTGGAAAAAAATAAAAAAAAAAGAAAAAAAATTTGCCGTCCGACCCACTTTAAAAAAAATAATAATAATGGGACGATATAACATATACCGAATGGTATATGAGAAACGAATATAGCAAATTTGCTAAAAAAAGACAAAATAGAAAACCACTGCAGCGATCGATTTACTATAAAATGGCAATTTGCCATATATAAGAAACCGACTGTGGATGCTCTAAGTAGGCAAAAAAACTCAGGCAGGGCCAACGGGCTACATTTTAGCTCTACAAAAACCAAGAAAGAGAAAGATAAGAAAAGATTCGGATTTTAGAGAGAGAATGGAAATGGAGTCGATGGTGTTGGAATCACTCGGCGATCTGATCTTGGAGGCGGTAATCTCAAAGCTTGACGCCAAGAACACGGTGGCCGTTGGATGCGCTAGCAGGCGTCTCAAAGCCGCGGCCTCCGACGAGAATCTTTGGCGAATCTTCTGCTCCCGCGACTTCGGCCTCGATTCCCCTCGCGATCCACAGGGAAATCCTTGCCCCTCTTTCAAGGTCTCCCCCTTTTAACCTTAATTTTGCAGTTAACACCTTACGATTCAAATTTTAGAATTAGTTTGAATTGGTCGAATTGTTGACATTTTGTTTTGTGGGTTTTTTTTCCAAAGTTTTTTTGCCTACATAGGCAAGTTTTTGAAAATATTTGCGTTTTTGGGTCAGTTTCCCAATTATTGGCGCTTTTGGGCTACTTTGTGCAACGTCAGCAGCGGCCGCTATTCCCAGCAGCGGCCGCTTCATTTCGAGGTCGCTACTGGAAATAGCGGCCTTTGTTTTAATTTTTTTTGAATTTTTTGTTTGCGGTCGCTATTCCCACTAGCGACCTTAGTATATATGAGGTCGCTAATGGGATTAGCGATCTTTAATGAGCTGTATTCTAACAATTAGTAAAATCTAGAGAGTTTTTGCTCTCTGAAAAATGATAATCAATTTATTTTTAAAACTAAGGTCGCTATTCGGAATAAGGCCTTTATTGTACTAAGGTCGCTATTCCGAATAGTGGCCTTAGTTGTATGACTATTTTGCAAATTTTACAAATAACAAGGAGATTGTGTTTCCTACTAAGGTCGCTATTTGGAATAGTGACCTTAATATATAGTATATACTAAGGTCGCTATTCCCAATAGCGACCTCGGTTTTAAATTTTTGGGGAAAGCTCTTTAGGAATTGCTAAGTATTTCAATACATTCATTCGAGGTCGTTAATCCTAAGGTTGCTAGTGGGAATAGCGACGGCAAACAAAAAATTAAAAAAAAATTAAAACATAGGTCGCTATTCCCATTAGCGACCTTGAAATGAAAAGGCCGCTATTGGGAATAGCGGCCACTGCTGACGTGGCACAAAGTAGACCAAAAGTGCTAATAGTTGGGAAACTGTCCCAAAAACGCAAATGTTTTCAAAAAGTGGCCTATGGCGGCAAAAAATTCTTTTTTCCATAGAGACCCCCACAGTTTTGTTAATTCCAAATAAGCCACCCACAATTCTCTGTTTTCATATACACCACTGAGAATGGGTCCCACTCCAAAAATGGAATTAACCACTAGATTATGAATGATGCCAATGTGATCTTAATTGTGGTGTTTAAATCAATCTGAATTATTAAGTAAATCACCTTGAATTATAGTTTAAAAAGCTTGCATATGTGTTTTTTTAGCAGAACCTATATTGTTATGTTGTTGGTGGTGTTTATGGAAACAGAGATTTGTGAGTGACTTGTTTGGATTTGTTAAAATTGTGGGTGGTCTCTATGTAAGGATGGCAACCGGGCCGAGCCTGGGCCTGGCATGTAACATGGAACACCCTCCTAGTTTATAATTTTAAAATAGTTATTTGTAATTCTTTTATTGTTATCAGATATTATTATTGTTATTGTTATACATAAATATGCAATTTTATTTTATATATTCTTTAATTTATTTATTCATCCGGTGGAGTGGGTTTTATTAGAGTTTATTATGAAAAATAGAAATATATGGGTATATAAGTAATAGAATTGTGAGGGTGTGCATACGTGTAATACACTTTCTTTATTTTATATGTAGTGATGAGGTAAGTATGCAAAACCCGTTCCCGCCTCGTTGTGGAGTATTGGGTTGAAAGGTTTTCAGAGGTTTTTCTAAAAATTCTTTATGTTTTTAAACGAGTTTTTGGTTTTTATTTTGTATCTTGCATATTATGATGAGTTATACCCCCAGAGCCCTATATATTTATTGCCTGTGTGTTGTTGCTTGGACTGGCCTGGGGAGGATTGATATATATTGCTTGTGTTGTGATATTTGTAATTGTTTGCAGAATTCCGCAAGGAATTTCTGTAAAAGGGCTAATATTTTAAGGGAGACTGCCGAAATTTTAATTGAAATTTATAAAGATTATTCTGAGTAAGAAATAGTGTAAGTAAGAAGTAGATTAAGTAAAAAATTGTTTAAGGCATGGTTAAAAAAAACCGGGTTGTCACATAACACCCCGCAAAATTGAGTTATGACAATTTTGCCCACGTGTGTAATGCACTTGTATTTTGTACTATTACGGGTAATATTTGTTACGTACTTTAATATAAATATCGTACGTATATCTGCATTTTGCTATTTATATATTTTTCCGTCCTCTCAAAATTCATCTTATCCTATTTTGATCCAACACAAATATAAATCCCAATCTTTGTGTTTTTAAGTGTATTGCATGTGCTTTCAATGCACGTATCGATTACGTATATTTTACCGTTACGTGTAATATCCGTAACATTATTAATATAAATGTTCTACGTATTTCGTATTTTGACTATTTATGAATGTTTTTTGTTCTCTCGAATTTATTTTGTATTGATACGTGCGACGCATGTGTTTGCAATACGTGTTGGTTGTATCCTTTTTCAAAATAAAAATTTATGAAGTGCGTATGTCTATTATTTTTATTTTTATTTTAAACTAGTTTTACATGAAATATATTTCTCTTTAAATATTTTTTTGCTACACATGCTTTTCCTCATATCTATATAATAAATTACAAAGAAAGCTATCAAGTGGCTCTCCTTCAATCCCCAAAAATCAAAGGTCAAGATCTAACCTCACAAAACATATTCCCCCCCCCCCCCCAAACTCAAATTCAAATATCCCACCCAAAACAACTCCTATATTTATTTAAATTTTTTTCTCTCTCTCCCTCCCTCCCTTTTCTATTCAAAAAATTAAAAATTTTAAAAATTTTAAAAAATTAAAAAACTATAAAACTATAAAAAATAAAAATTTAAAAACTTTAAAAATAATTCAAAAAAATCATATAATATGTTTTTTGCTGGACCCCCAAAAGTTTCTCATATAATATGTTTGCTACTTCAATTAATTTGCTAGATATCCAAAACTATTTTATATGATCAAACAAGGTGCACAAACATGGTGCACCGTTCCGAAGACATGCCGTAGGCACGTGTCAACGGGCAAACCTAGTACACGTACAAATTACATTATTTTATTACAAAAGTTGTGCACTAAAATTTCATTAAGATTTAATTTAAGCATATTATACCAAAATTTTGTTAAGAAAAATAATATAATTACTTATTAAAGAATAGGGTTTTAAATGAAATAAAATAATAAAATAAGAGTAGAATGAAATGTGTACAAAACACGTACACGTGCACACACGTGCAATGCACACTAAAGAAGAGTGGCCGACCATTTCTTGTTTGGAATTGTGAGAGTGGATGAGTGGGTGTGTGAGTGGATTAGTGGAGACTTTATTTAGGAGTGTGGGTAGTTTCTTTAACCACTCATTATTTCCCATATAAATACCCCCCACTCTAACCGTACATGAACCCAAAACAAATTAAAAAAAAGAGAAACATTTGTGCTTGGCTTGTTGGTATTTTCGGGAGCTAGAGGGAAAGAGGCTTGCAGTTTTCTTTTGGAGTAGGAAATTTTGGAGTTTTTGCTAGGAGTTCTCTTTGAGGTGGGTGCTTCTTTTGCTTTTTAATGATTTGTAGAATTCATGATTAGGTGTATATGCATGGAATGATAATTAGATATTGTGTGGATGTTTCTTTTATTTTCTAAATATTTTTGTAGAATCCATGCATAGATGTGAATGCATTTGAATGATAATATGTGAGTGTTTTCATAATCTTCTAGTATGTAGAAATTGTATTTGTTTAAACTAGAAATGTGTAGATAAAGATGAATTAATATGTGTGTGAAATAGTTCTCTAGAAATTTTATTTGTGCATGCTAAATTACAGTTGTGTAGTAGATGTTGAAATTAATGTGTGTATGTGTAGGGGTTTTTATAGAAATTGTTATTTAATGGAAATTTCACACAATAGACTCATGGGATTAAATTATTGTATGCATTTTAGTAATATAAAATACTTCCCAAGACTCTAGTTGTGTAGAGAAAGATTTGTTCATTTAATTTAAGTATAGGACTGAGTAATTCATACAGTTTAAATATTTTTTTTTATGTTCTTCAAGAATAAAATCGACATATATCTTATTTGTACAGATACACTAAGTTTTAGAGGAATTTATTTCTGAACTTTGTAAGGAAATACATAGCAATGAAGTTATCGAAATTTTTGAGTTGTTATACATATTGTAGTTTGGGTATGTAAACTTGCGGTACTTACAAACCGTGAGTGGCTCATTGGCTTTGGGTGGCAATTTAGGTTGCTGTCGGGTTTGGGTTTAGTTTCGGACAGTGGCATCCATTTTTTTAAAACTTTTTATTATTACTCCTATTAGCTAAATTTGCATGATTTTTTATTAAGAATGAATTTAAATCATACTAGAATATTAATGGAGTATTTTGAGATAATTTTGTACAAATTTAGAATTTAATTTGAGAGTAAAATCACACATATTGAATAGTATATCAAGATGATTATTTTGAATTCTTTAAGAATACTTATTTTTTTGAATGAGTTAACTTTGGAATAATTGAATTTGGAGAACTCACTTGGGTGGAAATTATAGTGTACATTATTCTAATTAAGGAGTAAATTTAGTAATATTTTATTTTGTGATGAAAGATTAAAATGTGAAAATCTATCATAGAATGTGTGTACCATATGAAAAATGAATTTCATCATAGAATTTGTGAAAAATGATTTATGTGACAAAATAGAAATAAACGAAGACTGTTTTTTGGAAAATAAACGTACGATATTGTAAGGGTTTTATCAAGTCAAATTGATTTTTAATTATGATTGAAATGGGCAATTTAAAGAGAACGAATGAAAGAATTAAATGATTTGTAATGAATGAGAAATTTTTATGAAGATGTTTAGATTAACCTAGAGGAATTCTATGTTGACATGGATGGTTTCTAGGAGCTAAGCGAGGCCCGTAATGTCCGGCAATTTTGATAAATGGAATTTTGTGAAATGGTCAATATGGACCTGAAATGTTGTTGAGCAAGTTTAAGTCCGGCGGGGTAAGTAGTTCTAGGTCATGATAACTAAAATTAAATTAAGGACAGGCACTAGAAAAAGAAGATGTAATGAGACCTGGATAAATGTAAGTGGGGCGTTTCTATATAGTCGGGTGGTGTATCCCGGAACTGTAGATCCAGTCTGGCGGTGTACTCGGGGACTGAGATTGCTACAGTGAGAGACGAGCCTCAATTAAATTCGGGATTATGAATGATCGGGCGGTGTACTTCGGGGTCATGAATAGTCGGGCAGATAGGAGGCGGATCTCCCATATATATTGGGCTAGAGCGGCACTTGCGGGATGTCTGCACGAGGTGAATTTTGTATAGTCGGGTGGTGTACTCCGGGGCTGGAATTCATACTCGTGGGATGTCTGAACCTTGTTTTTGTTACCGTTGTAGGACATCATATCAAGGGATTGAATCCTATAACGAGGAGTACGTTAAGGGCTTACCCTCAGACCTATGTAGTATATGATGCATAGAATCCGAACAAGTGTGTATTAGTGTATCGTGAGTGTAAGTGTCTGCATTATGTATCAGGTTCATATCATATGCTGACATGTTTAGGATAGTCACTTCTCACATTTTATTTCGCATTCAAGTTTGTGTTTGCTAAAGTAGAAGAATCGTTGTATTATAGCATTGCGTCAGTTGTATGCAACTGACGTGCCCACAATTTTCTAGTTGCAGGATTGGATTTGGCATAGATTTGAAGTCACTGTGAGAGATGTCACAAGATTGAAGAGCTTTTCATTATCATTTGTGTATTGTACTTATTTATTTCCGCTGTGCTATTGTAAAGAACGATGTTGTAAATAAAAAGTTTTAAATTCCTTGTATTTTTGTATGAGTTTGGAGTAAAATATCATGTTTGTGCTATGAATTACATGTATTTGGAATTCGGGGCGTAACATGGCATGTAGGAATGTTGCTACCACTTGAGCCTTCTTCCTGTATTCCTCGAGTCCTCTGCTCTGCATTCATCCAATCTTCTGAGCACAAAGCATCTGCAAAATATTCAGCTTCAAGCAATTCCTTTTCTCAATCATTATCATGCCACCAAGAGAAAAAAACACTTTCTGATGTGTCGGTGGACACTGGGGGGGGGGGGGGTTAGTAGATCACGTGTCATACGAGAAAGAACAGGATATGAACCTTCATTATTTTTTCACCATATTAACACATTAATGTTGTGTTCAAATGGGTATGGAAGGTTGTGAATTATACCAATGTAATTCATTATCTTAGGTTTTTTTAGAAGAAATAAGACTCCATACAACAACTGTTGTATCTTCAATGCCTTTCCCTTTGGGCGAAGATGACGATGATGTTGTATTTGAGGAGTAGATGTAAATTTTCTATCATAACTGTCATAGCTATCAAATAAATTATCAAATATTGACTCAAATTGTGCTACTAATTCATCAACTTCATAATTTTAATCTTCAATGATTCAGTCATACTATAAAACAAAACAATCAAATTCCTCGTACCATCTAACTTGATACGAGGATCCATTACACTTGCAACACAATATAACATAGGATAATGATGAAAATATTTTATAAATTTTTCGTAAGCGGGAACAACAATTGAGCTAATGAAAGGGTCATGCATCATTGTTTGAAAAGTTTTCATCATACTAACTACAGTAATTAAAGTAGAACTAGTAGTGGACTCATAAGGGTCTAAAAGTTTAAGGGTTGCATCTTGAAAAGGTTTTAAAATTTTCAACAAACTTTCGGCAGATTTCTAAGTTTGTTCATTTATGCAAAAGTTTTTCATGTTTTTTGCAATACAAAAATTATTTATAATTATTTTGCATTGACTAACAACGGAAATCAATTTGTAACTAGAATTCCATCTATGTTAACATCCTTAAGGAATTTTCTAAATTTTATTCCTTGAAGCTCACACCAATGTTGGAGTTCTTAAAGATTAGAACCACTAAAATCTATAAATTGCAAACAGTCTTTTATTGCACTAATATATGGTTCAGATATCTTCAATGCATCTTGCTTACACAAGTTAAGGATATGACATGCACAATTAACATGAAATATTTTAGGCACTAGAGGCATAAACGCTTGCTTTAATGAAGACATCACTTTTTTATTATTGGCGGCATTATCAAGACTAATAGAAAAAAATTTATCATGAATACCAAAATTATTGTATGCTTCTCTAATTTGTGATGCGATAGCCGCACCATTATTATACAAATTGTATGATCATTTTTTGAAAGATTCAATCACTATCAATCCAATGACAAGTAGTGCACATGATGGGAACATCATTACAACCTTTCCAACAATCACTAGTTAATGTAACATTACAAAGTTAAAGAATACAAAATAGTAACTAAAATATCTCAAAGATCATTATATATTTTGATACAATCGGATTTAACAGTGTCACTAGGATTTTTTTGAAATGGCGGTTTAGAGTGGTTTGGTTAAATATTTCTAGGTCCCTACTTTTGGAATAAAAAAATGGTAACTCATCATTAATAACGAGTTTATTCATTTTCCTACGTACATTATCATGATCATAACTACAACTATCTACTTGATCAGTCCTAGGGTTTATTTTTTGTTGGGTATGATGATCTTCTTGTGTTTCCGGGTGTTTACGGTCCAAGTAGTGCGTGAGTGTACCTATCCCGCTACCCACTTTTCATTTGTTAGTCATTTGACACTTCATATATACCTTAGTTCCCTCTTTCATATTGGACGAAGATTGAACAAATGTAAAATATTTGTGCACATCGGAGGTTGGTTCTCTAATTTTTCGAGAAGATGGGTTCGCGGTATTCTGTGTTTCTGTAGCTTCACAATGAATTTCATCATCATTGTGGGGAAGGCTGGTAAGGTCAAACTCGAGAATGTGTGTGGTATCAAACTCTCTAACATAATTGGAAATCTATGTGGAATATAAACATGGTGAGATGTGTTGGTAACTGTTGTGCACTTTGCCTAGGTGAACGTAATGAAGCCATAGAAACAATTGAAAAATTAACAAGTAATAAATTAACTAGTAAAAAATATTGTACTAGAAGAATTCTCAAAGTTGTTGTGAATGCTTCTTGAATGTTGAGATTCCACATATTGCAAGAGTAAATTGAGAGAGTTGAGAGAATTGTTTGGAAGTTTTTGTGTGAAGAAAATGCTATGGAAGGGGTCTCTGTTTATAGAATTTTATATTTTTTGTGTTTTCCAATTTACCCCCAAAACTAGCCATGTATAACTGTTTGGGGGGGAGGGTATTTTAGTAATCTACAATTTAAAAAAGAAGAAAACCACGGTCGGCATATCCGAGCTGATCGTTGAACCCGCCGGGCCAGTACGATCCAGTCCGGTTCATGAACCAGCGGGGTCCGGTTCATCGTGGTCGGTTCAAACCGGGGCGCTAGCGGTTATATATCAACCCGGACCAACCTGCTTAATTTATGCGGGCCATTCTGGGTTCGGACCGCTATAGAAACGGACTGGGGTTCAGGCTTCGGGCCGAACCGGCCCGGTTGCCTTCCCTACCTATGGAAATAACCATATTTTAATTTGTTTACTTTTGATGGTTAGAATAATTATTGGTTTTGGGGGTTTTTGTGCCGTGGATTGTAAATAATCATTCAAATTTTAGATTGAATTTTAAGATTTTATTAATTTGAAAATGTACCAATTTATGTGAGGCTGGTCATTTTTAATGCCCCTTTCTCCAAACTTAAACTTTTCAACTTCTCAAAAGACATGCCTCACATATATCTATTATTTTAACTAGAGAGTTTGAGATGTTTAGTGGACAAGAATCGGTAACCAATTTCAGCCACACATTTTAAATTCAGGTATGTAATAACTGTGCAGTGTGCACTTGGGGGTGTTTGGTTGTCATGAAGTGAAATTCACTTTGTCATCATTACTTCTTTGAATTTGGAATCCATGAAAACAATTTCAAAGAATTGCTTTGTTTGACATGAATTGTACTTAGCCCAAAATTAGAGTAGTTGGATATTATTTAAGAAAATGAGTTGGATATTGTAACACCCCATACTTAAGCGGGTATATATATAATATTATATATAGGAATAGATATAATAATATAATAATAATATATATATATATATATATATATATATACTAAGCAGTTAAAATCCCCGATTACGCCCGATTAATCCCCGATTAATTGCTAATCGGAGGCTAAGCGATTATTTTTTTAGCGATTTATAATATTTCAATCGTTAGCGATTTAATCGGGAATAATCGGCCGATTAGTGGTCAATCGGCCGATTTTAAGTGACCGATTAACCGATTAAATCTCATTCTCTAATTTTTATGCTCGTTTGCATTATTTGGGCTCAATCTGGCCCAAATCCAAAATCCAAACTTCTTCTGGTCCTCGCGCAAACCCAAATCCGACATATCGCCGCTCTCTTCTTCTTCCTCGTGCAAAAACACAAACTGATTCTCTTCTTCTTCCCCGAGCAAACCCAAACCCGACCCGCCGTCGCTCCCTCTACACCGTCACATACTTGACCCGGCCCGCATCTGCTACACCTCTTGTTGCTCGCAGTGCTTCTCCTCCCCGATTGTTTTTGTTTGATGAAACTGACTAGCAAACCGACCCGACCCACATCTAGAATCCAAACCCAGCTCAAACTAAGTACTCTTTTCTGTTTCTCCTTAACTATATGTTCCTATTTGATAATCTCATAATAGTTTTATGTTAGGATTTAGGGTTGCTACATAATGAGGATGTATCTTTTTTTTAATTATATATATAATGATTTTTCCGATTTAATCCCCGATTATTTTTCGATTAACCGATTAATCACTAATCGCTTCTAGACCGATTAGTTCTAAAAACCAATTTGCCTAGTGTGTGTGTGTGTGTGTGTGTGTGTGTGTGTGTGTGTGTGTGTGTGTGTGTGTGTGTATATATATATATATATATATATATAATAAATAAATAATATAAGAGTGTGTGGGTGGTTGGTTGTTGGCCTATGGAGTTTCTATAGGGCCTCGGGATTAATTGATTAATGGTTGTGGCCTATAGGAATTCCTTTGGGGCTATGGCATTAATGTGCATGGAAAGTGACATGCATGCATGGGGTTTCGCGTGAATGGCTTGGACACTTAGTCCCATATCGGAAATTGATATAGGATTCCAAATGAGAAAGGTTCACCTACTGGGTATACCCCCCTTTTGATGGTGCCTGTGGTGGGCGTGGCTAAAGTTTTGCGTCCGTTCTTTCGCGTGCGTGCACGTGTAGCTGCGTGCGCAGCTGAGCCGGGCTCGGGGCATAACAAATATTATCTAAACAATAATGTTATTTAAATAAAAAGATCCGATGAGGGGATTTTTTATGAAAATTTTGGAAAAGAAGAGAGGAACTTTATTATAATTGAACAGTGGAGTTCCCTCCACTTCTGAGACGTAAGCTTGGAAGTGGGAGGAAAGAAAATGGGGGGACAAATGCTACTTTTTTGTCAGATGTAGATGTAAGTTCCAACTCCTGCTTCACTGCAAACAAACCATAGCACAGTAGACTTCCAAGGGATTTAAGTTCCCACCATGCACTTCAAGCCAAATAAACATCCCCTTAGAATCAATCGCTCAATAGTTATATCTCAGCTACACTTAACCTCCCATGTGTATTGCACGTAACAACTAAATGGTTGACGATTGCTTTTTAATTGGCACTGGAAACACTTGCTTGACATTTCATTAGGATGATTAACATTAAGTCAAACAATTAACATGATAACATACGCATATTACAAGTGCTAATTGTGTAGTTTACTACACTTTTGGGTTTAGTTTTGTTTGAACTCGTTTTTAGCATGTGCATTGCACATGGTCTTTCTCTTCATAGCGTATTAAGAGGTCATTTATTTTCGTGATGCCCAATGATTATTCTGAATTCTGAATGTGACAAATAGAAGGGAAAACAGTGCACATGTTAGATCCTCAAATTGAGGTGGTCAAAATAACCTCTATCCCCCATTATGATCTTGATATAATGTGGAGCAGCCATTTGAAAGTCCTAATGCACTCATGATTACCTTACTAGGCCTTGAGGTCTTCTTATCCAAGTTTGGTAGGGTGACAACATTTATATGCAAAAATTATATATATTGTTAGATAATTCATGGGAATAAATATTATCCCATCTCATTTGATTTTATTTTTTTTGGAGTAATTCTAATACTTTTATCTTCTCTGTAGATTGTACTGTTTGTTTCTCTTCTAGCTTCATATTGAAGATTCTTTTATACTTGTATGATTTGATTACTTCATTGTTATGCAACTCTTAAAATATACATATATACAATGCCATCTTGCAGGTGACATACAAAATATGGTTTGAATCTTTTGGGATGTACCCATTGCCTCTCGTGAGGAGGGTGAATCAATTCTGGAGCTCAATCAGGACCTGGCTGGCTGTGAACTTCCCGGAAGCTAACGACACTCTGAGAAAAGGTGCTTCCGAAGAGGAACTAAGACAAGTCGAAGAAACACTCGGGTTGAAGTTGCCAATTGCAACCAAACTTCTTTATCGATTCTGTGATGGACAAGAGACCGTGGCTCATGAAAGTACCGAGCACGAATGTGTAGCACCTTTGGGAATTATAGGGGGCTACGAGTTTTATGATTATTTAGTGAATGTACACCTATTGCCTCTAACCCAGATTGTTGAAGAAACTACAGAGTTTATTAAACAAGCAGGCTCTCTTTTCATGTCCAATCACATTATAGTTGCAGCTTCCTACTACTCAGAGAAATGGTTTTTCCTGAATTGTGCTGATGGGCAACTTTTTGTCGGTACTAGGAATTTGTTATCAGATGGCGAGGTGATGCTGATGCCTTGCGTACCTCAAGCACTAGTAAAGCCATCAGTTGATGTCTATTGTGATGTACCTCAAGATGCATTGTTGTTGTGGTTGGAAGAGCATAATAGACGCTTGCAAAGTGGTACTCTTCGAACTCGAAAGTTGAAAACAATGCGGACTTTAAGTTTATATCCAGAAACTCCTCCTGCTTGTTCAATTGCAGTTACTAATGGTGTGCAGGTACAGAAAATTTTGAATTTTTCATTATTTTTGTGCAAGAGTTTTCAATTCTGATCTAAAAAAAGAATATCCATTTTTGCTTTACAATTCTGATCTAAAAAAAAAAAGAATATCCATTTTTTGCCTTACAATTCTGATCTGAAAAAGGAATATCCATTTTTGCTTTACAACCCTTATATTAAACTTGAAACTGCGTTCTTCCCAACTACACAGGTTTGCGCTCATTAGATAACCATTGAAAGTTTATTTTAGTTTCACCTGATGAAAATTTTGGTGCCCGGCTTCTCTCAAATTCTAGCCTTGATTAGTTTAGGGTACTGAAGAGTACACATGAGACCTCAAAGACCAGCTGGACAGGATGGAAAAAACTTTTGTCTTAATAGAGGAGCTAGTTCACATAACAATCTTTCACGTAATAAACTATCCTTCCGACATTTGTGTCCCTATTAATTGATACAGGCATTATATATTTGTTTTGGACTTATATCTGAAAACTATGAACTTTTTACTTCAGAGGTTTATCTGCGAAACAAGGGAAAAGGGTAGATTCCATTTCTCTGGTTGAACTGAATGTTACAGGATCTGTAAACACAGGAATCGTGACATTTTATCAAATGACTTCTGGTGGGACTACTTTTAAATTCTTTTTACTCACAGATTTTAATATCTTTATGGCATTTGATTTATTATAAATGCATTTTAATTAATTATTGAATATACTGGGATATCCTAATTTAAAATGATTGTGTTCACTGCAACTACATGTGGCACTATATTTTAAATGAAAATATATTAAAGGCAATATAGAAAATGTTTTGTGCTGATGAGCTTTTGGGAGAATTGACATAGGTGAAGGATTTGGTAGTTGCTAAAGTGGCAGAGGTTACAGAACTTAATAAAGAATTTGGATGATCTCGCTAACCCAAATATTTAGGATGAGAGCTTAGTTATTATTGTTGTTTTGGCAGGTCGACAAAATTAGCTTTATTTGTTGCCTTTATCCATATGTAGTATGATTGGTCAATAATATACCTAATCTGGCTATTCTTAATATTTATACAAATTTAATGTGCAATTTAAGAATGAGGTAGCACTATTTTAAAATATATCTTGTGGTGGAGTTACGCTCTATTTCATTCTTGTGTATGTTGTTGACTTGTTTCCAGGTTCGAGCCTCAGCTGTGTTTGTGCCAGAATTGTCTGATCTCAGTGGGAAATACTTCTATGCTTACTCTATTCGCATGTCCTTACTTTCTGGGGGTTGTATGTTAGATGGTACATACCACTCATCTTGCCAGCTTCATAGAAGACATTGGATCATCCGATCCAAAGATGCTGTAGTTGATGATGTCGATGGAGAAGCTGTGATAGGGAAGGTAACCCTAGCCTTGTTTTTCTGTACTCAATATCTTGTGTTGATGAGACCATTTGCGGGTAGCGAGAACAAAATGACAGGAGGCCAGGGGATCTCCTGCCCCTTTGCATATTCCCATGATCGATATGATCATGCAGGAACTCTGTTCTTAAGGAGATCCATTGGCCCCCTTGTCATTCTGTATCTCTTACACCTTATATGTTTTCTTGCCCCCTCCATCAGGAGACTAGCATAGTTAGAACATCTTATGTTGGCCAGTGGGCATTAGGCTTAGCAAAGAGCTCTCTTCTGATCATCTCACCACACTAGTCGTGTCTGCTCGGACATGCCTTCATTTCATAGAATTTCTAGCAAATACGAGTAGTGTTTAGTTTATTTAGTTATCATGATATTATTTTCTACGTAACCTCTTTGGTTTCTCTACTGGTCATGATACTTCCCTCAGATATTTTTTCATTGAAACCTCCCCAGTTGCAGTCTTGTCTTATTACCAGCTTGATTGATTCTCATTTGGGGAAAAGGCTGAAGATTAACTGTTTTCTTTCAGTTCTATTATATTGAACAGGAAAAATCTTCTCGTTCTTAGAAATTTCTTTTAATGATTAATTTGTGCTGAATGGGGATTCTTTATAAATGACTGATAGGTATAGAGGAGAAAGTTAACTTGTGTAGGCAAGATTGGTGGTCTAGTTGATGCTCTTATAAGGTGCTTCCCTATAAAATACAGTTGAATACTTAAAAAGCTTGATAGAATCAATTTCAATATCTCAGTTTGAATGATCAAAATTCAAAAATAAATCTCAGTTTGAGCTAGGAAAGTTGGGTCGATAAGCTTTTTCAGTTATAGGTATCAAGGAGTTATTAGTATTACCATCTACAGGACTGTCTTAAACCAAAAATTCAAAATTTTGCTGCTATACAATTAGAGAAAGGTGCAATTACTTACCTAGAGCATCACTCTGCTTAAGTGCCCCAACTGGAATGTACTTCCATACAGAGGATCAAATTGAGAACAAGCAATATGATATATACATTACTAGGTCAGTTCATATGCAGACGTGGATGCAATATGTTGGGAGATTGTCTAGAGCAAAATTAAATTTGCTAACCTAGTAAAGCCTAATCTCACACGAGTTCCAAATGAGCAAGAAGTATGAATTACTCATGTGTTCCAGTAGTTCAGACAAGCCCCATTGTGCGGATGCTTTGATGGAGTCTAGATTCTTCTCTGTGATAGAACGTTCATGGGAGGGGGAAGTCCCAAAGATTAGAAAGTATTGAAGTTGTGTAGTTACAATCTAGAGTTTCTTATCTAGTAGATAGGTTCCAGATGGAGCCATATATTGCCCACCTACCTCTGAATGTTTGCCTACAAATGGGTGAGAGATTGTCGCATCTCACTTGGGAACCACCTCTTATGGATACTGTAAACCATTTCAATAAATAGGAGCTATTGGTTTTGAGGTAAATGGCATGGAAATTGCTGAAAAGATACAACCGAGTAGGACTCTTGTGCCCTCATATTCATAACAACCTGTTTCCCTTGATTGTTTTGATGGGATCCCATCTTAATTAGCTTGTGAAAGACTGCATTTGTAAAAAAAAGGATTATCATTGGGTCCTATTTTACCCTTTGTACATTTGGATTATGTTGACGGGATAACTTTCTACGAATAGAATAGAATATTTGGATTAGGGAAGGGATCTCCCAAATATTGGGTATCAGTTGTTACCGTAAGAAGTTTGTCGGGAAATATGCGCACCAATATTTTTCCACCACGCCGCACATTTCGTGTCATTGCTCTTTGCCCTACTTCTATTTGTCTAGCGGTGATCCAAGCGGGTTCAAGTGCTTGAAGAGCGTATCTTCCAAAATGTATACGATTGCCTCGATAGGATATTCTACGAAATTCGGTTCTTTTTGGGTTATAGTTGATGGGTTTTTTCTTAATTCCACCTCTACTACAGAACCGGACATGAGAGTTTCTTCTCTTCCAGCTCCTTACGAATGGAAGGATTCAATAATATTACATATGCATATATATATTTACTAACTAATACACTGACATTAAACTACGTAATGTAATGAGATTCATTGCAATTTCATTTATTATGTAGGCAATTGTATATATTTCACCCACTCTTATTCTCCTTTACTTCCAATGAAACACGGTTGCGCACAATGTAGTAACAAAGCAGAGAAACTTCACTATTAGACACTTAGGGGTGTGCAACAGTTAATACTGCGTTTTTTTTTATAACAAAAACCAAATCGTAACCGAATCCAAAATAGTTCAATTGAATTACGATTGTACCAGTTCATTTAATCGAAAATTAACCAGACTGTATTTAACCGGTTCCTAAAGTAGGTTATTGGTCAGTTTTGGTTAACCAAAATATTCCAATGTGTTTTTTCTTTTTTTTAAAAATAACTAGAGAGACAAATCGTGAGATGCGAAATAATGATAACAAAGAAAAGGCGAAGAGAAAGGCATTAGATGGAAAGAAAGGAAAGAAGCAACAGCGCGAGAGTGTCAGATATTTTGGGGTTTTGAAGTGGATTATTAGATGAAGATGGTTGATTTTGAGGATGATGAGTGGATTAGTGACTGGATGTGGTGTATGTTGTGTTTGGGATCCAGTAATGGCAGGCATAAACAAGATTAGAAGAGTTAAAAGCACTTCGAGGGTCTCAACCTCCTAAGAAACTAGAAGAAGAAAAATTAGGGGGTTTTATTAGAACGATGATCGCGAAAACTAGCCATACGAATGCTTAAATAAGTAGTCTAACCCTTACATTAAAATTTACTACGTAATTTTATCATTCAATTAAAATAAAAGTAAAAGTTGTGGACAATTGGACAGAGCCTTAGTCAGCTAAGGGGTAATTGGTGGATCTTAAGAGTTTCCGGTTAACCGTGCAAGTCAGATATCGGGGCTCTCGAAGTGTTAAATCATGCCTTTGTTTAAAGCCTAAATTTTATAATATTGCAGTGGCCCAATGGTGTAGCATCTTTCACTCCTTATACATGCACTTTGTCTTAAAAAATGTGGGCTCCATCATAGAAAAAAATCATGCAACTTGTATCCTAAATTGGTGCTAAAAGGTTGGATTTGTTGTACGTGGGCCCTTGCTGGATCTGCTACTGCAATATGCTTGTAAATAAAAGTAAAATTGAACCTCTTTTGGTAGAGATTCTTAGGTGGAATCATAATTTAGGCAATCCAAGAGCAAAGGATCCAGAACAAACTTCCCCTAACAGCTACGGTCTTCTAGAAGAATCTGGGATCCGATGCTCTAGTGGATATGGATGTGAAATCCTTGGCCCCCTTTGGTTAATTTCTTTCTATTGTGGGCTTCCATTAAGTGGCTTAACCTGATCTGGCTTCTAGAAGAATCTTGGAAATGCTCTAGTGGATAAGGATGTGAAATCCTAGACCCCCTTTGGTTAATTCCTTTCTATTGTGGGCTTCAATTAAGTGGCTTAACCTGATCTGGCATGTAGGCATCATCTCTAATAGGGAGATAGGGCAAGAGAGAGAATAGGAGAGAGATGGAGCGAATAGGGAGATAGAGCGAGAAAGAGAGAGAGAGAGCAATATGAGGGCCATGGGGGGAGAGAAGACGAGCAAGAGAGAGAAATAGCGTGTTGTTTTGGTTTTATTTAGGAGAGAGGGAAGAGAGAGAGAGAGAGCCCCTTTTTTTTTAGATCTGGTTCTTATTTGGTTTTATTTAGCGTTGCTATTTTTTAGAATTGATTCTTGTTTGGTTTTATTTTGGTTATTTAATTAAAAAATTTGTTGGAGAAACAAACCGAAACCGAACCAAATTTAATTGATTTTTAAATTCGTAATGGAAATCAAACCGACCGATAAGTTTCTAACGAACCAAGACATGTTTTTGGATTTGGTTTACTAGTCCTAACTATAGTTTTTCTTTTGACCATGAGGGAACTAGAAAGTGGAGGGGAAGAGAATTATGCGAAATCTGATATAAGCTCAATTTTGGATTTCCCATACTTGACATACAGTACCATCCACTTTCATTTTCGTGGGTGTGTTCTCGTCTTTCCTCTTGGTTTTGGAATAAGTTTTCTGCACAACCATATACAAGAGGAAAAACAGTAAAAAAATAAATTTAAACGAAAAAGTTTTAGGCCATTTTGTGAGTCGATGATATTTCAAATTAGAATTGAGCAATTCAAAGATGGTCGAGTCGAGGAGGAGGCAGCCAATAGAAGAGATCACATAATCTTAATTTGGTTGAAGTTTTTCTTTTTATTTGCTTGAGATGCACAAAGTCTAGGTTTTTTATTTCTAGAGCCGCACAAATCAGAGAAAGAGGAACAGAGTGTAATACCCCGAAAATTCTTACTATATATATATATACATTGTTATATATATATATATATGTGTGTGTGTGTATGTATATGTATATGTATATGCATTGACATTACTATTATCATTTTTTTTCATGCACTACACTATTAATTTTATGTTAGTATAGTTATATTTTTAAAGAAACTAGTATGTTTTCTTTTAAAAAGCCCAATATGTTTTTTTTTTCTTTCTTTTAAAAGAGTCCAATACTTTCTTTTTTAGGCCCAATCCAGTTGTATTTAGGGCTTAAATGCAATTTCATAAAGTATAGGGGGTTATGTGCAAAAAGTAGGGACACCTAAGCTTCTCTACAACCTTCCACACTCCTCTCCATCTCTCTTTTTCTTCTTTCTGCAGACACAGCCAGCAGACAACCAGCAGTAACATCAGTTTTTGTCCCCTTCCTTTCAATATATATATGTGTGAAAACTACTACTACTAATATACCTACTACTACTTACTCTCCCACACTTTCTTCTTCTCTTTTCTCTCTTTTTTTCACTGCCGACAGCAGCATTTCCCTCTCCCCTTTTCTTTATTTAATTACCCTCTTCAACTTCTCTACTACTACTACTACTCACTATTACTACTACTTACTACTTCACTTCCCTTCTTCTCTCTTTTCCTTCTTTGCTGCCAGCAACAAACAAACAAGCAACAACTTTCTTTTCTTCCCTCTTTTTCTATAAAATTACTACTAATTACTACTACTTCAACTACTAGTACTACTACTTACTACTACTTCAACTACTAGTACTTAATACTACAACTTCTACTACAACTATTCCTACTACTTAACTACAACTACTTCACTACGACCTACAACTCCTACTTCTACTACTATACCACTCTACTACTACTTTTGGATTGGAACAAGAAGTTAAGAAGACTAAAGGTGCAAGGAGGAGGAGTAGCAACTTGAAGCTTGCAAACAAAAGAAATCAAAGTGGGTATTCTTCATACCTCTTGTGTTATTATTATTATTATTTTTCTTCATATATGAATGAATGAATGATGTTTGCTAGAAATTATAGTGAGTGTTTACTTGTGTGAATTTTATATGCATAAATATACTAGTGAATAATAAAGATTTGTTCTTTGTGTTAAGAATGGTAGTATAAGTGTGAAAGATGAAGCTTTTATGCAAGAGCTTGAATAAAAACCAAGTCTAGGGCATGATAGATTGCATTGATTAGTATTGAACATAAAGATGTGATTTTTGTGATGTCTTGTGTGGTAATTGTCTAATTAATGAATTGTTTAATTAAATTTTCATGCTTGAATGTTTAAAGTCCCTTTTTATTAGCAAGTTAGTATCTTGATTAGTAAATTTACATTGATAGTAAGCTACTAGCATTGTACTAATAATGTTAATAAGCTTAGTTGAAATGATTAGTATAAGTTAGTAAGTTAATATGTTAGTATGGTAGTGAATTGGTAGAATAGAATGCTAGAATGCCATGATAGTGAGAGGTTAGAAAGTTAGAAATGTTAGCTTGACCTCGTAGTAAACCAATTGCTAACCAATTGTTTATGGTTAGTAAACATACATTGTTAGTAAACTACTAGTTTTGTGTTAGTAAGCTACTAATGAGTTAGTAAGCTTAGTTATAATGTAGTATAAAAGATTACTCCTCAAATGACTAAATTGATGTGATTGTATAAAACTACACACTTATAGTAATATGCTTAGTGATTGTAGTTGCATACTTAGCTAATTAGAAACTCATGATAAAGATAAGTAGATTGTAGTAAAGAACTATTGGTTGCATAGAAGAGATTGTAGGTATAAATACGGTGATTAATAGAATATCGTATGCTTGTGTATGCGGGTATGCATACTTGAAAATTTACATATGGGAATGTTTTGTGCACATTGAGTGCACTAGTGTCGTGCATGATTAGGCCAACTTCTTAGCATGATTGGAAGCTAAGTTGAACCCAATTAAATCTAGATGAGATTTGTTGAGTTGGTGAATTGAGAAATTAAACTAGGATAATTGGTAAGGACATGCACTAGTTGGGCGTTGTACTCTCCTGTCAAGGGGACACGTGCGGCGTGGTCTCGTCTGTTAATTTCTGAGATTTAGTGATAAGGACTGTATGGTGGAAATTAGGGAATGGACCCTCCAAATCCACCTAAGGTTCTATGTTGTTTAATACGAACAAGGAGCAAGAGTGTAACTCTAAGTCTCTGGGCGGAGTAGGGGTGGCCCTATCGATTCGCCTTATGTTCATGACAACTTTGGTAGGGACAGGAGTGGAGAAGGACCATGATTCCGGCAGAGCCGATGATCACCGGCCTGACCGGGAATGGAGAGGGACCACGATCCTGTCGGAGTGGAGAAGGACCACGATCTGAACGAACAGGGTGATCACTGCCGTTCAGAGTGGAGAAGGACCACGATCCGACTGCAGGAGCGGAAATGGACCGCAAGTACTGCAGACTCTACCAGTCACTGGATGAATGTCAGAAACAGGAAGGAGTACAAGAGTAGGATGCATGGCGAGGGATTAAACCCTATCATCTGGAGAATACGAACTCGATTTGGGGAGTATGTAGTATGGGATGCATACGTTTCCAAATCAAGTTTGCATCAGATTAAGAGCATGATGTGCATATGAATTGTGCATTAGAATCTGGATCATGACATACACCGACACTTATGATTTGACATTCACGTTTCTTTTCTTCAGCATTAAATATTGATTGTTGAGGATTTTGGAGATTGTGGTTTTTCATCCGCGTTGCGTCAGTTGTATTCAACTGACGTGCCCACAGTTTGCTAATGCAGGATCGCTGATCGTGGAGCAGGGGACTCGAGCTGCGGAAAGCATCCAAGTGTAGGATAAAGTTTCCTTGCGCAATGTAAGTTTCTAATTTCCTGTAATTTTTTCGTGTTGTGTACTCATTGAAGTAAAGATTCTGGGTAAGTGTCACGAGCTCCCAGTATGTGGAACTCGGGGCGCTACACAGAGAAGAAAGAAGCCCCCCCCTCTCTCTCTCCTCCGAACAACTCACAAAAGCTACGATTTATTGTTATTAGGTTGAGAATACGCGCGTGCGCGCACACACGCATGTACATACCAGTGGAAATTGGCAGTGCACCAAGTGCACTTGGCTTGGTGCCCATGTCTAATATTGTACTACTCGAAAATGTTTTTTCTTTTTTCTATGTTTTGAAATAATATCAATTCAAACGACAACAAGAAATTGTCATTGTAAATGACACAAATAAACCAAAAGAAATGTGTATTAGTATAAAAGCTCTATTAAACGCAAAACTATATACAATTTGAAGAAAATTACATGATTTATATGCAATAAATAAAAAGATAAACTGGAAATCTAGATTATTCAATAAATTAAACAAATTAAAGTTCTGTCTGTATTGACACTAAAAAAGGTTCTATTTCTATCAAACTAATTCAAATTATGTAAGGATAAATTTCACTTAACCACCCCCATTATTTATTTATTTATTTATTTATTTATTTATTTTGGTGTGTGTGTGTGTGTGTGGGGGGGGGGGGGGTGACTCGTAACCCACCGTTTTTTTTCTCATCAATGAGCAACCCTCAGTATTATGGTTGGCAATTGATTTGAACCCGACCAAGTCTGACCCGTTTTTTAGTGATGTATGGGCTTGAATTTTTTTTTAAAATTTGGGCCTAAGCTCAAAGGTTAAGGGTTCGGGTTTGTAAAGTCAAGCTTCACAGTAACTGAATATTCCTTATCCTACTCCGCCAGTCTAAATCCAATCCCTATCCTACTCCAAACCAAATCAAATCCAATCCCTATCCTACTCCGCCAATTCATCTTACATTCTTACTAAAAAATATTCCCTCATTCCCCCAACCATTAATATTCCTCCACCTCTTCCTCTCTTCTCATTTCTGTCTCCTCTTTCCATATCTAATCCCGCCGCCCAGCTCTCGCTTTCACCCTCTTCTTCTTTGATGGCATCGCCGCCATCGTCCTCCATGTTTTTCTGCCGCCGCCGCCAGTGCTAACTCCTCTCCCTCCTCTCCCAAATATATATATATATTTTAATTTCACTGTTTTTTTAAGAATCGGGCGGGGCTTGGACTTTTTGATTTAATTCGGACCCAAAATTGGTAGCCTAACCCAAAATTGGGCCTGGCTTGGACCCTAGAAAATTTTTTGGGCTCGGGTTGTATAAGTCCAGCCCAAACCCGGCCCATTCCCAGCCTTACTCCGTACGTTCCGCTGATCAATAAACCACCCTATTACACTTGAATTGAACACGTTAGCTCACATGATGGATTAGGCCCATTTTTGTGACTAAATACCCTTGATTAACTCAGATATTCTCTCATGTTATGGTTTAGTGATAATCTAATTGAACCCCTATATCTATTTGTAAATATCAAACACGTAGATTGCACGTGCTCCTTCCTTAAATTATCATAATGTTCCTCACTTCCTAAAGTCTCCATCTCCTTCCTCACTTTTATGTCCCCATATTATCCTTGTCTCCGCCTTCTCCCTCCCTCCCCTCTTCCCTCCCACTCTCTTTCTTCAAGTCCCAAATTTTGATCCATAATGACCCAAATAAAACCGGTCTTTTATTAGGAAGAGAGGAACACAACTTACATCACTAATTACAAACTAATACAATTAAAGAACTCTCTTAATTTAACTAAGATGTGAACTTTCTAGGGTTTTAAATGTTCCCAAGTTTCATGGAAATAGGTCTCTTGATGGTGGGTATGGGGGAGGAGATAGAGAAGGAAGATGGTTGAAAGATGAAAGAAGATGGAAGTCTCTTCATGATGGGTGTAGAGGAGATAGAAAAGGAGGATGGTGGGAAATAGTTCTATCACTTGAAAAATGAAAGAATGATGGTGGGTGTAAGGGAGGACTGAGGAGATAGAGAAGAGTAGAGTTTCTGATGTGTATGTGATCTGGTCAGTTGGATGATGAGGATCCAGATCAGCCCACCATGAAAAAATTGAGTTGTAGTAAGAGGGATTAGAATAGGGGTATTTGAGACTTTTAACTAAAAAATTAACGGAGTAATAACGGTAGAGAATGGTTTTTTAGAAAAGTTTAAAGAAGGGGGCTCATTGATAAGGGAAAAAGAACGGATGGGTTGTGTCAAACCCCATGAGGGTGGTTAAGTGAAATTTACCCATTAAAAAAACAACTGACACCTAAGCAAGCTTTATAACTAATGGCCTTATTTATAGGAAACAAACTAAAAACTTAATTTAAAACTTAACTTACCCTACATAGATAATTAATAAAACATGTAATTATGATTTAAATAAAACCTTAAGTTCGTTTTAAAGATATATATTATCTATTGATTTTTTTGTGTTTTAAGGTTATGGATACACATTATCTATTGCATGTGCAATATATGTCTACTTTAAGTTATTTAATTTTAACCATTAATCATTTAGATCAATCAAACAAATAAATGGTCGGGATTCGCTCTTGACGAAACAACTACTTTATTTGTTCTTCTGTAATAGTAAAGATATTTATATTGTTTTTCTTTGTATCTTTATACCCTTCTTTGTAAGGATGGGCCTAACGAAGATGGGTATTCAGCCCACAGAAGTTGAATTAAAAGAAGAAACAAGCTCAATAAAACAGAATGCAAAACCTTTTTGAGGGGGGGGGGGAGCTTCTAAACTAATGGGGGGTTTCTGAAAATACTGGGGTGGTGCACAAACCCCAAACTACACACAATGACACGATTTAGGAAGGTTTTAAAGTCTAAATCCATGAAAATATCGGTACGCTATTCTGCGTTTAGCCAGAATAGACTTCCAAATTCATGGTGTTTTTCTGTATGCTGTAGATAGTTCTGTTTTATGTGCTATACTCATCGAGTGATTGTGTTGTTTTGTAGTGCCCTCTCTTATTGCCGAACACAGAAGAATTTGTGTATGAAAGTTGTGCACCCGTACCAGAGGCTCCTGGATCTATAGAAGGTTCCTTCACTTTTGTACCTGGCAGGTAGGAACTTTTCAACAAATCTATGTTTAATTTCGGACATTGCGAAAAGTGTAACTTTAAGAAAAATAATGTTACTCGGGCTACAACTTATTAACTGCTCACTCTTTGCCTCATTGGTTTTAGGCTGAGGAAACCCGAAGGCAGAAAATTCGGCGTTACAGTTGCACCATTCCCCCTTGAAGCGCCTGAATACATCTTCTGATGCCTACTTGTCATGTGGTTCTTCTTTTGTTTAAATGTCGTCTGTATACAAGTATTTTATGTAAACGAATCTTGGTTTTGTAATAATCAACCTAGGATGGTAGGTGTGAGCGGAAACCTTTTGGGATCAGTTTATTCTGGTAAATTTGTGGTGCCCTGTTGTGGTTTGGGGGGCATCTTTGTTATTGGGAACAACAGTTTGAAGTAGGAGTTTGGAGAAACTGATGGGAATATGAATAGTGTGAGATTTGTTATCCGGATACCAGCTGGCGCTAATCTTATATTACTGGCTAGTGTGTAATCTGTATGTTTGTATGTAGCCTTTATCATGTTTCTACTTTTCCTTTTCGTTGGTATATGGTTGTGGTTGCGATTGTGGCTGTGAATAGTGTGTATTATACTATACTATATATTATACAAATAGGCTTACTCCCTTTCTTCTTTCTCCATTTTAAAATAGAAAAAGGAGAGCCAAAGTAGGGACTAATACGTGCTATTGTGTTAACCCTGTGTACTCAATTTACAGGAATTTTTTTTTGATAAATCCATTATCTTCTATCTTCTCATTCCACTTTCCAAATTCCTCTTCGATGAGGAGATTTTTTTATTCGTTTAGGTGTGAGAAAGTAATGGTGGAGGGAAAGAACGTGTTTCACTTCCAAGAGGTGGCCAAACACAACGCCACCAAGAACTGCTGGCTCATCGTCGGCAGAAAGGTTTAATTAAGCTTTTGAATTATTATTATTTATTTATTTATTTATTTATTTTGGGTAGATCTGAACTTCTGATTTTGACATCTTTGAATTTATTGATCCCTTTATGATTGATTTATTGATCCCTTTATGATTGTTTTATTGGTACCCTGGGGGGGGGGGGGGGGGGGGGATCGGGGTTGTATGACTGGATGGGTTGAGCAGATCTGGAAGTTTAGATAAAATATTTTTTTTATTAATTTTTTTTTATTATTATTTTTTTAGTGTGAAAGAAAGTGTCATCGTCACCGCTTCATTAATAAAAAATTAACGAAACAAGTAGTATATAAATTATACATCTATCTATTCATAAACGAAATAGAGAATAACAGTTACAAAGCTAAGCCTATCATCCTAACTAGTCCCTTTCTAGCAAGACTTGTAGACGCGGCGTCTGTACCCTGCTATTGCACACAACTCTCTCAAATGAAATTTAACTTCCACAAAAATCTAACTTGGAAATCAAAATCCACCGAACTAGCACTCCACCCCAGAAACTCTTCCATATTCTCCCAAACGTCCAATTGGCAACAACCACGTCCACCATCTCTTGCTGACATGCTTACTCCTCCCCCCACAATGTTGCCATCGTGAATCCACCAAACCAACCCCACCGCGACGCTGTCTTTCGATTGCGTCAAATTCAGCTCTCAATAGCAGTCATTGTTCTTACCCTCCAGGCCGGTGCTGTTGGCGAACTTCTCCGCCACCTAATCACCTCCACCTAACAAATGTAACGCTTGCACTCGCCGATTACCCCACAAATTGTAATTTGAATTTCTAGCCAAATCTAATTTGAAATTCAAATTATGCCACAAAAAGCTCCTCACACTTCCCAACAGAAATTTGAATATCAAAAATCTATACTGAAATTCAAATTTGATGAGTCTCCCCCTCCACACTTCCAAATTAAATTTGAATCTAAAAGAACTCTTAACTTGGAAACTCAAATTTCAAAATTCCCCACTCTCTCTTGCACTAGCTCACATTTGAATTTCGAAACCCAAATTCAAAATTCGAAAATGCAAATACATCCCGTCACCTCCTCACCACTCCGGCGAGTCTCCAACTATCCTTCTCTCTTGCCCCTCTCCTCTCCCCCCCGTTGCTCTCGTCATGCGCTTCCGTCACACCGCCCCCAACAACGACTCGCCATCGTCAAATGGCAGCCAGCCCTACGTCCTCATCAACAGTCACTCCATAGAAGCTCCCTCGGCCTCACCATGACAAGCTTCCCCGACGCCACAACGCTCTCTGCGTCCGCCGCCGAGCCAAACCCAACACCAACCATCGTCGATCCAACCCTATTTGGAATCTCAACAATGTCAGCTCTCCCCCGTCGGCGATGTCTTGACACTGCACCACTCCGACGAGCACCGTTTGAAGAATCAGTGGGCCCCTCCTCGACGACGCCCTTCGACCCTCTGAATCCCCTCACCGACAGCCAACAACGCTGCCGGCGAGGCACAATTCCCTACCAAAGTCCCATCTTGACCCCTATCCTCTCTCCGGCCAAACCCAACCACCCCGACCGACCTAGCCCCTGTCGTCCATCAACACGTCGGTGATGGAGTCTCTAACCAATCTACTCCACCTAGCCCCGGCGTTGGAGACCTAGCCCCGGCGTAGGAGACCGAGCACATCCAATAAGCTACACCTCCTCCACGTTGGAGTCTTGAAGCATCCAACTTCTTCGCCTCGACGCCGCCACAACATTCCCTGACAGCGCTCCTCTATGGACACGCCATCTATGCTGCCTCGACGTCGCCGACCACATCTAAAGAACCTGAAATCGTGAAACCTTAGGCGATCTCTGACCTCCTCTACACTCCTACGGAAGCGGGAAAGGATGGGGGGGAAGGAGGAGGAGGAAGAGGTGTCGAGGGACTCCTCCCCCCTCCCCGATCGAAGTCGCCGTCACCTGACTTTGACGCTTTGGCTTCTGCAGGGGCTGTTGGCGGATGATATTCGGACAGCCTTGGTTTGTGTCTTGTATTTCTTTTGATTAGTAAGAAGATTTTGAAAGTTAGTGAAAAACAGTTGATGAGAGAGTAAACAGCAGTGAGGCCCCATAAATTTTGGTTGGATTAAAGTTTTTAGATACATACAGTTAATCTAGATTTTGATTCAAACAACTGGAGGTAACTTACCTCCAAAATAAAATCTCAACAAATCAAAGTTTATATAATTATTGGTATATCTGCATATGTATTCAAAAATGAGGATGTTGGTTGGAGAAGGCAGTTATCCCTCCAACCATTCTAGAATTCTAGATGAATTATGAAAGGGATTTTTAAGTTTTTTTTTTTTTTTTTTTTTTTTTTGCTTGCAATAGTGAATGTCAGTTATATGAAGCCTACGTGTTTATCATTTTGTAATTTGTGTCGGAGAATTTTGATTCCTTGAAGAAGTATCTGTAGAACATTTGGATATGGGGAGAGATTGGTTGGGGAATTTAGTTGGTATTACTTCCACCCTCAATGAATCCAGCTGGTATTCCTAATTTTGTGTATCTCATTTAAAGTATACACAATTATCTAATGCTTTCTTTAAAATTTCAAATATGAAATATGCTATCGCCTATCACATTTTTTATTTTTCCTTAACAAGCATGTTTCAGAAGTCCAACATCCATTGGTTCACCCAGTTATCACTATATATTATATGTCAACTCTATCCTTTCTCTATTTTAAAATAGGAACAGGGTAGTAAAAGTAGTACTCCTTATTTAACTAACGCATTCATTACACACGATGTTATTAGAAAAAAAGGAAGGGGGGGGGGGGGGGGGGGGGGGTGGGGGGGGGATCTCTTCTCCTCCCTCTTTCAAAAATCTCATGACTCTTCACCTCCCACTTTCCCAACGCTATAGTCAAATCCTGCCCCACGCCGCTTCCCTCTGATGCTTATACTTCCCCCCGACGTTGCAACCTTCGCTTCAAATCAGTCTCCATCAAGTTTAATACTGAACAACGAGATAGTCTCGATCGAACTCATGAACACCACTGCTGTTCATGGCAGGTACCTCCATCTCTTCTTTCAATTTCTTGACTTTTGATTAGCATTATTATGTTTTATTTCTTTAATTTGCGTGTTTTTTTTTTCAGTTTTGGGAATGTGTTTTCGGTTTTTGATAAAGCCGAACAACGAGACGGTCTTGATCGAAATCAAGAACGCCACTGCTGTTCACGGTCGGTACATCCCTCTCCTTTTTCGATTTCTTGATTTTTTATTAGCATTATTAAGTTTTATTTCTTTAATTTTTGCGTTTCAGTTTTGGGGATGAGTTTTAGGTTTTTGATGAAGTTGAACAACGAGACGGTCTTGTTCGAATTCAAGAACGCCACTGTTGTTCACGGTAGATACCTCCCTCTCTTTTTATGATTTCTTCATTTTTGATTAGCATCATCATGTTTTATTTCTTTAATTTTCTCCTTTTTTTTTCCAGTTTTAGGGATTAGCATCATCATGTTTTTAGGTTTTTGATAAAACTGAACAATAGACGGTCTCGATCGAACTCAATAATGCCACTGCTGTTCATGGTAGGTATCTTTCTCTCTTCCTTTGATTTTTTGATTTTTGATTAGCATTATTATGTTTTATTTCTTTAATTTTCGTGTTCTTTTTTCATTTTTGGGGATGAGTTTTAGGTTTTTGATGAAGTTGAACAACGAGACAGTCTCGATCGAACTCAAAAATGTGCCTATCACATTTTTTATTTTTCCTTAACAAGCATGTTTCAGAAGTTCAACATCCATTGGTTCACCCAGTTATCACTATATATTATATGTCAACTCTATCCTTTCTCTATTTTTAAATAGGAAAAGGGGAGTAAAAGTAGTACTCCTTATTTAACTAACACATTCATTACATATCAATAATTTAAGAAGTTATGAAAGAGGTTTCCGTTCTGAAACCTGCTCTAACCATGAGAGCTAACAACCATCACAGACCCACTTCAACCCATCTCAACACCAAGGCAAGGCGAGAACTCTCTCCACCAATGGGCAAGCGAGGTAGAGACGAGTGTGAAGGTCGACAACCAAACAAGTACGAAGGCAAAAGTAGGCGATGGAGGAGCTCAGGTCGAGAGTACCGGAGATCACCGTCTCCCAGAGAGAGGAGAGAAAGAGCCATAGACTTCAGACGCAGAGCTCCGCGTCAAGATCAACAGCGAGAAGAGGAAGAGCATTAGAAGAAAAGCAGGATCAACACAAAAGAGGACAGAGATGGGAGCAGCAAACGTCGTCGCTCGTATGCTGAAGTTATTAGAGGTAAACCACTCGACGACGACGAGCATAGAGCGCGCTGTAGTTCCCCAACTCCAGAGATAGAGCCGTGCCCAACTAGAGAAGACGACGAAGGCGTATGGGTGTTAGTTAAGCCTCGAAAAAATAGGAAAGTCGATAAGACCCATCACACATCGGAAAATTCGAGACTTGATGGTCGACAGAATTGTCACAAATGCGCTCGTCCAGGCCACTCCATCTCCAATTGCAAATTCGACTGGTTTTGTTACTATTGTAGGAGCAACGGCCACATTTCCACTACATGTCCGAAGCGCCATAACGCTGCGTCCTCAAACTCGAAAGCTTCGAAGTTAGGGATCCCTACGGAATCGGAAGGGGGTAAGATGCAAGAGAGCGTCGCCGGAGATAGACGGATCATCCAAGCTTCAATCTCACCGACGCCACTCATTGCGGAATTCGAAAGGTGCTTCAATGGTGGCATTCTAGTTAAAGCTCAGTCGGGGGTTCCTACATCGGCAGACGTCTCAGAGCTACTTCAAGCAGCTCTTATCACCTCACCTACTCCGATCTGGGTCATCCAAGAGATCGCTACGAATACATTCTATGCGCATTGTAGCGACGAGGCATTAGCTAAGGAAACGATCAGAGTAAAGAGGTTAGAAGGTAAAGATTCTCATGGGTTAGAGTTCTTCGTTACGTTCAAGTGGTGGTCGCGAGACTATGGGGCTATGAAAGCGGATAACTTCCCTCCGGTGTGGATGCGCCTCTACAATCTCCCCTTCCATTGTTGGGTCCATTCGGGGTTTCAAAATATCATACGACAATTCGGCATGCTCATCGATATCGATAGATAGACTCTCACTCATTCGGCTAGAAAATTCGCGAGAATTAAAGTCGGGGTCGCTAACAAGTCGGATATTCCGTCCAAGATTATTACGGAATTTGAAAACACAATCTATGAGGTCAAAGTCATAGTCGAGGTTCAAAAAAACGTTTCTTTCAAAGATTTGGCAACTGTAGCTGCGAGAAAAATCGATGGTGGAGATGAGAAGCCAGAGGAAGAAGATGAAGGAGTGTCGTCAGATGAAAGGTTGTCTAATTGTGACTATGCATCAATTCGAAGAGATAGAGTCGAACCTGGAATGCCAATTATCGAGCGCCAACTTCAAAATCAAAACGAGCCTCTCTACAAGCAAGCGCTGCCGTCCACGCATCCTATCTACTCAGCACCTAAAGCTCCAACCTGACAGAGGGTCTCGCATCAACCCATTCAGAAGGCTAGTGACAGCAAGGGCCTGAGAGGAAAAGACGTAGCAACTGTAGGAGAGGGGATGCTGTGCAGCAATAGGATGTTCAGAAGTGAAGCGATAGACGAAAGAGACAGGAACAGTAGTACGAAGGATCTGAAAAAGGGAGGGATACTCAAACAAGCTGGCTATGTGGGTAGCGGTTTTATTAAAGAGCTGGGTCTAATCGATGAGGAGTGGATGAAATTCTCTTCAGTAGAGATCGAATGCTCTGTCAAAGCAGCCTTAAGTGCATTGATCCAGTCCAAGGCCCTTTTACCGACTGGGCCAAGGTCCATTGGTGAAGAGCAGAGTCAGCCAGCTTCAGAGGTTAATTCGATAGGAGTTATGACTCCTTGTTGTATTATTCCTACTACTAATCAACTGAGTAAGCAAATCCAGTTGCAAAAATTGCAACTTATAGCAGATCCAGATTCCGGAGAGGGTATTATTGGCGCGTTAGATGGGGTTCGAGAGGATAATCTCATCTCTGTTACAGAAACAGATGGCGAAGAATTAGAGATTAGAGGCAGTGTGGGAAGTACATCAACTAGAAAGATCACAGAATATAGGAGGAAAGAAAAAAGACAGATGGTCAATATCGATAGTCAGAAGGAGGGGCAAGACGGATGGCCTATTAGGGGAATTAAGCCGAAGGAAGATGATACGACAGGACCAGGTACCTCTAAAGCTAACTGTTCTGTTCTTAATTCTTTATCAGATGAGTTTCTTATTTACTTCGCAAGTTTGTATGGGTTAGCTATGGGCTCCACTAGGGCAGAACAATTAATTAATTTAGCTATTATTAGAGAGGATACCAGAATAGCAATTAACTAAACAGTGGGTTCTAAGGGAAAGGGGGGAGAGTATCGTTAGACGTTTTAACTAGTTTTATAATGGTATACACATTCTGGAACGTTAGAGGGATGCATCAGAAAGTAAAAAAAAGAGCTATAGGAGTAACCCTTAATAAGATACGCCCTGACATCTGTGGATTTCAAGAAACTAGAATAGAATTTCCAACTGAGGAGGACTTCACTTCACTTAGAGGTATGGCTGATTTTAACTGGAAATTTAAACCGGCTAGGGGTTATTCAGGTGGTATAGCGTTATGGGCTAATTCCACTAAATTTGAGATTATTGACGATTTCATAGGATTGTTTTCGGTCTCGATTAGAATTAGACGAAGAAGTGACGGTTGGATCCAGACTATCACAACTGTCTACGGACCATACGACAGCAGACTATGCAAAGATCTGTGGACTGAACTAAGACACATCAGGAACAAATGGAGAGGAGCCTGGATGATAGGAGGAGATTTTAACATTACTAGATTCCAGGACGAGCACAAACGTAGAGGCCACAGTCGATCTGATCAAGAAGCCTTCAACGAGATCATAGAGGATTTAGAGCTATTAGAATTAGAGATGACAGACAGAAAATTTACATGGTCAAATATGCAGTGCAATCCTACAATGGCCAAGTTAGATCGTGTTCTCGTGTCAAACGAATGGGAGGAAGTACATCCGTTAGCAAAGGTTAAAACGGCATTACGATATACCTCGGATCACCTTCCATTAGTAATCGATTGTGGAATAGAGGGGAGGAAGAAGCACTTTGGGTTCAAATTCGAGAAAGCATGGACTATCAATGACGAGGCTAGACAAATTATCGTGGAATCGTGAGGGGCAAAAACTACTCAGTCTTCCGTGGTTGGGATTTGGGTCGAGAAGACGAGACGTCTAAGAAGGAGATTAAAAGCTTGGAACAGAGGGAAAGTGATCAACATTAATCTGAGAAGAGAGTCACTAGGAGATAGAATCGGATGTCTAGAAATATTATAGGAGGAGAGAGATCTCCAAGAGGACGAGAAAGACGAGTTAGCCAACAAAAGACTGGAGATACAGCAGATCGGGCGGATGAAGGAAATGTACTGGCAACAGCGATCGAGGATACAATGGATCAGGGAAGGGAACGCAAACACAAAATACTTTCACAAGGTGGCTAACGGAAGAAAAAGACAGAACCACATAACGGGAATCTCAGTTAACGGGAATTGGACCGAAAATGAAGACCTAATCATAGAGCATCTCGACAGACATTTTCATGATCTTTTAGGAGGCGAGCCTGCAGGGAGATGTGCATTGGCAACGGACATGTGGAGTTCCTCTAGAATAGAAGGAAGCGAGGGAATCGAAATGAGATTCACAGAAACAGAGGTCATCAGTGCAATTAAGAATCTCGGCCAAGATAAGTCCCCAGGGCCAGACGGACTCCTGATTTTCTTTTACAATAAATACTGGAATATCGTCAAAGAAGATCTTATGAACATTTTTCATGAGCTTTACGAAGGAGTGGGAAACTTGGATAGGCTAAACTATGCAACGATTATTCTGGTGCCTAAGAAAAGTGAAGTAATCTATCACGAAGCCTCAGACCAATTAGTCTTCTCAACGGTTCGTTCAAAATCATCATGAAGGTCTTAGCACAAAGATTGGCCCCTCACCTGAACGAGGTCGTAGCACAGTCACAGAGCGGGTTCATAAGAGGAAGGGATATCATGGATAGCATAGCTTCAGCCCACGAAATTGTATTTAGAGGCAACAGAGCAAAGGCGGACGGATTCCTCCTGAAACTAGATTTTCAGAAGGCTTACGATTCGGTATCCTGGGAGTGTACGGAGGAAGCACTAGAACTAAAAGGGTTTGGTCAAAAATGGAGATTATGGATGAAAAAATGCATTCGAGGCGGTAAATCGTCCATCCAGATCAATGGTAGGCAAGGGAAAGAGATAAGATGCAAAAGAGGTCTGCGGCAATGGGATCCTCTATCCTCCCTTCTATTTGCAATAGTGGTAGACAGTATGGCTGAAATGTTAAGAAGAGCTTTGGAAAACAACTCTATCAAAGGGATTCAGATCAAGGGAATTGCACAGCCAATGTCGATAATACAATATGCAGATGACACTATCCTATTCGGAAGAGCTACAGTTGAAGAAGCGGTGGCTATTAAGGCGGTTTTGGTTTGCTTCAAAGGGTGGTTAGGTCTGAAGGTGAACCTAAATAAGACCAGCATAATCCCATTATCCGATCATTTGACAGCTCCAGTTAATGATATAATGAAGATCTTAGAATGCAAAACGAGCGATTACCCAATTAAATACTTGGGCACGCCTATAAGACCCGGTGCTCTTTTGAAGGAGGATTGGATTTTCCTGATCGATAAAATTTAAAAAAAAACTAGCAGGCTGGCAGAGTCGGTTCCTTTCACTCGGAGGAAGGATCATACTGCTGAATTCGGTTCTTAGTGCGATCCCACAATATCTGATGTCCATCTACAAATTGCCAAAGTGGGTTATCAACAGGATAGACAAACTCAGAAGAAAATTCTTATGGAAAGGAACAGACGAGGGTAACAAAGGGTTCCACTTGGTAAAATGGGAAAAAGTCTGTAAGAGAAGGGAATTTGGGGGGCAGAGGATTACGAACCTACAAGACATGAACAAAGCATTGCTCAGCAAGTGGTGGTGGAAAATAACAAACAAACACAAAGGATGGTGGAGCTTCTCTTTCGAACTTTTCCGAAAGAGAAGAAAAGTTCGCTATGGAGGAAGAAGTGCCTCGACAAAAGTCTCGCTACTCTGGAAGGGGATAGCGAAGCAAGGAGAGATATTCCATACTATCACTAGATGCAAAGTAGGCAATGGGAAAAATACAAGGTTCTGAAAAGACAAATGGTGTGGTAATACGACTTTGCAAAATCAATTCCCCCAAGCTGCGGAAGCTACACAGAACTTAGATCTCGCGGTAGCAGACATTCGGAAGAACGGTAAACCAAAATTTGTTGTTTCTCATAATATTGGCACGGAGAGTGTCGCGCAATTCGAAGCTCTCAATAATTTGGTCCTCCAAGAGGGGGGACAGGGAAATAATTTAGAAGATGAGAGATGGTGGGAGAGAGACACTTCAAAAGTGTTTACAGTATCATCAATGTATAAATGGATTAACGACGGAGGAATAAGATGCAAAGTTCAATCCATTATTTGGGGGGTGTATGTATCATTCAGAGTTAAAGTTTTCTGTTGGCTAGCACACAATAATGCGATCCTTTCGAAAGCCAACCTTAAGAAGAGAAACATGAACATCGATGTCATTTGTGGGATGTGCTTAGCAGCGAAAGAAGATGTAAATCATATCCTTTTTTAATGTCCTAAAGCTCGGCTAACCTGGGGGATAATTTGTAGGGGTTTTGGTGTAACCAAGTTCCCAACTCGACTAGCGACATTTGGGGGTCCCTTAGAGAAGTACATATTAGACTAGAGGATAAAAAGGCATGGGATATAGCTATAGCAGCAGCAATTTGGAACCTTTGGCTAGAAAGAAACGATTTCATTTTCCGTAACAATTTTTTCAGATTCCCGTACTCAATGCATAAAATTTTTGTTCTAATTCATGATTGGGCAGGTGTTCAAGAGTCGGCGAAGAGAATCAGAAACATCGAAGGTGCCTAGCGAAGAAGGGGTGCAGAGACGGGCGAACCTCTCAAGAAGGATAGAGGAGTCCAGTGGAGTGCAATAGCGTTGCTACATCTCAATTGTATCATTTATTTGGATTATGTATAATTAGATGTTGTCCTTTCTTTTCTTTGTTGTTGTTATGATTGTGCTTCGGATTAGCACGTGTATCTGTATTTTTCTTGGTTGTACTACTTTGTTTCCTTAATGATTATTAATGAGACGATGACTACGGTCATCTTTTATCCCCAAAAAAAAAACATTCATTACACACGATGTTATTAGGAAAAAAACGGGGGGGGGGGGGGGGGGGGGGGGGGATCTCCACTTTCCCAACGCTATAGTCAAATCTCATGACTCTTCACCTCCCACTTTCCCAATGCTATAGTCAAATCCTGCCCCACGCCGCCTCCCTCTGATGCTTATGCTTCCCCCCGACGTTGCAGCCTTCACTTCAAATCAGTCTCCATCATGTTTAATACTGAACAACGAGATAGTCTCGATCGAACTCAAGAACACCACTGTTGTTCATGGCAGGTACCTCCGTCCCTTCTTTCAATTTCTTGATTTTTGATTAGCATTATTATGTTTTATTTCTTTAATTTGCGTGTTTTTTTAAGTTTTGGAATGTGTTTTCGGTTTTTGATAAAGCCTAACAACGAGACGGTCTTGATCGAAATCAAGAACACCACCGTTGTTCACGATTGGTACATCCCTCTCCTTTTTCGATTTCTTGATTTTTGATTAGCATTATTAAGTTTTATTTCTTTAATTTTTGTGTTTCAGTTTTGGGGATGAGTTTTAGGTTTTTGATGAAGTTGAACAACGAGACGGTCTTGTTCGAATTCAAGAACGCCATTGTTGTTCATGGTAGATACCGCCCTCTCTTTTTCCGATTTCTTGATTTTTGATTAGCATCATCATGTTTTATTTCTTTAATTTTCTCGTTTTTTTTTCCAGTTTTTGGGATTAGCATCATCATGTTTTCAAGTTTTTGATAAAGCTGAACAATAGACGGTCTCGATCGAACTCAATAATGCCACTGCTGTTCACGGTAGGTATCTCTCTCTCTTCCTTCGATTTCTTTATTTTTGATTAGAATCATTATGTTTTATTTCTTTAATTTTCGTGTTCTTTTTTCATTTTTGGGGATGAGTTTTAGGTTTTTGATGAAGTTGAACAACGAGACGGTCTCGATCGAACTCAAGAATGCCATTGCTGTTCGCGGCAAGTATATCCCTCTCTTCTTTTGATCTCTTGACTTTTTGTTAGTATTATTATGTTTTATTTCTTTAATTTTTGTGTTCTTTTTTTCAGTTTTGGGGATGAGTTTTAGGTTTTTGATGAAGCTGAAAAACGAGATGGTCACGATCGAACTTAAGACCACCACAGCTGTTCACGGCATGTATCTCCTTCCTTTCGATTTCTTAATTTTTTATTAGCATTATTATGTTTTTTTTCTTCAATTTTCATGTTTCTTTTTTTTTCAGTTTTGGGGATGAGTTTTAGGTTTTTAATGAAGCTGAACAACAAGACGGTCTCGATCGAACTCAAGAATGTCATTGCTGTTCATAGCAGGTATCTCCCTCTCTTCTTTTGATCTCTTAATTTTTTATTAGCATTATTATGTTTTATTTCTTTAATTTTTGTATTCTTTTTTCAATTTTGGGGATGCGTTTTAGGTTTTTGATGAAGCTGAAAAACGAGATGGTCTCGATCGAACTTAAGACCGCCACTGTTGTTCATAACATGTACCTCCCTCTCTTCTTTCGATCTTAATTTTTTATTAGCATTATTAAGTTTTGTTTATTTAACTTTCGTGTTCTTTTTTCAGTTTTGGGGATGAGTTTTAGGTTTTTGAAGTAGCTGAACAATGAGACGGTCTCGATCGAACTCAAGAACGCCACTACTGCTCACAGTACCATCACAAGTACCTATCACATTTTTTCTCTCTCTTTCTCTTTGTAAGTTAGGGTTTTATAGTTATTATTTTTTATTAGAATCTGTAAATAGCCAGTGACTTATGAGTCTGTCAAAATCTCATGGTCAAATCTCCCGGGGGGGGGGGATCTCCACTTTCCCAACGCTATAGTCAAATCCTGCCCCACGCCGCCTCCCTCTGATGCTTATGCTTCCCCCCGACGTTGCAGCCTTCGCTTCAAATCAGTCTCCATCATGTTTAATACTGAACAACGAGATAGCCCCGATCGAACTCAAGAACACCACTGTTGTTCATGGCAGGTACCTCCGTCTCTTCTTTCAATGTCTTGATTTTTGATTAGCATTATTATGTTTTATTTCTTTAATTTGCGTGTTTTTTTTCAGTTTTGGGAATGTGTTTTCGGTTTTTGATAAAGCCAAACAACGAGATGGTCTTGATCGAAATCAAGAATGCCACCGCTGTTCACGGTCGGTACATCCTTCTCCTTTTTCGATTTCTTGATTTTTTATTTGCATTATTAAGTTTTATTTCTTTAATTTTTGTGTTTCAGTTTTGGGGATGAGTTTTAGGTTTTTGATGAAGTTGAACAACGAGACGGTCTTGTTTGAATTCAAGAACGCCACTGTTGTTCATGGTAGGTACATCCCTCTCTTTTTCCGATTTCTTGATTTTTGATTAGCATCATCATGTTTTATTTCTTTAATTTTCTCGTTTTTTTCCAGCTTTAGGGATTAGCATCATCATGTTTTCAGGTTTTTGATAAGGGTTTTTAACATATATGCCCCTAACATATATGTGAATATCATGTATGCCCCTCACAAATATGTATTTTCATATTTGTCCCCAACAATATATACCACATCTCTTAATTACCCCTCTAGTCAAAAAAAACTCAAAACAATGGAAATTTTCAGTTTTTTTTAAATGGACTTGATGAAAAATGACTGAAATATTTTCTTCTCTACCATTCAAACTATATATTCTTCATCCTTGTAAATCCGGGCAATTGTTAATCTAACCGAGACTCATTAACTTTTCTCAAATTTTCTTCATTTTTTTCAAGAAATGGACAAACTAATAGTACATCTTTGAAAACTACATATTCTTCCTCACGTTACTTCACCAAAATTGTCTTCAATCTTGTTTTTAATGATAGATTATACCACATCTCTTAATTACCCCTCTAGTTAAAAAAAACTCAAAACAATGGAAATTTTCAGTTTTTTTTTAAATGAACTTGATGAAAAATGACTGAAATATTTTCTTCTCTACTATTCAAACTATATATTCTTCATCCTTGTAAATCCGGGCAATTGTTAATTTAACCGAGACTCATTAACTTTTCTCAAATTTTCTTCATTTTTTTCAAGAAATGGACAAACTAATAGTACATCTTTGAAAACTACATATTCTTCCTCACGTTACTTCTCCAAAATTGTCTTCAATCTTGTTTTTAATGATAGATTATAAGCTTTCTCATTTATTTTTCTTAAAACTCTTAATTTTTTTATCATTTGATTGTCTAGTCTGAACTTTTAATATGATTTCTATTTGTCTCGTAAGGGTAAAATCATAGTTAACTTAGCGATATTTAACATAGAGGTAAATATGAAATAAAGTCCAGATTGTTAGGGGTATATACGAAAATATATATTTGTGAGGGATATATATGATATTGTCATATTTGTTAGGGGTATACATGTTTAAAACCCTTTTGATAAAGCTGAACAATAGACGGTCTCGATCGAACTAAATAATGCCACTGTTGTTCACGGTAGGTATCTCTCTGTCTTCCTTCGATTTCTTGATTTTTGATTAGCATCATTATGTTTTATTTCTTTAATTTTCGTGTTCTTTTTTCATTTTTGGGGATGAGTTTTAGGTTTTTGATGAAGTTGAACAACGAGACAGTCTCGATCAAACTCAATAATGCCACTGCTGTTCACGGCAAGTATATCTCTCTCTTCTTTTGATCTCTTGACTTTTTGTTAGTATTATTATGTTTTATTTCTTTAATTTTTGTGTTCTTTTTTCAGTTTTGGGGATGAGTTTTATGTTTTTGATGAAGCTGAAAAACGAGATGGTCACGATCGAACTTAAGACCGCCACAGCTGTTCACGGCATGTATCTTCCTCCTTTCGATTTCTTAATTTTTGATTAGCATTATTATGTTTTGTTTCTACAATTTTCATGTTTTTTTTTAGTTTTGGGGATGTGTTTTAAGTTTTTAAAGAAGCTGAACAACGAGACGGTCTCGATCGAACTCAAGAATGTCATTGCTGTTCATAGCAGGTATCTCCCTCTTTTCTTTTGATCTCTTAATTTTTTATTAGCATTATTATGTTTTATTTCTTTAATTTTTGTGTTCTTTTTTCGATTTTGGGGATGAGTTTTAGGTGTTTGATGAAGCTGAAAAACGAGATGGTCTCGATCGAACTTAAGACTGCCACTGTTGTTCACAACATGTACCTCCCTCTCTTCTTTCGATCTTAATTTTTTATTAGCATTATTATGTTTTGTTTATTTAACTTTCGTGTTCTTTTTCAGTTTTGGGGATGAGTTTTAGGTTTTTGAAGTAGCTGAACAATGAGACGGTCTCAATCGAACTCAAGAACGCCACTGCTGTTCACGGCACCATCACAAGTACCTATCACATTTTTTCTCTCCTTTTCTCTTTGTAAGTTAGGGTTTTGTAGTTAATATTTTTTATTAGAAATTGTAAATAGCCAGTAACTTATGAGTCAAAATTATTTTAGTCCGTCAAAATTATTTTAGTCCGTGCAATTTGTACAGAGTAACAGTAGCACCGTTTGAAAACAAGCCAAATGTACTTGGGCTTGAATGATATTAAGAGGTGCTGCTCAACATTTTCTTGAGCACAGAGGTTATGGATGACGAGTCTCAAAAAAATATCTAATAATCCTACTTGGACGAAAATAAATTAGAATCGCAAGTGAATGGTAGAACCTTTGAACAATAAGCATTAATAATAGAAGAAAAAAAATTATGTATATATTTGTTTCTTTGTTTTGCATTGGTTACTCTTTTGTATTGAAGTATGCACAGGTGAGGTGCGATATGCTTTCTTCTTTTGTGTATTCGGACAAATTTGAACACATGGCATTGAAGGGTATGCTGGTTTTTAATCTCGGATAAAAAAATTCTTTCACCTTCCATCCTATTTACATCGCGCCATCGACCAACACCAAAATCCCATCCCAAAACCCTAGAATCAAAATCAGATCAAGAAACCGAACCTACAGATTAGTTGAAAATTCAAACCATTTAGGTTTGGATCTCTACACCCAAAATGAATGAAACCATTAAAAAATAAATAAAATATTAGTTTTATAATTTAACAAAGGATAATTTATGTAGGGAAAAGAAGGAAATTGGCGGGAGAAAATCAGAAGCCCTAGATCTCTAATTTGAAGGTAATGTTTTCACTATATGTTCCCATTCTTATCTTGATTCATCATACAATCCCAAAATATATTCTAAACTCTAGTTTTTGTATGAACAATTTTGAAAATGCATGTAAGTGCAACTGTGATATAATCTATGGTCTTTGACTGATTATCCATGTTTCAAATCCCTAACGTTTAAATGATTTTATTTGTAGGGCAAAAGCCAAAGTACCCCCCCAACGTTTGGCCCGAGTACAAAATGCCCATACAACGTTTGAAAAAGTACAATAAACCCATTCTTCCGTTAACTTAACCATTTCCGTTAACTTATAATTATTAAATTACTTTTGTACCCTTACCCTTTCATATTAAATCTCTTTCCTTTCTTTCTTCATTCTTTTTTTCTTCCTTAATTTTGGGGGGTCTGCTTAATATGGAGTGGGGAAACTTCATGTCAGCTCATCTTCCCTTGACAGAATATAACCAGTCATTAGATTCTGAAAGCCTGAATTCAGGTGAACCGGTAGACATTTGGTCGGGCATTTTACAGTATGTTTTTTGTTTAATTGTTTAGGTTGTCATTATACTGACACACATAGATGTTGTCTTCTCCAGATTTTTGAGAAGTTAATTTCAGAAATGTATTTAGGAGAAATTGTTCAGAGTACTAGTGAAATTGGCTGAACAAGCTGCTCTTTTTGGTGATAATTGTCCCCCATAATCTCAATATTCCTTTCATACTAAGATATGTTTTGATTCTTTTCTGTGCCCAATCTCTAACAAATGGAGTTGAGGTCTCAATTCGCTAATTCAAATTTCATTTGGTAGTAGAATTAACTTATTATTATTAGCATAATAGAAATTGATCAAATTGGACATTATTCATGAATTGTGGATTTCTCTTTTCTATTTAATACGATGTGAAAATGTCAAGTGCTCTAGTCTAATCAAGCTCTTGTATTATTACCTTTGGATCATTCCTAGAGATTTTCCATTAACCTCCATTGCTTCCTATGTTATTCCTTTGGTGTTATCAAGATTAAATTTGACTTATTTGATACCACAAACTATGGACATTCTCAAGTTAATTAACTACCAATGAAGATGCCTCTACGTTGAGGATTGGGAGATATCAAATAACCCTATGACAACCAATGAATCCATACAATAGTATATATTGGGAGATATCAAAATTAAGGAAGAAAAAAAGAATGAAGAAAGGAAAGAAAGAGATTTAATATGAAAGGGTAAGGGTACAAAAGTAATTTAATAATTATAACTTAACGGAAATGGTTAAGTTAACGGAAGAATGGGTTTATTGTACTTTTTCAAACGTTGTATGGGCATTTTGTACTCGGGCCAAACGTTGGGGGGGTACTTTGGCTTTTGCCCTTATTTGTATGCTACTAGTTTCGTTTTTAACAATTTGATAAGGTGGATGTAATTTGTGTAGGATGGGTACCTCTGTTTCCTCAACTAATCAAACCCCATCTTCCTCTCATGTGGTGGCAAGATCTTCTCCTGGTGCTTGACACTTTCTTCCTACCCAAAACCAAACGGGGCCCAAAGTGTCTCTGCAAACTTCACACTTGAGTGAAGTATTCGAATCCAAAGCAAATCTTGCTAGGTTTAGTTTTGAAAGTGTCAGGGACGCCTTCATGAGTTCTGCAGCACCGAGAAGTCATCGGAATGATCAGAGTTCTCTGGTTGTCACTGTAGTTACCGTAGTTTGATGAGTATCAGCTATTTTGTTCATGTATGTGTTTTTTACGGGCTGTCGCACTTTTCCAGTTTAAATGAGTTAGTGGCGGGTAGTAGATATTCCGTGTTGCGCACGTGCCTATTATCAGCTGTTGTCCTGTAGCGAAATAGTCACAGCTCCTATAAATTCCAAGTTGTAATAATGCTTTGGATAATCAATAAAAATCAACTCAAGTTTCTGCTCCAATTCTTCTCTCTTCTTTAACCTAGTTTTCAAACTCCCCCATTAATGGCAAGATCTGGTTTAGTCAGGAATCCAATTCCTAACAAGGTGGTACCAGAGCCGACCTTCATCGACAGCGACGAACGAGACGTTGGAGGCACGTCACCGGTGAGGGAGGGGATCTGGGAGTGGAAGCAACAGATCGATGGAAAATTTTAGGCATTATTGACCAAAATGGATGCAGTAATTTCGATGTTGCAACAGTCAAATCCACAGCCAACAGCTCTGCCTCTGGTTTCGATTGTTCCTCCTCAAATTACGATCAAGGAGATAACTAACCATAACCTCATCTCTATTAACTCGAAAGAGCTCCAAGTGAGATGAAGTTTCCAGTTTTTAAAGAAGGAGATCAAACGGAATGGATTTATCTCTGATTCTCAAATATTGGACTGTGCTTCGCCACATTTGAGAGGTAGAGCAGCACAATGGTTCCTTAGGCATCTCAAACCGCGAGTTCATGAAATTTCTTGGTCAGTGTTTTTGGAAGAATGGATTGATCAAGTTGGCCCTACTGAAATTGAAGATTTGATGCTGTTGGGGGTGAAAATCTAGAAGATGTTGTTGTTACTGTTGAGAAGAATTGAGATGTAATAGTGGGTGTTAGTTTGTTGAATCTTGAAGGCTATAGTGGTGAGAAGTCCTCAAAGGTGTTTAATGAAATTCATGATCATGAAAGTGAAGTTATGGAGGGGCATCAATTTGAAGGACTTGCTCTCAAAATTGTCCAGAGAAGGCTACACCTTCTTCCTATCCTCCATTTAGTTTTTTTCCAAAAATGATGATACTACTGAAGTTCTTGATGGCACTGCATTAATGGCTCAAAAGAAAGATTAAGAACAACTATTATTGTGTTCAAGAGATTCGAAAGTTCATGGTGGAAAAAATGTTGCTCAATGGTCGTCCTCCACCTGTCTGCTCAAATGGCTTAAGAGATGTGTAGTATTGAATGCAAAGATAGCTGATGATAAGCATATGGCTACGATTCATACCAAGAGGCATATTGACTGGATTAGGAGGATCAGTTCAAGAGAGTCTGACTTCCATCTTGTTGAAGCATGTGGAGGTGAATTTGCTATGACTGAAATAAAGTCCACGGAATTAAAATATCAGAACACACCTCCAATACTTGTGCTTATTGCCAATGGTTTAGAAGAAATGGAAGCTATAATGATCGCTGACATATTACGAAGAGCAAAAGCTAATGTCATTGTGGCTTCAGTTGACAGTCAATTAGAAATTGTAGCATTCAGAAAGGTGAAGCTAGTGGCAGGTATGCTTTTAGAAAATGCTGCTAAATTGTAGTTTGACTTCATTGTTCTACCTGGAGGGCTTCCTGGTGCCCAAGCATTCACAAATTTAGAGAAACTTGTTGATTTGCTTAAAGAGCAGGTTGAAACAAATAAGCTCTATGGGGCTATATGTGCTTCTCTAGCACTGGTGCTTCAGCCACATTGCTTACTCATAGGAAAGAAAGCAACAACATTTCCGGCTATGTGCAAAAAACTTACGGATCAAAGTGAATGTGAGGAAAATGATGATGGTGTTGGGCTTATTGTAGTACAGATGGGAAAAGCTTGTGGTGTAGTAGCCATTGTTGCTGCTCAAGGAGCTAAAAGGGTTGATGTTCTACATGATCTGGTGGGGGGCAAACCTATGAAGGACAGCATGAAGCTTCTGAATTGGGTGCAAATATCTGGGTTATTGAATTTTCTAGTGGGGAAGTACCGGTCACTAGAAAATTTCTTTCAAGGCAGTTGGAGGCTGTAATCAAGGCATCAAGGCAAAGATTCTGAGTATCACATCTTTGATAAATAAAAGCAGTGATGAACTTGAATTAGAACTAAACCATCTTGGCAGACCCATTGTTGTTGATGCAGGGATCAGTTATATACTATATCAGTACCTTGTCATGCATTTGACAAGTTACTCAAGGAGCATTTGAATGGAGGGAATCTCATCGATGCTTTGGTTGCTAATATTCGAAGGCCTAAATGTACAGTAGATGGAGAAAATGGACAGGATGTGATTGTGCAGGACCCTGAGGTAACATCATGGTGATTGATCCAACCAACACAAAAGAAGCTATTATGGGAGGAAGAATGACTACTATATTAAATTCGAACGAGGACATTTTTGCTATTCAGAAAGGCGGCGGAGAAGGAGTAATGTCAATTGTAGTCATGCAATGCTTGTGGATTGCCGTTGTAAAAGTTGCTGATACTACAAGTAAAATTAAGAATGCGGTAGATGCGTACAATACTGAAACGTCACTAAAGAATGTGAAGCGCCATTTAGCTACACAGATAGTGATTGTGCCAGATGCTGACGTTTTTAAAAGGGCCTCTAGATCGAATGGTAGAAGATGAGCCACAAAGATGTAGGAGTGGAGTTGACATTCCCAGCTATGAGGATGTGGTTTATTGCTCATCCTCCTTTACCTGCAACAGTTCACCATAGACTAGTATCCAAAGATCTATTAGTTACCCTAATTTTGAGCTTGGGACAAGCTCAATTCGAGGGGAATGGAGTTGTCAGGGATGCCGCCGTGAGTTCTGCAACACCTAGACGTCATCGTATGATCAGAGTTCTCTGGCTGTCACTGTAGTTACTGTAGTTTGCTGAGTATCAGCTAGTTTGTTCATGTATCTGTTTTTTATGGGTTGTAGCACTTTTCCAGTTTAAATGAGTTAGTGGCGGGTAGTAGATATTCCGTGCTGCGCACGTGCCTATTATCAGCTATTGTCCTGTAGCGAAACAGCCACAACTCCCTACTATAAATTCCAAGTTGTAATAATGCTTTGGATAATCAATAAAAATCAACTCAAGTTTCTTCTGAATCTTCTCTTCTCTAACCCTAGTTCCCAAATTCCCCCATTAATGACGAAATCTGGTTTAGTCAGGAATTCAATCCCTGACAGAAAGTGGGGAGAAATAATGAAAGATGAAGAGGAAGAATTTTTTAGGATTATTCAAATGTAATTGTGAGAGAGGGTAGGAATATTAACTGTAATGAGTTCGAGAGCAATTTGGACATTTTACAGGATTTTGACGCCGTCAAGGTGGGATTTAACAGGGTAGGGCAAAACACAACAAATTTTGCCTAATAGTAGGGCTAATTGCAACAACAACAAAAAAGGGTCGAGTTATCTGCAACTAGGCCAAACAGCCAAACATCGGTGGGATTTACTGAAATTTATCCTTCAACAAATGGAGTTGAAGATTTCGAGGTCATTTAAATAATAGTTAAAGAGAGGTTCAAATGGTTTCAATAAGTTTCATGAAAAAAACTTGAAACTCTACCTATAAAACTAACCTATGTGAACATGACACTTGCTATTTATAAAACTTGATGGAAACCTATGTTTCATAGAGTTTCATTAGCCAAATACAAAAATCATATGAAACTTGGGTTTCCATTGAGTTTCACAGTTTCACCTTAGATTTCTTGTAGCCAAAGAGGCCCTAAAGGACTAATGTTCAAGAACTCATATAGTTTGACACATCGAGCTGATTAATATTTTCAACTTTGGCCCATCAGTGAAAGTGGTGCCAAAGTGAAGATGCTGGTCCAGAAAATGAAAGGGCAAATTGAGAATGGAAGTTGAGCGTGATTGTGTACTTCCCCCCCTAAAAGTTGTGAAATATTTATTAAACAAGACACTAAGTTGAGAGGTTTTTTCCATAATAATTTTAAATTCAGCTCTGAATTTACTTTCGTGCTGGGCAATGTAATGATTCAAACCGGTTCCAGGAATTAAACTGTCAATAAGATCAAAATAATGTACTCGCAGAACTGGATTTTGACTTCCACTGAGTTTCAATAAGAAAATCACTTGCTAATGAGAACTATCACTGGATGATAAAACCGTTCCGCAAACTTACTTTTCTTCTGAGTTGTCAATTTAATTTTTACAAACACTGCACAATGTTCTCCTACAAGGTGACCTGAACTGAATTATACACCGGGTAAGCTATATAGAGCCATTCTCTTTAGAATGAGGCTGCCCCATCAACTCCTTTACTCTGTCTATACAACTGTATTGAAAACAATGGCAACATCAACAGCAGCATGAAAAATCCAAACCATTTGAACCAAAAACAGATGCAAAAAGATTGGCAAATATATGTATAGAATTTCGGGTACCTCTTTGATACAGAAGGGAGTAGCTCGTCCACAGACTGAATAAGAACCTCGGCCTCTATATCATCCTTTGAGGTGTTTATAGAATCCCCAACACCTACTGCAAAGTTCATAAACTTGATTTTATTTAGTAGACAGAACTAATCACACATTCACACCAAAATAAACAACTAATATGACATATATGTACCTGAAGAGTCTACGTATGACGATCCACCTCTAAGATAATATCTAGTCATTACTTCAGTTTTTCTGCCTTCTATATGCATAAATTTATCCAGCATGTGCCCAATAAGTTTATAACCGACCAAACTTATGTCATCACATATCTCCTGAATAGAGATATCTTCCATTTCTTCACTTGCTGATGGTACATCGGGGCAATGCTCAGAAGGTTTTTCATCACCATCCATCTCTAAATTAGACTTCTTCAACAAGTCACTAATCTTGGACATTTGATCAGGACAATGTTGGGAAGAATTGTTATCATTACAACTTCGATTTGAAGTGATATAATTAGAATTACCTTCTTCCAGTGCAGGTTCCTTCTTAACAAGATTGCCAAGCTGATCAGATATCCTCTTATAACCATTTATAGGTGTGAAGGAACCGAAACTGGAATCCCCTACACCTTCCTCTTCACCATTCACGCAAGAATCCTGTTCCTGCTCATCAAGATTAGTGCAGTAGTGACTCTCAGCCAAAAAAAAATCATCACATTCACTGTCATAAGAGCATGTTGAAGCCTCTGAGTTTTCGTCACTTCTATTATCAGGAAGCACATTTGATACTGTTAATTTAAGCTGACTGCTAAGATTCAAAACATACTCCACCTCTTCATCTACCACCTCAGTTGAAAACAATCGGTGTCGCCAGCGAGACCTATTTAGACACGCAAGAATACTCGATACTTCATCAGGAATATCTACCTCATCGCACACAAATAAATATTCTAACAGATATCTTCTTAGAATGGGCCTAAAAGTCTTCACCGAGACTACAGCTTTAGGATCCACTATAGATTGCAAATCTTTCAGCTCATCAGTCGTGACTCTTGAGAGCGACCAAAGAGCTTGTAAAAACTCATTCTGCAATCCTACTACCGCTGGTGAAAAGGGATAAAACTCCAGTGTCGATATGCCAACAGACTCAACAGATGCCAGTTTATACTTGAGAGACAAATGCACAACTGACAAGGCTTTAGCAAATGCTTTCGGCATATTAGTTCCTTCCTTCAGAGTCAAAAGAAAATTTTCACATTTTTTCTTCACAAGTGCAAGCTTCACATCTCTTCTAACTTTGAGATAAATTTTAGGTGGGAATTTAGGGACAAACGTGACATCCCTTAGCTTTCTATTCATTGCCATTAGATCCTGCGAAGGCATCTCATCAAGCTCAGTTAAGGCCTTCTGGATAGATGTCAGAAGAGATGGAGAAAGAGGTGTAAGAAGGATCAGTTGTTCCTTCCGGATGTTGCCAGGGTCACTGAAAATTTTAGAAAGCTGATTAACAGCTGTGAGGCAATCTTTGTGATTTGATGCTTCGATGAACTTTGGAAGATAGCTCCTTATGATCTTTTTCATTTTTGAACGGATTTTCTCAAATATAATCTTCTTCTTTGTCACTAAATTAGCAACAAGTAAAAGTGCATTATTGCTCAAATCATTCATGATGGTATAAAACTTTTTTAAGAAGTGCCCAGGGTTGTTAGAGTAGCTCTCCATATCATAGGTCTCAAAGACTTGCAAGTAGTCCTGAACCACATGGTAGCTTTTTACACCATTACTAACCAATCCAAAGCTTTTCTCAACATTGGTTCTTAGAGTCTCGCAGGAAACCTGAAGGAAACATTAAAAAAAAATCGTGAGTAAAGAGAAAGTAAAGGCACATAGTCAATAGGTAACATTAAACTAATTGTTTTGGATAGATGTGACATTAAATTGATGACCCGTTGACAATCCTAATGAAAACAATTCAGAACCTTTCCCCATAAATAAATAACAGTGCAAGGAAACAACTCACTTCGTCATTCCTTACAAGTGATTCTGCCAAGTACCTGCAGCAGCAGAAGCAACATGAAACATTGAACACTTTAAAAGGTCTCAATTCCAACATCCCAACAAAAATAACATACGTGTCGGAAAGTTACTTTTATAAGAATGCCCCCCCCCCCCCCCCCCCCCAACCCCCAACACACACACACACACACACACATCAGAAAGCCTGGAAGTATATTGGAGGACAAGGATACAACTTGAGGTAATATTCTTACTTTTAACTGTCTGCTTGTAAAAAAAATAAAGCGGCCCTTGAGGGCATTATGAACAAGGTTAATATGTAAACTAAGAAATTAATATTGCAGTCTTCAAGATCTTTAAGTACATCTAAGTACACCTATAGTGTTTGCTTGAACTGAAGTACTTCATTGTGAGGAAAATAATTATTGTGATCAAAATATGTTGTAACTAAAAAAAATGCATTGTAAGAAAAAGTGGTTTTAAAGTGATTAAGCCTAAGACCTTCTTTAGAGAGGAAAAAAGCATTTCTCCAAAATCAAAAAGCACCTCTTGATGGCAAGGTTGGGAAAAAATGAAAAAAAACTATGTTTTGAAAAAAAGAACTGCACTCACCACACTTCTATTCATTTTAATCAAAGACCTATTTGAACCTAAAAGTGGCTTTGTAGTCCAAGATTACTTTAGTTTCTCCATAAGCAATATGAATCAGCTAGGAAGCACATGTTCTCTCTTAAGGCTGATGTATCAATGTCATGTGCACATTGGGAGCCAATACGCTTTGGGTACTCTCGGTATGTATCCAAGGAGTACCAATATTATAAACTCGGGAACCTAATATAATTTCAAAAGCTTGTTTATAGTTTTCCTACACATACCAAAGTATAACCCAATTTTTGATATTTAGATTATCATATATTTGGTCTCCAACAATGCTTATTATCACAATTAATGTTTATCATTTTATGAAATTCAAGATTGATAGTTTTTCATTTTAGAGAATTAGATATTATATATACTATATTTTATTTAACATACCCTACTCTTTTGTAAATCATGTATTCCCATACCAGGATCGAGTCTTACTCCCACCCGGTGGCCATATCAGCAATTCATAACTAATTGGAGCCAAAGGAAACATGCAACGATGGTAAGGAATTTCCATGACACTTCTTTTACATGCCACATTGACTTAAGTGCCCCATAGTAAGATTCCCACGTGTTTGATAGATCATATAGTTATAGCATGCCATAGAAGAGAGGATAGGATCAGGATAGGTCAAAGTGCTGGCACCACTTGGCTTAAAGCTACTTACAACAATGATGCCTTCATTAAGTAGCTAACTAGTATTCCATTTTCAAAATTTTACTATGCAACATTTAAAGTTTTCCAACATGGAAATTTCAGAGAAAACTCAATGATTTTAAGGACAACTGGACAAAACAAGATGAAAAAAAAATATCATCATAATTTGACCATTTTGATCAAAATGAAATTAGTAGTGGAGCTTAGCACGGTTCAATGTGTATAGAATATGTGATATAAAACCAACCCTAAAATAGAGAATTTCCAAGAATTTTAATGGGTTAATTTTACCAACATGAAAGTGCGGATTTAAGTTGGAAATTTGTAACAGTTAACAGATTCGATGGGTTTTCAAGAGCTGAATAAATGTAACAGTCCCAATTAATAAATCAACCTTACAATCAATTAAATCCCTACGTGTTTTGGCAAGTAAGAAGTTCAATATCGATTCGTACTCTACTTAAGCATGTGGAACACTCAATCTCAGTTATTTTGTGGTCGACAGTCAAATTAGATAATATGCTAGATAATAGGGCAGTAAAACACAAATATTTAATAAGGGAAAGAGTATACCGAATGCGAAGAAACCCTCGTAGATCTTGGAGTTGGTCCACCACTAAGAACTCATCAATGGCAGCAACAGAGCCAAAGCAGTTGGCAGATCTGGCCGACGAGGCTGATGTCGACGTCGCAAGTGGGCGGTAGTGGCGCTGCTGATGGTGTCGGCGATGATTGCGCAGGATCGGCCAGCAACCGAATTTGGGTTCGAATTAAAGTGGGTTTGGGGGTTTAGGATTGAGGACTTGAAGAAGGTTAAGGATTAAGGTTCGGAGGTAGAGCTTCTAGGGGTGGTCGGAGGCGTGAGAGAAGCCGGCGAGGGTGGTCAGATGGAGGGGGAAGGGGCTCGGGGGTTCGGCTGACGAGGAGAGAGGAGCGGAGGGATCGAGAGGTTCGGGAGGCCAGGTAAGGAGAGAAATGGCGACGGGGTGTGGGTTTCGGTAGGGGAAGTTGGCCGTAATGGGGTTTGATGGGTTCAAGAAGAAGGGAAAAGGAGTCGGCTGAGGAAGAAGATGAAAGCAGTAGGGGACGGGCGGCTGTTGTAGGAGATGATAGGATTAGGATTTTTATTAGGGGTTTGGGAAATTGGAGTTAGGGATTTGTATTTGGGAATTTTTAATTTGGGATAGATTTTAGAATTAATCACTAACTCTAAAATTGATTAGGATTTATCACAAACCCTAATTTTAGATCTCAGTTGTATCACACAAAAGAGAAGGAGGAAGAGCAAAAACTCAACACAGATTTTTTTAATCAATAATGACATGCTTTCTCATTAATCTCAAAGCCTTTAAATAGGCTCAAATACATCTTGAAACACATCTCCAAAATATTCTCAAAATCTAAAAAATTACAAAAAGATTACATATGGCTATAATTGCCAGAAATAAAAAAATGGTAATAAAATAAAAATCCTAAACAATTTCAAAAGCTTGTTTATAGTTTTCCTACACATACCAAAGTATAACCCAATTTTTGATATTTAGATTATCATATATTTGGTCTCCAACAATGCTTATTATCACAATTAATGTTTATCATTTTATGAAATTCAAGATTGATAGTTTTTCATTTTAGAGAATTAAATATTATATATACTATATTTTATTTAACATACCCTACTCTTTTGTAAATCATGTATTCCCATACCAGGATCGAGTCTTACTCCCACCCGGTGGCCATATCAGCAATTCATAACTAATTGGAGCCAAAGGAAACATGCAACGATGGTAAGGAATTTCCATGACACTTCTTTTACATGCCACATTGACTTAAGTGCCCCATAGTAAGATTCCCACGTGTTTGATAGATCATATAGTTATAGCATGCCATAGAAGAGAGGATAGGATCAGGATAGGTCAAAGTGCTGGCACCACTTGGCTTAAAGCTACTTACAACAATGATGCCTTCATTAAGTAGCTAACTAGTATTCCATTTTCAAAATTTTACTATGCAACATTTAAAGTTTTCCAACATGGAAATTTCAGAGAAAACTCAATGATTTTAAGGACAACTGGACAAAACAAGATGAAAAAAAAAATATCATCATAATTTGACCATTTTGATCAAAATGATATTAGTAGTGGAGCTTAGCACGGTTCAATGTGTATAGAATATGAAAATTGAACACTTACGCATCTGTCAAGAACTTGGGCCTTTTATACTTTTGGCCACCATTAGACAAGGATGATGTCGGAGTTGTCATTAACCACCTGCACCAAATTCATGTGTTAATTCTGATCAGAAATAAGAAATAAAATGATCGTTGAATAACTGCAAATTGAGAGGGAATTCGTTCAAAACCTATTTATGCAGATCCATACAGACATAATAATAATATTGGAAGATCATTTAGGAGAAAACTATGATCGCATTAGCAGGGGTGGAAAGGCAATGCTATGAAAAATGTTAATAAATTGAATGCTATGTTGATGAGGCTGATATAGAGTCTATTGAATCTTGGAACATAATCTGGATATGTTTGAAAATGAAATATGAATAAAAATACTATTAAAGGATTTTAAACAAGTAGCATAACACATAATCTATCCTCTGGACGCATCGTGATTACAAGACATTGAACTTAGGCCACCAAAAAAAAATGTAATTAATTGACAATGAATTGCACCCATATTCTTCCACGTCAAACTCCAACTTGCTGTCAAGGTTTTAAATCCCGAATTTCAGACTCATCTCGAGGACTCATCTCGGCAAGGGTGTTTCGTCTCGGATAGGAGATATCGGAGATCTCGGGGAAATGTGATTATCTCGGATGTTCATTTCAGACACTCAATAAACATATTTTTTGTTACTAAACAAGATATTATATAATCTAAATGACATTTATCATATAAAATATTGTATAATGTAACCAATGACAAGAATCAATCACGGTAAATATTTGCAGAATTTAACAACAACATAAAAAAATGTAAAATAAATATATAACTAAATTGAATTTGCATTGATTAGAAAAAAAATGTATTTGTTAATAGACTTACTTGACTTTGCATATCTACATATCTTAGCTTAAGTTCCTACACTGAAAGACTTATGTGCAAAAGGTAAAACAAAAAAAAGGTTATATATTCACAATAATATTAGTGTGTCAATTTCGGCCGATATTTCAGTAATTTCAACAATATTTCGGCCGATATTTCAGTAATTTCGGCCGAAATCTACACATTTCGGTCCAAAACGATATGGAGTATAAAAATCAGTGATTTCGTATCGGCAAGCTAGCCGAAAGAAAATTTTGGGCAAAATTTAAAACAGTGCTTACCATTATCCTGCATTGAGAAAATCTTTGACTCTTCACTATGTAATGGTAAAAGAAAGATGAGCGACCTGTTCAGATCTTGGAAGTTCCCTCCAAGACTGATAATTACCCTCTGACAGTTGCTTTGACAAAGAGTATCAGAATTAACGAACATTTATGCTTTCTCAGCAAATTCCCTAGTTAATACGGATAGGATTTTAACAAGAATAATTTGGCCAAGCACTCTGTACGATAAAACAAAGATATTAGCTTGCTTCGGTAAATAATATATTTACCTTGGGTGCAAGGAAGGAATCATGGTTTATAATGGACTCCAACAAAGATATTGACCTCGGCCAAGCACTCTGTATAATCAAACGATTGTACGCATAAATGGGTTTAGCTGATCAGATTGGAATTCTAGTTATAGTTTTTATTGATGAAGATGAAAGATAGAAAAAGGTCTCTTCAAAACTACTTCGTTAACATGGTTCTAGTTGAGAATTTCCATCCACATAAAGGTGAGAATCAACTAATAGTATTACATTAGCTTTTCTATTTGCATAATCAACATAATTTGGCTTCTAAAATTGTTACTAGGTATAAATTCTCCAAACATGCTGTAGTCATTTATAAACAGATGTGCATAAGTTAGCACGCGATTTGGCTTATTTTGTAATTACTTGAATAACTAGCCCATACTAAAATATCTACCTGAGAAATTAAATTATAAACTAAGGATTTTTAACGTGTTATTATGATCTATCTTTAGTTCTACTGTAAGTTTGTCTAATTCTAAAATATACTGTATGTCTGTATCCATTTCAGCTTACCAGCTTGACCCTGGGAATTGTGGTATACTGGTATTTGACATCAGGACATCAAAACTTCAGGAGGGTACTATTTGTTTACAACCCAGACTTAAACAATAATAAAATTACTGTTTCATATTTTAATATATATCTTATGTTAGGAGTTCTAATTGTGTCGATTTGATTTTTATTGAAATTATGGTAATTATATAACCATATAACATCAGCGTGGAGATGAATCATGTGTAAAATTGTTGAATCAGACTATACACAAACAACTTCCTCTTCAAACAGTTAAGAACCTTGAGGACATTACTTGACTCATATAGTGACTACAGTTTTAAAGAAGAATAAAAGTTATAGCGAGTCATATCATCTTTGCTCGTGCGGTCATTCCTATATACTCTTCTCCTAATGTTGGCAGATAATCATGAGGTTTTCTGAGTACTTGCACAAACCTAAATTGTTTAATGTAAAGAAAGTTTACCTACCCATTGCTTAGCTAAAAAGCTTCTCTTTCAGACAGTTTATATACTAAGAGTCGGACACTAACTTAGAGGATTCACAGTGGGATACAAAGTCCTCTCCAAGTTATATTTCAAAGCCAAAGTACCAAACCATCAGAAGGGGAGAAAAGGAACAGTGTTTAGAGTTGGTAATGAAGATAAGAATTCAGTTGACACAAACTTGAAACAAACAAAAACGACACGACATTTGATTAAAGGCAGAAGCAATATCACACATTTGAGCAGTAATACTTTCATGAGAATATGCTATTGTCAATTTCAAGGCTTTAACTGATAAATACTCTTAAACAGAATGCTATATTTGCATTAGTCCAAACTTGAATCTTAATTCCCCTCATTGTTGGATCAACTCACATGACTTCAACATGGCTTTGCTTAAATACTACCTTATTGACCTTCTGATTTATTACTATGCATACTCAAATAATCAAAGACAAAGTTTCCCAATTTCATCAACATGCTTTCTATGGTTTCAATTTAAACTGAAAACACAAAAACTCAATTTTCAACCAATAAACTTGACAGTGCATGAAGAATCAGCACAAAGGGTATTCAATTAAAAATTTACTGGAAAGAACAAAAGGTATTAAAATTGAGGGAAGCATGGATTTTATTTTTTTAATATTTTGTTTGTATGTTTGAGAGTTGACAAACCTCCTTTTCTTGCTAAGTAGCTCGTCTTGATGCCATAGTTCAGACACTAACTTCTTTGCATCTCGACGAGAGAACTCCTTCATTTGAGCTGCATACATATTAGAGGAAGAGAATAGTTATAAAAAAAACCTACAAATATCTTAGTGCGAAAGTTGATCTCCTTCTAACCTAGGCAGTGGGCTAGTGAAACAAACGAGAAGGGTGCCTAATTTTTAGCTTCGAGTGAAAAAAGAACAAATTATAATCCAGAAATAAGTTAAGACAGAAATGATAGTATGTCAGCTCCCCTCAAATGCTCGCTGGTTTGAAAACTAAATTTAATCCAACAATAGTCATGTGTCCTTATGTGAATGTAATGAGGAAACACCAATTATAGGTTACTAGAAAAAACAATTATTGAGAACGAATCTACAAAAAACCATTACCTGCGTATTCATTAAGATCATATGAAGTATCTGTAATTCTGTGATCTGTATACTCATGTATATGTTTGTGCAGGTCCCTTACATATTAATCTATACCTTTACAGTTTATAAATGCCTCAGTTTGCCTTGATCAATTCTTAACTTGTTTTACTCTCGTTCTAATATCTAAACCGCATAGCCTATTCTTAAACTTGAAAACAAAACTATACGATAACATGTCATGGAACCTATCGGGCCGGTTAGTAACTGACTGACGTCACCATTTATTGAAAAGTAGGAAAATTACATAGTTGCAAATAATCTTCTACACTCTCCAAATTTATAAAACAAACACGCGCTTCGCACGTGACAGAGAATCTAGCAATTCAAACAGTACAGGTGCGCAATTCATCAAAAACAGATCGAGCACAAACGAAAAATTAACAAATGCAACAAAATCAAGAATTTCTTAGCCTACAGCATTTATCAATTCTCTTCTTCTGCTTCTTTACTAATTCTCTACTTCCCTCAATCCTAATTCTTCCAAAATTAAAAAATAAAGAAATAAAGAAATATAGTAAAATCGTTCAGGAAATCGGAAAGGCTACCTGATATAGGTGGAGAAGGCGGCCGGAGCTGGCGGCGGCGGCAAGGGTTTCGTGGTGGTGGGCGGTGGGGATTTGGGGAGACGAGTAAGGAGGGAGGAGTTTGAGAGAAAATAATAGGGGGTGGAAGCGAGTTGGGTTTGGTCGGGTATTGTACAAGATGTGTTAAATGTTGATAGAGACATAAGATGGGTTGACGATGCAAACCCGCTAAGAAGTAGGATCCGTTTGGAAATTCAGAAGTCTGAACGCGTAATTTTAGAATATTTTTCTAAAGTAACCTAAATTTAGACTTCAAAGTCTCTAGAAACTCGCAATTCTCACAGTTGCTATTTCAGATAGCGAGCATTTTTGAACTAGGGTCGCTATTTGAGATAACGAGCCTAATTATTTTATTTTCCACTAAAGTTAACAATCTCAAATTTTCCCTATCTACATAATGACTTGGCTTTAAACACACATAAATTATGCCATATAATATCTCAAATAGAAATAAAGTGGCTATATCTCAAACTCTATGCACAATTAACTAAAATGCACAATTCGGGATCTTGGATGATGAGTTTAGGGTTTTGAGCTGGCAAACACTATTGCATGTAATATTGCCGTTCAACTGTTATGACATGCAATAATAATAACTATAGCTATTGTTTGGTAGTAGCTGCAAAGCTTTACACTCTTTAGTTGACTACATATTTGTTTCATGTAATAGTGGTAGGAGCTTAATTAGTTGTATAATTAGCATTATTAGTTGCAGTTGAAAATGGTAGGATGAGGTAAGTAAGAACCAACCAAAAATATACTCAACCAAAACACACTATAAATCCATTCTATATTAACTCTACCTGAAATGCATACAACAACACTCGCTATCTGAGATAGTGAGCTCATTTGAACTAGACTCGCTATCTCATATAGCGAGTGTTGTTGTAGTCAATTTTCAGAAGAACATGAAATGCATACAACAACACTCGTTATTTGAGATAGCGAGTCTAGTTCAAATGAACTCGCTATCTCAGATAGCGAGTGTTGTTGTATGCATTTTTCAGAGAAATTTTGAACCTGAAATATATATAACTACACTCGCTATTTGAACTCACTATTTGAACTCGGTATATTGGATAGCGAGTGTAGGTCTATACATTTGCATGTTTAACTTTTTTCTAAAAATAAGTACAACTAGAGTGTAGGTCTATACATTTACATGTTTAAATTTTTTCTAAAAATAAGCACAACTACACTCGCTATATAAGAAAGCGAGTCTAGTTCAAATGAACTCGCTTTCTCAGCTATCTGAGATAGCGAGTACTGTTGCATGCATTTCAGGTAGAGTTAATATAGAATGGATTTATAATGTGTTTTAGTTGAGTATATTTTTGGTTTGTTCTAGTTACCTCATCCTACCATTTTCAATTGCAAATAATAATGCTAATTATACAACTAATTAAGCTCGTACCACTATTACAAGAAACAAATATGTAGTCAATTGAAGAGTGTAAAGCTTTGCAGCTACTACCAAACAACGAATATAGTTATTATTATTGCATGTCATAACAGTTGAACGACAATATTACATGCAATAGTGTTTGCCAGCTCAAAACCCTAAACACATCATCCAAGATTCCGAATTGTTCATTTTAGTTAATTGTGCATATTTAGTTGAGTTTGAGATATAGCCACTTTATTTCTATCTGATACTCGCTATCTGAGATAGCGAGTTTAGTTAAATATATTTCAGGTAGAAATTGCATGTTTAAAATTTCTCTAAAAAATGAGTACAACTACACACGTTATTTGAGATAGTAATGTCAGTGCCATAGCGAGTCTAGTTATATACATTTCAGATAAAAATTATATGTTCAAATTTTTTCTGAAAAATGAGTACAAATACATTCTCTATCTGATATCGAGAGTTCATTTAAATTAAACTCGCTATCTAACAGAGAGTGAGTAGGCCAATTTGGTAAATAGTTTTGAAAGTGGACCGGTTTTGTAAATACGTTCAAAAGTGGGTCATTTTGGTAAACAAATCACATGTAAAACCTATTCACCGTCTAAAAAAGGGAACCCAACTTCAAAATTCAGATACTAACACCCTTTTATTACTCCTAATAAAATCCCACATCCCCGTTATAACTCCTCCTCCTCTCTCTCTCTCTCTCGTTCTTGATCGATCTCTTCAATTCGTGCCCCCCACCCCACAAATTCCCTCCGAAGAATTTCAGGAGATCGATTCGAGAACAAACCATGGGTGAGAGATCCGAAGAACTCTCAGTCCTTGAAGGGATCACCCAAGAATTCGATCCCCATGGTATACATCTCTTCGTCTTTCCTCCAATTTTTTAGATTCTATATATTTTTTGTTCTCTTTTGATTGTTTTTATGTGGGTTTTTTGTCTCTGATCCTAATGGCATGAAAATGTTCCGATCTTGATGTTTCTGATTGTTTTAAAATGGTTTTTTGTTTTTGATTCTAATGGCATGAAAATGTGCGGATCTTGATGTTTCTGATTGTTTTAAAATGGGTTTTTGTTTCTGATTCTAATGGTACGATAAAGAACAGATCTTGATGTTTCTTGTTTGTTTGTTGTGAATCAGAAGATGGGAAGACATTTTCCCGAGAATGTATCATGTCAAGAAATGATTTGATCTTTAGTTGAATTAATGTGCGCTCTATTTGATTTTATTGATGGGTTTTTTGATTATTTTCTTTTTCTGGGTTTTAGTTGTCCTTTCAGATCAAGACGATGATTCGGCCAATTCGGAAGAGACGGATGATGAACAAGTCAACATTCAGCCATTCAGGTAATCTCTCTTTCTCTCTCTCTCTCCCTGTTTTTCTTAATTGAAATTTAATTTTGAGAAATGGGTTAATTTGTTCAAATTTATTTATATATTTATTTTTTGTATGTTTGGTTTTGTTTTAGGGACCAAGGACAACAACTTACTGAAGAAATGCCAAGACCAGACTTCTGAAGCCACAGAATTTGCAGGTTGTTTGTGAGGAGTTGATCAACAAGTGCATTTACAAAATATGAGGCATTGTAGAAGACACCCAGGAGTGCTTGAGATAATTGAGCTGAAAGGAAATATAAGGGTTTTCTGCAGGTATGTTGAATGGATATACTTTTGTGGTTGAATTCAATGAAGATTTGGAATTGTCAGTTGTTTGCTCTGATAAATTCAAAGAAGCAGTTCAGATTTGATCACATTTTTACCTGAAATATAGTGAAGGTACAAACACGAAGTTTATGTAATAGAGGGTTTCTGTTTCTTAGTTTTACCTCTGACATTTTTTTTTGCCATATCTGTTTAATGTATAATTAGTACAGAAGAGAGTTCTCTATTTCTTTAAACATTACAAGAGAGTTTTCTATTTCTTTAGTTAAGTTATTAATGTATAATTAGTACATGTTAGAACACAAATATACATCCCTCAACCCTCATTAAAAATTAGGAGTTTTAGTTTAGTCACGAGGACAATACGGACACACAAGGACAGGGGGATATTTTAAAGAACTACCCTAAAATGTTCAGTACTGTGTCGGATTTGTGTCTGACACGTCATGGTTACCAAATTGAAGTGGAATATACCTCGGTTCAGTGTTCGTGATTCATAGCTCAGGTTCGACTCCTTCCATGCACATGTTTGTAGTGGAATATATTAAATAATATACCTTCGTTTCAGCCCACAAAATGGGATATCAACCTGCATGTGCATACGAGAATGTAACTCTAATTTGCTCAACCATTACTACTACTTCAATGTTTTGGTGTAGTGAGAAGACACTTCAGCTCTAGATAACAAAGCAATTCTCTCTCTTATTTTGTAGCAAATATTTTCTTTGTTTAAATAAGTTATCTGTGAAATTCGGTAGCTGTCAAATGAAGCTAATGAATGGTCCATCAAGCTATCATAGCTTTATATGAAAAAAATCAAGATTTCATTGCTGGCGTATATTTACATCTTTTTATTTATTTTTATTTCTACACTTTTAAGCAAGTTAACTTTAATATGTATACAAAGGCCGTGTTCGCTGAGACATTACAAGTTGTGATATCCGTTCTGGATAGATAATGAGGTAGAGCCGAAATGCAGAAGGCTGACCTATAAAAATAATCAATAATCAGGGCATAAAAATATTTATTACTTTGATACTTAACACTCATAATAATAATTGAATATTTACTTCTTTGTAATTTACTTTGAATTTGTACTTTACCTTCAAGATTCTGAATTGGAAATCAATTTCTGGGCTGGTTGGAACTTAAAATTGGTGCTTTACATGCATGTGGTTGCTTATCCGGACAAGTTTTTTGAACAGACAGGGTAAGTTATACTGAATCTATACGGTTACGGCCTGTTTATTAGAACACTCATTAGTTCTCACATACAGTTGCATATTTGAAGTCGTTTTACATGTCTTCACTTATACATATATGAAAAAATTAAAAATTTAAATTTAAATATAAAATAACATTTGTTGTTATCTTTCATGCATACATAAAAGATATGGAAAAAGTATCATGTTGAGAGGTAATGGGAGTGGAATTAAGACAAAAAGATTTCTTACAGGAAAAACGTTGGTAATATTTTGACCAATTAATATAATTTGAAGTTACTTAATACCCGTATTCCCTTTAATCTTTATGAAGACTTTGAATTAAAATGTTCAGTTGTTTAGGTGAAAGGAAAATTTATCATCTCTTTAGAATATTCTGAAACTCATACATTATGTAGTGGTATAGTTACGTGCTAACTACTTTCTGCCAAATTCCAGTTTGTTCTGCTGCAGTCTTTGCCAATTGGGAGTAACCTGTCATGAACTATATATTCATCTTTCATTTTTGGTAATGGTCAAACTCATGGCTTCAAAGGGATACTGAGAGCTTAAACGGTATGATTTCTATTTCATCATAATTCATTAGATATACACATGCTATACCAGTTTAAAGTAGCACTGTAGAATGCATGCTGTTTATCGGTCTCTGATTTGGTTATTTTTTCTTATAAAGTACGGAATATCTAAATTGCTACACATATAATTAATAACCTAACACATTAGGGTAAAAATAGAAAAACTATTTGATGACAACCCATCAATGACTCGTCTGTTCTCAATGACACTTTCTCTCCTCCAATAGGCTTATTTGAAATTTAATCTGGAACCTATTTATCGAATGTGTTTCTTATGACGGTGTTCAGTTTTTTCTGTTGTAACATAGACATGTACTCTGTAATTAATTATTAAAGTTAGGTTTTATTTATTTTGTCAATATTTATAAATATGTACCAAGTTTTTTCTATTTCAGCATTTTTTGTATGTCTAAAATATGTTTATGGTTAAATGTTACTAAGAAGCATATAAGTGAATTGTTTGACCTTTATTTCATGATCCGACACCTTTTTTTCCCTGGGCTAAATATGTTTCAGTTGTAATTAATAAAGACAGCAGTTGTGCTGTTAGGTACAATGGTTTTCTTGTGTCAAATTGGTTTTGAACATGTAAAGAGTGACAAGAAGACGAAGAAGAGAAAAATAGAGAAAGGGGAGGCGAAGAGGGTGAGGAGGATGAGATGAGATTGTCGAATAGAATTCAAATTTGATGGATTTGTTGAGTTTAGATTTAGATTTGATGGGTTTGGGTTTGAGATGGTTGGAGAGATGAAGAGGAGAGAGGAAGCAAAGAGGGTGGAGAGGAATATGTGAGATTGTTGGATTGGATTCGAATTTGATGGTTTTATTTTTGATAGGTCTGTTGAGTTTCAATTTAATTGGTTCTTTTAAGTTTGAGAGGGTAGGAGAGATGACGAGCACAGAGAGGGGAGAGAGAGGGGGGAAGGAGATAGGAGGGTAGAAAGAGTAAGGGTATGGGGTTTGGGTATAGTGGCATAGTGCAGGTTCAAGTTAGGTTTTGTTAGGTAATGGTAGATAGAGTACGAATGAGAGGAAGAAGATGATTGATTTTTGTAAATAAGTATCCCACAATTTTAATTTTTTTAGGGTTGTATTTGCCAAAAAGAAATATATATAGGATAAATTTATACCAACAACCTTTCCTATAACCTCCACTCCTTGCACCCTAATGTGGCACTCATCTAATGGAGGTGTCTACTACTAGATGAGTGCCACATTAGGGTGCAAGGAGTGGAGGTTGTAAAACAGGTAGTAGGTGTAGCATTGCCCATATACACAAGTGTATTATTTGGGGTGTATATGCAATAAATATTTTTTGAGGACTTGTATGTAAAAAATAATTACTAAACAGTATAAGAGTATTTTTGTCATATACAAGATACATGCACTGCATGTAACTTAAAAACGAATGGTTGACTAACGTTGTCCCACCTTGGGTACTTATGTGCGCTAACCAATTTTGCAGGTGCATTATCTGCTTTGACCTAAAAGTACTGGTGGGTTCTGCGCTTTTAACCCTTAACCCTTGACCCTTAAAAAAATGTTTCGACTTTCATAATTGTTTCATAAGGTGTTCTCTTCTTGGAGGGAAAGACCATTTCCATATGAACAGTATTTATGCTCATGATGGCCACTTTCAAACTTTCAAATAGACAACTGAAGCATCTCATTTGTTACTTATATAGGCACCAGTTGCACCACTAAGGATTCACTCATTATCCACAACCTCAAATTAGTATCAACAAGCTACCTAAACCCTGGTCCCCTGCAATTTTGTAACAAATTCATAAGCAGACAAAGAAAAGGACTTTGTTGAACTTAAAAAGCTCGTAAAACTTGGAAGGCTAAAAGAATCCTCCAAAATATAATTTCTATAAGACAAAATAGATCAAAAGATGACGGTATATAAATCAGTTTCGAAAATCCTCTGATTGCCGTTTAAAAGAACAAATAATAATAGCAAGTATTCATGCTCCCAATTAGCATGACCTAAATGATTTTCAGAAATCATTATTAATGATGAATAACATAGAGATTTTGCAATGAGATCAAATTAAGAATATATGTGTGATAGTTAAAACAGAAAGATATAATATTGATGATCACTTCAAGTTCAAATCTAATTATTCGAATCATTTGCCGCAAGGATGCGAAGAAAGAAATTAATACTGATTAAACATGTGCATGATCCAACGGACTGATTCTCTTGAAAACAGAAACTCCATGCTTGGAAAACTACATTACAAATCCAATAACAGGAATGCTAAAAAGGGATATCTTATTTGATGGCACATGCATATGATGTCATATCTCATCTAATTCTTGAAAAATTTACAGTAGTGTTGGTTTGATATGATGAGTTTGTTGTCTTTTTTGCCCCCTAATTGTCAATGCCAAATAAATTAAGTAACCAAAAATGAGTTTACAATAGATGATAACAAAATGCAAGGGTTGCAAAAAATTGATGGACATAGAAGAGAGAGAGAGAGTTGATCAACTTTTACGCAAACTCATTGTGACTGCATTCATACATTCAGTCAGACAGGAGTATCAAAGTCAAAGGCAGAGTTAAGATGAAATGCTAGTCGAGTTACCAGTAGTAGGGGTAAATCAAAGGGCCAAACAAACAGAGAGTTGTCGAAAGCTTACTGCCTCTAAATTAGATGGCAATCCCCTTCTGATTTGCCGCTTCTGCAGTTGGTTGAGCACCCATTATATTTGAGTGGTGGGTCTGTGGTGGACCACAGCCGTACAAATCAACTACTACTCCATGTTAATGAACTACCTATACAGTAAACTGTGCATACTTCGACCTTGCAGTTGACGACAAATGAATTTACTACAATTCCTGGATTTTCCACGGCAAGACATGACATGGCCCAACCCAAAAGAACTAAAACTACTAAACCATTGTGGGAAATTTTAGGATTTCAAAATAGGACTAAGAAGCATTGGGGGACAACAACATGGGCATGATGGTGCACGACAAATGGCACTTTCAAATTCTAAAATAATCAACAGAAGTAGCAATGAAATAACATCCTCTATTATGTCTGCTAAATTGTCTGAAATCGTATGGCATACAATAGCAATGTTGCTTCATAGAGAGAGGTTAACTGTGCCCAACATACCAGCATAGACTAATGAAATATACAGGTAGAAGGAGATGATATAGGAACAAAAATATACTGGAACACCTAATCAAGACTTAATCAAGACTCAAAATTAAATAAATTAGTCAATTATCTTCCCAATTAGTGATTTTGCATCTATTAGATAGCAATATAACTGTATAAAGATACTGAAAGCCCTAGCAAACACAATTCTGGTTCACCTATTGGCCTTATCACGCATACAAATAATAATATGGACGTGTAATGTTCACATGAACATCTGTCATAAGATATACCTCTCATTCCTCAAGACTCTAAATCCAGTTTACTATCTCCAAATCAAGGAAAGAATTCTGAATCCAATCATGACTGACCGAACAATGCTAAGCAAACTCAAAAAATAAATATTGATGCCTAATATAATAAATACCATTATTTCAATGAGTGAATATTCAATATCCTACTAATTCTAGTAGGATGTATGTTGAGCTGCAGTATCAAACATGAGTCCAAAGATGAAATGAAACTAAAATTCAAGATAGGCTCTAGTCAATTCAATGAAGCAGCAGAAAGTTACTGCTGTTAAGGTTAAGGTTAGACCAGCTGCAATTTAATTTGAGTTCCCTTAACCATTACTATCACGAATCAACATCTTACATACACATTTCAAATATGATACATAAAAAAGATGGATACATTTAATATGGGCATGTCTAATTTATGTCAATCCAATCTACACATCTTCTGCTATGACCCACATATTGTAAACACAAGTTGATAAGCTAACCCATATAGTGGATGAGTTTGAAACAACCTTCCAGTATACAATTACAGAAATTAGAAAGGAAATCGTCTATTACTGAAAAACTAGCCAAACCTAATGTATCAAACATTATTACCAGTTCTACACCCCTATTAGAATCTATGCTGATCTACACTATCAGACATAAGAATCAAATACCAGAGCATGAAACAAAAATTTAAGTAGATATGGTCACTAAGAGCATCCACACTCGTTTTTGCTATTTTGCCAATTTGGCAAAATGAGAAATGGTAGAAACATCATTTCTCTGCAGTTGCGGTTTGCCAAAATTTGGTAAATGAGAAGGAAAAAAATGGATAGACGGAACATGTTGTTCCGTCTCACCAATTAAAATAACTTAACAAAAATAATTTGAGCCTCGTGGGCTGTGATATAATTTGTTTTAACTTGGTTTTACTTGGACTTGGCAATTTATGAAAAGAATGGAGAAAATAGGACTTGGATTAAATTTTCCAAAACAAAGAAATGGAAGGATGGAACATGTTGTTCCGTCCATTCCCTTTTGTTTTTTTCCTTATCGGATGGTACAACATGTACCGTCCGACGGTGAATTTTTTATATATTAAATTTAGAATGGAAGATGTTGTTCCGTCTGATATTTTTTTAATAAAAAATCTTAAAAAATTCAGGGGCGACACAACAAGCTAGCTTCGTCCAATCTCCTTAAAAAATTAAAAAATATGAGATGAAACATAATGTACCGTCTGCTATATTTGGCAATTGCCAAATCCATTTCTCATATATGAGAAGCTGTTGTTCCTCATTTGCTAAAATTTGGCAAAATAGCAAATGCGTGAAGCGCTCTTTTTCTTCTTATTTTTCCAAATTGGCAAAATAGTAAAAGAGTGTGGATGCCCTAACAAGTCAATGGAACAAAATAAAGTTGATGCAGTTAAAGTTGGTTAAAATTGGATTAGACTATGACTGAATCTGGACCCCTAGGAATGATATCAATATCTAATCACACACAATTCGTGCATGATCTATAAAAAGGATAGCTACATTTATTTTGGATCTACATATTGGTTAAGTAATTATCTCATTCAAGTTTTAAGCTATGTTTGGTTGGATCCAAATTAATGGAGAAGTAAGGAAAATGAGACAAGAAAACAAGGAAAATGAGGAAGGATTCAAAGCTATCGAAGAGCATTGTAGCTACACTACTCTGATCTTCCATTGTTTTCTCCCTCCTCTCTAAACTTGATAACAAATCTAGAGAGAGAAACGAGGTGGTGATTTCTCAATGGTCCACCAAGAAAAGCTTGCAAAAGATTTCCAAACTTTTACATCCATCCAAACCTCTCCTTACATTGAACCAAGCATTTATAATAGACTAATAATAAAAGAAACCCAACCTTATTACTCTCAGCTTCAAAATATATACAACCCCCTCAACATCTACTTCAAACCCAAGAAACCCGACCCCCACCAAAACTATCTCTAACTTCAGTTCGTCCCCCAAAAAATACTAAACTTAATCAATAAAGTTTTTCATATTTCTATGTCATTTTTCAATTTATTAACAAACTGTAATTCCTCACTAAACCAGTTAATCAAACCCTAATTTAATCTCAATCCCAATCAGATTTGGGGATTAACTAACGAAATACTCACAAAAATAAAGGCAAACCTTGGGGATTTGGATCGATCAGTGATTGGAATGGGGATCCTGGTGGTTGATGCGGTTGTAGACGGTTTCTCCGACGAGGTAGATTCCGAAGGCGACGAGCGCGATGCCGAGGCCGGGCGTCGCGTGGCGGAGGTTGTTGGTGAGGGAGGGGTGCTTCCTCCACTCGTCCCTCCTTCTAAAAAACTCCCCTGTGGGTCCCAGTGGCTTCCCCATTTCTTGATCTTTTCGATTTTTGATCTTCTCCTTTTTTTTCTTTGGTATCCCAGCTCTCTCCGTTGGCCTCTCTTTGAGGATATTCCGAATCAAAGTTTTGGCACAATTATGCAAATAATACAATATAAAGGGGTTTATGTACAATATCCTCGGCCACAAACCGACTCACAAAATCAAATCAAACATTGGTCAATCAAATCAATATCACGCATCGTGGCGTAAATTAGACGGTCATAAAGTTCACACAACTGGCCTTTCCCAACTGCCTTTATAATCCCCCTCACCAACCCACTCCTGTTCCAAAATCAAATCAATCATCCCTCCTCCCCCTCTCTCTCCCCCTCTTCTTGGATTTCGCACTCTTGCTCTGTCCTTCTTCTTCCTCTCTCTCTCTTCGATTCTCTTGTTCTCTCTCATCGTCCTCGTCTTCTTCCTTCTTCTCTCTTTCTCTCTTCCAATTATTCTCTCTCTTCGAATTTCTTCTTCTTCTCTCTCTCTTCCAATTATTCTCTCTCTTCGAATTTCTTCTTATTCTCGAAAAGCGCGTTCGAGGCTGAGCAGGGAGAGAAGGGGTTTAGGTGGTGAGTGCATCTTCAAATCGATGGCTATCGCTCTTAGGTTCTCCTTGGAAACCCAAACCCTAGAATCTACTTTGTTTCTTTCTCTTTTGACTGCAAGATCCACGGATCTAAGTCAAGAATTCTGTCCTTTTTACGGTGATTTTGTTCCCTTTAGATTTTTACATTATGTCGATTTTGATTTATGCGTGGATGTTTGTTTGGTAATGCAACTAGGAAAGATGACGTCTTTTTCCCATTATTGATTTCAGAGTCTTATTTGGGGTCTAACTTGGGTTGTTCAAGGTTAAGTTTGGATGAGAATTTTGATTTGGCTAATTTGAAGTATTGGTAGGTTAGATCTGGATTCTGTTTGATGTCGACTTATATTTGGTTTTAGACTTGGATTTGAGAAGAGGAAGATGAGGGAGTAGGGTTTATTCTGGAGGCCTATGGGTCCAAGTCCGTCATTCTGTTTTGTTGTCAGGCCCGAACTATTTGTACACTGAAACATAGTTGTATAGCAATATTTTTTATGTATACGTGTTTATTTAGGAGGAAATGGAAATGGAGCCTCATAATTGTAGGAGGAAAATTCTCTCATATCAAGTAGTCATGTTGGGATTCTATAGGGACGATCCATTCATCATCCTTTTTGTGTCATACAATGCACGTGTACAAAAAATCAAATCCTTCGGAGGCCTCTTAAGCGTGCATCTCTTGGTGCCAATTAGTTATAATTATTGAAAGACCATTCATTTTGCAATAGCTTAAAGCATGGATAACCAACCATTCAATTCAATTAAATGGCTTTGGAATTTAGTTTAAGGACAACTGCGTGTAGTATCGATTTGTGCTATGGGCTATTAAGACGCGAAACTATTATTGAAGGAATTATCAGGATCACTCTGATTTTCTTTTTTTATGTCCACCATTGTCACTTATTTTTTTCTTCATTTTTTATACCTGGAGAGAAATATTTGTGGTGGGGATAAAACACCTGGCTTTGTATATATGTCCATATTGTATACTAGAACCTCATATGGTAATGATCCCACCAGGTGAACATAATTTATGAAGCCACCATTTTATGTACACAAGAAATGCACCCATCTTACATAATTATAAAGAACTATCATCATCTCTTGCACATAACTTATGAACACTTTCTAGACTATTCACATGATGAAGTTCGTTATACTATGATGGTTGTGGTTTTTATTGCTTTCATGTCCTTGCAATAAGTTTTAATTACATTAACAACGTCCATTGAGAAAATGTTCAACTTCTTTAGACATTTCTATTCCCGTTAGACCCCTTGCTTTATATCTTCATTATTAATTTAGTTATCGAGTACTCTTGAATCGGTTAGGAACTTGAAAATTTTGTAGAAGTGCTGTCAGATCAAGTCCCTTTGTTGTTATACACGCCTTAAAATTTATGATCTTAAATTTTAAGAAGGATGACCTGATACATGGTTGGCTGGTTCTGATCTGTTTATGCATCCTATTGTTCTGTTATACTTTCTCTCTACTTACGTCCATGGATATGTTACTCTTTACTTTTTTCGGTTTGGATTTGGTCTAGTTAGTCATGAAATGAACTTTAACAGTTTATTGTTTTTACCTTTTGTTTGTTATTCTTAATTGGTTAAAAAAGTCTTTATGCCCACTTTAATTCACAGTACTAAGGTAATGACCTACGAAGAGCCTTGGATTTAACATATGATTTCTGGGTTGGTCTATTGATTGTCATGATTTCCTGAAGGTTTCCCGAAACCAGTTTATTTAGACCTCTATGATAAGAAAATTATTTCCAGATTTAAAGTGAGTTACATTAATTAACTATACTTGTGAGTTACATTAATTACTTTTAGATATTACGTAATGGCCATATTTGGATGGCTTCATTTATATACTAGTTTATTGGTGATATTGTTTCCATTCTGAGTATGTCATAACTTCTGTACTGGATGGACATTTTGACAAGTGGTAAAAATCATGCATATGGGTGCACACATATACAAGGTTTTAAATGTCGGAAATCGGTGTCATGTCATATGGGAATATTTGTGTATATCGGATATTTAAATATGTTGGGTTGTTATGTAGGATAGAAAAACAGTTTGCTTACTGGAATAAAGTAAGTATTGTAGAGGAAAAACAGTTTACAAAATTTAGAACTGCAAAAGACTGACGCTTTCTTTCACTGAGGGGAGAAGACCTCCCTCTCCACTTGAAGGAGATAGCAAATTTTCTCTACACTCCAATTCAAAATGGGTGACTGAATGCCCTGATTTTATATTAAAAGCAGTACTATACTTTTTTTTTTGGAATGGGTTTTCTGTCATCATATCTTTTTGTTGCTGTTTATCCAGCAAGCTAACAGATAACAGCGTGTTTGTTCCTCTTATATCACATCAACACAATTTTCTTATCTATTCATTTAATTCATTCCTTGTATCACTATTTGGTCTTTTGCATGTTTGGCGTAATATTTTTCATGTAGAATTTGCTTGTCTTTTGATGTGAGTTTCCTTTTTGTGGTCTTCTTCTTCAGAATGAGTTTGCAACAAGGAATTTGATTGCTTCCTATTATACAACAAGGTATGACTTATATTTTCCTTTGAAGTTGCTTGTAGGTTTTGTTCTTATTATATTTTTATGGAGCTTAGGTTTCTTAATTTAGTTAAATGAATTATTATTTTTGTTACTCTTTTTTTGATTATCCTAATTTTCAGTTTTATCTCTACCTTTTCCATGTCATTATGAAGTAGCACCAGTGAGTTTTTTTTCCTTTCGTACCAATCTAGTATCTTGCTGTAAAAAAAATGTTCTGCTAATTATTTATGCATGCTTATTTTCAATGTTTAGCAGCATTTTCTGAAAATATTTATGTATGTGTTGCATGTATTTGCTACAGATTGTATTTCTTTTTCTGCCCCCCCCCCCCTCTTTTTTTCTTTAAAAGAATGTTGATTTTACAAATAGGAAATTGATTGACATGCCTGATCCAAAATGGTATGGGTAGTTTGTTTTTCCTTATGCTTCAGGTCCCAGGGACTTCTTACTAGTAGTGTTTCACTTAGATGAAAAATATTTGATTTTTGTAATTATGGTAATACCTCGAAATCAAGTAGTAAAGTGATTATCGGTTCGGGCCTTAACCTTTTATGCGGCCCGTTCCAACACATGGCCAATAGGGTGAATTTGGTATGGGTATGTCGAGCAGTATATGTAGTAACAACTGTCGCATCATGATTAAAATATATGAAAAGCTAAGAACTGGTGTAATCATGCACCAACATGCTCACATCAAATATGTGAAGATGAGTCATTCAGCAAAATTCCAATATAAATACTCTGCCTCCGACTCCGAGGAATCGGTCAAGCAAAGCGGGAGGCTACCCTCGCCTCGACTCACCTCTCTCTCTATGAAAACCCCTCCAACAAACTTCAGCTCGAAAGCCGCAAGTTATTAAAGAAAGTTGCTCCTATCAAATACTTCCATTTGATCAAATGCTCCAGGATGAATTTGTCCTGGATTCCCGAATTCATTCTCGTCCTGATCCTTTTCGGAATCTACAAAAACACCCGATGATTAGGTCGATACGATGTTCAAGAAACCTCGGATAGCCAACCCTCTTTTAACCACGACTTGAAGACAACAACTATTATATTAGTCTCTGGGCAAGAAGAAAACGTGTAGCTTTCGGCAGTAGTTCCAACCTCTCTATCTGCCGAATCAGGTTAAGACCTCAACCTATGCTACTCAATTAAATTCATTCCATTCACAACCTTTCAATTTCCAATTTCTGAAAACTGGGTTAATCTTTGCGATGTGCTTTCCCAAAATATTCTAAAAAAGACTGCGCGCGATAGTATTAAAGTTAACCAATTCTTTCTTCCTAAAGTGATTCCACTACTGCTGCCAAAGCAGTTGAGTGAAGCTACCTACCGTACTTGACCTGCCATGAAAGTAAGGAGATGCCGAACCTACCATCTAAAATGTGCATATAAAGCTTGTGCCTTTCAATTCGTGTTTGAATAATATCACATATAGTGGTTAACGTATGTTGACCGTATTACTGACTCTGTTATCTTTAGATTCTTCAAGATTGAGTTTTGCCCTGGATTTTTTTACTTGACCGTTTCCTTCCACCCAAACGTATGATATTATTAATCGTGCTAATTATGGTTGTGCTAATTATGGTTGTGAATAACCCGATACTCTAACTTGTCTATCGAATTTGACTTTCTGGTACAAAGTTTTTACCTTTGTCTCTTATCTCTTCTGCTACTCCTACGCCTATATTTCTAATTGCTCTAACAACATAAAAAGCTTGTACTTTTTAGATTACTGTAAAATTTCTATGACACAAGTAACCTAGCATATCGAACCTTATAGGAATACCTCTTTGCGGGTTGACTAAATTTTAAACTTCTTCATCCCACCACCAATTATCCTTATTAACTACTATATTATCTTACATTCTTCAAAATTATGTTTTGCAACTTTCTTAATGACTTCAATTTTTTACATATCTTCAAAATATATGATATTTTTCGTGTACTATGTTTGATATGAACAATTTCAATTCCTTCTGTAAGTGTCCCGTAACTCCATCTAGCTTATCTTATTTTTACTTTCTTAGAAAAGATTTAAACCATCATCTTTATCGATTTTGCTACCTATCTATTCCATTTGTGCTTACATAGCATAAAATTTCGCCATGGTTTTGAACTTTTTAAAGAAAATTTTTAAAGACACGAGTAACCTATATTGTGGTTGTTTTTCACAACCGCTCGAGTTTGTTATGCTACCTATCTATTTCCATTTGTGCACATAGCATAAAATTTCGCCATGGTTTTGAACTTTTTAAAGAAAAAATTTAAAGATACGAGTAATCTATATTGTGGTTGTTTTTCACAACTGCTCGAGTTTGTTATGTAAATTATCCAAAGTTCTGAACTTAATGTCTTCTATTGCATTTTAGACTCTTTATTTCCCATCTTGCGTAATTGTCTATTTCCAAATTTTCTTCCCTAGAACACTTGTCGAACAATATAAGAACCCTAGTTCGGCCACGAATCGAACTATTGGCTAAATTCGGAGTTATTTTGTAAGATATTGACTAATTCTTTGCCTTATTAGTTTAATTGTTGATTTTTCAATTTGTCCATAGTAAATTTTTTAGAAAGTGCCCAAAAAGTTCTTTGCCCAAGTAATTTGTAGATGTAAAATTGTGAAGACTTTTAATATGTTCAAGTGCCCCAAAAATTCGTTGTCTTGGTAATTTGCAGATGTAGAATTTGGTAGACTTTTAATATATTCAAGTCCCCAAAAAAATCTACATTTAGGATTAATATATTCAAGTGCCCAAAGACTGTAGAAATTTGTAAATGTAGAAATGCTTGTCTTACTAATTTAGTTTTATCTGTGTTTATTTTTCACGTTCGATTTATACGAAAATAATTACAAATGTTTTAGTGCGGTTACAATGGAAAACCTTGCAAACGGCCTCCAAAAAATACAAAACTTTGTGAGTAGTTTGGTCTCACGCAGCACAAGCCACCCCAACTTGTAGAAGTGGGTTTCGATTCACGGTTCGAGATATACAGCCGTGTATCGTTTTTGGTTTAAAAAAACCCAAATAAAGCGGTACACGGTTGTATCTCGCAAACCGTGAGTCGAAACTCACTTCTACAAGTTGGGGTGGCTTGCGCTAAGTGAATTCGACCTAGTTGCAAAGTTTTATAAATTTTGGATGTCATTTGTGTGCACGTTCCTCGTATAAAGAAGTAATTGACTTAGAATTTTTTTAGTCCGGTTAGACTAGAAAACCATCCAAATGAATTTCAAAACATACGAAATTTTACGAGTAGGTTGGACTCACGCAGCACAAGCCACCCCAACTTATAGAAGTGAGTTTTGACTAACGGTTCGAGAGATACGGTCGTGTGTCGTTTTTGGTTAAAAAAACCAAATAAAACGGTACACGGCCGTATCTCGCAAACCATGAGTCGAAACTTACTTCTACAAGTTGGGGTGGCTTGTGCTAGGTGAATTCAAGCAAGTTGCAAAGTTGTATAAATTTTGGATGCCGTTTGTGCGGTTTTCTCACGTTCCTCGCATTAGAAGTAAATGACTTAGAAAGCGTTTATTGCGGTTATACTAGAAAACCCTTCAAACAACCTAAACAAAATACGAAATTTTGCGACTAGGTTGGTCTCACGTAGCTCAAACAACCCCAACTTGTAGATGTTAGTTTGGACTCACGGTTTGAGAGATACGGGCATGCATCACTTTCGTTTGAAAAGAACCCAAATAAAGCGATATACGGCCGTATCTCTCCAACTGTGAGTCGAAACTCACTTCTATAAGTTGGGGTTGCTTGTGCTAGGTGAATTCAAGTAAGTTGCAAAGTTTAATAAATTTTGGATGTCGTTTGTGTGGTTTTCTCACATTCCTCGCATTAGAAGTAAATGACTTAGAAAGCGTTTAGTGCGGTTAGACTAGAAAACCCTTCAAACAACCTTCAAAATACAAAACTTTGTGACTAGGATGGTCTCCCGTAGCACAAGCCATCCCAACTTGTAAAAGTGAGTTTCGACTCACGGTTCGAGAGATACGGGCTTGCATCGCTTTTGGTTTTAAAAAATACAAATAAAGCGATACAAGGCCGTATCTCTCGAACCGTGAGTGGAAACTTACTTCTACAAGTTGGGATGACTTGTGCTAGGTGAATTCAAGCAAGCTGCTATGTTTTATAAATTTTGGATACCGTTTGTGCGGTTTTCTCACGTTCTTCGCATTAGATGTAATTAAACTTAGAAAATTTTTAGTGCGTTTATAGACTAGAAATCCCTCCAAACGGGTTCCAAAAAATACGAAACTTTGCGAGTAGTTTGGTCTCACCTAGCACAAGCCACCCCAACTTGTAGAAGTGAGTTTCGATTCACGCTTTTGGTCGTAAAAATCCCAAATAAAGCGATCCACGGCCATATCTCTCGAACCGTGAGTCGATACTCACTTCTACAAGTTGGAATGGCTTGTGGTAGGTGAATTCAACCGATTTACAAAGTTTTATAAATTTTGGATGCCGTTTTTGCCTTTTCTCATGTTCCTCGCAAAGGAAGTAAATAAAGTTAGAACTTTTTTCGTGCGTTTAGACTAGAAAATTCTCCAAACGGGTTCCAAAAAATACGAAACTTTGTGAGTAGGTTGGTCTCACCTAGCACAAACTATCCCAACTTGTTGAAGTGACTTTCGACTCACGGTTCAAGAGATACGGGCGTGTACTGGTTTATGTTGTTAAAAACTCAAATAAAGCGATACACGGCCGTATCTTTTGTACCATGAGTCGAAACTCACTTCTCTACAAGTTGGGGTGGCTTGTGGTAGGTGAATCCAAGCAAGGTGAAAAGTTTTATAAATTTTAGATGCTATTTGTGCGGTTTCTCACGTTCCTTGCATAAGAAGTAAATAAAGTTGGAAATTTTTTAGTGCGTTTTATGCTAGAAAACCCTCCAAACGGCTTTCAAAAAATACAAACCTTTGTGAGTAGGTTGGTCTCACCTAGCACAAGTCACCCCAACTTATAGAAGTGAGTTTCCACTCACGGTTCAAGAGATACGGCCGTGTATCGCTTTATTTGTATTTTTTACAAACAAAAGCGATTACACGCCCGTATCTTTCGAACCATGAGTCGAAACTCACTTCTACAAGTTGGGATTGCTTGTGCTATGTGAGACCATTCTAGTCGCAATGTTTCGTATTTTTTGGAGGTTGTTTGAAGGGTTTTCTAGTCTAACCGCATTAAACGCTTTCTAAGTCATTTACTTTTAATGCGAGGAACGTGAGAAAACCGCACAAACGGCATTCAAAATTTATAAAATTTTGCAACTTGCTTGAATTCACCTAGTACAAGCAACCCCAACTTGTAGAAGTGAGTTTTGACTCACGGTTGGAGAGATACGGCCGTATATCGCGTTATTTGGGTTCTTTTCGAGCGAAAGCGGTGCATGCACGTATCTCTGAAACCGTGAGTCGAAACTAACCTCTACAAGTTGGGGTTGCTCGAGCTACGTGAGACCATCCTAGTCGTAAAATTTCGTATTTTTTAGAGGTCGATCGAAAGGTTTTCTAGTATAACCACACTAAATGCTTTGTAAGTCATTTACTTCTAATGCGAGGAACGTGAAAAAACCACACAAACGGTATCAAAAATTTATAAAACTTTGTAACTTGCTTGAATTCACCTAGCATTAGCCACCCCAACTAGTAGAAGTTTCGACTCACGGTTTGCGAGATACGGTCGTGTACTGCTTTATTTTGGTTTTTTTAAAACGAAAAGCGACACGACCGTATCTCTCGAACCGTTAGTCAAAACGCACTTCTACAAGTTGGGGTGACTTGTGCTGCGTGAGTCCAACCTACTCGCAAAATTTTGTATTTTTTGAAGTTTGTTTGGATGGTTTTCTAGTCTAACCGCGCTAAAAAAATTTCTAAGTCAATTACTTCTTCATGCGAGGAACGTGACAAAACCGTACAAATGACATCCAAAATTTATAAAACTTCGCAACTAGGTCGAATTCACATAGAGGAAGCCACCCCAACTTGTAGAAGTGAGTTTCTACTCATGGTTTGCGAGATACAACCATGTACTGCTTTACTTGTTTTTTTTTAAACAAAAAATGATACACGGCCGTATAGCTCGAACCGTGAATCGAAATCCACTTCTAGAAGTTGGGGTGGCTTGTGCTGCGTGAGACCATCCTACTCATAAAGTTTTATGTTTTTTGGAGGCCGTTTGCAAGATTTTCTATTGTAACCGCCTTAAAGCATTTGTAATTATTTCGTATAAATCGAACGTGAAAAATCAATACAGATAAAACTAAATTAGTAAGACAAACATTTCTACATTTACAAATTTTTAAAGTTTTTGAGCACTTGAATATATTAATCCTAAATGTAGATTTTTTTGGGGAATTGAATATATTAAAAGTCTTCCAAATTCTACATCTACAAATTACTAAGACAACGAATTTTTGGGGCACTTGAATATGTTAAAAGTCTTCACAATTTTACATCTACAAATTACTTGGGCAAGGAATTTTTTGGGTACTTTCTTCTGTGAGGGCCCTGATACTCCATCTAGCTTATCTAATTTTTACTTTCTCAGAAAAGATTTAAATAAGCATCTCTCTCTACTTTGCATATCTGTTTCTATTTGTGCTTCATTGCATAAAAGTTTGCCAAGCTTTATAACTTTTTTTTTTTAAAATTAATGACACGAGTAACCAATATTGTGTATGTTTTTCCCAACTTTTCGAATTTCTTATGCAACTTATCCAAAGTTCTAAACCTAATGTCTTCTATAGCATTTTTAAACTCATTATTTTTCATCTTGTGTAGGGCCTGCGCATTTCAAAATTTTCTTTCCTACAACACTTGTCGAATATTATGAGAATTCCTTGTTGTGTTAGCTATTTTTTAAACATATCGTTCTGCCACAATTCTCCTTAATAACCACGCTAGCCGATCTCGTGCATGTCTTTCTCAACCTCTCTAGTTCCTTGGTTACTTTGTACATTATCCAAGCTTGTCTTTTACAAATACATTCTTTGCTGTTTATCTTTTTTCATAATTTTCTTCACCATCATACAATTGCCGAGCCATATAGGAATACCTCCTTGCGGGTTGACTTATTTTCGAATTTTGTCATCCCACCACCTATTAACCGTATTGACAAACCCTATCATTTTACATTCTTCAACATTTTGATTTGCAACTTTCTAAATGTCTTGAATTTTTTACATATCTATTTTATTCCTCAAAAACATATTATATTTTTCAACGCACTAAGTATATTATGAATAATTTCAATTCTTCTATGAGGGCCTCGATATCCGATCTAGCTTATCTAATTTTTACATTCTCAGAAAAGATTTAAACTAGCATCTCTCTGTACTTTTCTACCTATTTATTTCTATTTGTGCTTCATAGAATAAAAGTTTGCCAAGCTATATTACTTTTTAAAGAAAAATTTTAATGCCATGAGTAACCTATATCGTGTATGTTTTTCACAACTTCTCGTATTTCTTATGTAAATTTTCCACACTTCTAAACCTACTGTATCTTCTATGGCATTTTTGGGCTCATTATTTTCCATCTTGCGTAGGGCCTGTGTATGTCAAAATTTTCTTCCCTACAACACTTGTCGAACATTATGAGAATTCCTTATTGTGTTGACTAATTTTTAAACCTAATGTTCCGGCACCTATTCTTCTCAATAACTACTCTAGCCGATCTCGAGCATGTTTTTCACAACCTCTCTAGTTTCTTAGTTACTTTGTACATTATCCAAAATTTCAAACTTTGCATCTTGTTTTACTTTTTCAAATTCATTCTTGGCTTTTTATCGTTTTACATATTTTCCTTCTCCATCATACAATTGTCGAACCATATAGGAATTCCTCCTTGCGGGTTGACTTATTTTTGAACTTCATCATCCCACCACCTATTATCCTCATTGACAAACCCTATTATCTTTACATTCTTCAAGATTTTGTTTTGCAACTTTCTTAATGCCTTGGTTTTTTGCATATCTATTATATACCTAAAAAAAATATGTTATTTTTCGACGCACTATGTATGGTATGAATAATTTCAATTCATTCTATGAGGGCCCCGATATCCCATCTAGCTTATCTAATTTTTACTTACTCAGAATTGATTTAAACTATCATCTCTCTCTACTTATCTACCTATCTATTTATGTTTGTGCTTCATAGCTTAAAATTTCGCGAAGCTTTATTACTTTTTAAAGAAATTTTTTAAAGACACGAGTAACCTATATCGTGTATGTTTTTCACAACTTCACGAGTTTCTGATGTAAATTATCCAAAGTTCTAAACCTAATCTCTTCTATGGCATTTTTAGACTCATTATTTTCCATCTTGCATAGGACTTGTGTATTTCAAAATTTTCTTTCCTACAACACCTGTCGAACATTATGAGAATTCCTTATTGTGTTGACTAATTTTAAAACATATCATTCTGCCACCAATTCTCCTTGTTAATTACTCTAGTCGATCTCGTGCATCTCTTTCACAACCACTATAGTTTCTTACTTGCTATGTACATTATCCAAATATTCAAACATTGCATCTCGTTTGACTTTTTCAAATTCATTTTTTGCTATTAATCGTTTTTCATAATTTTCTTCACCATGATACATTTGTCAAATCATATAGGAATACCTCCTTGCGGGTTGACTTATTTTTAAACTTGATCATCCCATCCCCAATTATCCTTATTAACTATTGTATTATCTTACATTCTTGAAGATTATGTTTTGCAACATTCTTGATGTCTTGAATTTTTTACATATCTATTTTTTCTTCGTCCAAAACATGATATTTTTTGACGTACTATGAGTGATATGAATATTTTCAATTCCTTCTATGAGGGCCCCGATACTTCTTCTAGCTTATCTAATTTTTACTTTCTCAGAAAAGATTTAAACCAACATCTCTCTCTACTTTGAAACCTATATATTTTTATTTGTCCTTCATAACGTAAAGATTGCCAAGCTCTATTACTTTTTAATGAAAATTTTTAATGCCACAAGTATCCTATAACGTGTATGTTTTTCACAACTTCACGAGTGTCTTGTGTAATTTATCCAAAGTTCTAAACCTAATGTCTTCTATGGCATTTTTAGACTCATTATTTTCCATCTTGCGATGGGCGTGCATATTTCAAAATTGTCTTCCCTACAATACTTGTCGAACTTTATGAGAATTCTTTATTGTTTTGGCTAATTTTTAAACCTATCGTTCCGCAACCAATTCTCCTTATTAACTACTCCAAACGATCTCGTGCATGTCTTTTACAACCTCGCTTGTTTCATACTTCCTATGTACCTTTTCCAAAATTGCAAACTTTGCATCTTGTTTGACTTTTTCAAATTCATTCTTTGCCATTTATCGTTTTTCATAATTTTCTTCCCCATGATACATTTGTCAAACCATAAAGGAATACCTCCTTGCAGGTTGACTTATTTTTGAACTTCATCATGCCACCTCCAATTTGTCTTATTAATTACTATATTATCTTTTCATTCTTCAAGATTATGTTTTGCAACTTTCTTAACGACTTGAATTTTTTAAATATCTATTTTATTCCTAAAAACATATGATTTTTTTGACGCATTTTGTATGATATGAATAACTAGTTTTACCCAGTTACACGTGCCTACAACACGTCTTCGGAACGGTGCTCCTGGTCTGATTATATAAAATAGTTTTAGAGGTTCAGGAAATTAATTGATGTAGGAAACATATTATATAAGGAAGCAACATATCTACCTTTAAGCTCAACCATCGCTTTCTTGATCATTAACTTGAACTTACTTGGACATATTATATAAGGAAGCAACATATCTACCTTTAAAGCTCAACCATCACCTTCTTGATCCTTAACTCGAACTTACTTGGAATGCATATATAGTTTGTTAGAAACACTGTATAGAGTTTTTTTTTTAACTATAACATCACTTTTAGATGTTTGTAATAGTTATGCAAGGACATGATCATATAGGTTTTATAAAGCTTATTCTAATACCATAATCACTATGAGCATGTCTAAATACAATGGTAACCAAAGTACAGATGTGAAGGTATCTACAATCCCAATAATCAGAACATTTGTTTGTCTGAGACTCAGTTTGCAATTGAAATATCTCTTATTATTATTTCAACCAAAATGTAATACATGAAGTTCTCAAAACTCTAATCCAAGCTAATCATTTTTTTTATCTCCACTTTGTCTCCCCATTACACCTTTATAAAAATGGATCAATAACAAATTTACTTTACCTATCTTTCTTGAGTGGAGAGTTTGCACCTATCACTGGTAAACTCCATTCATCTCAACTTTATATATCCGAACATACACTAAAATTTCTTATATGTTATGTTATCCATGATTTCTTATAACCAGTGAAGGGAAACACTTCACACGATAGTATATTCTCTTGTAGTAAAGAAATTAATGCTGCATATTTTTCAAGTTATTTTAGGTTGCTGATCAGCTTAGCTTACCTGTCCTGCTATGGTTTGGAAGCTCAAATTGAGGCCACCAAATAATCCATCTCTCATTTGCGTACACCTTAAATCAAGACCAATAAAAAACTCATCAAATAAATCACCAAATAAAAAAATTTTAAACCAAAAAATAAAAACAATCATACATCTCTGAACTTAGATCTCATGCATACACAAAATTCGAGTCAGCAAAAAATCGAGTAATCCCCTGCACACGCAAAATTAAAAATTAGAATGAGAATTCGGTTAATGAGGTTTTCCTTATTAGCTACTCTAACCGATCTCGTGCATTTCTTTCACAACCTCTCTTGTTTCTTAACATTTTCCAAAATTTAAAACTTTGCATATGGTTTGACTCTTTCAAATTCATTCTTTGCTATTTAGTGTTTTTTATGATTTTCTTCACGAGGATACATTTGTCGAACCGTATAGGAATACCTCCTTCCGAGTTTACTTGTTTTTAAACTTCATCATCCCACCGCCAATTATCCTTATTGAATACTATTGTATCTAACATTCTTCAAGATTATGTTTTGCAATTTTCTTAATGACTTGAATTTTGACATGTCTATTTTATTCCTAAAAAACATATCATATTTTTCGACACACTCTGTATCATATGAATAATTTCTATTCCATTTGTGAGGACCCGATACTCCATCTAGCTTATCTAATTTTTCACTTTCTCAGAGAAGATTTAAACCAACATCTCTCTCTACTTTACAACCTATATATTTCTATTTGTGCCTCATAACGTAAAAGTTTGCCTATTTTTATTACTTTTTAAAGAAAATTTTTAATGCCACAAGTAAGTAACCTACATTGTGTATGTTTTTCACAACTTCATGAGTTTCTTATGTATATTATCCAAAGTTCTAAACCTAATGTCTTCTATGACATTTTTACTCATTATTTTCCATCTTGCGGAGGGCATGCGTATTCGAAAATTTTGTTCCCTATAACACTTGTCGAATATTATGAGAATTACTTATTGTGTTGGCCAATTTTTTAACGTTTCGTTCTGCTACCAATTCTCCTTACTCTAATTGATCACGTGCATGTCTTTCACAACCTCTCTAGTTTCTTACTTCCTGTGTCCATTTTCCAAAATTGCAAACTTTGCATATGGTTTGACCTTTTCAAATTCATTCTTTGCTGTTTATTGTTTTTCATAGTTTTTCTTCACTATGATACATTTGTTGAACCATATAGGAATACCCCCTTGCCGGTCGACTTATATTTTAAACTTCATCATCCCACCTCCAATTATCCTCATTAATTACTATATCATCTTACATTCTTGAAGATAATGTTTTGCAACTTTCTTAATGACTGGAATTTTTTACATATATATTTTATTCCTAAAAAATATATAATTTTTTTCGATGCACTATGTATGATATGAATAATTTCAGCTCTTTCTGTGAGGGCTCCGATACTCCATCTAGCTTATCTAATTATTACTTTCTCAGAAAAGATTTAAACCAACATCTTTATCTACTTTGCTACCTATATATTTTTATTTGATATATTTTTATTTGTGCTTCATAGCCGTGTTTTATTACTTTTTAGTGTAAAATTTTAATGACACGAGTAATCTATATCGTGTATGGTTTTCGCAACTTCACATGTTTCTTATGTAAATTATCCATCGTTCTAAACATAATGTCTTGTATGGCATTTTTAGACTCATTATTTTTCATCTTGCGTGGGCCCTGCGTTTTAAAATTTTTCTTCCCTACAACACTTGTCGAACATTATGAGAATTCTTTATTGTGTTGGCTAATTTTTCAACCTATCATTCCGCCACCAGTTTTTCTTATTAACTACTCTTAACAGAACTCGTGCATGTCTTTCACAACCTCTCTAGTTTCTTACTTCATATGTACTGATATGGCTAAAAATGGGATTAAATCAGGACCGTTCAAATTGGACACGGATCTTAAAGCCTAAGGGTAAAACGGTAATTTCACCTACAAACGGGTCTGAAATGGGGACCGGGACTTTCTTCAAAGCCCAATAACCCATAAACGGATCTGTCTTACTGGATATGGGTCCCAACCCGTTACAAACCAGTTCAGAAGAATAAAGAAGAATCCAGATTCTTAATTATCTCTAAGAAGTGATCTTAACCCTAAAGAGCATACAAACGAACAGAGAGGCTCGCCGAGCTTCAAGACTCAGTACCTGGGACCGTCTTCACCTCATCCAAGGAGGTCCAACGGAGGGAGAACCCAGCTCCTCCCAAGAGGTCTTCACCTTATCGTAGAAGTTGGATTGTGATTTTTAGTAAGGCCGATGCTTGTAACCGGGCCAATAGCATGTAATAATGGCTCGCCCTATTGAAGCGGCCACTTAATATATCTCAATAAAACATTACATTTTTTCATTGAAAATTGTTGCTCTTGCTTCATCTCTATCTCTCTGAGTCGTATCTACGACTCGTTAAATGGTGAGTTCAAAATCCAGCTTCTCCTACATGGCTGCCCTCGCAACTTACTAAGCACAAAAAACGAGTTTGGAGTCGAATACTTGGTTCGACGTTGCTTTAGCCGCTTGCATACAAGCAAGGGCGGGGCAGCTCACCATTCGGAATTGCTCCTACACCTCGTTTACCCCCTCTAACAACGAGTTCGGAGTCCAACACTTGGCTCCTCCCACAACTGTTGAATCCCTCTTAAACGACGAGTTCGGAGCTCACAACTATATCCGAGAGTTGCTCCTCAAACTCATCTCCCAAATTGCTCTCTCCTAGAGCCAAGCTCTTCGCTCCGCTCACGTCCAAAGCGGACCTCTTCTCAACGTGTTCGGAGCTCACAACTCTCTCCTAGAGTTGCTCCTCAAACTTGTCTCCCAAATGGCTCTCCTTAAGCCATGCTCTTCGCTCCGCTCACCTCCAAGGTGGACCTCTTCTCAACGAGTTCGGAGCTCATGACTCTCTCCTAGAGTTGCTCCTCAAGCAAGTCTCCCAAATGGCTCTCTCCTAGAGCCAAGCTCTTTGCTCCGCTCGCCTCTAAAGCGGACCTCTTCTCAACGGTTTCGACGCACAACTCTCTCTTAGAGTTGCTCCTCAAACTTGTCTACCAAATGGTTCTCTCCTAGAGCCAAGCTCTTCGCTTCGCTCGCACCCCGAACGGGCCTCTTCTAAGCCAGTTCGGAGCTCAAAACTCTCCCCTAGAGTTGCTCCCTAAACTCGTCTCACGAATGGCCCTCTCCTTGAGCCTTGTGATGTTCTTCACTCCGTTCGCCTCACAAGTGCCCTTCCTCTCAATGAACTCCGAGCTAGAACTCTCCCCAAGAGTTGCTCTTTGCACTAACCTCCAATAGTGGATCTTTCCATGGCTCTTACGAGGACCTTCCTAGCCCATCTTCTTCGCCCCTAGGAGTGGGGCTCCTCTTCGAAGACCAAAACACTCCTCAACTTCACCAAGACAAAGATGTTGCGGGACTATTTTGACAATGAAGAAATGTGATTCTTCAACCCATTTCTGAAGACAACTTGTAGACCTCCGAGTTAGCTTCGAACTGAGTGGTCGCACGCCCTGATCGGACCTCCGTAGCACCGGGAAAGTGGATCGCAATACAGCTACGCCGAGCTACTGAGGTGCCAGCCCTGGAGTCACAGTCCAAACCCGTTTGGACCCAATAATCCGAACACCTGTCTCCTCCCCTTCCTCTTCTTCAACCGTTTTGGAGCCAAAAACCAACAGAACGAAACCCAAACTTCTCTTCCTCACTGTGCCAAGACTCCTTCGCCAACCCCATGCTCGACGTTGCCGCACATCACCGAGCTCATCTTTGTTCGCCCACCTCCAAGACCGAGCTCTCACTCTTACCGAGCTCCTTCCGTCGTCGAGCTCCAAATCCCAACACATCGTCGTGCTCCACTTCGGGAGCGCCGACCTCCAAAGCTCGAGCTTGAACGCTTGCCAACCCCTTCCAAGGTCGAGCTCCCCTTCTCCGAGCTTCCCTCCATCAAAGTCCCGTCGAAGCTCCTCTTCACGAGCTCACCACTGAAGAGCTCGTCACGACGCATCCCGTCGAAGCTCCTCTTCAGGAGCGCACCACTGCGCGGAGCTCCTCACGCCGCCGAGCTCTCCCTCCGTCGCCGAGCTCGCTCATCTCCAACACCGAGCTTCGAAGCCGAGCTCCCCCGCAATCGAGCACCAAGCTCCGCCATGGCCTGACTCCGAGCTCCTCTGTCGCCCCCCTCATCGCCAAACTCCGACGAGCTCTTCTCCAATGCCGAGCTCAGTCTCCTTCCTCGACGAACCCACCGTTGAGCTCCACTGTGCTCTCGCCGAGCTCTACTCTTCATCGAAACCCACTTCGGTCGAAACTTCGTCAACAAGCTCTCTCCAAAGCTCCGAGCTCCCCTCCTTCGAGCTCCACGTCGCCGAGCTCCATTCCCCTCGTCGTCGACCTCCTTGCCAGACGAAGTCGGAGAGGTGGAGAGGTTGGGAGCGAGGCGGTAAAGTCGATGACGAAGAAGGAAACGAGATGAAGAATAAAAAGAAAAGGCAGAGGGCGGGAAGGAAAGAAGAGAGAACAGAGCGTGGTAGAAGAAGAAAGAAAGAAACAAACAAACAAAAAAAGAGGGGTGCGCCACGTGGCGGTCAACGCCTGCCTTGACCGTGCCACGTGGCATCTTCTGGGGGGTCGGCGCCGGTTGCCAAGCTACCGACCTACCGTGCTCGTAATGTGGGGAAAAATGCTGCCGAGCTAAACAGGCCGTCCGATCCTCTCAAAATTCGCGCTACGACACGATCGCACGCAGAAACGAGCCACGTGTCCAGAAAATGATCTGCTTTACGATGCGCGCCATCTGATCATGATCGATATCCAGAAATGCGCCACGTGTCCAGAGAATGATCTGCCTTGCGATGCGCGCCATCTGATCATGATCGACATCCAGAAATGCGCCACGTGCCCAGAAAATAATTAATTAATTTATTTATTTATTTGTATTAATTATTTAAAAAAATTCTGAAAAATTAATTAAAAAATTCTGAAAATAATAATTATTAAATTAGAATAATTAATTAAAATTTTCGATAATTAATTATTTAATTCGGAAAATGAATAAAAAATTCAAAAAAATGAGGAAAAATCTGAAAAAATCACAAAGAATCCAGAAAAATTTTAAGGATATTTTTGGGCATTTTACAAGCTCAGAATGACATCGTTACATCTCGAGCAAGGCCCGAACTCTCTTAAGAACTCCGATAAAATCTAGTACGCCATTAGGACAACAAACTACTCCTCAAAGACTGTAGAACTCAGTCTCCAGGAGTGGGGGGCTCGTGATATGGATACAAATGGGATTAAATCGGGACTATTCAAATCGGACACGGATCTTAAAGCCCAGTGGTAAAACGGTAATTTCACCTATAAACGGGTGTGAAATGGGGGCTGGGTTTTTCTACAAAGCCCAATAACCCATAAACGGATCTGTCTTACTGGGTACGGGTCCCAACCTGTTACAAACCAATTCAGAAGGATAAAAAAGAATTCAGATTCATAATTATCCCTAAGAAGTGATCTTAACCGCTTCTATCCATTCGCACCGGAAAGTTGAGATATGTTCTTATCTTGAAACGGATCCCGAAGGCGACTATAAATACCTCTCTCCCCCCACTGTTACCAGGTAATCAATACTTTTCCAATCAAAGCTCTTTCTTAATCATTCAGATTACTGACAAGAGCGTCAGAGGGTGCATCGTCGGGATCCATCCCGGTGTATCGCACTTTTTGCAGGTCAACGGCAGCGGCAAGAGACCAGTCAACACATTGGTGAAGGTCAACAGGTTTGCTTTATCGTTTTCTCCAAAAATTCACAAATTCATCTGTTTGCTCCCACACCAAAATCAGCAGCAACATGTACATTTTTCAAAATTTCAAACTTTGCATCTGGTTTGATTTTTTCAAATTTATTATTTCCTATTTTTCGTTTTTCATAATTTTCTTCACCATGATACGTTTGTCGAACCATATATGAATACCTCCTTGCGGGTTTGACTTATTTTTAAATTTCATCATCCCACAACCAACTGTCCATATTAACTACTATATTATCTAACATTCTTCAAGATTTTGTTTTGCAACTTTCTTAATATGCCTTGAATTTTTAACATATCTATTTTCTTCCTCCAAAACATATGATATTTTTTGACGTTCTATGTATGATATGAATAATTGTAATTCCTTCTGTGAGGTCCCCGACACCCCATCTAGCATATCAAAATTTTATTTTCTCAAAAAAGAAGGGGAAATAACATTTATAAGCTTACTAAATAGAGGGATTGAAAATCAAAAGATCTAGATACAATTAGGTGTATTAAGAGCGAGAATTTAAGATTCTTAGTAAAAGATGAGGAAATTAAGGAAAGATGGCGAAATTATTTTGAGAAGTTATTAAATGAAAAGGTTGTGGGCAATTTAAATATAGAAGACTCTCGAGAGAGTTGAGAGCATATGTTTTTCTAGTAGAATTAGGACCTTGAAGGTTCGAAATGTTCCAGGAAGAATGAAAATAGGAAATGCTCTAGGTCCGGATGATATACCCATTGAAGTTTGGAAGTGTCTTCGGGATGTCGGAATGAGTTGGTTCACAAAATTTTTTAATGAACTTTTGAGGACTAAGAAGTTGCTCGATGAGTGGAGAAAGAGTATTTTAGTACATATATATAAAAATAAAGGAGATATATATAAAGTTACTTCAACTATCAAAGGATTAAACTAATGAGTCATACGATGAAAATTTGGAAGAGAGTGAACGAACATAGACTGAGACTAGAAACTATAGTGGCTGAGAATTAGTTTGGATTTATGCCTGAGTGGTTATCAATAGAAGCAATTTATGTACCGAGGAGACTTGTGGAAAAATATAGGGCGATTAAGAAAGATCACACATGGTTTTTATAGATGTAGAAAAAATATTTGCTAAAGTCCCTAGAGACATAGTATGATGGGTGTTAAATAATAAAAGAGTAACTATTCGGTATATTGTGGTATGATATGTATGAAGGGGCAACGACCACAGTTAGAACAATCACATGAAAGACCAGTGATTTTCCTATTACATTAGGTTTACACCAAGGTTCGGCTTTAAGCTCATACCTCTTTACTTTGGTTATGGATAAATTAAAGTGAGGATTACAAGATGAGGTGCCTTGGTGTATGCTTTTTGCCGATAACATCGTCTTAGTGGACAAGACTAGAACATGAGTCAATGCTAGATTAGAATTGTGGAGAGAAACTTTGGAAGCTTAAGGGCTTTAGGATAAGCAGAACTACAACAGAGTATATGAAGTGTAATTTTAATGATATCTGAAATAGAATTGAGGAAGTAGTGAAACTTGATGGTCAAAGATACCTAAGAGAGACTGTTTCCGATATATAAGCTCAATTATACAATGAGATGGGGAGATTTGTGAAGATGTTATACATAGGATCCAAGCTGGGTGGCTTGAGTGGAGAAGTGCTAGTGATGTTTTGTGTGACAAATGTATACCTTTGAAGTTGAAGGAAAAAATTATAGGACGGTTGTATAAGACGGTTGTTAGACCAGCAAAGCAGAGTGTTGGGCCACAAAGAAACAAAATGTCCATAAAATGAGTATAACTGAGATGAAGATGCAAAGATGAAAGTGTGGTAAAAAAAAAAATAAAGGATAGAATTAGAAACAAGTATATACGAGACATGCTAAAGGTAGTACCATTCCAAGATAAGTTAAGAGAGAATCGCTTTAGGTGATTTGGACATGTCACACGTAGACCTAGTAGTGCCACTGTTAGAAAGAGTTTTTTGATAAGATAGCTTGATGGTAAGAGTTAGGGGTAGAGGAAGACCTAAACTCACTTGGGCAGAAACAGTAAGAAAAGATAAGATAGCTTGTGATCTTACAGAAGATATTACGTTTAACCGAGCAGAATAGAAAATCCGGATTCATGTAGCCGACCCCAACAAGTTGGGAAAAATATTGTTGTAGAAAAGATTTATGCAATGCTCTGACATCCACATACAGGAAACTTGTGACACAACCCAAGATCATTGCTACAAATGAGTACATAACACAGAAAAGAAATTACAGAAATTTAAAACTTACATTGTTCGGGAAATTTTTTACTTTTCACTTGGAATACTCCACGACCCAAAACTCTATTGTTTCCACGATCAATCCTACAAACTAACTGTGGGCATGTCAGTTGAATACAGCTGACGCAAAACGCATAAAAACCGCAATTTCCTAGTCCTCGATAAACCACCTTAATGCAGAAAGGACGAAATGTGGAAATCATGTAATATGGGTGTTGGTGTATGTTATGACCTAGGATCTAATTGCACAATTCAAATGCACACAATGCTTTTATTCTAATGTATACTTGATTCGGAAACATATGCATCCCATACTACATATATCCTAGTCAAGTTTGAGCGTACTTCAGATCATAGGGTTCACTCCCTCACGATGCAAACCTATTATTGTACTCTTTCCTGTTCCTGACATTTATTTAGTGACTAGTAGAGCTGTAGTAAATACGGTCTATTCCGTCTACTGCATCGGATCGGTGGTCTTTCTCCACTCCCGAAAGTCGGTGATCACCCCGATCTATCAGAATCGGTGGTCTCTGTCCATGCCGGCTGGTGGTGTAACGCCCCACCCCAATACTCAGACAATTTTAATATTTTTAGAACACAAATTAGATACTATGTAGTACAACTGCCCACCACAGGCTGCCTCTCAAAAGGTGGTTAATCGGATTGGTGACTCTTGATCATTGGCTAATTATATTTATACTCAAATTATTCTTGCAAACTTTCCATGTGGGACTAAATTTCTCAATATCTTCTCAAATCCGTCTCAAATATGCGGTACCAGTCGACTGAACCATCGACCAGTCGACTGTTCGTTGCCAAATTTGGGGTATTACAGGTGGTCTCTCTCCACTCCCGATAGGCTGGTGAACATTCCGCTCAACTGTAGTCCTGTCGTAATCGGTGGTCTTTATCCACACCCGGACTCTACCATAAGTTATCCGAGCATAGGGCGAATTGGTTGGCCTTTCCCTACTCCGCCAGAGACTGAGAGTTATACTCTAGTTCATTGTTCATATGGATAACTTAGAACATAAACATAACATCACAAAATATCTTTCAATTCTTCATACCAGTAATGACCCCTTCATCCTCAGCATCTCCCGTCAAAGCAAAAACACGACCCTGACGGGGAGGGCCGTTTTTTGACTCGGTCTATTGTTATTCTTTTGCAGTTGTGGACAGTTTGGCTGGATCTGCCCAGTCTTTCCACAATGAAAACAAGTGCGCCCGCCATGCTGAACTTTATTCTTTTGGCACTGATGGTTACAGTGTCCTCGTTCACCACAGAGGTAACACTCCACTGGCTTGAAAGCTCCTGTACTGGTATTCTTTTTCTTAAATTTTTGGTTTGTGTCCTGCTTCTTAAAATTGGTAGTAGAAACGGGTCGCTTTCCCTGGTTCCATGTCCCTGCCTTCATTGGTGGTTGCTGGCTTTGGTTCATATCTATCTCTGTTACTGCAGCTCGACGTACTAGCTTGTCAAATCGTCGGATGCATAAAGGCACCATCCTTGACCTCGGTCCGGGTCGAAGACCCAGCTCGGACCTTTTAGCCTTCTTAACTTCATCCTGAACTATTTTCGGGGCGTATCGAGATAACTGTGTAAACTTTGTTTCCTATTCTCGTACTGTCATACTGTCCTGCCCCAAATTGATGAACTCCATAGCTTTTTCTTCTTGGACGTCCAGAGGGAAGTAATGTTGCCTGAATTCTTCTAGGAAGTCCTCCCATACAATTGGTCAGTCACCCATGCCCCGCTTGACTGATTGCCACCATACTCCTGCGTCTTTTTCCAAAAGGATATTCGCCAATGTAACTTTGCTTTTTTCTGGTGTTTTAAGTACTTCAAACACAGTCTCCACCAGACGAATCCAATCATCGGCTGTTGTTGGATCTGCTTGGCCTTCAAATACTGGTGGTTTCATTCTCTTAAATGACTCCACCATCTTGACGTGGTTAGAAATGACATCGCCTGTAGTCTATTCTTGGGTTCCTGGGTGTGGTGCAAAATTTCAGCTGGCCTCCATAAAAGTCCCTATTATTCGATATACCCGGGCAATTTTCGCTGCGATATTGAGATTGACTTTATTAACTTCACTGCCTTCACCTTCAGTCCTTCTGCTATTGCTACCTCTGTTTCTTTGATAGATTCTTTCTCCACCCTCGGTCCTTCCGTTAGTGCAGTCTTCATTTCTTCCAGACATCTGTTATATAACATTCAATACAATGATATTTAGCAATGTATATTTAGACAGAGCAATAATCCACATGTTTTTATATATATATATATATATATATATATATATATATATATATATATATATATATATATAAGGCTTCTTCGGTTGCAAACGGGTCTGTGTGCACAGACCCGTGCGAACGTTGATCTGGACCGTTGGATCCCCATATATTTTTTTACAAAATCTATCCTTAACCCGTCGTTGCCAAGGACGGGTGAAGGCAAAGTTCGAATTTCAGATCTGTATACAGTTCTTCCTCCTCGATCTCTCCCCACTTTCTATTTTGTTTTTTGGCCGAAAGAAAACCCAAGAACCCCAAGCCTATTCCAAACTCCTCCGTTTGCGGCTCCATTTGCTCCTCCATTTGCGGTTCCGTTTGCTCCTCCTTCTCTTCCATTCTCATACAATCTCTCTCTCCCAATACTATATCGAAAGCAAATCAAAACCCTAGTTCGGCCACAAATCGAACTATTGGCTAAATTTGGAGTTATTTTGTATGGTATTTGACTAATTCTTTGTCTTATTAGTTTTAATTGTGTTGATTTTTCAATTTATCCATTGTAAATTATTTAATGAGTGTTTGAAAAATTTTGTCCAAGTAATTTGTAGATGTAAAATTGTGAAGACTTTTAATATATTCAAGTGTCCCGACAATTCGTTATCTTAGTAATTTGTAGATGTAGAATTTCGAAGACTTTTTATATATTCAAGTTCCCAAAAAAATCTACATTTAGGATTAATATATTCAAGTGCCGAAAGACTTTAAAAATTTGTAAATGTAGAAATGTCTGTCTTACTAATTTAGTTTTATCTATGTTGATTTTTCATGTTCGATTTATACGAAAATAATTACAAATGTTTTAGTGCGGTTACAATAGAAAACTATGCAAGCGGCCTCCAAAAAATACAGAACTTTGCGAGTAGGTTGGTCTCACGTAGCACAAGCCACCCAACTTGTAGAAGCGGGTTTCGATTCACGGTTCGAGATATACGGCCGTATATCATTTTTGGTTTAAAAAAACCAAATGAAGCGGAAGACGGTTGTATCTCGCAAACCGTAAGTGGAAACTCACTTCTACAAGTTGGAGTGGCTTGCACTACGTGAATTCGACATAGTTGCTAAGTTTTATAAATTTGGATGTCATTTGTGCAGTTTTGTCACGTTCCTCGCACGAAGTAATTGAATTAGAATTTTTGTAGTACGGTTAGACGAGAAAACCATCCAAACGAACTTAAAAAAATACAAAATTTTGCGAGTAGGTTGGACTCACGCAACACGAGCCACTCCAACTTGTAGAAGTGAGTTTCGACTCACGGTTCGAAATATACGGCCGTGTGTCGCTTTTGGTTCAGAAAAAACCAAAAAAGAGGTACACTGCCGTATCTCGCAAACCGTGAGTCGAAACTTCTACAAGTTAGGGTGGCTTGTGCTAGGTGAATTCAAGCAAGTTGTAAAGTTTTATGAATTTTGGATGTCGTTCGTGTGGTTTTTCCACGTTCCTCGCATTAAAAGTAAATGACTTAGAAAACGTTTAGTGCGGTTGTACTAGAAAATCCTTCAAAAAATCTCTAAAAAATATGAAATTTTGTGACTAGGATGGTCTCACGTAGCTCAAGTCACCCCAACTTGTTGTGGTTAGTTTCGACTCACGGTTTGAGAGATACGGGCATGCATCGCTTTCGCTTGAAAAGAACCCAAATAAAGTGATATACTGCCGTATCTCTCCCACCGTGAGTCAAAACTCACTTCTACAAATTGGGATTGCTTGTGCTGGGTGAATTCATGCAAGTTGAAATGTTTTATAAATTTTGGATGCCGTTTGTGCAGTTTTCTCACGGTCCTCGCATTAGAAGTAAATGACTTAGAAAGCGTTTAGTGCGGTTAGACTAGAAAACCCTTCAAACAAACTCCAAAAAATACCAAACTTTGCGTGTAGCACATACCACCCCAACTTGTAGAAGTGAGTTTCTATTCACGGTTCGAGAGATACATGCGTGTATCGCTTTTGGTTGTAAAAAACACAAATAAAGCGATACACGGCCGTATTTCTCGAACCGTGAGTGGAAACTCACTTCTACAAGTTGGGGTGGCTTGTGCTAGGTGAGACCTGAAGGATTTCGGGGCACAAAAGCAGCGAAAAAAAAAAACAGTCGTAAAACCATAAGATCCGAAACCCTAACCTTAGGATCCGTGTACAAGACATGGCTGATTATGGAGAAACGAAATTTTTACCTTTTAAGAGCTTTACGAAGGCTGAAAGATGGAGGTCCTGTTATACAATCACCACGCAACCCTTGTAGCAAGATCCGCGTCTCTAAAGCAGTCCACACGAACGTCCGATCGTCCAACGATCAGGGGAGCCGGTACTAGCCGATGATGCTTGCCTCTATCTCTCTCTCTCTCTTGCCTCTCAACAGTTGGAGCGGCTAGGGTTTTTGTGGAAAACGAATTTGCCAAAAGATTAACCCTAAACCAATACATCTCTATGTATTTATAAGAGAGAATGAGGTGGGCGTAACCGTAATCGGTTTGGGCTTCTACTCAACCAAACTGATTCGGTTTAAAGATTTAAATTCGAATTACACTTTAATTAATCAAGTCCAACTCAATTAATTAAATAACTAATTTCGAATTTATAATCATTTAATTTAAATTCCGAATTTAAATTAAAACTCCTTTTAAACGTTCTAAGTGTGTGACCCTTTAGGTTATTATTACGTTGGCAATAATTTTATTATCTAATAATAAAATTATAAACAATGAGCGGCATCTAGTAATACATCATTGCTACCCAAGTAATAATAATAATTGGTGATTCAATTAAACCTTTCGTGACTAATGTCTCCGTGTAATATAATCCTTTTAACCTTGATATTATAGATTAAACTAGAGGCATGGTTCGTGTCATCCTCTTAATAATTTGATCTTTACTTTCTTGATCGATGAGTAGACTATTCAAACAAATCAATATTTGAGCATGGCCATGCATTTCATAGTCTCACTCAAACAAGAGGCCGATAATATCGCTCCTAAAATTAGGAGGGTTAAATTCCATCTAGATCATTCACATTTCTCACACGGTTCATAATGACCCAATACTATCTTTATCATTACCCGATTAAAGATAACTTTTGATAGAATCAAAGTACATTAATTCTCGTGTAGAAATATAATGATTTCAGGTCAGAGGACCATTACACCATTATCACAGTGAGATTACTTATGACACTTAATTATTTACTCCATGGTTGAATCACACAGTGGGTCTGTCCAGTACAATGTACTCTTACATTTACCTATGTATTGATTTTAGTATCTCTATACTAATGACCCATGAGAGGTGGTCATCAATCAATCAACATACTAGTCTCAATGTATTATTACTGTCCTAATAATAATAATACTCGACTAGGGACATTTAAGATTATTATACTATATATAATCTCATGTTCATATAGTTCGTATTAATAATCTAAGGACATTTATCATGCTAACATTTATAACGCAGTAAATACGAAGCATAATAAATTATTAATATAATCAGATAGAACATAATGTCAATAATACTGATTACATAATATCATTGTATTGCCTCTAGGGCACCTACACTAACAAGACCAACCTACTCGCAAAGTTTCGTATCTTTTGGAACCCGTTTCGAGGGTTTTCTAGTCTAAACGCATTAAAATTTTTCTAAGTTTAATTACTTCTAATGCGACAAACGTGAGAAAACCGCACAAACGGCATCCAAAATTAATAAAACTTTGCAGCTTGCTTGAATTCACCTAGCACAAGCCATCTCAACTTGTAGAAGTGAGTTTCGACTTACGGTTCGAGAGATACAGCCGTGTATCCCTTTATTTGTGTTTTTTACATCCAAAAGCGATACACGCCCATATCTCTTGAACCGTGAGTCGAAACTCACTTCTACAAGTTGGATTGGCTGGTGCTATGGAGACCATCCAAGTCGCAAAGTTTCATTTTTTTTAGGTTGTTTGAAGCATTTTCTAGTTAACCGCTCTAAACGCTTTCTAAGTCAATTACTTCTAATGCGAGGACTTGAGAAAACCTCACAAATGGCATCCAAAATTTATAAAATTTTGCAACTTGCTTGAATTCGCATAGCACAAGCAACCCAACTTGTAGAAGTGAGTTTAGACTTACGGTCGGAGAGATACGACCGTATATCGCTTTATTTGGGTTCTTTTCAAGCGAAAGCGATTCATGCCCGTATCTCTCAAACCGTGAGTCAAAACTAAGATCTACAAGTTGGGGTTGCTTGAGCTACGTGAAACCATCCTACTCGCAAAATTTCGTAATTTCGGAGGTCGATTGAAGTGTTTTATAGTATAACCGCACTAAACGCTTTCTAAGTCAATTACTTCTAATGCGAGGACCGTGAGAAAACCGCACAAACGGTATTCAAAATTTATAAAACTTTGCAACTTGCTTGAATTTACCTAGCTCAAGCCACCCCAACTTGTAGAAGTAAGTTTCGACTCACGGTTTGCGAGAGACGGTCGTGTACCGCTTTATTTGGTTTTTTAAAAACCAAAAGCGACACACTGCCGTATCTCTCGAACCCTTAGTCGAAACTCATTTCTATAAGTAGGTGTGGCTTATGCTTCGTGAGTCCAAGCTACTCGCAAAATTTCGTATTTTTTGAAGTTCGTTTAAATGGTTTTCTAGTCTAACCGCACAAAAAAATTCTAAGTCAATTACATCTTCTTGCGAGGAACGTGACAAAACCGCACAAATGACATCCAAAATTTATAAATCTTTGCAACTAGGTCGAATTCACGTAGCGCAAGCCCCCAAAACTTGTAGAGGTGAGTTTCGACTCACGGTTTGCAAGATACAACCGCTTTATTTGGTTTTTTTAAAACCAAAAACGATACACGGTCGTATATCTCGAACCGTGAATCGAAACTCACTTCTACAAGTTGGGGTGGCTTGTGCTGCGTGAGACCAACCTGCTCGCAAAAGTTTCGTATTTTTTGGAGGCCGTTTGCAAGATTTTCTATTGTAACCGCACTAAAACATTTGTAATTATTTTCGTATAAATCGAACGTGAAAAATCAACACAGATAAAACTAAATTAGTAAGACAAACATTTCTACATTTACAAATTTTTAAAGTCTTTGGGCACTTGAATGTATTAATCCTAAATGTAGATTTTTTTGGGACCTTGAATATATTAAAAGTCTTCCAAATTCTATATCTACAAATTACTAAGACAACAAATTTTTGGATACTTGAATATATTAAAAGTCTTCACAATTTTACATCTATAAATTACTTCCCTTGGAAAAATTGAAAAATCAACACAATTAAAACTAATAAGGCAAATAATTAAGTCAATACCTTACAAAATAACTTCGAATTTAGCCAATAGTTCGATTTGTGGCCGAACTAAGGTTTTGATTTGCTTTCGATGTAGATATTGGGAGAGAGAGATTGTATGAGAATGAAAGAGGAGGAGGAGCAAAAGGAGCCGCAAATGGAGGAGTTGGAGCAAACGGAGGAGTTTGGAATAGGGTTGGGGTTCTTGGGTTTGCTTTCGGCCAAAAAACGAAATACAGAGTGGGGAGAGATCGAGGGGGAAGACGAACTATATACAGATCTGAAATTCGAACTTTGCCTTAACCCGTCCTTGGCAACGACGGGTTAAGGCAATATTTTTTTTTATAAAATTTAGCCTTAACCCGTTGTTGCTAACGACGGGTTAAAGCTAAAATTTATAAAAAAATATATGGGCCGTTGGATCAAACCAGATCAACGTTCGCACGGGTCTGTGCACACACAGACCCGTTTGCAACCGAAGAAGCCTCTATATATATACATATATTACATGAGTATTAAGACAAAACATGTCATTAGATTTTCATTCATATCCATAACATCTTTAAGTAGGTTTTAACAACACAACATTTACTAAACACAAAACAGTTCGGCTTTTACAAAACACAAAACTTTCACAAAACATTGATCTTGATTCTACTCGTACCGAGCATTCTCAACAGGACTGCTCCTCTCTGACGCTGCCCCAGTTATGCCTGCAGTTGGGCCACCTGATTCTACAATTTTTCGTGTTTCTCTTCAAGGCGTAGTATTTGATTTTTAGCCGGTGCAGTTTTTGGGATGCCTTAATTTTGGATTTTCTAAGTTTGGTTAAATCCTGTCGAAGAGGAGTTGCTTCTTGATTTCGTACACTTCTTCTTCGAGCTGGCTTGTTTTCCACTTATGCATATACATATGACGCCACAATGCAGCCATTCTATTCCGGGTCCTACTAAACTAATTGGTTAATCGGGAGAACCTATAGGCGGTGGGGTGAGATGTGTCTTGTTTTCCATAGACTCTTCTTCTTTAGGTTCTTCTTCTTCCTCAGGTTCTACTTCCTCTTCTAAGAAGCCATCAAGGATCGGTATACCATTATCAACCATCTTGCATGGAGCAAAATACGGGAATTAGTTCAGATATAGGAAGAAATCATAATCATAAGTTGAAAAATGCAACCTTATGACTTACGATTATTCCATAATCTAAACTAAACCCGACTCTAGAGGGAGCCCCAAGTCCAATTTCTTGCTTTGTTAGTTCTATTCTTTGAAGCAAGTTCTGAAACCACTTTGTAACGCTCCGAGATCCACATATAGGAAACTCGTGACACAACCTATGATAATTGCTTCAAATGATTACATAACACAGAAAAGAAATAACAGGAAATTTAAAACATACATTGTTCAGGAATTTTTTTACTTTCCACTTGGAATACTTCACGGCCCAAAACTCTATTGTTCTCACGATCAATCCTACAAACCAACTGTGGACATGTCAGTTGAATACAACTGACGCAAAACGGATAAAAACCGCAATTTCCTAATCCTCGACAAACAACCTTTATCCAGAAAGAAATAAATGAGGAAATCATTTAATAGGGGTGTTGGTGTATTATGACCTAGGATCTAATGCACAATTCGAATGAACACAATGCTCTTATTCTAATGTATAATGTGTTGATTCGAAAACATATGCAACACATACTACATATATCCTAGTCAAGTTTGAGCGTACTTCAGATCATAGGATTCACTCCCTCGCGATGCAAACCTAGTCTTGTACTCCTTCCTGTTCCTGACATTTATTTAGTGACTGGTAGAGCTGCAGTAAATACGGTCTATTTCGTCTACTGCATCGAATCGGTGGTCTTTCTCCACTCCCAAAAGTCGGTGATCACCCCAATCTATCAGAATCGGTGGTCTCTCTCCACTCCGCCAGCCGGTGGTTTCTCTCCACTCACGACAGGCTGGTGATCATTCAGCTCAACTGCAGTCCTGTCGAAATCGGTGGTTTTTCTCCACACCCAGACTGTACCATAAGTTATCCGAACATAGGGCGAATCGGCAGGCCTTTCCCTACTCCGCCAGAGACTAATAGTTATACTCTATCTCATTGTTCATATGGATAACTTAAAACATTAACGTACTCATAAGGGTCCATTCCCTTAGATTTCGACATCTATATCACTAAATCTCAAAAAATCAACAGTCGAAACTGTACTGCACGTGTCCCAGATGAGACGATGTCGCACGTGTCCCCTTGACAGATGTGTACACTCCCAACTAGTACCTGTCGTTATTTTATTGGTCATGCGATCTCATTAATATTTGTTGTCCTTTATTTCCTGTTTACTTTTTTATTCTTATTCTTAACATATTCTACCAATTCTCCTTTCTCTAACCGATCTCGTGCATGTCTTTCACAACCTCTCTAGTTTCTTACTTCCTGTGTACATTTTCGGAAATTGCAAACTTTGCATTTGGTTTGACTTTTTCAAATTCATTCTTTGCTATTTATTGTTTTTCATAATTTTTCTTCACTATGATACATTTGTCGAACCATATAGGAATACCCCATTGCGGGTCTGACTTATATTTTAAACATCATCATCACACCTCTAATTATCCTTATTGATTACTATATTATCTTACATTCTTCAAGATAATGTTCAGAATCCAGCTTCTCCTACATGGCTGCTCTCGCAACATACTAAGCTCAAAAAACAAGTTTGGAGTCCAACACTTGGTTCGACGTTGTTTTAGCCGCTTGCAAACAAGCAAGGGCGGGGCAGCTTACCATTCGGAATTGCTCCTACACCTCGTTAACCTCCTCTAACGAGTTCGGAGTTCAACACTTGGCTCGATTCCGCTTCAAATTACTCGCTCATAAGCGAGTAAGAAGTGGTTCGCCATTCGGAACTGCTCCCACAACCGTTGAATCTCTCTTAAACAACGAGTTCGGAGTCCAACACTTGGCTAGATTTCGCTTCAAGTTACTCGCTCATAAGCGGGTAAGAAGTGGTTCACCATTCAGAACTGCTTCGACAACCGTTGAATCTCTCTTAAAACGACGAGTTCGGAGTCCAACACTTGACTCGATTCCGCTTCAAATTACTCGCTCATAAGCGGGTAAGAAGTGGTTCGCAATTCGGAAATGCTCCCACAACCGTTGAATCCCTCTTAAATGACGAGTTCGGAGCTCACAACTCTTTTCTAGATTTGCTCCTCAAACTCGTCTCCCAAATTGCCCTCTCCTAGAGCCAAGCACTTCGCTCCGCTCATCTCCAAAGCAGACCTCTTCTCCACGAGTTCGGAGCTCACAACTCTCTCCTAGAGTTGCTCCTCAAACTTATCTCCCAAATGGCTCTCTCCAAGAGCCATGCTCTTTGCTCCGCTCACCTCCAAGGCGGACCTCTTCTCAACGAGTTCGGAGCTCACGACTCTAACCCAGAGTTGCTCCAATTCGCCCCTAGGAGTGAGGCTCCTCTTCGAAGACTCTGAAGACCAAAACACACTTCAACTTCACCAAGACAAAGATGATGCAGGACTATTTTGACCATGAAGAAGGGTGATTCTTCAACCCATTTCTGAAGACAACTTGTAGACCTCCGAGTTAGCTTCGAAACGAGGGGTTGCACGCCACGATCGGACCTCTGTAGCACTGGGAAAGTGAATCGCAACACAGCTACGCCGATCTACTGAGGTGCCCGCCCCCGAGTCACAGTGCAAACCCGTTTGGACCCAATGACCCGAACACCTGTCTCATCCCTTCCTCTTCTTCAACTGTTTTGGCACCAAAAACCAACAGAACGAAACCCAAACTTCTCTTCTTCATTGCACCAAGACTCCTTCGCCAACACCATGCTCGACGTCGCCGCACATCACCGAGCTCGTCTTTGTTCGCGCACCTCCAAGACCGAGCTCTCACTCTCGCCGAGCTCCTTCCGTCGTCAAGCTCCAAATCCCAACAGATCGTTGAGCTCAACTTCGGGAGCGCCGACCTCCAAAGCTTGAGCTCGAACGCTCGCCAACCCCTTCCAAGGTCGAATTCCCCTTCTCCGAGCTTCCCTCCATCAAAGTCCCGTCAAAGGTCCTCTTCACGAGCTCACCACCAAAGAGCTCGTCACGACACATCCTGTCGAAGCTCCCTTTCACGAGCTCACCACTGCACCGAGCTCCTCACGCCGCCGAGCTCTCCCTCCGTCGACGAGCTCGCTCATATCCAACATCGAGCTTCGAAGCCGAGCTCTCCGCAATGGAGCACCAAGCTCCGCCATGGCCTGACTCCGAGCTCCTCTGTCGACCCCCTCGTCGCCAAACTCCGACGAGCTCTTCTCCCCGGCCGAGCTCAGTCTCCTTCCTCGACGAACCCACCGTTGAGCTCCACCGTGCTCTCGCCGAGCTCTACTTTTCATCGAAACCCACTTCGGTCGAAACTTTGTTAACAAGCTCTCTCCAAAGCTCCGAGCTCCCCTCCTTCGAGGTCCACGTCGTCGAGGTTCATTCCCCTCGTCGTTGACCTCCTCGCCAGACGAAGTCGGAGAGGTGGAGAGGTTGGGGGCGAGGCGATAAAGTCGATGACGAAGAAGGAAACAAGACGAAGAAGAAAAAGAAAAGGCAGAGGGCGGGAAGGAAAGAAGAGAGAACAGAGCGTGGTAGAAGAAGTAAGAATGAAAGAAAAAAAAGAGGGGTGTGCCACGGGCGTCTTCTGGGGGGTCGGTGCCGGTTGCCGAGCTATCAACCTACCGAGCTCGTAATGTGGAAAAAATGCTGCCGAGCTACACAAGCCGTTCGATTATCTCAAAATTTGTGTTACGACACGATCGTCGATCAGAAGTAAAGTTTCGTATTTTTTGGAACCCGTTTGGGGAGTTTTTTAATCTAAACGCACGAAATTTTTTCTAAGTTTAATTACTTCTAATGCGAGAACGTGAGAAAATCGCAAAACGGCATCCAAAATTTATAAAACTTTTCAGATTGCTTGAATTCACCTAGCACAAGCCATCCCAACTCGTAGAAGTGAGTGTCTACTCACGGTTCGAGAGATACGGCTGTGTATCGCTTTATTTGTGTTTTTTACTGCCAAAAGCGATTCACGCCCGTATCTCTCGAACCGTGAGTCGAAACTCACTTCTACATGTTGAAATGGCTTGTGCTACGTGAGACCATCCTAGTCGCAAAGTTTCGTATTTTTTGGAGATTGCTTGAAGGGTTTTCTAGTCTAACCGCTCTGAACGCTTTATAAGTCATTTACTTCTAATGCGAGTAACGTGAGAAAACTGCACAAACGGCATCCAAAATTTATAAAACTGTGCAACTTGCTTGAATTCATCTAGCACAAGCAACCCCAACATGTAGAAGTGAGTTTTGACTCACGGTTGGAGAGATACGGCCGTATATCGCTTTATTTGGGTTCTTTTCTAGCGAAAGCGATGCAAGCCCGTATCTATCAAACTGTGAGTCAAAACGAACCTCGACTAGTTGGGGTTGCTTGAGCTACGTGATACCATCCTAGTTGCAAAATTTCGTATTTTTTGGAGGTCGTTTGAAGGATTTTCTAATATAACCACACTAAACGCTTTTTAAGGCATTTACTTCTAATGGGAGGAACGTGAGAAAACCTGACAAACAACATCCAAAATTTATAAAACTTTGCAACTTGCTTCAGTTCACCTTGCACAAGCAACCTCAACTTGTAGAAGTGAGTTTCGACTTACGGTTGGAGAGATACGGTCGTATATCGCTTTGTTTGGGTTCTTTTCAAGCGAAAGCGATGCATTCCCGTATTTCTCAAACTGTGAGTCGAAACTAACCTCTACAAGTTGGGGTTGCTTGAGCTCCGTGAGGCCATTTTAGTTGCAAAATTTCGTATTTTTTGGAGGTCGTTTGAAGGGTTTTCTATTATAACCGCACTAAACGCTTTCTAAGTCATTTATTTCTAATGCGAGAAACGTGAGAAAACTGCAAAAATGGCATCGAAAATTTATAAAGGTTTGCAACTTGCTTGAATTCACCTAGCACAAGCCACCCCAACTTGTAGAAGTTTCGATTCACGGTTTGCGAGATACGGCCTCGTACCGCTTTATAAGGTTGTGTCACGAGTTTCCTGTATGTGGATCTCGGGGCGTTACAAAGTGGTTTCAGTGCTTGCTTCAAAGAGTAGTACTAACATAGCAAGAAATTGGACTTGGGGCTCCCTCTAGAGTCGGGTTTAGTTTAGATTATGGAATAATCGTAAGTCATAGAGTTGCATTTTTCAACTAATGATTATGATTTCTTCCTATATCTGAACTAATTCCCGTATTTTGCTCCATGCAGGATGGTTGATAATGGTATACCGATCCTTGATGGATTCTTAGAAGAGGAAGTAGAACCTGAGGAAGAAGAACCTGAAGAAGAAGAAGAGCCTATGGAAATCAAGACACCTCTCACCCCACCGCCTATAGGTTCTTCCGATTAACCAATTAGTTTAGAGCAGCTCGTTTTCCAGGCTATACCACGACGAAGCAACTCATCGACTGTGTCGCAGAGTAGGACCCGGAATAGAATTGCTGTATTGAAGAGAAACACGAAAAATTGTAGAATCAGGTGGCCCAGCTGCAGGCACAACTGGGGCAGCATCAGAGAGGAACATGTCCTTTTGAGAATGGTCGGTACGAGTAGAATCAAGATGAATGCTTTGTGAAAGTTGTGTTTAGTAAAAGCCGAAATGTTGTGTTTAGTAAATATTTTGAGTGTTGTAAAAACCTACTTATAAATGTTATGGATATGAATGAAAATCTAATGACATATATTGGCTTAATACTTGTGTAATATATATATATATATATATATATATATATATATATATATATATAGGGAGAGAGGCATCTTCGGTTGCAAACGGGTCTATGTGTGCACAGACCCGTGCGAACATTGATCTGGTTTGATCCAACGGCCCATATATTTTTTTATAAATTTTAGCCTTAACCCATCGTTGCCAAGGACGGGTTAAGGCAAAGTTCGAATTTTAGATCTGTATACAGTTCTTGTTCCTCCTTGATCTCTCCCCACTCTCTATTTCGTTTTTTGGCCGAAACCAAACCCAAGAACCCCAACCATATTCCAAACTCCTCCGTTTGCTCCAACTCCTCCATTTGCGGCTTCTTTTGCTCCTCTTTCATTCTCATACAATCTCTCTCTCCCAATATCTACCTCGAAAGCAAATCAAAACCCAGTTCGGCCACAAATCGAACTATTGACTAAATTCGGAGTTATTTTGTAAGGTATTGACTAATTCTTTGCCGTATTAGTTTTAATTGTGTTGATTTTTTAATTTTTCCATAGTAGATTATTTAGAAAGTGCCCAAAAAATTCTTTGCCTAAGTAATTTGTAGATGTAAAATTGTGAAGACTTTTAATATATTCAAGTGCCCCAAAAATTCGTTGTCTTAGTAATTTTTAGATGTAGAATTTGGAAGACTTTTAATATATTCAAGTCCCCCAAAAAATTACATTTAGGATTAATATATTTAAGTGCCCAAAGACTTTAAAATTTTGTAAATGTAGAAATGTTTGTCTTACTAATTTTGTTTTATCTGTGCTGATTTTTCACGCTCGATTTATACGAAAATAATTATAAATGTTTTAGTGCTGTTACAAAAGAAAATCTTGCAGACGGCCTCCAAAAAATACGAAACTTTGCGAGTATGTTGGTCTCACGCAGCACAAGCCACCATAATTTGTAGAAGTGGGTTTCGATTCCCGGTTCGAGATACACGGCTGTGTATCGTTTTTTGTTTTAAAAAAACCAAATAAAGCGGTACATGGTTGTATCTCGCAAACCATGAGTCGAAACTCACTTCTACAAGTTGGGATGGCTTGTGCTACTTGAATTCAACATAGTTGCAAAGTTTTATAAATTTTCAATGTCATTTGTGCTGTTTTGTCACGTTCCTCGCATGAAGAAGTAATTGACTACCATCCCAACGAACTTCAAAAAATACGAAATTTTGCTAGTAGGTTAGACTCACGCAGCACAAACCACCCCAACTTGTAGAAGTGAGTTTCGACTAACGGCTGGAGAGATACGTCCGTGTGTTGCTTTTGGTTTTAAAAAAACCAAATAAAGCGGTACACGGCCGTATCTCGCAAACCGTGAGTCGAAACTTACTTCTACAAATTTGGGTGGCTCAAAGTTTTATAAATTTTGGATGCCGTTTGCGCGGTTTTCTCACGTTCCTCGCATTAGAAGTAAATGCCTTAGACAGCATTTAGTGCGGTTATACTAAAAAGTCCTTCAAACGACCTCCAAAAAATATAAAATTTTGCGACTAGGATGGTCTCACGTAGCTTAAGCAACCCCAACTTGTAGAGGTTAATTTCGACTCACGGTTTGAGAGATACGGCCATGCATCGCTTTCACTTGAAAAGAACCCAAATAAAGTGATATACAGCCGTGTCTCTCCAACCGTGAGTCGAAACTCACTTTTACAAGTTGGAATGGCTTGTGCTAGGTGAATTCAAGCAAGCTGCAAAGTTTTATAAATTTTGGATGTCGTTTGTGCTGTTTTCTCACGTTTCTCGCATTAGAAGTAAATGCCTTAGAAAGCGTTTAGTGCGGTTATACTAGAAAATTCTTCAAACGATCTCAAAAAAATACGAAACTTTGCGCTAGGATGTTCTCACGTAGCTGAAGCAACCCCAACTTGTAAAGGTTAGTTTCGGGTCACGGTTTGAGAGATACGGGCATGCATCGCTTTCGCTTGAAAAGAACACAAATAAAGCGATATACGGCTGTATTTCTCCAACCGTGAGTCGAAACTCACTTCTACAAGTTGGGGTTGCTTGTCCTCGGTGAATTCAAGCAAGTTGCAAAGTTTTATAAATTTTGGATGCCGTTTATGCGGTTTTCTCACGTTACTCGCATTAGAAGTAAATGACTTATAAAGCGTTCAGAGCGGTTAGACTAGAAAACCCCTCAAACAACCTCCAAAAAATACGAAACTTTGCGACTAGGATGGTCGCACGTAGCACAAGCCATCCCAACTGGTAGAAGTTAGTTTCGACTCACGGTTCGAGAGATACGGGCGTGTATCGCTTTTGGTTGTAAAAAACACAAATAAAGCGATACACAGTCGTATCTCTCGAACCGTGATTGGAAACGCACTTTTACAAGTTGGGGTTTGCTTGTGCTAGGTGAGAGCAACCTACTCACAAAGTTTTGTATTTTTGGAAAGCCGTTTGGAGGGTTTTCTAGTATAAACGCACTAAAAAAATTCCTACCTTATTTACTTCTTATGCGAGGAACGTAAGAAAACCGAACAAACGGTATCTAAAATTTATAAAATTTTTCACCTTGCTTGGATTCGCCTTCCACAAGGCACTCCAACTTGTAGAAGTGAGTTTCGACTCATGGTACGAGAGATACGACCATGTATCGCTTTATTTGAGTTTTTTTACAACCTCTCTCTCCAACCGTGAGTCAAAAGTCACTTCTACAAGTTTGGATGGCTTGTGCTAGGTGAGACCAACCTACTCGAAAAGTTCCCTTATATTTTGGAACCCGTTTGGTGAATTTTCTTGTCTAAATGCACTAAAAAAGTTTTAATTTTATTTACTTCTTATGCGAAGAACGTGAGAAAATCACACAAATGGCATCCAAAATTTATAAAACTTTGTACATTGGTTGAATTCACCGACCACAGGCCATCCCAACTTGTAGAAGTGAGTTTCGACTCACGGTTCGAGAGATATGGCCGTGGATCGCTTTATTTGGGTTTTTTAGAACCAAAAGCGATACAAGCACGTATCTCTTCAACCGTGAATCGAAACTCACTTATACAAGTTGAGGTGGCTTGTGCTAGGTGAGACCAACATATTCGTAAAGTTTCGTATTTTTTGGAACCCGTTTGGAGAGTTTTTTAGTCTAAACGCACTAAATTTTTTAAAGTTTAATTACTTCTAATGCGAGAACGTGAGAAAATCGCAAAACAGCATCCAAAATTTATAAAACTTTTCAGATTGCTTGAATTCACCTAGCACAAGCCATCCCAACTTGTAGATACGAGTGTCTACTCACAGTTCGAGAGATACGGCCGTCTATCGCTTTATTTGTGTTTTTTACAACCAAAAGCGTTACACGCCCGTATCTCTCGAACCGTGAGTCGAAACTCACTTCTACAAGTTGGAATGGCTTGTGCTACGTGAGACCATCCTAGTCGCAAAGTTTCGTATTTTTTGGAGATTGTTTGAAGGATTTTCTAGTCTAACCGCTCTGAATTCTTTATAAGTCATTTACTTCTAATGCGAGTAACGTGAGAAAACCGCATATAAGGCATCCAAAATTTATAAAACTTTGCAACTTATTTGAATTCACCTAGCACAAGCAACCCCAACTTGTAGAAGTGAGTTTCGACTCACGGTTGGAGAGATACAGCCGTATATCGCTTTATTTGTGTTCTTTTCAAGCGAAAGCGATGCATGCCCGTATCTCTCAAACCGTGATCTGAAATTAACCTTTACAAGTTGGGGTTGCTTCAGCTACGTGAGACCATCTTAGCGCAAAGTTTCGTATTTTTTTGAGGTCGTTTGAAGGACTTTGTAGTATAACCGCAATAAACGCTTTCTAAGGAATTACTTCTAATGCGAGAAACGTGAGAAAACAAACGACATCCAAAATTTATAAAACTTTGCAGCTTGCTTGAATTCACCTAGCACAAGTCATTCCAACTTGTAGAAGTGAGTTTCGACTCACGGTTGGAGAGACACGGCTGTATATCACTTTATTTGGGTTCTTTTCAAGCGGAAGCGATGCATGGCCGTATCTTTCAAACCGTGAGTCGAAATTAACCTCTACAAGTTGGGGTTGCTTGAGCTACGTGAGACCATCCTAGTCACAAAATTTTATATTTTTTGGACGTCGTTTGAAGGACTTTTAAGTATAACCGCACTAAATGCTTTCTAAGGCATTTACTTCTAATGCGAGGAACGTGAGAAAACCGCCCAAACTTCATCCAAAATTTATAAAACTTTGAGCCACCCAAATTTGTAGAAGTAAGTTTCGACTCACGGTTTGCGAGATACGGCCGTGTACCGCTTTATTTGGTTTTATTTAAACCAAAAGCAACACACGGCCGTTTCTTTCGAGCCGTTAGTTGAAACTCACTACTACAAGTTGGGGTTGTTTGTGCTGCGTGAGTCTAACCTACTAGCAAAATTCCGTATTTTTTGAAGTTCGTTTGGATGATTGTCAATTACTTCTTCATGCGAGGAACGTGACAAAACAGCACAAATGACATTCAAAATTTATAAAACTTTGCAACTATGTTGAATTCACGTAGCGCAAGCCACCCCAACTTGTAGAAGTGAGTTTCGACTCATGGTTTGCGAGATACAACCATGTATCGCTTTATTTAGTTTTTTTAATACAAAAAACGATACACGGCCGTATATCTCGAACCGTGAATCGAAACCCACTTCTACAAGTTATGGTGGCTTGTGCTGCGTGAGACCAACATACTCGCAAAGTTTCGTATTTTTTGGAGGCCGTCTGCAAGATTTTTTATTGTAACGGCACTAAAACATTTATAATTATTTTCGTATAATTCGAGCTTGAAAAATCAGCACAGATAAAACTTAATTAGTAAGACAAACATTTCTACATTTACAAACTTTTAAAGTATTTGGGCACTTAAATATATTTATCCTAAATGTAATTTTTTTGGGGACTTGAATATATTAAAAGTCCTCCAAATTCTACATCTAAAAATTACTAAGACAACGAATTTTTGGGGCACTTGAATATATTAAAAGTCTTCACAATTTTACATCTACAAATTACTTAGGCAAAGAATTTTTTGGGCACTTTCTAAATAATCTACTATGGAAAAATTAAAAAATCAACACAATTAAAACTAATAAGGCAAAGAATTAGTCAATACCTTACAAAATAACTCCGAATTTAGCCAATAGTTCGATTTGTGGCCGAACTGGGTTTTGATTTGCGTTCGAGGTAGATATTGGGGGAGAGAGATTGTATGAGATCGAAAGAGGAGCAAAAGAAGCCGCAAGTGGAGGAGTTGGAGCAAACGGAGAGTTTGGAATAAGGTTGGGGTTCTTGAGTTTGGTTTCAGCCAAAAAACGAAATAGAGAGCGGGGAGAGATCAAGGAGGAACAAGAACTGTATACAGATCTAAAATTCGAACTTTGCCTTAACCCGTCCTTGGCAACGACGGGTTATGGCTAAAATTTATGAAAAAATATATGGGCCGTTAGATCAAACCAGATCAATGTTCGCACGGGTCTGTGCATCTGTGCACACATAGACCCGTTTACAACCGAAGATGCCTCTCTCCCTATATATATATATATATATATATATATATATATATATATATATATATATATATATATATTATACGAGTATTAAGCCAATACATGTCATTAGATTTTCATTCATATCCATAACATTTATAAGTAGGTTTTTACAACACTCAAAATATTTACTAAACACAACATTTCGGCTTTTACTAAACACAACTTTCACAAAGCATTCATCTTGATTCTACTCGTACCGACCATTCTCAAAAGGACATGTTCCTCTCTGATGCTGCCCCAGTTGTGCCTGCAGCTGGGCCACCTGATTCTACAATTTTTCGTGTTTCTCTTCAAGGCGTAGTATTTTAAATCGATATTTGATCTTTAGCCGGTGCAGTTTTTGGGATGCCTTAATTTTGGATTTTCTAAGTTTGTTTAATTCCTGTCGAAGAGGAGCTGCTTCTTGATTTCATGCACTTCTTCGAGTTGGCTTGTTTTCCACTTATGCATATACATATGATGCCACAATGCAACAATTCTATTCCGGGTCCTACTCTGCGACACAGTCGATGAGTTGCTTCGTCGTGGTATAGCCTGGGAAACGAGCTGCTCTAAACTAATTGGTTAATCGGAAGAACCTATAGGCGGTGGGGTGAGAGGTGTCTTGATTTTCATAGGCTCTTCTTCTTCAGGTTCTTCTTCCTCAGGTTCTACTTCCTCTTCTAAGAAGCCATCAAGGATCTGTATACCATTATCAACCATCCTGCATGGAGCAAAATACGGAAATTAGTTCAGATATAGGAAGAAATCATAATCATAGTCATAGGGTTGCATTTTTCAACTTATGATTATGATTTCTTCCTATATCTGAACTAATTCCCGTATTTTGCTCCATGCAGGATGGTTGATAATGGTATACCGATCCTTGATGGCTTCTGAAAAATGCAACCCTATGACTTACAATTATTTCATAATCTATACTAAACCCGATTCTAGAGGGAGCCCCAAGTCCAATTTCTTGCTATGTTAGTACTACTCTTTGAAGCAAGCTCTGAAACCACTTTGTAACGCCCCGAGATCCACATACAGGAAACTCGTGACACAACCTTATAAAGCGGTACGCGGCCGTATCTCGCAAACCGTGAGTCGAAACTTCTACAAGTTGGGGTGGCTTGTGCTAGGTGAATTCAAGCAAGTTGCAAACCTTTTTTAATTTTCGATGCCATTTTTGCGGTTTTCTCACGTTTCTCGCATTAGAAATAAATGACTTAGAAAGCGTTTAGTGCGGTTATAATAGAAAACCCTTCAAACGACCTCCAAAAAATACGAAATTTTGCGACGAAAATGGCCTCACGTAGATCAAGCAACTCCAACTTGTAGAGGTTAGTTTCGACTCACAGTTTGAGAGATACGTGCGTGCATCGCTTTCGCTTGAAAAGAACCCAAACAAAGCGATATACGGCCGTATCTCTCCAACCGTAAGTCGAAACTCACTTCTACAAGTTGGGGTTGCTTGTGCTAGGTGAATTGAAGCAAGTTGCAAAGTTTTATAAATTTTGGATGCTGTTTGTCAGGTTTTCTCACGTTCCTCCCATTAGAAGTAAATGCCTTAAAAAGCGTTTAGTGCGGTTATACTAGAAAATCCTTCAAACGACCTCCAAAAAATACGAAATTTTGCAACTAGGATGGTATCACGTAGCTCAAGCAACCCCAACTTGTCGAGGTTCGTTTTGACTCACGGTTTGATAGATACGGGCTTGCATCGCTTTCGCTAGAAAAGAACCCAAATAAAGCGATATACGGCCGTATCTCTCCAACCGTGAGTCGAAACTCACTTCTACATGTTGGGGATGCTTGTGCTAGGTGAATTCAAGCAAGTTGCACAGTTTTATAAATTTTGGATGCCGTTTGTGCGGTTTTCTCACGTTACTCGCATTAGAAGTAAATGACTTATAAAGCGTTCAGAGCGGTTAGACTAGAAAACCCTTCAAGCAATCTCCAAAAAATACGAAACTTTGCGACTAGGATGGTCTCACGTAGCACAAGCCATTCCAACTTGTAGAAGTGAGTTTCGACTCACGGTTCGAGAGATACGGGCGTGTATCGCTTTTGGTTGTAAAAAATACAAATAAAGCGATACACGACCGTATCTCTCGAACCGTGCGTAGACACTCACTTCTACAAGTTGGGATGGCTTGTGCTAGGTGAATTCAAGCAATCTGAAAAGTTTTATAAATTTTGGATGCAGTTTTGCAATTTTCTCACGTTCTCGCATTAGAAGTAATTAAACTTAGAAAAATTTTAGTGCGTTTAGATGAAAAAACTCCCCAAACGGGCTCCAAAAAATACGAAACTTTACTTCTGATCGTCGATCGTGTCGTAGCACGAATTTTGAGATAATCGAACGTCTTGTGTAGCTCGGCAGCATTTTTTCCACATTACGAGCTCGATAGGTTGATAGCTCGGCAACCGGCACCGACCCCCCAGAAGACGCCCGTGGCGCACCCCTCTTTTTTTTGTTTCTTTTTAAACTTCATCATTCCACCTCCAATTATCCTTATTATTTAGTATATCATCTTACATTCTTCAAGATAATGTTTTGCAACTTTCTTAATGACTGGAATTTTTTACATAAATATTTTATTCCTAAAAAATATATAATTTTTTCGATGCACTATGTATGATATGAATAATTTCGGCTCTTTCTGTGAGGGCTCCGATACTCCATCTAGCTTATCTAATTATTACTTTCTCAGAAAAGATTTAAACCGGCATCTCTCTCTACTTTGCTAGCTATATATTTTTATTTGATATATTTTTATTTGTGCTTCATAGCCGTGTTTTATTACTTTTTAGTGTAAAATTTTAATGACACGAGTAATCTATATCGTGTATGGTTTTCGCAATTTCACATGTTTCTTATATAAATTATCCATCGTTCTAAACATAATGTCTTGTATGGCATTTTTAGACTCATTATTTTTCATCTTGCGTGGGCCCTGCGTTTTAAAATTTTTCTTCTCTACAACACTTGTTGAACATTATGAGAATTCTTTATTGTGTTGGCTAATTTTTCAACCTGTCATTCCGCCACCAGTTTTTCTTATTAACTACTCTAACAGAACTCGTGCATGTCTTTCACAACCTCTCTAGTTTCTTACTTCATATGTACTGATATGGCTAAAAATGGGATTAAATCGGGACCGTTCAAATTGGACACGGATCTTAAAGCCTAGGGGTAAAACGGTAATTTCACCTACAAACGGGTCTGAAATGGGGACCGGGACTTTCTTCAAAGCCCAATAACCCATAAACGGATATGTCTTACTGGGTACGGGTCCCAACCCGTTACAAACCAGTTCAGAAGAATAAAGAAGAATTCAGATTCATAATTATCTCTAAGAAGTGATCTTAACCCTGAAGAGCATACAAACGAACAGAGAGGCTCGCCGAGCTTCAAGACTCAGTACCTGGGACCGTCTTCACCTCATCCAAGGAGGTCCAACGGAGGGAGAACCCAGCTCCTCCCAAGAGGTCTTCACCTTATCGTAGAAGTTGGATTGTGATTTTTAGTAAGGCCGATGCTTGTAACCGGGCCAATAGCATGTAATAATGGCTCGCCCTATTGAAGCGGCCACTTAATATATCTCAATAAAACATTACATTTTTTCATTGAAAATTGTTGCTCTTGCTTCATCTCTATCTCTCTGAGTCGTATCTACGACTCGTTAAATGGTGAGTTCAAAATCCAGCTTCTCCTACATGGCTGCCCTCGCAACTTACTAAGCACAAAAAACGAGTTTGGAGTCGAATACTTGGTTCGACGTTGCTTTAGCCGCTTGCATACAAGCAAGGGCGGGGCAGCTCACCATTCGGAATTGCTCCTACACCTCGTTTACCCCCTCTAACAACGAGTTCGGAGTCCAACACTTGGCTCCTCCCACAACTGTTGAATCCCTCTTAAACGACGAGTTCGGAGCTCACAACTCTATCCGAGAGTTGCTCCTCAAACTCGTCTCCCAAATTGCTCTCTCCTAGAGCCAAGCTCTTCGCTCCGCTCACGTCCAAAGCGGACCTCTTCTCAACGTGTTCGGAGCTCACAACTCTCTTCTAGAGTTGCTCCTCAAACTTGTCTCCCAAATGGCTCTCCTTAAGCCATGCTCTTCGCTCCGCTCACCTCCAAGGTGGACCTCTTCTCAACGAGTTCGGAGCTCATGACTCTCTCCTAGAGTTGCTCCTCAAGCAAGTCTCCCAAATGGCTCTCTCCTAGAGCCAAGCTCTTTGCTCCGCTCGCCTCTAAAGCGGACCTCTTCTCAACGGTTTCGACGCACAACTCTCTCTTAGAGTTGCTCCTCAAACTTGTCTACCAAATGGTTCTCTCCTAGAGCCAAGCTCTTCGCTTCGCTCGCCCCCCGAACGAGCCTCTTCTAAGCCAGTTCGGAGCTCAAAACTCTCCCCTAGAGTTGCTCCTCAAACTCGTCTCACGAATGGCTCTCTCCTAGAGCCTTGTGATGTTCTTCACTCCGTTCGCCTGACGAGTGCCCTTCCTCTCAATGAACTCCGAGCTAGAACTCTCCCCAAGAGTTGCTCTTTGCACTAACCTCCAATAGTGGATCTTTCCATGGCTCTTATGAGGACCTTCCTAGCCCATCTTCTTCGCCCCTAGGAGTGGGGCTCCTCTTCGAAGACCAAAACACTCGTCAACTTCATCAAGACAAAGATGTTGCGGGACTATTTTGACCATGAAGAAGGGTGATTCTTCAACCGATTTCTGAAGACAACTTGTAGACCTCCGAGTTAGCTTCGAAACGAGGGGTTGCACGCCCCGATCGGACCTCTGTAGCACCGGGAAAGTGGATCGCAACACTGCTACACCGATCTACTGAGGTGCCCACCCCCGAGTCACAGTGCAAACCTGTTTGGACCCAATAACCCGAACACCTATCTCATCCCCTTCCTCTTCTTCAACTGTTTTGGCACCAAAAACCAACCGAACGAAACCCAAACTTCTCTTCGTCATTGCACCGAGACTTCTTCGCCAACACCATGCTCGACGTCGCCGCACTTCACCGAGCTCGTCTTTGTTCGCCCACCTCCAAGACCGAGCTCTCACTCTCGCCGAGCTCCTTCCGTCGTCGAGCTCCAAATCCAAACAGATCGTTGAGCTCAACTTCGGGAGCGCCGACCTCCAAAGCTCGAGCTCGAACGCTCGCCAACCCCTTCCAAGGTCGAGCTCCCCTTCTCCGAGCTTCCTTCCATCAAAGTCCCGTCGAAGCTCCTTTTCACGAGCTCACCACCGAAGAGCTCGTCACGACGCATCCCGTCGAAGCTCCTCTTTCCAAGGTCGAGCTCCCGTTCTCCGAGCTTCCTTCCATCAAAGTCCCGTCGAAGCTCCTCTTCACGAGCTCACCACCGAAGAGCTCGTCACGACGCATCCCGTCGAAGCTCCTCTTCAGGAGCTCACCACTGCGCGGAGCTCCTCACGCCGCCGAGCTCTCCCTCCGTCGCCGAGCTCGCTCATCTCCAACACCGAGCTTCGAAGCCGAGCTCCCCCGCAATCGAGCACCAAGCTCCGCCATGGCCTGACTCCGAGCTCCTCCGTCGCCCCCCTCGTCGCCAAACTCCGACGAGCTCTTCTCCAATGCCGAGCTCAGTCTCCTTCCTCGACGAACCCACCGTTGAGCTCCACTGTGCTCTCGCCGAGCTCTACTCTTCATCGAAACCCACTTCGGTCGAAACTTCGTCAACAAGCTCTCTCCAAAGCTCCGAGCTCCCCTCCTTCGAGCTCCACGTCGCCGAGCTCCATTCCCCTCGTCGTCGACCTCCTCGCCAGACGAAGTCGGAGAGGTGGAGAGGTTGGGAGCGAGGCGGTATAGTCGATGACGAAGAAGGAAACGAGATGAAGAATAAAAAGAAAAGGCAGAGGGCGGGAAGGAAAGAAGAGAGAACAGAGCGTGGTAGAAGAAAGAAACAAACAAACAAAAAAAGAGGGGTGCGCCACGTGGCAGTCAATGCCTGCCTTGACCGTGCCACGTGGTATCTTCTGGGGGGTCGGCGCCGGTTGCCAAGCTACCGACCTACCGAGCTCGTAATGTGGGGAAAAATGCTGCCGAGCTAAACAGGCCGTCCAATCCTCTCAAAATTCGCGCTACGACACGATCGCGCGCAGAAACGAGCCACGTGTCCAGAAAATAATCTGCTTTACGATGCGCACCATCTGATCATGATCGATATCCAGAAATGCGCCACGTGTCTAGAGAATGATCTGCCTTGCGATGCGCGCCATCTGATCATGATCGACATCCAGAAATGCGCCACGTGCCTAGAAAATATTTAATTAATTAATTAATTAATTTATTTGTATTAATTATTTAAAAAAAATTTGAAAAATTAATTAAAAAATTCTGAAAATAATAATTATTAAATTAGAATAATTAATTAAAATTTTCGATAATTAATTATTTAATTCGGAAAATGAATAAAAAATTCAAAAAAATGAGGAAAATTCTGAAAAAATCACAAAGTATCCAGAAAATTTTAAGGATATTTTTGGGCATTTTACAAGCTCAGAATGATTTCGTTACATCTCGAGCAAGGTCCGAACTCTCTTAAGAACCCCGATAAAATCTAGTACGCCATTATGACAACAAACTACTCCTCAAAGACTGTAGAACTCAGTCTCCAGGAGTGGGGGGCTCGTGATATGAATAAAAATGGGATTATATCGGGACTATTCAAATCGGACACGGATCTTAAAGCTTAGTGGTAAAACGGTAATTTCACCTATAAACGGGTGGGAAATGGGGGCTGGGTCTTTCTTCAAAGCCCAATAACCCATAAACGGATCTGTCTTAGTGGGTACGGGTCCCAACCTGTTACAAACCAGTTCAGAAGGATAAAAAACAATTCAGATTCATAATTATCCCTAAGAGGTGATCTTAACCGCTTCTATCCATATGCACCGGAAAGTAGAGATATGTTCTTATCTTGAAACGGATCCCTAAGGCGACTATAAATACCTTTCTCCCCCCACTGTTACCAGGTAATCAATACTTTTCCAATCAAAGCTCTTTCTTAATCATTCAGATTACTGACAAGAGCGTCAGAGGGTGCGTCGTCGGGATCCATCCCGTTGTATCGCACTTTTTGCAGGTCAACGACGGCGGCAAGAGACCAGTCAACACATTGGTGAAGGTCAACAGGTTTGTTTTATTGTTTTCTCCAAGAATTCACAAATTCATCTGTTTGCTCCCACACCAAAATCAGCAACAACATGTACATTTTTCAAAATTTCAAACTTTGCATCTGGTTTGATTTTTTCAAATTTATTATTTCCTATTTTTCGTTTTTCATAATTTTCTTCACCATGATACATTTGTCGAACCATATATGAATAACTCCTTGTGGGTTTAACTTATTTTTAAATTTCATCATCCCACAACTAAATATCCATATTAACTACTATATTATCTAACATTCTTCAAGATTTTGTTTTGCAACTTTCTTAATATGCCTTGAATTTTTAACATATCTATTTTCTTCCTCCAAAACATATGATATTTTTTGACGTTCTATGTATGATATGAATAATTTTAATTCCTTCTGTGAGGTCCCCGACACCCCATCTAGCATATCAAAATTTTATTTTCTCAAAAAAGAAGGGGAAATAACATTTATAAGCTTACTAAATAGAGGGATTGAAAATCAAAAGATCTAGATACAATTAGGTGTATTAAGAGCGAGAATTTAAGATTCTTAGTAAAAGATGAGGAAATTAAGGAAAGATGGCGAAATTATTTTGAGAAGTTATTAAATGAAAAGGTTGTGGGCAATTTAAATATAGAAGACTCTCGAGAGAGTTGAGAGCACATGTTTTTCTAGTAGAATTAGGACCTTGAAGGTTCGAAATGTTCCAGGAAGAATGAAAATAGGAAAAGCTCTAGGTCTGGATGATATACCCATTGAAGTTTGGAAGTGTCTTCGGGATGTCGGAATGAGTTGGTTCACAAAATTTTTTAATGAAATTTTGAGGACTAAGAAGTTGCTCGATGAGTGGAGAAAGAGTATTTTAGTACATATATATAAAAATAAAGGAGATATATATAAAGTTGCTTCAACTATCAAAGAATTAAACTAATGAGTCATACAATGAAAATTTGGAAGAGAGTGAACGAACATAGACTGAGACTAGAAACTATAGTGGCTGAGAATTAGTTTGGATTTATGCCTGAGTGGTTATCAATAGAAGCAATTTATGTACTGAGGAGACTTGTGGAAAAATATAGGGAGATTAAGAAAGATCACACATGGTTTTTATAGATGTAGAAAAAATATTTGCTATAGTCCCTAGAGACGTAGTATGGTGGGTGTTAAGTAATAAAAGAGTAACTATTCGGTATATTGTGGTATTTAATGATATGTATGAAGGGGCAACAACCACAGTTAGAACAGTCACATGAAAGACCAGTGATTTTCCTATTACATTAGGTTTACACCAAGGTTCGGCTTTAAGCTCATACCTCTTTACTTTGGTTATGGATAAATTAAAGTGAGGATTACAAGATGAGGTGCCTTGGTGTATGCTTTTTGCTGATAACATCGTCTTAGTGGACAAGACTAGAACATGAGTCAATGCTAGATTAGAATTGTGGAGAGAAACTTGGGAAGCTTAAGGGCTTTAGGATAAGCAGAACTACAACAGAGTATATGAAGTGTAATTTTAATGATATCTGGAATAGAATTGAGGAAGTAGTGAAACTTGATGGTCAAAGATACCTAAGAGAGACTGTTTCCGATATATAAGCTCAATTATACAAAGAGATGGGGAGATTTGTGAAGATGTTATACATAGGATCCAAGCTGGGTGGCTTGAGTGGAGAAGTACTAGTGATGTTTTGTGTGACAGATGTTATACATACAGGAAACTTGTGACACAACCCAAGATCATTGCTACAAATGAGTACATAACACAGAAAAGAAATTACAGAAATTTAAAACATACATTGTTCGGGAAATTTTTTACTTTTCACTTGGAATACTCCACGGCCCAGAACTCTATTGTTTCCACGATCAATCCTACAAACTAACTGTGGGCACGTCAGTTGAATACAGCTGACGCAAAACACATAAAAACCGCAATTTCCTAGTCCTCGATAAACCACCTTAATGCAGAAAGGACGAAATGTGGAAATCATGTAATATGGGTGTTGGTGTATGTTCTGACCTAGGATCTAATTGCACAATTCAAATGCACACAATGCTTTTATTCTAATGTATACTTGATTCGGAAACATATGCATCCCATACTATATATATATCCTAGTCAAGTTTGAGCGTACTTCAGATCATAGGATTCACTCCCTCACGATGCAAACCTATTATTGTACTCTTCCCTGTTCCTGACATTTATTTAGTGACTAGTAGAGCTGTAGTAAATACGGTCTATTCCGTCTACTGCATCGGATCGGTGGTCTTTCTCCACTCCTGAAAGTCGGTGATCACCCCGATCTATCAGAATCGGTGGTCTCTGTCCATGCCGGCTGGTGGTGTAATGCCCCACTCCAATACTCAGACAATTTTAATATTTTTAGAACACAAATTAGATACTATGTAGTACAACTGCCCACCATAGGCTACCTCTCAAAAGGTGGTTAACCGGATTGGTGACTCTTGATCATTGGCTAATTATATTTATACTCAAATTATTCTTGCAAACTTCCCATGTGGGACTAAATTTCTCATTATCTATTATCTTCTCAAATCTGTCTCAAATATGCAGTACCAGTCGACTGAACCATCGACCAGTCGACTGTTCGCTGCGAAATCTGGGGTATTACAGGTGGTCTCTCTCCACTCCCGATAGGCTGGCAAACATTCCGCTCAACTGTTGTCCTGTCGTAATCGGTGGTCTTTATCCACACCCGGACTCTACCATAAGTTATCCGAGCATAGGGCGAATTGGTTGGCCTTTCCCTACTCCGCCGGAGACTGAGAGTTATACTCTAGCTCATTGTTCATATGGATAACTTAGAACATAAACATAACATCACAAAATATCTTTCAATTCTTCATACCAGTAATGACCCCTTCATCCTCAGCATCTCCCGTCAAAGCAAAAACACGACCCTGACGGGGAGGGCCGTTTTTCTGACTCGGTCTATTGTTGTTCTTTTGCAGTTGTGGACAGTTTGGCTGGATCTGCCCAGTCTTTCCACAATGAAAACAAGTGCTCCCGCCATGCTGAACTTTATTCTTTTGGCACTGATGGTTACAGTGTCCTCGTTCACCACAGAGGTAACACTCCACTGGCTTGAAAGCTCCTGTACTGGTATTCTTCTTAAATTTTTGGTTTGTGTCCTGCTTCTTAAAATTGGTAGTAGAAACGGGTCGCTTTCCCTGGTTCCATGTCCCTGCCTTCACTAGTGGTTGCTGGCTTTGGTTCATATCTATCTCTGTTACTGCAGCTCAACGTACTAGCTTGTCAAATCGTCGGATGCATAAAGGCACCATCCTTGACCTCGGTCCGGGTCGAAGACCCAGCTCGGACCTTTTAGCCTTCTTAACTTCATCCTGAACTATTTTCGGGGCGTATCGAGATAACTGTGTAAACTTCGTTTCCTATTCTCGTACTGTCATACTGTCCTGCCTCAAATTGATGAACTCTATAGCTTTTTCTTCTTGGACGTCCAGAGGGAAGTAATGTTGCCTGAATTCTTCTAGTAAGTCCTCCCATACAATTGGTCAGTCACCCATGCCCCGCTTGACTGATTGCCACCATACTCATGCGTCTTTTTCCAAAAGGATATTCGCCAATGTAACTTTGCTTTTTTCTGGTGTTTTAAGTACTTCAAACACAGTCTCCACCTGACGAATCCAATCATCGGCTGTTGTTGGATCTGCTTGGCCTTCAAATACTGGTGGTTTCATTCTCTTAAATGACTCCACCATTTTGACGTGGTTAGAAATGACATCGCCTGTAGTCTATTCTTGGGTTCCTGGGTGTGGTGCAAAATTTCGGCTGGCCTTCACAAAAGTCCCCATTATTCGATATACCCGGGCAATTCTCGCTGCGATATTGAGATTGACTTTATTAACTTCACTGCCTTCACCTTCAGTCCTTCTGCTATTGCTACCTCTGTTTCTTTGATAGATTCTTTATCAACCCTCGGTCCTTCCGTTAGTGCAGTCTTCATTTCTTCCAGACATCTGTTACACGGTTCCAAAGATAACTATGTGTGCATACTATATCTTACAAATACAACATTCAATACAAGGATATTTAGCAATGTATATTTAGACAGAGCAATAATCCACATGTTTATATATATATATATATATATATATATATATATATATATATATATATATATATATATATATAAGGCTTCTTCGGTTGCAAACCGGTCTGTGTGCACAGACCCGTGCGAACGTTGATCTGGACCGTTGGATCCCCATATATTTTTTTACAAAATCTAGCCTTAACCCGTCGTTGCCAAGGACGGGTGAAGGTAAAGTTCGAATTTCAGATCTGTATACTGTTCTTCCTCCTCGATCTCTCCCCACTCTCTATTTTTTTTTTGGCCGATGGAAAACCCAAGAACCCCAACCCTATTCCAAACTCCTCCGTTTGCGGCTCCATTTGCTCCTCCGTTTGCGGTTCCGTTTGCTCCTCCTTCTCTTCCATTCTCATACAATCTCTCTCTCCCAATTCTATATCGAAAGCAAATCAAAATCCTAGTTCGGCCACAAATCGAACTATTGGCTAAATTTGGAGTTATTTTGTATGGTATTTGACTAATTCTTTGCCTTATTAGTTTTAATTGTGTTGATTTTTCAATTTATCCATTGTAAATTATTTAGATAGTGTCTGAAAAATTTTGTCCAAGTAATTTGTAGATGTAAAATTGTGAAGACTTTTAATATATTCAAGTGCCCCGACAATTCGTTGTCTTAGTAATTTGTAGATTTAGAATTTGGAAGACTGTTAATATATTCAAGTTCCCAAAAAAATCTACATTTAGGATTAATATATTCAAGTGCCGAAAGACTTTAAAAATTTGTAAATATAGAAATGTCTGTCTTACTAATTTAGTTTTATCTTTGTTGATTTTTCACGTACGATTTATTCGAAAATAATTACAAATGTTTTATTGCGGTTACAATAGAAAATTATGCAAACAGCCTCCAAAAAATACAGAACTTTGCGAGTAGGTTGGTCTCACGTAGCACAAGCCACCCAACTTGTAGAAGTGAGTTTCGATTCACGGTTCGAGATATACGGCCGTATATCATTTTTGGTTTAAAAAAACCAAATGAAGCGGAAGACGGTTGTATCTCGCAAACCGTAAGTGGAAACTCACTTCTACAAGTTGGAGTGGCTTGCACTACGTGAATTCGACATAGTTGCAAAGTTTTATAAATTTGGATGTCATTTGTGCAGTTTTGTCACGTTCCCCGCACGAAGAAGTAATTGAATTAGAATTTTTGTTGTACGGTTAGACGAGAAAACTATCCAAACGAACTTAAAAAAATACAAAATTTTGCGAGTAGGTTGGACTCACGCAGCACGAGCTACCCCAACTTGTAGAAGTGAGTTTCGACTCACGGTTCGAAATATACGGCCGTGTGTCGCTTTTGGTTCAGAAAAAACCAAAAAAGAGGTACACTGCCGTATCTCGCAAACCGTGAGTCGAAGCTTCTACAAGTTAGGGTGGCTTGTGCTAGGTGAAATTCAAGCAAGTTGTACAGTTTTATAAATTTTGGATATCGTTTGTGTGGTTTTTCCACGTTCCTCGCATTAAAAATAAATGACTTAGAAAACGTTTAGTGCGGTTGTACTAGAAAACCCTTCAAAGAATCTCTAAAAAATACAAAATTTTGTGACTAGGATGGTCTCACGTAACTCAAGCCACCCCAACTTGTTGTGGTTAGTTTCGACTCACGGTTTGAGAGATACGGGCATGCATTACTTTCGCTTGAAAAGAACCCAAATAAAGCGATATACTGCCGTATCTCTCCCACCGTGAGTCAAAACTCACTTCTACAAGTTGGGATTGCTTGTGTTAGGTGAATTCATGCAAGTTGAAACGTTTTATAAATTTTGGATGCCGTTTGTGCAGTTTTCTCATGGTCCTCGCATTAGAAGTAAATGACTTAGAAAGCGTTTAGTGCAGTTAGACTAGAAAACCCTTCAAACAACCTCCAAATCATACCAAACTTTGCGTGTAGCACAAACCACCCCAACTTGTAGAAGTGAGTTTCGATTCACGGTTCGAGAGATACGTGCGTGTATCGCTTTTCGTTGTAGAAAACACAAATAAATCGATACACGGCCATATTTCTCGAACCGTGAGTGGAAACTCACTTCTACATGTTGGGGTGGCTTGTGCTAGGTGAGACCAACCTACTCGCAAAGTTTCGTATCTTTTGGAACCCGTTTCGAGGGTTTTCTAGTCTAAACGCATTAAAAATTTTCTAAGTTTAATTACTTCTAATGCGACAACCGTGAGAAAACCGCACAAACGGCATCCAAAATTAATAAAACTTTGCAGCTTGCTTGAATTCACCTAGCACAAGCCATCTCAACTTGTAGAAGTGAGTTTCGACTTACGGTTCGAAAGATACGGCCGTGTATCGCTTTATTTGTGTTTTTTACAACCAAAAGCGATACACGCCCGTATCTCTGGAACCGTGAGTCGAAACTCACTTCTACAAGTTGGATTGACTGGTGCTACGGAGACCATCCAAGTCGCAAAGTTTCATTTTTTTTAGGTTGTTTGAAGCATTTTCTAGTCTAACCGCTCTAAACGCTTTCTAAGTCATTTACTTCTAATGCGAGGACTTGAGAAAACCTCACAAACAGCATCCAAAATTTATAAAACTTTGCAACTTGCTTGAATTCACATAGCACAAGCAACCCAACTTGTAGAAGTGAGTTTAGACTTACGGTCGGAGAGATACGAGACTTACGGTCGGAGAGATACGACCGTGTATCGCTTTGTTTGGGTTCTTTTCAAGCGAAAGCGATTCATGCCCGTATCTCTCAAACCGTCAGTCAAAACTAAGATCTACAAGTTGGGGTTGCTTGAGCTACGTGAAACCATCCTAGTTGCAAAATTTCGTAATTTCGGAGGTCGTTTGAAGTGTTTTATAGTATAACCGCACTAAACGCTTTCTAAGTCAATTACTTCTAATGCGAGGACCGTGAGAAAACCGCACAAACGGTATTCAAAATTTATAAAACTTTGCAACTTGCTTGAATTCACCTAGCTCAAGCTACCCCAACTTGTAGAAGTAAGTTTCGACTCACGGTTTGCGAGAGACGGTCGTGTACAGCTTTATTTGGTTTTTTAAAAACCAAAAGCGACACACTGCCGTATCTCTCGAACCCTTAGTCGAAACTCATTTCTATAAGTAGGTGTGGCTTACGCTGCGTGAGTCCAAGCTACTCGCAAAATTTTGTATTTTTTGAAGTTCGTTTGGATGGTTGTCTAGTCTAACCGCACAAAAAAAAATCTAAGTCAATTACTTCTTCTTGCGAGGAACATGACAAAACCGCACAAATGACATCCAAAATTTATAAATCTTTGCAACTAGGTCGAATTCACGTAGTGCAAGTCCCTAAAACTTGTAGAAGTGAGTTTCGACTCACGGTTTGCAAGATACAACCGCTTTATTTGGTTTTTTTAAAACCAAAAACGATACACGGTCGTATATCTCGAACCGTGAATCGAAACTCACTTCTACAAGTTGGGGTGGCTTGTGCTGCGTGAGACCAACCTACTCGCAAAATTTTCGTATTTTTTGGAGGCCGTTTGCAAGATTTTCTATTGTAATGCTGCGTGAGACCAACCTACTCGCAAAAGTTTCGTATTTTTTGGAGGCCGTTTGCAAGATTTTCTATTGTAACCGCACTAAAACATTTGTAATTATTTTCGTATAAATCGAACGTGAAAAATCAACACAGATAAAACTAAATTTGTAAGACAAAAATTTCTACATTTACAAATTTTTAAAGTCTTTGGGCCCTTGAATATATTAATCCTAAATGTAGATTTTTTTGGGGCCTTGAATATATTAAAAATCTTCCAAATTCTTTATCTACAAATTACTAAGACAACGAATTTTTGGACACTTGAATATATTAAAAGTCTTCACAATTTTACATCTATAAATTACTTAGGCAAAGAATTTTTTGGGCACTTTCTGAATAATCTACTATGGAAAAATTGAAAAATCAACACAATTAGAACTAATAAGGCAAATAATTAAGTCAATACCTTACAAAGTAACTTCGAATTTAGCCAATAGTTCGATTTGTGGCCGAACTAGGGTTTTGATTTGCTTTCAATGTAGATATTGGGAAAGCGAGATTGTATGAGAATGAAAGAGGAGGAGGAGCAAAAGGAGCCGCAAATGGAGGAGTTGGAGCAAACGGAGGAGTTTGGAATAGGGTTGGGGTTCTTGGGTTTGCTTTCGGCCAAAAAAGGAAATAGAGAGTGGGGAGAGATCGAGGAGGAAGATGAACTATATACAGATCTGAAATTCGAACTTTGCCTTAACCCGTCCTTGGCAACGACGGGTTAAGGCAATATTTTTTTTATAAAATTTAGCCTTAACCCGTTGTTGCTAACGACGGGTTAAAGCTAAAATTTATAAAAAAATATATGGGCCGTTGGATCAAACCAGATCAACGTTCGCACGGGTCTGTGCACACACAGACCCGTTTGCAACCGAAGAAGCCTCTATATATATACATATATTACACGAGTATCAAGACAAAACATGTCATTAGATTTTCATTCATATCCATGACATCTTTAAGTAGGTTTTTACAACACAAAACATTTACTAAACACAAAACAGTTCGGCTTTTACAAAACACAAAACTTTCACAAAGCATTGATCTTGATTCTACTCGTACCGAGCATTCTCAACAGGACCTGCTCCTCTCTGACGCTGCCCCAGTTATGCCTGCAGCTGGGCCACCTGATTCTACAATTTTTCGTGTCTCTTCAAGGCGTAGTATTTGATCTTTAGCCGGTGCAGTTTTTGGGACGGCTTAATTTTGGATTTTCTAAGTTTGGTTAATTCCTGTCGAAGAGAAGTTGCTTCTTGATTTCGTACACTTCTTCTTCGAGCTGGCTTGTTTTCCACTTATGCATATACATATAACGCCACAATGCAGCCATTCTATTTCGGGTCCTACTATGCGACACTGTCGGTAAGTTGCTTCGTCGTGGTATAGCCCGGGAAACGAGCTGCTCTAAACTAATTGGTTAATCGGGAGAACCTATAGGCGGTGGGGTGAGATGTGTCTTGATTTCCATAGGCTCTTCTTCTTCTTTAGGTTCTTCTTCATCAGGTTCTACTTCCTCTTCTAAGAAGCCATCAAGGATCGGTATACCATTATCAACCATCTTGCATGGAGCAAAATACGGGAATTAGTTCAGATATAGGAAGAAATCATAATCATAAGTTGAAAAATGCAACCTTATGACTTACGATTATTCCATAATCTAAACTAAACCCGACTCTAGAGGGAGCCCCAAGTCCAATTTCTTGCTTTGTTAGTTCTATTCTTTGAAGCAAGCTCTGAAACCACTTTGTAACGCTCCGAGATCCACATATAGGAAACTCGTGACACAACCAACGATAATTGTTTCAAATGAGTACATAACACAGAAAAGAAATTACAGGAAATTTAAAACTTACATTGTTCAGGAATTTTTTTACTTTCCACTTGGAATACTTCACGGCCCAAAACTCTATTGTTCTCACGATCAATCCTACAAACCAACTGTGGACATGTCAGTTGAATACAACTGACGCAAAACGGATAAAAACCGCAATTTCCTAATCCTCGACAAACAACCTTTATGCAGAAAGAAATAAATGAGGAAATCATTTAACAGGGGTGTTGGTGTATTATGACGTAGGATCTAATGCACAATTCGAATGAACACAATGCTCTTATTCTAATGTATACTTGATTCGGAAACATATGCAACACATACTACATATATCCTAGTCAAGTTTGAGCGTACTTCAGATAATAGGATTCACTCCTTCGCGATGCAAACCTAGTCTTGTACTCCTTCCTTTCCTGACATTTAGTGACTGGTAGAGCTGCAGTAAATACGGCCTATTTCGTCTACTGCATCGGATCGGTGGTCTTTCTCCACTCTCAAAAGTCGGTGATCACCCCAATCTATCAGAATCGGTGGTCTCTCTCCACTCTCGACAGGCTGGTGATCATTCAGCTCAACTGCAGTCCTGTCGAAATCGGTGGTCTTTCTCCACACCCAGACTGTACCATAAGTTATCCGAATATAGGGCGAATCGGCAAACCATTCGGAATTGCTCCTACACCTCGTTAACCCCCTCTAACGAGTTCGGAGTTCAACACTTGGCTCGATTCCGCTTCAAATTACTCGCTCATAAGCGAGTAAGAAGTGGTTCGCCATTCGGAACTGCTCCCACAACCGTTGAATCTCTCTTAAACAACGAGTTCGGAGTCCAACACTTGGCTCGATTTCGCTTCAAGTTACTCGCTCATAAGCGGGTAAGAAGTGGTTCACCATTCAGAACTGCTTCGACAACCGTTGAATCTCTCTTAAAACGACGAGTTCGGAGTCCAACACTTGACTCGATTCCGCTTCAAATTACTCGCTCATAAGCGGGTAAGAAGTGGTTCGCAATTCGGAACTGCTCCCACAACCGTTGAATCCCTCTTAAATGACGAGTTCGGAGCTCACAACTCTCTTCTAGATTTGCTCCTCAAACTCGTCTCCCAAATTGCTCTCTCCTAGAGCCAAGCACTTCGCTCCGCTCATCTCCAAAGCTGACCTCTTCTCCACGAGTTCGGAGCTCACAACTCTCTCCTAGAGTTGCTCCTCAAACTTGTCTCCCAAATGGCTCTCTCCAAGAGCCATGCTCTTTGCTCCGCTCACCTCCAAGGCGGACCTCTTCTCAACGAGTTCGGAGCTCACGACTCTAACCCAGAGTTGCTCCAATTCGCCCCTAGGAGTGAGGCTCCTCTTCGAAGACTCTGAAGACCAACACACTTCAACTTCACCAAGACAAAGATGTTGCGGGACTATTTTGACCATGAAGAAGGGTGATTCTTCAACCCATTTCTGAAGACAACTTGTAGACCTCCGAGTTAGGTTCGAAACGAGGGGTTGCACGCCCCGATCGGACCTCTGTAGCACCGGGAAAGTGGATCGCAACACAGCTACGCCGATCTACTGAGGTGCACGCCCCCGAGTCACAGTGCAAACCCGTTTGGACCCAATAACCCGAACACCTGTCTCATCCCCTTCCTCTTCTTCAACCGTTTTGGCACCAAAAACCAACAGAACGAAACCCAAACTTCTCTTCTTCATTGCACCAAGACTCCTTCGCCAACACCATGCTCGACGTCGCCGCACATCACCGAGCTCGTCTTTGTTCGCCCACCTCCAAGACCGAGCTCTCACTCTCGCCGAGCTCCTTCCGTCGTCGAGCTCCAAATCCCAACAGATCGTTGAGCTCAACTTCGGGAGCGCCGACCTCCAAAGCTCGAGCTCGAATGCTCGCCAACCCCTTCCAAGGTCGAGTTCCCCTTCTCCGAGCTTCCCTCCATGAAAGTCCCGTCAAAGCTCCTCTTCACGAGCTCACCACCAAAGAGCTCGTCAAGACACATCCCGTCGAAGCTCCTTTTCACGAGCTCACCACTGCGCCGAGCTCCTCACGCCGCCGAGCTCTCCCTCCGTCGACGAGCTCGCTCATCTCCAACATCGAGCTTCGAAGCCGAGCTGTTCGCAATGGAGCACCACGCTCCGCCATGGCCTGACTCCGAGCTCCTCTGTCGACCCCCTCGTCGCCAAACTCCGACGAGCTCTTCTCCCATGCCGAGCTCAGTCTCCTTCCTCGAAGAACCCACCGTTGAGCTCCACCGTGCTCTCGCCGAGCTCTACTTTTCATCGACACCCACTTCGGTCGAACCTGAGGAAGAAGAACCTGAAGAAGAAGAAGAGCCTATGGAAATCAAGACACCTCGCACACCACCGCCTATAGGTTCTCCCGATTAACCAATTAGTTTAGAGCAGCTCGTTTTCCAGGCTAATCCACGACGAAGCAACTCATCGACTGTGTCGTAGAGTAGGACCCGAAATAGAATTGCTGCATTGTGGCATCATATGTATATGCATAAGTGGAAAATAAGCCAGTTCGAAGAAGAAGTGTATGAAATCAAGAAGCAGCTCCTCTTCGACAGGAATTAACCAAACTTAGAAAATCAAAAATAAAGGCATCCCAAAAACTGCACCGGCGAAAGATCAAATATCGCTTTAAAATACTACGCTTTGAAGAGAAACACGAAAAAATGTAGAATCAGGTGGCCCAGCTGCAGGCACAACTGGGGCAGCGTCAGAGAGGAACAGGTCCTGTTGAGAATGGTCGGTACGAGTAGAATCAAGAAGAATGCTTTGTGAAAGTTGTGTTTAGCAAAAGCCGAAATGTTGTGTTTAGTAAATATTTTGAGTGTTGTAAAAACCTACTTATAGATGTTATGAATATGAATGAAAATCTAATTACATGTATTGGCTTAATACTCGTATAATATATATATATATATATACATATATATATATATATATATATGTAGGGAGAGAGGCATCTTCGGTTGCAAACGGGTCTATGTGTGCACAGACCCGTGCGAACATTGATCTGGTGTTATCCAACGGCCCATATATTTTTTTATAAATTTTAGCCTTAATCCGTCGTTGCCAAGGACAGGTTAAGGCAAAGTTCGAATTTTAGATCTGTATACAGTTCTTGTTCCTCCTTGATCTCTCCCCACTCTCTATTTCGTTTTTTGGCCGAAACCAAACCCAAGAATCCTAACCCTATTCCAAAGTCGTCCGTCTGCTCCAACTCCTCCATTTGCGGCTTCTTTTGCTCCTCTTTCGATCTCATACAATCTCTCTCTCCCAATATCTACCTCGAAAGCAAATCAAAATCCAGTTCGGCCACAAATCGAACTATTGGCTAAATTCGGAGTTATTTTGTAAGGTATTGACTAATTCTTTACCTTATTAGTTTTAATTGTGTTGATTTTTCAATTTTTCTATTGTAGATTATTTAGAAAGTGCCCAAAAAATTCTTTGCCTAAGTAATTTGTAGATGTAAAATTGTGAAGACTTTTAATATATTCAAATGCCCCAAAAATTCGTTGTCTTAGTAATTTTTAGATGTAGAATTTGGAAGACTTTTAATATATTCAAGTCCCCAAAAAAATTACATTTAGGATTAATATATTTAAGTGCCCAAAGACTTTAAAATTTTGTAAATGTAGAAATGTTTGTCTTACTAATTTAGTTTTATCTGTGCTGATTTTTCACGCTCGATTTATACGAAAATAATTATAAATGTTTTAGTGCTGTTACAATAGAAAATCTTGCAGACGGCCTCCAGAAAATCTGAAACTTTGCGAGTATGTTGGTCTCACGCAGCATAAGCCACCATAACTTGTAGAAGTGGGTTTCGATTCACGGTTCGAGAAACACGGCCGTGTATCGTTTTTTGTTTTAAAAAAACCAAATAAAGCGGTACATGGTTGTATCTCGCAAACCATGAGTCGAAACTCACTTCTACAAGTTGGGGTAGCTTGCGCTACGTAAATTTTGAATGTCATTTGTGCTGTTTTGTCACGTTCCTCGCATGAAGAAGTAATTGACTACCATCCAAACGAACTTCAAAAAATACGAAATTTTGCTAGTAGGTTAGACTCACGCAGCACAAACCACCCCAACTTGTAGAAGTGAGTTTCGACTAACGGCTGGAGAGATACAGTCGTGTGTCGCTTTTGGTTTAAAAAAAACCAAATAAAGCGGTACACGGCCGTATCTCGCAAACCGTGAGTCGAAACTTACTTCTACAAATTTGGGTGGCTCAAAGTTTTATAAATTTTGGATACCGTTTGCGCGGTTTTCTCACGTTCCTCGCATTAGAAGTAAATGCCTTTGACAGCATTTAGTGCGGTTATACTAAAAAGTCCTTCAAACGACCTCCCAAAAATGTAAAATTTTGCGACTAGGATGGTCTCACGAAGCTCAAGCAACCCCAACTTGTAGAGGTTAATTTCGACTCATGGTTTGAGAGATACGGCCATGCATCGCTTTCACTTGAAAAAAACCCAAATAAAGTGATATACAGCCGTGTCTCTCAAACCATGAGTCGAAACTCACTTCTACAAGTTGGAATGGTTTGTGCTAGGGGAATTCAAGCAAGCTGTAAAGTTTTATAAATTTTGGATGTCGTTTTGCGGTTTTCTCACGTTTCTCGCATTAGAAGTAAATGCCTTAGAAAGCGTTTAGTGCGGTTATACTAGAAAATCCTTCAAACGACATCAAAAAAATACGAAACTTTGCGCTAGGATAGTCTCACGTAGCTGAAGCAACCCCAACTTGTAAAGGTCAGTTTCGGGTCACGGTTTGAGAGATACGGGCATGCATCGCTTTCGCTTGAAAAGAACACCAATAAAGCGATATACGGCTGTATCTCTCCAACCGTGAGTCGAAACTCACTTCTACAAGCTGGGGTTGCTTGTCCTAGGTGAATTCAAGCAAGTTGCAAACTTTTCAGATTGCTTGAATTCACCTAGCACAAGCCATCCCAACTTGTAGAAATGAGTGTCTACTCACGGTTCGAGAGATATGACTGCGTATCGCTTTATTTGTGTTTATTACAACCAAAAGCGATACACGCCCGTATCTCTCGAACCGTGAGTCGAAACTCACTTCTACAAGTTGGAATGGCTTGTGCTATGTGAGACCATCCTAGTTGCAAAGTTTCGTATTTTTTGGATATTGTTTGAAGAGTTTTCTAGTCTAACCTTTCTGAACGCTTTATAAGTCATTTACTTCTAATGCGAGTAACGTGAGAAAACCGCACAAACGGCATACAAAATTTATAAAACTTTGCAACTTACCTGAATTCACCTAGCACAAGCAACCCCAACTTGTAGAAGTGAGTTTCGACTCACGGTTGGAGAGATACAGCCGTATATCACTTTATTTGTGTTCTTTTCAAGCGAAAGCGATGCATGCCCGTATCTCTCAAACCGTGATCCGAAACTAACCTTTACAAGTTGGGGTTGCTTCAGCTACGTGAGACCATCCTAGTCGCAAAGTTTCGTATTTTTTAGAGCTCGTTTGCAGGATTTTCTAGTATAACCGCACTAAACGCTTTCTAAGGCATTTACTTCTAATGCGAGAAACGTGCGAAAATCGCACAAACGGCATCCAAAATTTATAAAACTTTGCAGCTTGCTTGAATTCACCTAGCACAAGCCATTCCCACTTGTAGAAGTGAGTTTCGACTCACGGTTGGAGAGACACGGCTGTATCTCACTTTATTTGGGTTCTTTTCAAGCGAAAGCGTTGCATGGCCGTATCTCTCAAACCGTGAGTCGAAATTAACCTCTACAAGTTGGGGTTGCTTGAGCTACGTGAGACCATCCTAGTCGCAAAATTTTATATTTTTTGGAGGTCGTTTGAAGGACTTTTTAGTATAACCGCACTAAATGCTTTCTAAGGCATTTTTACTTCTAATGCGAGGAACGTGAGAAAACCGCGCAAACGGCATCCAAAATTTATAAACCAAATTTGTAGAAGTAAGTTTCGACTCACGGTTTGCGAGATATGGCCGTGTACCGCTTTATTTGGTTTTTTTAAACCAAAAGCGACACGGCCGTATCTCTCGAGCCGTTAGTAGAAACTCACTTCTACAAGTTGGGGTGGTTTGTGCTGCGTGAGTATAACCTACTAGCAAAATTTCGTATTTTTTGAAGTTCGTTTAGATGGTAGTCAATTACTTCTTCATGCGAGGAACGTGACAAAACAGCACAAATGACATTCAAAATTTATAAAACTTTGCAACTATGTTGAATTCACTTAGCGCAAGCCACCCCAACTTGTAGAAGTGAGTTTCGACTCATGGTTTGCGAGATACAACCATGTTCCGCTTTATTTGGTTTTTTAAAACAGAAAATGATACACGGCCGTATATCTCGAACCGTGAATCGAAACCCACTTCTACAAGTTATGGTGGCTTGTGCTGCGTGAGACCAACATACTTGCAAAGTTTCGTATTTTTTGGAGGCCGTCTGCAAGATTTTCTATTGTAACCGCACTAAAACATTTATAATTATTTTTGTATAAATCGAGCGTGAAGAATCAACACCGATAAAACTAAATTAGTAAGATAAACATTTCTACATTTACAAAATTTTAAAGTCTTTGGGCACTTAAATATATTAATCCTAAATGTAGATTTTTTTGGGGACTTGAATATATTAAAAGTCTTCCAAATTCTATATCTACAAATTTCTAAGACAACGAATTTTTGGGGCACTTGAATATATTAAAAGTCTTCACAATTTTACATCTACAAATTACTTAGGCAAAGAATTTTTTGGGCACTTTCTAAATAATCTACTTTGGAAAAATTGAAAAATCAACACAACTAAAACTAATAAGGCAAAGAATTAGTCAATACCTTACAAAATAACTCCGAATTTAGCCAATAGTTCGATTTGTGGCTGAATTGGGTTTTGATTTGCTTTCGAGGTAGATATTGGGAGAGAGAGATTGTATGAGAATGAAGGAGGAGCAAAAGAAGCCGCAAATTGAGGAGTTGGAGCAAACAGAGGAGTTTGGAATAGGGTTGGGGTTCTTGGGTTTGGTTTCGGCCAAAAAACGAAATAGAGAGTGGGGAGAGATCAAGGAGGAAGAAGAACTGTATACAGATCTAAAATTCGAACTTTGCCTTAACCCGTCCTTGGCAACGACGGGTTATGGCTAAAATTTATAAAAAAAATATATGGGCCGTTGGATCAAACCAGATCAATGTTCGCACGGGTCTGTGCACACATAGACCCGTTTGCAACCGAAGATGCCTATATATAAATATATATATATATATATATATATATATATATATATATATATATATATATATATATATATATATATTACACGAGTATTAAGCCAATACATGTCATTAGATTTTCATTCATGTCCATAATATCTATAAGTAGGTTTTTACAACACTCAAAATATTTACTAAACACAACTTTTCGGCTTTTACAAAACACAACTTTCACAAAGCATTCATCTTGATTCTACTCGTACCGACCATTCTCAACAAGACCTGTTCCTTTCTGACGCTGCCACAATTGTGTCTGCAGCTGGGCCACCTGATTCTACAATTTTTCGTGTTTCTCTTCAAGGCGTAGTATTTTAAAGCGATTTTTGATCTTCAGCCGGTGCAGTTTTTGGGACGCCTTAATTTTGGATTTTCTAAGTTTGGTTAATTCCTGTCGAAGAGGAGCTGTTTCTTGATTTCATACACTTCTTCGAGCTGGCTTGTTTTCCACTTATGCTTATACATATGATGCCACAATGCAGTAATTCTATTTCGGGTCCTACTCTGCGACACAGTCAATGAGTTGCTTCGTCGTGGTGTAGCCTGGAAAACGAGCTGCTCTAAACTAATTGGTTAATCGGGAGAACCTATAGGCGGTGGTGTGAGAGGTGTCTTGATTTCCATAGGCTTTTCTTCTTCTTCAGGTTCTTCTTCCTCAGGTTCTACTTCCTCTTCTAAGAAGCCATCAAGGATCGGTATACCATTATCAACCATCCTGCATGGAGCAAAATACGGGAATTAGTTCAGATATAGGAAGAAATCATAATCATAAGTTGGAAAATGCAACCCTATGACTTACGATTATTCCATAATCTAAACTAAACCCAACTCCAGAGGGAGCCCCAAGTCCAATTTCTTGCTATGTTAGTACTACTCTTTGAAGCAAGCTCCGAAACCACTTTGTAACGCCCCGAGATCCACATACACGATACTCGTGGCACAACCTTATAAAGCGGTACGCGACCGTATCTCGCAAACCGTGAGTCGAAACTTCTACAAGTTAGGGTGGCTTGTGCTACATGAATTCAAGCAAGTTGCAAAGATTAATAAATTTTCGATGCCGTTTTTGCGGTTTTCTCACGTTCCTCGCATTAGAAATAAATGACTTAGAAAGCGCATAGTGCGGTTATAATAGAAAACCCTTCAAACGACCTCCAAAAAATACGAAATTTTGCAACTAAAATGGCCTCATGTAGCTCAAGCAACCCCAACTTGTAGAGGTTAGTTTCGACTCACAGTTTGAGAGATACGGGCATGCATCGATTTCTCTTGAAAAGAACCCAAATAAAGCGATATACGGCCGTATCTTTCCAACCGTAAGTCGAAACTCAATTCTACAAGTTGGAGTTGCTTGTGCTAGGTGAATTCAAGCAAGTTGGAAAGTTTTATAAATTTTGGATGCTGTTTGTGAGGTTTTCTCACGTTCCTCGCATTAGAAGTAAATGCCTTAAAAAGCGTTTAGTGCGGTTATACAATAAAATCCTTCAAACGACCTCCAAAAAATACGAAATTTTGCAACTAGGATGGTATCACGTAGCTCAAGCAACCCCAACTTGTAGAGGTTCGTTTTGACTCACGGTTTGAGAGATACGGGCTTGCATCGCTTTCGCTAGAAAAAAACCCAATTAATGCGATATACGGCCGTATCTTTCCAACCGTGAGTCGAAACTCACTTTTACAAGTTGGGGTTGCTTGTGCTAGGTGAATTCAAGCAAGTTGCACAGTTTTATAAATTTTGGATGTCGTTTGTGGATATTTTCGTATTTTTTGGATATTGTTTGAAGGGTTTTCTAGTCTAACCGCTCTGAACGCTTTATAAGTCATTTACTTCTAATGCGAGTAACGTGAGAAAACCGCACAAACGGCATACCAAATTTATAAAACTTTGCAACTTACTTGAATTCACCTAGCACAAGCAACCCAACTTGTTTAAGTGAGTTTCGACTCACGGTTGGAGAGATACAACCGTATATCGCTTTATTTGTGTTCTTTTCATGCGAAAGCGATGCATGCACGTATCTCTCAAACCGTGACCCGAAACTAACCTTTACAAGTTGGGGTTGCTTCAGCTACGTGAAACCGTCCTAGTCGCAAAGTTTCGTATTTTTTAGAGCTCGTTTGAAGGATTTTCTAGTATAACCGCACTAAACGCTTTCTAAGGCATTTACTTCTAATGCGAGAATCGTGAGAAAACCGCACAAACGGCATCCAAAATTTATAAAACTTTGCAGCTTGCTTGAATTCACCTAGCACAAGCCTTTTCCACTTGTAGAAGTGAGTTTCGACTCACGGTTGGAGAGACACAGCTGTATATCACTTTATTTGGGTTCTTTTCAAGCGAAAGCGTTGCATGGCCGTTTCTAAGGCATTTTTACTTCTAATGTGAGGAACGTGAGAAAACCGCCAAACGCCATCCAGAATTTATAAAACTTTGAGCCACCCAAATTTATAGAAGTAAGTTTCGACTCACGGTTTGCGAGATACGGCCGTGTACCGCTTTATTTGGTTTTTTTAAACCAAAAGCGACACACGGCGGTATCTCTCGAGCCGTTAGTCAAAACTCACTTCTACAAGTTGGGGTGGTTTGTGCTGCGTGAGTCTAACCTACTTGCAAAATTTCGTATTTTTGGAAGTTCGTTTGGATGGTAGTCAATTACTTCTTCATGCGAGGAACGTGACAAAACAGCACAAATGACATTCAAAATTTCTAAAACTTTGCAACTATGTTGAATTCACGTAGCGCAAGCCACCCCAACTTGTAGAAGTGAGTTTCTACTCATGGTTTGCGAGATACAACCATGTACCGCTTTTTTTGGTTTTTTTAAAACAAAAAACCATACTCGGCCGTGTATCTCGAACCGTGAATCGAAACCCACTTCTACAAGTTATGGTGGCTTGTGCTGCGTGAGACCAACATACTCGCATAGTTTCGTATTTTTTGGAGGCCGTCTGCAAGATTTTCTATTGTAACCGCACTAAAACATTTATAATTATTTTCGTATAAATCGAGCGTGAAAAATCAGCACAGATAAAACTAAATTAGTAAGACAAACATTTCTACATTTACAAAATTTTAAAGTCTTTGGGCACTTAAATATATTAATCATAAATGTAATTTTTTTGGGGACTTGAATATATTAAAAGTCTTCCAAATTCTACATCTAAAAATTACTAAGACAACGAATTTTTGGGGCACTTGAATATATTAAAAGTCTTCACAATTTTACATCTACAAATTACTTAGGCAAAGAATTTTTTGGGCACTTTCTAAATAATCTACTATGGAAAAATTGAAAAATCAACACAATTAAAACTAATAAGGCAAAGAATTAGTCAATACCTTACAAAATAACTCCGAATTTAGCCAATAGTTCGATTTGTGGCCGAACTGGGTTTTTGATTTGCTTTCGAGGTAGATATTGGGAGAGAGAGATTGTATGAGAACGAAAGAGGAGCAAAAGAAGCCGCAAATGGAGGAGTTTGGAATAGGGTTGGGGTTCTTGGGTTTGGTTTTGGCCAAAAAACGAAATAAAGAGTGGGGAGAGATCAAGGAGGAACAAGAAGTGTATACAGATCTAAAATTCGAACTTTGCCTTAACCCGTCCTTGGCAACGACGGGTTAAGGCTAAAATTTATAAAAAAATATATGGGCCGTTGGATCAAACCAGATCAATGTTCGCACGGGTCTGTGCACATAGACCCATTTGCAACCGAAGATGCCCCTATATATATATATATATATATATATATATATATACATGTCATTAGATTTTCATTCATATCCATAACATCTATAAGTAGGTTTTTACAACACTCAAAATATTTACTAAACACAACATTTCGGCTTTTACAAAACACAAAATTTTCACAAAGCATTCATCTAGATTCTACTCGTACCGACTATTCTCAACAGGACCTGTTCCTCTCTGACGCTGCCCCAGTTGTGCCTGCAGCTGGGCCACCTGATTCTACAATTTTTTGTGTTTCTCTTCATGCCGTAGTATTTTAAAGCGATATTTGATCTTTAGCCGGTGCAGTTTTTGGGACGCCTTAATTTTGGATTTTCTAAGTTTGGTTAATTCCTGTCGAAGAGGAGTTGCTTCTTGATTTCATACACTTCTTCTTCGAGCTGGCTTGTTTTCCACTTATGCTTATACATATGATGCCACAATGCAGCAATTCTATTTCGGGTCCTACTCTGCAACACAGTCGATGAGTTGCTTCGTCGTGGTGTAGCCTGGAAAACGAGCTGCTCTAAACTAATTGGTTAATCGGGAGAACCTATAGGCGGTGGGGTGAGAGGTGTCTTGATTTCCATAGGCTCTTCTTCATCTTCAGGTTCTTCTTCCTCAGGTTCTACTTCCTCTTCTAAGAAGCCATCAAGGATCGGTATACCATTATCAACCATCCTGCATGGAGCAAAATACGGGAATTTGTTCAGATATAGGAAGAAATCATAATCATAAGTTGAAAAATGCAACCCTATGACTTACGATTATTCCATAATTTAACCTAAACCCGACTCTAGAGGGAGTTCCAAGTCCAATTTCTTGCTATGTTTGTACTGCTCTTTGAAGCAAGCTCTGAAACCACTTTGTAACGCCTCGAGATCCACATGGAGGAAACTCGTGACACAACCTTATAAAGCGGTACGCGGCCGTATCTCGCAAACCGTGAGTCAAAACTTCTACAAGTTGGGGTGGCTTGTGCTAGGTGAATTCAAGTAAGTTGCAAACCTTTATAAATTTTCGATGTCGTTTTTGCGGTTTTCTCACGTTCCTCGCATTAGAAATAAATGACTTAGAAATCGTTTTGTGCGGTTATAATAGAAAACCCTTCAAACGATCTCCACAAAGTACGAAATTTTGCGACTAAAATGGCCTCACGTAGCTCAAGCAACCCCAACTTGTAGAGGTTAGTTTCGACTCACAGTTTGAGAGATACGGACATGCATAGCTTTCGCTTGAAAAGAACCCAAACAAAGCGATATACGGCTGTATCTCTCCAACCGTAAGTCGAAATTCACTTCTACAAGTTTGGGTTGCTTGTGCTGGGTGAATTCAAGCAAGTTGCAAAGTTTGATAAATTTTCAATGCTGTTTGTGAGGTTTTCTCACGTTCCTCGCATTAGAAGTAAATGTCTTAAAAAGCGTTTAGTGCGGTTATGCTAGAAAATCCTTCAAACGACCTCCAAAAAATACGAAATTTTGCAACTAGGATGGTATCACGTAGCACAAGCAACCCCAACTTGTCGAGGTTCGTTTTGGACTCACGGTTTGATAGATACGGGCTTGCATCGCTTTCGCTAGAAAAGAACCCAAATAAAGCGATATACGGCCGTATCTCTCCAACCGTGAGTCGAAACTCACTTTTACAAGTTGGGGTTGCTTGTGCTAGGTGAATTCAAGCAAGTTGCACAGTTTTATAAATTTTGGATGTCGTTTGTGCGGTTTTCTCATGTTACTCGCATTAGAAGTAAATGACTTAGAAAGCGTTTAGAGCGGTTAGACTAGAAAATTCCTCAAACAACCTCCAAAAAATACGAATCTTTGGGACTAGGATGGTCGCACGTAGCACAAGCCATCCGAACTTGTAGTAGTGAGTTTTGACTCACGGTTCGAGAGATACGGGCGTGTATCGCTTTTGGTTGTAAAAAACACAAATAAAGCGATACACAGTCGTATCTCTCGAACCGTGAGTGGAAACGCACTTCTACAAGTTGGGGTTTGCTTGTGCTAGGTGAGAGCAACCTACTCACAAAGTTTTGTATTTTTGGAAAGCCGTTTGGAGGGTTTTCTGGTATAAACGCACTAAAAAAATCCTTCTTTATTTACTTCTTATGCGAGGAACGTAAGAAAACCGCACAAACGGTATCTAAAATTTATAAAATTTTCCACCTTGCTTGGATTCGCCTACCACAAGGCACCCCAACTTGTAGAAGTGAATTTCGACTCATGGTACGATAGATACGACCATGTATCGCTTTATTTGAGTTTTTTGACAGCCTAAACCGATACAGGCCCGTATCTCTCCAACCGTGAGTCAGCAGTCACTTCTACAAGTTGGGATGGCTTGTGCTAGGTGAGGCCAACCTACTTGGAAAGTTGCCTTATATTTTGGAACCCGTTTGGTGGATTTTCTAGGCTAAACACACTGAAAAAGTTCTAATTTTATTTACTTCTTATGCGAAGAACGTGAGAAAATCACACAAATGCTATCCAAAATTTATAAAACTTTGTAAATTGGTTGAATTCACAGTCCACAGGCCATCCCAACTTGTAGATGTGAGTTTCGGCTCACGGTTCGAGAGATATGGCCGTGGATCGCTTTATTTGGGTTTTTTACAACCAAAAGCGATACACGCACGTATCTCTCGAACCGTGAATCGAAACTCACTTCTACAATTTGAGGTGGCTTGTGCTAGGTGAGACCAACATACTCGTAAAGTTTCGTATTTTTTGGAACCCGTTTGGGCAGTTTTTTAGTCTAAACGCACTAAAATTTTTCTAAGTTTAATTACTTCTAATGCGAGAACGTGAGAAAATCGCAAAACGGCATCCAAAATTTATAAAACTTTTCAGATTGCTTGAATTCACCTAGCACAAGCCATCCCAACTTGTAGAAGTGAGTGTCTACTCACGGTTCGAGAGATACGGCCGTGTATCGCTTTATTTGTGTTTATTACAACCAAAAGCGATACACGATCGTATCTCTCGAACCGTGTGTCGAAACTCACTTCTACAAGTTGGAATGGCTTGTGCTACGTGAGACCATCCTAGTCGCAAAGTTTCGTGTTTTTTAGATATTGTTTGAAGGGTTTTCTAGTTTAACCGCTCTGAACGCTTTATAAGTCATTTACTTCTAATGCGAGTAACGTGAGAAAACCGCACAAACGGCATACCAAATTTATAAAACTTTGCAACTTACTTGAATTTACCTAGCACAAGCAATCCCAACTTGTAAAAGTGAGTTTCGACTCACGGTTGGAGAGATACAGCCATATATCGCTTTATTTGTCTTCTTTTCAAGCGGAAGCGATGCATGCCCGTATCTCTCAAACCGTGACCCGAAAGTAACCTTTACAAGTTAGGGTTGCTTCAGCTACGTGAGACCGTCCTAGTCGCAAAGTTTCGTATTTTTTAGAGGTCGTTTGAAGGATTTTCTAATATAACCGCACTAAACGCTTTCTAAGGCATTTACTTCTAATGCGAGAAACGTGAGAAAACCACACAAACAGCACCCAAAATTTATAAAACTTTGCAGCTTGCTTGAATTCACCTTAGCACAAGCCGTTCCCACTTGTAGAAGTGAGTTTCGACTCACGGTTGGAGAGACACGGCTGTATATCACTTTATTTGGGTTCTTTTCAAGCGAAAGCGATGCATGGCCGTATCTCTCAAACCACGAGTCGAAATTAACCTCTACAAGTTGGGGTTGCTTGAGCTACGTGAGACCATCCTAGTCGCAAAATTTTATATTTTTTGGAGGTCGTTTGAAGGACTTTTTAGTATAACCGCACTAAATGCTTTCTAAGGCATTTAATTCTAATGCGAGGAACGTGAGAATACCGCGCAAACGGCATCCAAAATTTATAAAACTTTGAGCCACCCAAATTTGTAGAAGTAAGTTTCGACTCACGGTTTGCGAGATACGGCCGTGTACCGCTTTATTTGGTTTTTTTTAAACCAAAAGCGACACACGGCCGTTTCTCTCGAGCCGTTAGTCGATACTCACTTCTACCAGTTGGGGTGGTTTGTGCTGCGTGACTACTAGCAAAATTTCGTATTTTTTGAAGTTCGTTTGGATGGTAGTCAATTACTTCTTCATGCGAGGAACGTGACAAAACAGCACAAATGCCATTCAAAATTTATAAAACTTTGCAACTATGTTGAATTCACGTAGCGCAAGCCACCCCAACGTGTAGAAGTGAGTTTCGACTCATGGTTTGCGAGATACAACCATGTACCGCTTTATTTGGCTTTTTTAAAACAAAAAATGACACACGGCCGTATATCTCGAACCGTGAATCGAAACACACTTCTACAAGTTATGGTGGCTTGTGCTACGTGAGAACAATCTACTCGCAAAGTTTCGTATTTTTTGGAGTCCGTCTGCAAGATTTTCTATTGTAACCGCACTAAAACATTTATAATTATTTTCGTATAAATCGAGTGTGAAAAACCAACACAGACAAAACTAAATTAGTAAGATAAACATTTCGACATTTACAAAATTTTAAAGTCATTGGGCACTTAAATATATTAATTCTAAATGTGGATTTCTTTGGGGACTGGAATTTATTAAAAGTCTTCCAAATTCTACATCTACAAATTACTAAGACAACGAATTTTTAGGGCACTTGAATATATTAAAAGTCTTCACAATTTTACATCGACAAATTACTTAGGCAAAGAATTTTTTAGGCACTTTCTAAATAATCTACTATGGAAAAATTGAAAAATCAACACAATTAAAACTAATAAGGCAAAGAATTAGTCAATACCTTATAAAATAACTCCGAATTTAGCCAATAGTTCGATTTGTGGCCGAACTGGGTTTTGATTTGCTTTCGAGGTAGATATTGGGAGAGAGAGATTGCATGAGAATGAAAGAGGAGCAAAGGAAGCCGCAAATGGAGGAGTTGGAGCAAACGGAGGAGTTTGGAATAGGGTTGGGGTTCTTGGGTTTGCTTTCGGCCAAAAAACGAAATAGAGAGTGGGGAGAGATCAAGGAGGAAGCAGAACTGTATACAGATCTAAAATTCGAACTTTGCCTTAACCCGTCTTTGGCAACGACGGGTTAAGGCTAAAATTTATAAAAAAAATATATGGGCCGTTGGATCAAACCAAATCAACGTTCGCACGGGTCTGTGCACACATAGACCCATTTGCAACAGAAGATGCCTCTCTCTCTCTCTCTCTCTCTATATATATATATATATATATATTACACGAGTATTAAGACAATACATGTCATTAGATTTTCATTCATATCCATAACATCTATAAGTAGGTTTTTACAACACTCAAAATATTTACTAATCACAAAACATTTCGGCTTTTACAAAACACAACTTTCACAAAGCATTCATCTTGATTCTACTCGTACCGACCATTCTCAACGGGACCTGTTCCTCTCTGACGCTGCCCCAGTTGTGCCTGCAGCTGGGCCACCTGATTCTACAATTTTTCGTGTTTCTCTTCAAGACGTAGTATTTTACAGTGATATTTGATCTTTAGCCGGTGCAGTTTTTGGGACGCCTTAATTTTGGATTTTCTAAGTTTGGTTAATTCCTGTCGAAGAGGAGCTGCTTCTTGATTTCATACACTCCTTTTTCGAGCTGGCTTGTTTTCCACTTATGCATATACATATGATGCCACAATGCAGCAATTCTATTTCGGATCCTACTATGCGACACAGTCGGTGAGTTGCTTCGTCGTGGTATAGCCTGGAAAACGAGCTGCTCTAAACTAATTGGTTAATCGGGAGAACCTATAGGCGGTGGGGTGAGAGGTGTCTTGATTTTCATAGGCTCTTTTCTTCTGCAGGTTCTTCTTTTTCAGGTTCTTCTTCCTCTTCTAAGAAGCCATCAAGAATCGGTATACCATTATCAACCATCCTGCATGGAGCAAAATACGGAAATTAGTTCAGATATAGGAAGAAATCATAATCATAAGTTGAAAAATGCAACCCTTTGACTTACGATTATTCCATAATCTAAAACTAAACCCGACTCTAGAGGGAGTCCCGAGTCCAATTTCTTGCTATGTTAGTACTACTCTTTGAAGCAAGCTCTGAAACCACTTTGTAACGCCCGGAGATCCACATACAGGAAACTCGTGACACAACCTTATAAAGCGGTACGCGGCCGTATCTCGCAAACCGTGAGTCGAAACATCGACAGGTTAGGGTGGCTTGTGCTACGTGAATTCAAGCAAGTTGTAAAGCTTTATAAATTTTCGATGCCGTTTTTGCGGTTTTCTCACGTTCCTCACATTAGAAATAAATGACTTAGAAAGCATTTAGTGCATTTATAATAGAAAACCCTTCAAACGACCTATAAAAAATACGAAATTTTGCGACTAAAATGGCCTCACGTAGCTCAAGCAACCCCAACTTGTAGAGGTTAGTTTCGACTCACAGTTTGAGAGATACGGGCATGCATCGCTTTCGCTTGAAAAGAACCCAAACAAAGCGATATACGGCCGTATCTCTCCAACCGTATGTCGAAACTCACTTGTACAAGTTGGGGTTGCTTGTGCTAAGTGAATTCAAGCAAGTTGCAAAGTTTTATAAATTTTGGATGCTGTTTGTGAGGTTTTCTCACGTTTCTCGCATTAGAAGTAAATGTCTTAAAAATCGTTTAGTGTGGTTATACTATAAAATCCTTCAAACGACCTCTAAAAAATACGAAATTTTCCAACTAGGATGGTATCACGTAGCTCAAGCAACCCCAATATGTAGAGGTTCGTTTTGACTCACGGTCTGAGAGATACGGGCTTGCATCGCTTTCGCTAGAAAAGAACCCAAATAAAGTGATATACGGTCGTATCTCTCCAACCGTGAGTCGAAACTCACTTTTACAAGTTGGGGTTGCTTGTGCTAGGTGAATTCAAGCAAGTTGCACAGTTTTATAAATTTTGGATGTCGTTTGTCCGATTTTCTCATGTTACTCGCATTAGAAGTAAATGACTTAGAAAGCGTTTAGAGCGGTTAGACTAGAAAACCCCTCAAACAACCTCCAAAAAATACGAAACTTTGGGACTAGGATGGTCGCACGTAGCACAAGCCATTCCAACTTGTAGAAGTGAGTTTTAACTCACGGTTCGAGAGATACGGGCGTGTATCGCTTTTGGTTGTAAAAAACACAAATAAAGTTTCCTTATATTTTGGAACCCGTTTGGTGGATTTTCTAGTCTACACGCACTAAAAAAGTTCTAAATTTATTTACTTCTTACGCGAAGAACGTGAGAAAATCACACAAATGACATCCAAAATTTATAAAACTCTGTAAATTGGTTGAATTCACCGACCACAGCCCATCCCAACTTGTAGAAGTGAGTTTCGACTCACGGTTCGAGAGATATGGCAGTGCATCGCTTTATTTGGGTTTTTTACAATCAAAAGCGATACACGCACGTATCTCTCAAACCGTGAATCGAAACTCACTTCTACAATTTGAGGTGGCTTGTGCTAGGTGAGACCAACATACTCGTAAAGTTTCGTATTTTTTGGAACCCGTTTGGGCAGTTTTTTAGTCTAAACGCACTAAAATTTTTCTAAGTTTAATTACTTCTAATGCGAAAATGTGAGAAAATCACAAAACAGCATCCAAAATTTATAAAACTTTTCAGATTGCTTAAATTCACCTAGCACAAGCCATCCAAACTTGTAGAAGTGGGTGTCTACTCATGGTTCGAGAGATACGGCCGTATATCGCTTTATTTATGTTTTTCACAACCAAAAGCGATACACGCCCGTATCTCTCGAACCGTGAGTCGAAACTCACTTCTACATGTTGGAATGGCTTGTGCTACATGAGACCATCCTAGTCGCAAAGTTTCGTATTTTTTGGAGATTGTTTGAAGGGTTTTCTAGTCTCACCGCTCTAAACGCTTTATAAGTCATTTACATCTAATGCGAGTTACGTGAAAAAACCGCACAAACGGCATTCAAAATTTATAAAACTTTGTAACTTGCTTGAATTCACCTAGCACAAGCAACCTCAATTTGTAGAAGTGAGTTTCGACTCGCGGTTGGAGAGATACAGCCGTATATTGGTTTATTTGTGTTCTTTTCAAGCGAAAGCGATGCAAGTCCGTATCTCTCAAACCGTGATCCGAAACTAACCTTTACAAGTTGGGGTTGCTTCAGCTACGTGAAACCATCCTAGTCGCAAAGTTTCGTATTTTTTAGAGATCGTTTGAAGGATTTTCTAGTATAACCGCACTAAACGCTTTCTAAGGTTACTTCTAATGCGAGAAACGTGAGAAAACCGCACAAACGGCATCCAAAATTTATAAAGCTTTACAGCTTGCTTGAATTCACCTAGCACAAGCCGTTCCAACTTGTAGAAGTGAGTTTCGACTCACAGTTGGAGAAATACGGATGTATATCACTTTATTTGGGTTCTTTTCAAGCGAAAGCGATGCATGGCCGTATCTCTCAAACCACGAGTCGAATTTAACCTCTACAAGTTGGGGTTGCTTGAGCTACGTGAGACTATCCTTGTCGCAAAATTTTATATTTTTTGGAGGCCGTTTGAAGGACTTTTTAGTATAACCGCACTAAATGCTTTCTAAGGCATTTACTTCTAATGCGAGGAACGTGAGAAAACCGCGCAAACGGCATCCAAAATTTATAAAACTTTGAGCCACCCAAATTTGTAGAAGTTTCGACTCACGGTTTGCGAGATACGGCCGTGTACCGCTTTATTTGGTTTTTTTTAAACCAAAAGCGACACACGGCCGTATCTCTCGAGCCGTTAGTCGAAACTCACTTCTACAAGTTGGGGGGGTTTGTGCTGCATGAGTCTAACCTACTAGCAAAATTTCGTATTTTTTGAAGTTCGTTTGAATGGTAGTCAATTACTTCTTCATGCGAGGAACGTGACAAAATAGCACAAATGACATTCAAAATTTATAAAACTTTGCAACTATGTTGAATTCACGTAGCGCAAGCCACCCCAACTTGTAGAAGTGAGTTTCGACTCATGGTTTGCCAGATACAACCATGTACCGCTTTATTTAGTTTTTTTAAAACAAAAAACGATACACGGCCGTATATCTCGAACCGTGAATCGAAACCCACTTCTTCAAGTTATGGTGGCTTGTGCTGCGTGAGACCAATCTACTCGCAAAGTTTCGTATTTTTTGGAGGCCGTCTGCAAGATTTTCTATTGTAACCGCACTAAAACATTTATAATTATTTTCGTATAAATCGAGCGTGAAAAACCAACACAGACAAAACTAAATTAGTAAGACAAACATTTTCACATTTACAAAATTTTAAAGTCATTGGGCACTTAAATATATTAGTTCTAAATGTAGATTTTTTTGGGGACTGGAATTTATTAAAAGTCTTCCAAATTCTACATCTACAAATTACTAAAACAACGAATTTTTAGGGCACTTGAATATATTAAAAGTCTTCACAATTTTACATCTACAAATTACTTAGGTAAAGAATTTTTTGGGCACTTTCTAAATAATCTACTATGGAAAAATTGAAAAATCAACACAATTAAAACTAATATGGCAAAGAATTAGTCAATACCTTACAAAATAACTCCGAATTTAGCTAATAGTTCGATTTGTGGCCGAACTGGGTTTTGATTTGCTTTCGAGGTAGATATTGGGAGAAAGAGATTGTATGAGAATGAAAGAGGAGCAAAAGAAGCCACAAATGGAGGAGTTGGAGCAAACGGAGGAGTTTGGAATAGGGTTGGGGTTCTTGGGTTTGGTTTCGGTCAAAAAACGAAATTGAGAGTGGGGAAAGATCGAGGAGGAAGAAGAACTGTATACAGATCTAAAATTCGAACTTTGCCTTAACCCGTCCTTGGCAACGACGGGTTAAGGCTAAAATTTATAAAAAACATATATGGGCCGTTGGATCAAACCAGATCAATGTTCGCACGGGTCTGTGCACACAGACCCGTTTGCAACCGAAGATGCCTATATATATATGCGAGGAACGTAAGAAAACCGCACAAATGGTATCTAAAATTTATAAAATTTTCCGCCTTGCTTGGATTCGCCTACCACAAAGCACCCCAACTTGTAGAAGTGAGTTTCGACTCATGGTACGAGAGATACGACCATGTATCGCTTTATTTGAGTTTTTTTACAACCTAAACCGATACAGGCCCGTATCTCTCCAACCGTAAGTAAAATTTTTCGTGTTTCTCTCTGACCCTGCCCCAGTTGTGCCTGCAGTTGGGCCACCTGATTCTACAATTTTTCGTGTTTCTCTTCAAGGCGTAGTATTTTACAGCGATATTTGATCTTTAGCCGGTGCAGTTTTTGGGACGCCTTAATTTTGGATTTTCTAAGTTTGGTTAATTCCTGTCGAAGAGGAGCTGCTTCTTGATTTCATACACTTCTTCGAGCTGGATTGTTTTCCACTTATGCATATACAGATGATGCCACAATGCAGCAATTCTATTTCGGGTCCTACTCCGCGACACAGTCGGTGAGTTGCTTCGTCGTGGTATAGCCTGGGAAACGAGCTGCTCTAAACTAATTGGTTAATCGGGAGAACCTATAGGCGGTGGGGTGAGAGGTGTCTTGATTTCCGTAGGCTTTTCTTCTTCAGGTTCTTCTTCCTCAGGTTCTACTTCCTCTTCTAAAAAGCCATCAAGGATCGGTATACCATTATCAACCATCCTGCATGGAGCTAAATACGGGAATTAGTTCAGATATAGGAAGAAATCATAATCATAAGTTGAAAAATGCAACCCTATGACTTACGATTATGGAGACTTACGATTATTCCATAATCTAAACTAAACCAGACTCTAGAGGGAACCCCGAGTCCAATTTCTTGCTATGTTAGTACTACTCTTTGAAGCAAGCTCTGAAACCACTTTGTAACGCCCCGAGATCTACATACAGGAAACTCGTGACACAACCTTATAAAGCGGTACACAGCCGTATCTCGCATACCGTGAGTCGAAACTTCTACAAGTTGGGGTGGCTTGTGCTAGGTGAATTCAAGCAAGTTGCAAAGCTTTATAAATTTTCGATGCCGTTTTTGCGGTTTTCTCACGTTTCTCGCATTAGAAGTAAATGCCTTAGAAAGAGTTTAGTGCGGTTATACTAGAAAATCCTTCAAACGAGCTCTAAAAAATACGAAACTTTGCGACTAGGATGGTCTCACGTAGCTGAAGCAACCCCAACTTGTAAAGGTTAGTTTCGGGTCACGGTTTGAGAGATACGGGCATGCATCGCTTTCGCTTGAAAAGAACACAAATAAAGCGATATACGGCTGTATCTCTCCAACCGTGAGTTGAAACTCACTTCTACAAGTTGGGATTGCTTGTGCTAGGTGAATTCAGGTAAGTTGCAAAGTTTTATAAATTTTGGATGCCGTTTGTGCGGTTTTCTAACGTTACTCGCATTGGAAGTAAATGACTTAGAAAGCGTTTAGAGCGGTTAGACTAGAAAACTCCTCAAACAACCTTCAAAAAATACGAAACTTTGGGACTAGGATGGTCGCCCGTAGCATAGGCCATCCCAACTTGTAGAAGTGAGTTTTGTCTCACGGTTCGAGAGATACGGGCGTGTATCGCTTTTGGTTGTAAAAAAACACAAATAAAGCGATACACAGTCGTATCTCTCGAACCGTGAGTGGAAACTCACTTCTACAAGTTGGGGTTTGCTTGTGCTAGGTGAGAGCAACCTACTCGAAAAGTTTTCTTATATTTTGGAACCCGTTTGGTGGATTTTCTAGTCTAAACGCACTAAAAAAGTTCTAAATTTATTCACTTCTTACGCTAAGAACGTGAGAAAATCACACAAATGGCATCCAAAATTTATTAAACTTTGTAAATTGGTTGAATTCACCGACCACAAGCCATCCCAACTTGTAGAATTGGTTTTCTAGCATAAACGCACTAAAAAAATTCCTACTTTATTTACTTCTTATGCGAGGAACGTAAGAAAACTGCACAAACGGTATCTAAAATTTATAAAATTTTCTACCTTGCTTGGATTCGCCTACCACAAGTCACCCCAACTTGTAGAAGTGAGTTTCGACTCATGGTACCAGAGATACGACCATGTATCGCTTCATTTGAGTTTTTTTACAACCTAAACCGATACAGGCCTGTATCTCTCCATCCGTGAGTCAAAAGTCACTTCTACAAGTTGGGATGGCTTGTGCTAGGTGAGGCCAACCAACTCGAAAAGTTTCCTTATATTTTGGAACCCGTTTGATAGATTTTCTAGTTTAAACGCACTAAAAAAGTTCTAATTTTATTTACTTTTGCGAAGAACGTGAGAAAATCACACAAATGGCATCAAAAATTTATAAAACTTTGTAAATTGGTTGAATTTACCGAACACAGGCTATCCCAACTTGTAGAAGTGAGTTTCAACTCACGGTTCGAGAGAAATGGCCGTGGATCGCTTTATTTCGGTTTTTTACAACCAAAAGCGATACACGCACGTATCTCTCGAACCGTGAATCGAAACTCACTTCTACAAGTTAAGGTGGCTTGTGCTAGGTGAGACCAACATACTCGTAAAGTTTCGTATTTTTTGGAACCCGTTTGGGGAGTTTTTTAGTCTAAACGCACTAAAATTTTTCTAAGTTTAATACTTCTAATGCGAGAACGTGAGAAAATCACAAAACGGCATCCAAAATTTATAAAACTTTTCAGATTACTTGAATTCACCTAGCACAAGTCATCCCAACTTGTAGAAGTGATTGTCTACTCACGGTTCGAGAGATACGGCCGTGTATCGCTTTATTTGTGTTTTTTACAACCAAAAGCGATACACGCCCGTATCTCTCGAACCGTGAGTCGAAACTCACTTCTACAAGTGGGAATGGCTTGTGCTACGTGAGACCATCCTAGTTGCAAAGTTTCGTATTTTTTGGATATTGTTTGAAGGGTTTTCTAGTCTAACCGCTCTGAACGCTTTATAAGTCATTTACTTCTAATGCGAGTAACGTGAGAAAACCGCACAAACGGCATACAAAATTTATAAAACTTTGCAACTTACCTGAATTCACCTAGCACAAGCAATCCCAACTTGTAGAAGTGAGTTTCGACTCACGGTTGGAGAGATACAGCCGTATATCGCTTTATTTGTGTTCTTTTCAAGCGAAAGCGATGCATGCCCGTATCTCTCAAACCGTGACCGAAACTAACCTTTACAAGTTGGGGTTGCTTCAGCTACGTGAGACCATCCTAGTCGCAAAGTTTCGTATTTTTTAGAGCTCGTTTGAAGGATTTTCTAGTATAACCGCACTAAACGCTTTCTAAGGCATTTACTTCTAATGCGAGAAACGTGAGAAAACCGCACAAACGGCATCCAAAATTTATAAAACTTTGCAGCTTGCTTGAATTCACCTAGCACAAGCCATTTCCACTTGTAGAAGTGAGTTTCGACTCACGGTTGGAGAGACACGGCTGTATATCACTTTATTTGGGTTCTTTTCAAGCGAAAGCGTTGCATGGCCGTATCTCTCAAACCGTGAGTCGAAATTAACCTCTACAAGTTGGGGTTGCTTGAGCTACGTGAGACCATCCTAGTCGCAAAATTTTATATTTTTTGGAGGTCATTTGAAGGGCTTTTTAGTATAACCGCACTAAATGCTTTCTAAGGCATTTACTTCTAATGCGAGGAACGTGAGAAAACCGCACAAACGGCATCCAAAATTAATAAGACTTTGATCCACCTAAATTTGTAGATGTAAGTTTCGACTCACGGTTTGCGAGATACAGCCGTGTACCGCTTTATTTGGTTTTTTTTAAACCAAAAGCGACACACGGCCGTATCTCTCGAGCCGTTAGCCGAAACTCACTTCTACAAGTTGGGGTGGTTTGTGCTGCGTGAGTCTAACCTACTAGCAAAATTTCGTATTTTTTGAAGTTCGTTTGGATGGTAGTCAATTACTTCTTCATGCGAGGAACGTGACAAAAAAACACAAATGACATTCAAAATTTATAAAACTTTGCAACTATGTTGAATTCACGTAGCGTAAGCCACCCCAACTTATAGAAGTGAGTTTCGACTCATGGTTTGCGAGATACAACCATGTACCGCTTTATTTGGGTTTTTTTAAAACAAAAAACGATACACGGATTTTGCAACTGTTCAGACAAAACTGTCATGACAGTTGCAACTGCCTGTATCCAACCTGTATCAAATCAAACTGGATTTTGCAAAAAATAAGTTTATTGAGCCTAAGCCCGGGCCGGACGGGCGCGTGTTTCACACCGATGCCCAAGTTGGGTGTGTTCTCTCTCCGGAGAAAATATTCATACCCCCAAGGGCACACCCCCTTAGCTCAGTTTTTAACTTATAACTTCATTTGCTTTTTGTTCCTTTCCGATATGGGACTAACTTTCAATGTCACATATCAAGCAAAAGTTTAATTCTTCATTTTAACAAGCTAACTTCGGAGGCGAATATTTCATTTATTTGAAATCCGTTTTGGACATGTGAGTACATCATTTTATACGTCTTGATGAGTAGAATATGGTGGAACCGATTTCCAACAGTACTTAGCTAATATATAAGATTCTAATGACACAAATAATGTCAACAAGACTTTATCTACTGGTCATTTTTCAAGAACCTTAATTATTGGATAAGGAGAAACAGTTACTAGATTACTGGTCATTTTTCAAGTGCTATTTAATCCTGTGTGTAGTGATTTTGATAATCTGAATTCCTGTTTGCTGTGGGATATAACTGAAGGGGCATTGAGGATACGAAAATTGGAAGAATATCAAATCATCTGTACAAGGTACCAATGCATTGGCTTGGTTGGATTGAGAGAAATGTTTAAAGATTCTGGCTGGAGCATTTAAAGATGTTGCGAAGAGTTCTGTTGTGGGTCTCAAATCTCCTGAGATAGTCACTTAAACCATCGTCTGCTCTTCATCCATTACTCAGATTTATCATGATATTGCTGCTAAATTACAACTATATCTGACTTCTTTTTCCTAATTACTACTATATATCTAATTGTTATCTATGTTTGTTTTCAGTACTGCCCATTTCAGGGGTACCACTTGACTTGAGTCCGTAATGTCCATGGTGTCTGTTCTTCCACTCTTTATCGCCAAGTCACAGCTATGCGTCATGCCTCTGGTTTTGGATACAAACCCAGCTACAAAATTTAAATGATATAGCTCAGAGAGGCAAAGCAAAGATATATCTGGTTCTTCTTTCCCAAACCGAACAGCCTAATAAATTTTTTGGGGGGTTGTTTTTGGAGTTTTTTTGCCTTCATAGGCCACTTTTTGAAAATATATGCATTTAAGGGCTAGTTTCCCAACTATTAGCGTTTGTGAGCTACTCAATGCCACATCAGCAGCGGTCGTTATTCCCAATAGCGGCCTCTTCATTTTTGAGATCGCTAATGGGAATAGCGGCCTATGTATTAATTTTTTTTTTCATTTTTTGTTTGTTGTTGCTATTCCCACTAGCGACCTTAGTATATATGAGGTCGCTGATGAGATTAGCGACCTTAAATGAATGTATTGAGACACCTAGCGATATCTAGGCGATATCTAGAAAGTTTTTGCTATTTTGAGAAAAAAAATTAAAACTGAGCTCGCTATTGGGATATGGCACTACCTATCATATTATTTAAAATTATCAGACAGAGATTAAAACGTCAATATTTTCATTTAAGTTAGTTTAATTCACTGCAACTGGTACATATTTTCATTTAAGTTAGTTTAATTCACTGCAACTGGTACATAAGGTGGCCTGTAAATGCCAAAATGAATGATTTTTTTGAACTGAAGTAGTACAAAAAAAATCAATACTTAATCCAGTTAAACATACCCAGTATTTTACAGGGGACCACGTACAGAATGATTATTTTCAAATGGAAAGATCCAAATTAGCTGCATCAACACTCGAGTTTTTCACTGAGCTTTCGCTTGCTGTAGGTACTGAACACAGCGACAATGGGCAGTCTTCAGCATCATCCTGTACTGCCTCCATAATTCCTTGGGCGATCATATTTCTAGCTGTAGTTAGCTCTTGTTGGCCATCAGATTTATTTGCCTGTGATAAAATATCAGTGAATGGCCCCCTCACAGTTATTAATTTATTGAATTTGCAATAATTAATATCATAAGTTAAAGGGATAATTAATATATGCGCAATATATGAAAATTTTGCCGTACTGCCCCACTTTTTGAAAATATTTAGCGCTCTACCCCACTTCTCAAAACAATTAGCGATCTGCCCTTGTTTAGGACACGTCAGCATAAACCGTTATTGGAAATAACGGCATAGGTTATTGGGGAAAACGTCATTGAGAGTATACAAATATTTTCAAAAAGTGGGGTGTTACGGCAAAATTTTTGCAATATATATTATCGAGCAGATGTATACAAATATATAAATATATAATGTCAAGTTTGGGAATAAAATATGGATAACTAGAGATTCCTGTACCTGGGAGACTTGAGAATCTCCTACAGTCTCGCGATCTTTGTTCTACAGCGTAATAATATTCTCCGACGCCATTGTTTGCCTCTTATGTTTGTTGACCACATCGACATTATTATGACTTTGGGGATCTTCTCCATTGATTATTGTTACTCGTCTGGATTCCAGTAAGTTATTTGATCGTCGAGCCCTACAAAAGATACATGGATTTAAGTATGCATTCTGAAAGAGCTACATAAATAGATTATGCGCAGCATAGCATATATGTCATGTGTGGGTTAGGAAACTAGCTTGCTAACCTTTTCTGAGATGAACATGCAGGTTCAACTTGCCCGGGTGATGGATCGTTACTCCCACCATTATCTTCACGTACTTGTCTTCTTGCTTTAGTAACTAGCATATCAAGGTGTGTATACATACATAATACAGGCATGACTCATGTATCACATTGAGGAAAGAATTGAAAGATATAGTAAATGATATATACTGATAATTAAGATATAATGCCCATGAATGATAATGAGTATTAATGAGCAGATACTTTGACGATCAATTGTTTGGTTAATTGAGTTACAATTTAAAATAAATGCATACAGCATATATAGCTGATGTTAACAAGATCAAGGAATTGTTAAAAGCAACTTCAAGTATGTTATCAGTTATCTCACAAAAATATATTTTTTCCCAAAAAAGTGAAAATAAATAAAAATAAAAATGAAGAGTTCTTTTTCCCTATCATGTCACACGTAGATTTAGATGTGCCCAAGTAAGTTTAGTTCTTTCCCTATCTCTCTAACTCTACTCTCAATGACGTTTTTCCCAATAACCTATGCCGTTTTTTCCAATAACGTTTCTTGCTGACGTGTCCTAAACAAGGGCATATCGCTAATTGTTTTTGGAAGTAGGGCAGTGCACTAAATATTTTCAAAAAGTGGGGTGTTACCGCAAAATTTTTGCAATATATATTATCGAGCAGATGTATACAAATATATAAATATATAATGTCATGTTTGGGAATAAAATATGGATAACTAGAGATTCCTGTACCTGGGAGACTTGAGAATCTCCTACAGTCTCGCGATCTTTGTTCTGCAGCGTAATAATATTCTCCGACGCCATTGTTTGCCTCTTATTTTTGTTGACCACATCGACATTATTATGACTTTGGGGATCTTCTCCATTGATTATTGTTACTCGTCTGGATTCCAGTAAGTTATTTGATCGTCGAGCCCTACAAAAGTATGTTATCAGTTATCTCACAAAAATATATTTTTTCCCAAAAAAGTGAAAATAAATATAAATAAAAATGAAGAGTTCTTTTTCATGGAACCTTGCAAATCTTGCGGAGAAGTTTTCTTTGGTGGAAAAATTGAATTTAGATCGTGTTTATATACAAACTACTACTATCTAAGATAAATTAAGAGAGAATCGGCTCATGTGGTTTGGTCATGTCACACGTAGATTTAGTAGTGCTCCCGTTAGAAAAAATGATTTGGTAAGTATTGAGAGTAGAGTTAGAGAGATAGGGAAAGAACTAAACTTGGGCAGAAACAGGAAGAAAAGATTCATGTAGCTGTAGCTGACCCAACTAGTTGGGTATATATAGAAACTACTACTGATGAAGTCATGATGAAGTCATTGATGTAAATATAAAGGAATGTAACTAGGAGAAAAATACCGTACCTTTTGGTTTGGGAGTACTCTTTTCACTGGGATTCTTCAGCGAAATTCTATGTAACCCCTGTTTTCATTAATACGTATTTTCAAAATATTTTGTTTTCCGTATTTAAATCTTCACTATTTTATAACTATTTTATTTTTCCTTAATTAATTTTATTATTAAAGTGTATGAGCCCAATTGTTTAAACAATTTATTTTAAGCCCAAGTTGTATTTTAATTTTATTATGAAACCAAATTGTTTATTCTAAAGTCCAAATTTGTATTTGATTTTATTAAATTAATCCAAGCCCAGTTATTTAATTATTATTTAAAGTCCAATTCTATGTTTTTGATTTTTATTATTTTATTAAATTAATCCGAGCCCAAAATCTAGCCCAACAACCAAATTATGTTAATTAAATACTTTGAGCCCATATTTTGAAGCCCAAGCCCAAACCCAATAAATCAGAACTCATATAATTGTATAGACCCTCACCCGTATACAATTTATTTTCTCTCCCCCACTCTTGTCCCGTACTCCAACTCCTCCCCACTCCTCAATACCCGTACCAGCACTTTCTCCCATGATAACTACCCCACTTCTCACCCCCACCACTTTACTTCTTATTATATTATATTACAAACTCCCTACCCCGTTCTCTCTCTCCCCCATACTATCCCCTCCCCCTCTCTGTTTCTCTAACAAAACAGAGCAAACCAAACAAAACCCACAACCCATACTCCTCATCCCCGACCTCGACTTCATCCCTCTCGCTTCGCCCCCATCGCGACGCCAATGTCTTTTCCACCGCAAGACGCCGACCTCGCCCTCAACTCGATGTCTCCGCTGCTCCATCCCACCAGTCGCCATTCCCTTCCCCCGTCGAAGCGTCATCTCCACCGCTGCCCTTCATCATCTCGTCGAAGCTCCATTGCTGTGCCGCTCCACCTTCCGCCTTCCTCAGTCGAACCACAGTCGACTCCACCTAGTCGAGCTCTTCGACAGCCTAGCACTTAGTCGACGCACCACTCGAAGCTCCGCCGTTCACCTTCGCCCCAGTCCCTCACCGCCAGCCTCCTCTTCTTCCTCATCGCCACAGCAACGCCGCGCTCGCCGCTCATCTCCTCCGCAGAACCCCCCCCCGACCTCGCTTCAACTCCACTACCACAGAAGAGAACCCACAGTCGAGCACTCCTCCTCGTCCTCACCCTCCATTCGCTCGGCAACCCCCACCCTCGTCGACGCCGCTCGAGCCATCGTCGCCCTTCCTCTCGAACTCGCCGACGCCGCGAGCGCTTCCCGCTCGTCCACTGCCGCCGCCATTGCCAACCCCAACCTCAAGCTTCGACTCCTCCATCGCCGGAGCTCCATCCCGCCAGCATCGCCAGGCCCCGTAGCCACGCCGTCATCATCCCCCACCTCGCCGAGCCCTGTGCCTCCACTCGTCGTCGCAGCACCTCGGAGCTTTCCCCGTGCGCCGTCTCCCTCTCGAAGCTTCGCACCGCTCGCTTGCTCTCGCCGTCCTCCGCCCAGTCGCGCGCCCCCTTCAGCCCCTGTTCCAGCTCGACCTCCGGCGGCGTCGCTGGACGCGGCGGGTCGTCTCCTCGACATTCGACCTGCACAAAATCAAGGTTTGGGGGTTCAAGAATGAGGGGAGGAAGAAGATGAACAGTGGACAAAGAGTCTCAAATTCTATTCATATCTAAACTGATTACATTGGGTTTATTTATACAAAATGAAGAAGACGTGCACAGCACGAACTTGGACATGAACTTCCCAAACTGAATACGGTTAGAATGGGGACCACTCTTAACCACCAGTTAATCCCCTTCTTACTACTAATACAGGGTCTTATCTGAAAGATAACATGCACTATTTACAAAATAACCCTTTCAAGACAAACAATTACTTGAGGACTGATATATCAGATACTTTTTCCCCAACTGCAACTTGAATTCTGAGACCCATGGCTTCACCTGAGTGAGATCCAACTGAGGATTGGATCAATCCTTTCCCCTTCAAAAAGAGCTGTCTTGAGCTCTTGAATTGATGCAATTTGTGCATCCTGCCATATACAACTTGTAGCCCTTCCTCGTTCCACTTTCCTTTCCTTCTCCCTTACTTATTGCAAAATAGGTGAAGGTAAAACAAAGTTAGTGTGACTGTCTATACTCACTGATAGCTGCAACAAATCCCAACAAATCCAGATGACGAACTGTAAGAAATATATCTGACATCTCCGACAGAACCACAAACCCGTTGGGCACAACCACCACATGAATTCACCCTCCAGTCCCATACACTTAACTGAGAACCTTTAGCAACAACAAGAGTCATACTTCCATATGCATATGATGAACTTTGTAGAAAATTTTATGAAGCTAGATACCACAATGTGTGAAAACTCCTCAGGTGAATATCTTGGTCATATAAATCAACACTTTTGTTGAAACTGTGAGCATCAGCTACAGTGGACCAGCACAATGGACTGAAGCAAATCCCATTCCAACTTCCCTTGGTTTAATAACAATAGCAACTACTCCAGGATGCAGAAACTCATCAAGCTTACCCACGATGTCACCTTCAAGCAAGTCACTTGTCTCTTCTAATGCTACAGGTAAACCAATCTCTTCACAAAACCTGATAATATAGTCCTCAAAGCACACAAGTTCAATCTTATCAATGAGAGAAACACCAAACTGCATTGCCCTACTTGAGCAAAAGAAGCAATTCATCTCAGACAGGCTGGTGTTTTCTGTTGTTGCTGCTCAAATAATAAGAAATGTTGTTGTTGCTTTGATTGTTGTATTGGTTGTAATTGTTTCTGGGATATCTGGAGGAATGTTGCTGGTTGATGTGCCTCAACAAAATAGACAAGAAGATCATGAAGCAGGAGCTCAATTGCAAGGTTGAAGCTTGTGCAAATGAGATGATGAAGCAAAGCAGCCCAAGAAGGAGCTGGTGGTGGTCGACAATTCAAGACCTCGCAGGGAACAAGCCATAACCCATCATCAACAGCCACTAGAGACATACCATTACTCAACCCAAGAAGGAGCTGGTGGAGGTATGTCTCCACTACCACCAGCCGCAATGACTGCTCACTCGCCCTTGTTGATGCCTCATGCTTTTCTTCTACATTCCCTACTACCGATTTATCTAAGGTTTTGTGCAACTCCTGAAAAGGACATTTATCCAAAGGATTATCCACTTTCATTAGATAAGCCATGTTATTCCTTCTCATGATTGTCTTCAGAGAGTGAGAAAAGACATGCATCATCTTGTTCATGATCTCAACAACTGTCACCCTTCTATGATTAGCTTCCTTAGCAACAGATGACAAATCCTTGCGTAGACCTGGTGCTATATTCTGATATTTTTCTTGAGTGATATTAACTTCACCATTCAGATTGCCATCTGCAAGTGCATGCCCATCCAAAACTTTAATCTTTGTCACGGAAGCTTTCAAAAAAGAGTTCCAAGAATTGAATGGCTGCTCGAAATTGAACCAATCAAAAGCATCGCCATCGACATGTACTCCGTGATGAACTTCAGTTACATACTCCTGCTCACTAGGAGGCTGTTTATACCTATGCCAGTTATCCACATGCACCTTTTCTAGTCTTCTAGAGGGCTGATGCTGCTGCTTCTTATGCCCAACAGTCTCACAACCTCCATCTTGCTGTATGCCTATACCACTTCTCTCGTATGCCCCAGAATGAGTTGTGTCTTCTTCGAGAGTATATGAATAAGCCCTTGCATTTTCCCACTTTTCTTTGCAAGTCAGCTTCCCTTGCCCAAGAGGAACCTTCATCCCATTACCTTCAACTGCGGTAGCCTTGTTTTTAGAAACAATTCTTTCCTTAGCTTTGCCAACTGAAATATGATCGTTCTTTTGGGACTTCATATCACCAATTCCACCTTCCAAAGCATTCTTCGACAACGCTAGTTTCTCACCGGAATTACGTCGAACAGTTGGTATGCATTCTGAAATCCTCATTGCTGATTGCACCCTCACATCCTGTGATCTTGCAAGTGAAGGTGATCTCTCATACAGAGTCGACGCAGCGTTGTATCGCAGATGGGGAGGAAGATACCCAACCTGCAAATGCTTGGTTGATGCAGACTTCTCAGAGGAATTTTGTCGAACAGCTGACGGCCGCCAAGAACCACCTTTATGCACTGATTCCTCTTCACTATCTCCAGACATCCAATGCTCCTCTGGTCGTTGTGGATGATAAGTTCCTGATCTTCTACCACCATAAGGGGTTTCTTGATGTTTATATGACTTCCCCCTTTCTCTAAGTCGTCGATGATGGCCTGAATATCGATACCATTCATTTCCACTCTCATTCGAACTCTTGTACCTTCCTGATCGTCGAAATGAGTGTCGATGACTCCTTGGTTCTTGAAGCAATTCCTCAATAGCCTTCTCAATTCGATCAATCCTCTCTTCACAGCTGGATCGCTTGTGAGCAGCACTGCTATTATTGGCAGCAGCTCGCGCGATCTGGTCGCTAACTGCAGGTCCAGATCGAGATCCAAATCTAAATTCGATAGGATTCTTGGCTTCTTGAATGGGTTCTTGATCGAATTCTTGGTCGACGGCAGCTATCGGATCGACTTCGAGCTCTGATACCATTGTTCCAGCTCGACCTCCGGCGGCGTCGCTGGACGCGGCGGGTCGTCTCCTCGACATTCGACCTGCACCAAATCAAGGTTTGGGGGTTCAAGAATGAGGGGAGGAAGAAGATGAACAGTGGACAAAGAGTCTCAAATTCTATTCATATCTAAACTGATTACATTGGGTTTATTTATACAAAATGAAGAAGACGTGCACAGCACGAACTTGGACATGAACTTCCCAAACTGAATACGGTTAGAATGGGGACCACTCTTAACCACCAGTTAATCCCCTTCTTACTACTAATACAGGGTCTTATCTGAAAGATAACATGCACTATTTACAAAATAACCCTTTCAAGACAAACAATTACTTGAGGACTGATATATCAGATACTTTTCCCCCAACTGCAACTTGAATTCTGAGACCCATGGCTTCACCTGAGTGAGATCCAACTGAGGATTGGATCAGCCCCGCTCGCCCTCATCGATCGCAGCCGCTCCCCATTCCCGTTCGTTCTCTCTCTCTCTTTTTCTGTCTCTCTCTCCCTCTCCCTCTCTGGGTATTAATTGAGAAGAAGAAAAGAAGGATTAAGTTTTGGGGATTAAGAAGGAGTTTGGGGATTTGGGTTACTGTTGAGTTGAGATTGGGGATTTGATTGTATTGGGAATTATTTTTATTGTTGGATTATTGTATGGTGTTTGGTGTTGTGGGGAGATCCGATTGTGAAAGGTGGGTGTTGCTGTTTACTGCATTGGACTTGCTGGAGTGAAGTTGCTGTTTGGGAGCTTTGCTATCTTGGAGTGGTTGAAAGGAGTTGTTGCTGCTTGCTATTTGGAGTTGCTGATTTGGCGTGGCTGCCATTTATATTATCTCGCACTTGTTCTGCTGCCCGGGATACTGATCCCGTTATTCTGTCCTGAATTTTATCGTCGTCGACTAACAGGCAAGTCTCTCTTGTACAATTTTATTGTTCTAGTACAAGCCTTTGTAAAAATATCGCAAGTATATTATTTTTGACTCCAATTCGCATTCATAAGTCGAATTGATAACCTGTTTCCATACATAATCCGTATCCCGTATTCGTACAAGATCACGAATACTTTGTCGCCATGTCCGTTGCATGAACACAATACACATATATACTCCTATAATTATACATGATGTTGTGCATGAATTGTTTGTTACTAGGTTGCATGTTGTTATAATGTCTCTATTCTTGTTTAAGTGTTATGCATGTCATTAGTTGCATCACATATTTTATAAGTCTTGAAATATGTTTCCTGCCTCGTATGAGTCTTGATACTTGATCTTGTCATGTTACCCTTGTCATGTTACCCATCCCTGTTGTTGCATGTAGTTATTGTTCATGTTTAATTGTAATTAAAAAGATAACAAGCCGGGGTATAAAGAAAAAAGATTTAGTAGTGGGCAATATAGAAGAGCCTACTCGGACGGGGGCTCGTGGTTCCTCGCTGCAATTTGTAAGTTACAAGTTACAAGTTTGCTAAATACAGGTTACTTGACATGTTTCACGCTACAAGTTACACTACATGTTCCACATGCACGTATCTCGAACAAGATACAACTTTCCCGAGTACGTGACCTATAGAATCCGCCACTAGTCTAAACATTCACTTGATTGTGGATAGCAACCATGTGGTATGGGACGCATGAAGTGCTACCTAGTTAGGTTAATAAAAGACATGACATGACACGTACACTTGCATGATCCGTTTACATGTTACATGTTATGATGACTGGTTTACTTGTTTACATGTTACGCGTTCATGTTGACACGTTTACTTGCTTACTCGTTTACATGTTACATGTTTCTATGGATTATTTACTTGTTTATATGCATGCTATTTGTTCCATGAGGTCTTGTTCTTGATTCTGTTGCATGTCGTATTTGCTCTGTCATATGATTCTTGATTCTCTGTTCTTTCCTACTTTTGTTTTATTCTATTATTGTTCCGTTAGCTTGTTCTCTTGCGGCCCGTGACTTACATTAACGGGTACCACTTGTTTCTTTCCTTGTAATAATATACTTGCAGGCCCAGATGGAGAACTACCTGAAGGTGTTGCTGAACAGAGATTCTAGTCTTGTTTAATTTCATGTTATTTTAATTCATGTTTTATTCATGTACTCCGTGTTGTAATCCGGGCGTATTTGACCCGTAACTATGTTTCTTTCCAGTTGGTTCATGTAATATTCATGTACTTTGTTATTCTGTTGTGATTTTATATGTTATCGTGGTTGAAATTATTATCTTGTTGTTGAGTTAAATTTACAGCTTATGAATGATGTATCTGCATCATTCGTTGGGCCTCGGTTACGTGCCGTATTTCCATATTCTGGGAAGCGGGGCGTGACATTCTATGCAACTTAAGGAAACAAGTTCATTAGTATATCGCGTTTTAGTGTCAAAAAGGAGAACAACATTAAATATAAATGAAATAGAAAATATAATCAAATCATGCTAGAGTGTTGTAGTAAGAATCATGCTTAAGTGGTGCAGTAAAGAAACCTATCATGCTAGATTGTTGTAGTAAGGATCATGTTTAAGTTGTTGTAGGTTGATGTAATAAAGAAACTCATTCTTAAGTTGTATACCATGACCCAGTTGATTGTAGTAAGCAACCCATGTTTGAGGTTGTGTATTTATTCTACATGCATAAAGAACCCATCATGTTCTAATTGTAGTATTCTAGTAAAGAAACCATGCATTGTTTTAGTAAGAAACTCATGCTTATGTTGTATACCATACTTGAGTTATTGTAGGTTGATGCTTGAGTTGTATACCATGCTTAAATTGTTGTAGGTTATTGTAGTAAGAATCATGCTTGAGTTGTTGCTAAATAACCCATGCTTGATTTAGTATAATTGTTGTGGTAAGAACTCATGCTTGAGATGTGTAGTTGTTCTAGATTTAAAAGAATCCATGCTTGAGTTTGTATGGTTGTTTTAGATTCAAAAGAATCCACACATGTTTAAGTTATACGTTATAGTGGTTTTAGTTAAATTCTAAAAGGAACCCATGAGTTTAGCTTGAATGCTAATCCAATTAAATTATTGAAATGAATCCATGTTCCATAGTTGTTCTAGTTCGATTTATAAATAGACCCATGAAATTAGCTCCATGATAGTTCTAGCTCGAATTGGCGAGGAAATCATTCATTTAGGTTCTAGGTGGTTCTATCTCAACCTTGACAAAGAACCCATGATCCTAGTCGCATGTTGTCCTAGTTCAAATTTGGGAAAAAGAACCCATGAATTCTAGTTGTATGCGGTTCTGATTGAAATTAAACCATATGATGTGAACATGTTTCATCTTCAATATATGGGTAAAAAAAATGGTTGGGAAAGTCACTAGGATTATTACCTCGGTAAAAGCTCGTCTAGGGTCTTATAGTTACCCTAGGGGTCATCGACCATCAAGACTCGCATCTTACCACCTTGGAAACTATGGATAAATCACACCTCGAGCACCGACGGATCTTAACTGTTGTGGGTTGATCGCAGGCCGAGTATGTTGACGAGATCCGAGTTAGGAGTAGTGATGAGTGAGGGAGATCCCGTCACCGGTTTCTTGGATCGATAGGCCACGAGTTGGATCGGGATAATCTTAAGAAAGTTTTTATTGAAAACCCTGTGAGATTGTTGGGTCTAGTGACATTGTTAGGGTAGTAACTTATGGCTATTACTACTTAACCTTTACTTATTATCATTTTTGCCGAAGGAAAAGAGTTTGTGTTAAGGGTGATACCTTATGATCCGACCTGTCCTATAGGTCGACACTAGGCTGTGTTATTGGATTGTACCCTTCTTGTCAAAGGGATACGGTCTGTGCCTTCTCACAAGTTAGGAGCATAGGATCTGTATTTCATCTGTTAATTTCTGAAGTGACTTGATAAGCGGGAGCGATTCCTGTCAGAGCTAGGGGGGATGAACCCCCCAGAACTCCGTCTTGTCTTGTATCTAAGGGCGAGTAGCCATAGACTACGGTCTGGCTAGGGGGCGGCAGGGGATACTTCGAGCTAACCTGTGACTGTGAAAACTCCAAAGATTCTTCAGATATTTGAGTGAGGTCTGGTGCGCCTGGCAGGATTAGACCATTTTAGGGCAACCTTATCAGTCATGTCTAATCTTTAGAAACAAGTTGAGTACAAGAGTAGAATTCATGGCGCGGGTTCAAATTCCTATATATGAAGAAACGGCATGATATGAGGCGTATGTAGTATGGGATGCATACTGTCCCAGAGTCTTGCTTGCATTAGAATATGCGAAGAACGTGAGAAAATCACACAAATGGCATCCAAAATTTATAAAACTTTGTAAATTGGTTGAATTCACCGACCACAGGCCATCCCAACTTGTAGATGTGAGTTTCGACTCACGGTTCGAGAGATTGGCCGTGGATTGCTTTATTTGAGTTTTTTACAACCAAAAGCGATACACGCACGTATCTCTCGAACCGTGAGTCGAAACTCACTTCTACATATTGGAATGGCTTGTGCTACGTGAGACTATCCTAGTCGCAAAGTTTCATATTTTTTGGAGATTGTTTGTAGGGTTTTCTAGTCTAACCGGTCTGAACGCTTTATAAGTCATTTACTTCTAATGCGAGTAACGTGAGAAAACCGCATAAACGACATCCAAAATTTGTAAAACTTTGCAACTTCCTTGAATTTACATAGCACAAGCAACCCCAACTTGTAGAAATGAGTTTCGCCTCATGGTTGGAGAGATACAGCCGTATATCGCTTCATTTGTGTTCTTTTCAAGTGAAAGCGATGCATGCCCGTATCTCTCAAACCGTGACCCGAAACTAACCTTTACAAGTTGAGGTTTCTTGAGCTACGTGAGACCATCTTAGTCGCAAAGTTTCGTATTTTTTGGAGGTCGTTTGAAGGATTTTCTAGTATAACCGCACAAAACGCTTTTTAAGACATTTACTTATAATGCGAGAAACGTCAGAAAACAGCACAAACGGCATCCAAAATTGTAAAAAATTTGCAGCTTGCTTGAATTCACCTAGCACAAGCCATCACAACTTGTAGAAGTGAGTTTCGACTCACGGTTGGAGAGATACGGCTGTACATCACATTATTTGGGTTCTTTTCAAGCGAAAGCGATGCATGGCCGTATCTCTCAAACCATGAGTTGAAATTAACCTCTATAAGTTGGGTTGCTTGAGCTATGTGAGACCATCCTAGTCGCAAAATTTTATATTTTTTGGAGGTCGTTTGAAGGACTTTTTAGTATAACCGCACTAAATGCTTTCTAAGGCATTTACTTCTAATGCGAGGAACGTGAGAAAACCGCACAAACGGCATCCAAAATTTATAAAACTTTGAGCCACCCAAATTTGTAGAAATAAGTTTCGACTCACGGTTTGCGAGATACAGCCGTGTACCGCTTTATTTAGTTTTTTTTAAACCAAAAGCGACACACGGCCGTATCTCTCGAGCCGTTAGTCGAAACTCACTTCAACAAGTTTGGGGGGTTTGTGCTGCGTGAGTCTAATCTACTAGCAAAATTTCGTATTTTTTTAAGTTCGTTTGGGTGGTAGTCAATTACTTCTTCATGCGAGGAACGTGACAAAACAGCACAAATGACATTCAAAATTTATAAAACTTTGCAACTATGTTGAATTCACGTAGCGCAAGCCACCCCAACATGTAGAAGTGAGTTTCGACTCATGGTTTGCGAGATACAACCATGTACCGCTTTATTTGGTTTTTTTAAAACAAAAAACGATACACGGCCCTATATCTCGAACCGTGAATCGAAACCCACTTCTACAAGTTATGGTGACTTGTGCTGCGTGAGACTAACATACTCGCAAAGTTTCGTATTTTTTGGAGGCCGTCTGCAAGATTTTCTATTGTAACCGCACTAAAACATTTATAACTATTTTCGTATAAATCGAGCGTGAAAAATCAGCACAGATAAAACTAAATTAGTAAGACAAACATTTTTATATTTACAAAATTTTAAAGTCTTTGGGCACTTAAATATATTAATCCTAAATGTAGATTTTTTTGGGGACTTGAATATATTAAAAGTCTTCCAAATTCTACATCTAAAAATTACTAAGACAACGAATTTTTAGGGCACTTGAATATATTAAAAGTCTTCACAATTTTACATCTACAAATTACTTAGGCAAAGAATTTTTTGGGCACTTTCTAAATAATCTACTATGGAAAAATTGAAAAATCAACACAATTAAAACTAATAAGGCAAAGAATTAGTCAATACCTTACAAAATAATTCCGAATTTAGCCAATAGTTCGATTTGTGGCAGAACTGGATTTTGATTTGCTTTCGAGGTAGATATTGGGAGAGAGAGATTGTATGAGAATGAAAGAGGAGCAAAAGAAGCCGCAAATGGAGGAGTTGGAGCAAACAGAGGAGTTTGGAATAGGGTTGGGGTTCTTGGCTTTGGTTTCGGCCAAAAAAGGAAATTGAAAGTGGGGAAAGATCAAGGAGGAAGAAGAACTGTATACAGAACTAAAATTCGAACTTTGCCTTAACCCGTCCTTAGCAACGACGGGTTAAGGCTAAAATTTATAAAAAAAATATATGGGCCGTTGGATCAAACCAGATCAACGTTCGCTCGGGTCTGTGCACACATAGACCCATTTGCAACCGAAGATGCCTATATATATATGCAAGGAACGTAAGAAAACCGCACAAACGGTATCTAAAATTTATAAAATTTTCCACCTTGCTTGGATTCGCCTACCACAAGGCACCCTAACTTGTAGAAGTGAGTTTCGACTCATGGTACGAGAGATACGACCATGTATCGCTTTATTTGAGTTTTTTTACAACCTAAACCGATACAGGCCCGTATCTCTCCAACCGTGAGTAAAAAGTCACTTCTACAAGTTGGGATGGCTTGTGCTTGGTGAGACCAACCTACTCGAAAAGTTTTCTTATATTTTGGAACCAGTTTGGTGGATTTTCTAGTCTAAATGCACTAAAAAGGTTCTAATTTTATTTACTTCTTATGCGAAGAACGTGAGAAAATTACACAAATGGCATCCAAAATTTATAAAACTTTGTAAATTGGTTGAATTCACCGACCACAGGCCATCCCAACTTGTAGAAGTGAGTTTCGGCTCACGGTTCGAGACATATGGCCGTGGATCGCTTTATTTGGGTTTTTTACAACCAAAAGCGATACACGCACATATCTCTCAAACCGTGAATCGAAACTCACTTCTACAATTTGAGGTGACTTGTTCTAGGTGAGACCAATATAATCATAAAGTTTCGTATTTTTTGGAACCCGTTTGGGCAGTTTTTTAGTCTAAACGCAATAAAATTTTTCTAAGTTTGATTACTTCTAATGCGAGAACGTGAGAAAATCGCAAAATGGCTTCCAAAATTTATAAAACTTTTCAGATTGCTTGAATTCACCTAGCACAAGCCATCCCAACTTGTAGAAGTGAGTGTCTACTCACGGTTCGAGAGATACGGCCGTGTATCGCTTTATTTGTGTTTTTTACAACAAAAAGCGATACATGCCCGTATCTCTCGAACCGTGAGTCGAAACTCATTTCTACAAGTTGGAATGGCTTGTGCTACGTGAGACCATCCTAGTTGCAAAGTTTTGTATTTTTTGGAGATTGTTTGAAGGGTTTTCTAGTCTAACCGCTCTGAATGCTTTATAAGTCATTTACTTCTAATGCGAGTAACGTAAGAAAACCGCACAAACGACATCCAAAATTTATAAAACTTTGTAACTTGCTTGAATTCACCTAGCACAAGCAACCCCAACTTGTAGAAGTGAGTTTCGACTCACGGTTGGAGAGATACAGCCTTATATCGCTTTATTTGTGTTCTTTTCATGCGAAAGCGATGCATGCCTGTATCTCTCAAACCGTGACCGGAAACTAACCTTTACAAGTTGGGGTTGCTTTAGCTACGTGAGACCATCCTAGTCGCAAAGTTTCGTATTTTTTAGAGGTCGTTTGAAGGATTTTCTAGTATAACTGCACTAAACGCTTTCTAAGGTATTTACTTCCAATGCGAGAAACGTGAGAAAACCGCACAAACGGCATTCAAAATTTATAAAACTTTGCAGCTTGCTTGAATTCACCTAGCACAAGCCATTCCAACTTGTAGAAGTGAGTTTCGACTCACGGTTGGAGAGACACGGCTGTATATCACTTTATTTGGGTTCTTTTCAAGCGAAAGCGATGCATGGCCGTATCTCTCAAACCGTGAGTCGAAATTAACCTCTACAAGTTGGGGTTGCTTGAGCTACATGAGACCATCCTAGTCGCAAAATTTTATATTTTTTGGAGGTCGTTTGAAGGACTTTTTAATATAACCGCACTAAATGTTTTCTAAGGTATTTACTTCTAATGCGAGGAACGTGAGAAAATCGCGCAAACGGCATCCAAAATTTATAAAACTTTGAGCCACCCAAATTTGTAGAAGTAAGTTTCGACTCACGGTTTGCGAGATACGGCCGTGTACCGCTTTATTTGGTTTTTTAAACCAAAAGCGACTCACGGCCGTATCTCTCGAGCCATTAGTCGAAACTCACTTCTACAAGTTGGGATGGTTTGTGCTGCGTGAGTCTATCCTACTAGCAAAATTTCGTATTTTTTGAAATTCGTTTGGATGGTAGTCAATTACTTCATGCGAGGAACATGACAAAACAGCACAAATGACATTCAAAATTTATAAAACTTTGCAACTATATTGAATTCACGTAGCGGAAGTCACCCCAACTTGTAGAAGTGAGTTTCGACTCATAGTTTGCGAGATACAACCATGTACCGCTTTATTTGGTTTTTTTAAAACAAAAAACGATACACGGCCGTATATATCGAACCGTGAATCGAAACCCACTTCTACAAGTTATGGTGGCTTGTGCTGCGTGAGACCAACATACTCGCAAAGTTTCGTATTTTTTGGAGGCTGTCTCCAAGATTTTCTATTGTAACCGCACTAAAACATTTATAATTATTTTCGTATAAATCGAGCGTGAAAAATCAGCACAGATAAAACTAAATTAGTAAGACAAACATTTCTACATTTACAAAATTTTAAAGTCTTTGGGCACTTAAATATATTAATCCTAAATGTAGATTTTTTTGGGGACTTGAATATATTAAAAGTCTTCCAAATTCTACATCTACAAATTACTAAGATAACGAATTTTTGGGGCACTTGAATATATTAAAAGTCTTCACAATTTTACATCTACAAATTACTTAGGCAAAGAATTTTTTGGGCACTTTCTAAATAATCTACTTTGGAAAAATTGAAAAATCAACACAATTAAAACTAATAAGGCAAAGAATTAGTCAATACCTTACAAAATAACTCCGAATTTAGCCAATAGTTCGATTTGTGGCCGAACTGGGTTTTGATTTGCTTTCGAGGTAGATATTGGGAGAGAGAGATTGTATGAGAATGAAAGAGGAGCAAAAGAAGCCGCTAATGGAGGAGTTGGAGCAAACAGAGGAGTTTGGAATAGGGTTGGGGTTCTTGGGTTTGGTTTCGGCCAAAAAACGAAATAGAGAGTGGGGAGAGATCAAGGAGGAAGAAGAACTGTATACAGATCTAAAATTCGAATTTTGCCTTAACCCGTCCTTGGCAACGACGGGTTATGGCTAAAATTTAAAAAAAAAATATATGGGTCGTTGGATCAAACCAGATCAATGTTCGCACGGGTCTGTGCACACATAGACCCGTTTGCAACCAAAGATGCCTATATATATATATATAGAGAGAGAGAGAGAGAGAGAGTCCCCTTCGGTTGCTCACTACTTTTGGTGAGCACTCCGTGAGCACTCCCGAACTAGAGATCCTATGAAAAATCTGAACCGCTCATTTTGTTCTATATGCCTTAGATAGCCTAATAATAAAAAATCAAGTAATTTGAAGTTCATTTGCCCATCCATCATGCTGTTAGAATTTTCAGCCATACAATTTTGTGATGATGTAAATCATGGGTGAATGAACTTCAAATTACTTGATTTTTTATTGTTAGACTATCTAAGGCATATAGAACAATATGAGCGGTTCGGATTTTTCATAGGGTCTCTAGTTTGTGAGTGCTCACGGAGTGCTCACCAAAGTAGTGTGCAACCGAAGATTTCTTTATATATATATATATATATATATATATATATATATATATATATATATATATATATATATATATTACACGAGTATTAAGCCAATACATATCATTAGATTTTCATTCATATCTATAACATCTATAAGTAGGTTTTTACAACACTCAAAATATTTACTAAACACAACATTTCGGCTTTTACAAAACACAACTTTCACAAAGCATTCATCTTGATTCTACTCGTACCGACCATTCTCAACAGGACCTGTTCCTCTCTGACGCTGCCACAGTTGTGCCTGCAGCTGGGCCACCTGATTCTACAATTTTTTGTGTTTCTCTTTAAGGCGTAGTATTTTAAAGCGATATTTGATCTTTAGCCGGTGCAGTTTTTGGGACGCCTTAATTTTGGATTTTCTAAGTTTGGTTAATTCCTGTCGAAGAGGAGCTGCTTCTTGATTTCATACACTTCTTCTTCGAGCTGGGTTGTTTTCCCCTTATGCATATACATATGATGCCACAATGCAGCAATTCTATTCCGGGTCCTACTCTGCGACAAAGTCGATGAGTTGCTTCGTCGTGGTATAGCCTGGAAAACGAGCTACTCTAAACTAATTTGTTAATTGGGAGAACCTATAGGCGGTGGGGTGAGAAGTGTCTTGATTTCCATAGGCACTTCTTCTTCTTCAGATTCTTCTTCCTCAGGTTCTACTTCCTTTTCTAAGAAGCCATCAAGGATCGGTATACCATTATCAACATACGGGAATTAGTTCAGATATAGGAAGAAATCATAATCATAAGTTGAAAAATGCAACCCTATGACTTACGATTATTCCATAATCTAAACTAAATTCGACTCTAGAGGGAGCCCCAAGTCCAATTTCTTGCTATGTTAGTACTACTCTTTGAAGCAAGCTCCGAAACAACTTTGTAATGCCCCGAGATCCACATGCAGGAAACTCGTGACACAACCTTATAAAGCGGTACGCGGCCGTATCTCGCAAACCGTGAGTCAAAACTTCTACAAGTTGGGGTGGCTTGTGCTAGGTGAATTCAAGTAAGTTGCAAACCTTTATAAATTTTCGATGCCGTTTTTGCGGTTTTCTAACGTTCCTCGCATTAGAAATAAATGACTTAGAAATCGTTTAGTGCGGTTATAATAGAAAACCCTTCAAACGACCTCCACAAAGTACGAAATTTTGCGACTAAAATGGCCTCACGTAGCTCAAGCAACCACAACTTGTAGAGGTTAATTTCGACTCACAGTTTGAGAGATACGGGCATGCATCGCTTTCGCTTGAAAAGAACCCAAACAAAGCGATATATGGCCGTATCTCTCCAACCGTAAGCCGAAACTCACTTCTACAAGTTGGAGTGGCTTGTGCTAGGTGAATTCAAGCAAGTTGCAACGCTTTATAAATTTTCGATGCCGTTTTTGCAGTTTTCTCACGTTCCTCGCATTAGAAATAAATGACTTAGAAAGTGTTTAGTACGGTTACAATAGAAAACCCTTAAAACGATCTCCAAAAAATACGAAATTTTGCGACTAAAATGGCCTCACGTAGCTCAAGCAACCCCAACTTGTAGAGATTAGTTTGGACTCACAGTTTGAGGGATACAGGCATGCATCGCTTTCGCTTGAAAAGAACCCAAATAAAGCGATATACGGCCGTATCTCTCCAACCGTAAGTCGAAACTCACTTCTACAAGTTGGGGTTGCTTGTGCTAGGTAAATTCAAGCAAGTTGCAAAGTTTTATAAATTTTGGATGCAGTTTGTGTGGTTGTCTCACGTTACTCGCATTAGAAGTAAATGACTTAGAAAGCATTTAGAGCGGTTAGACTAGAAAACCCCTCAAACAACCTCCAAAAAATACGAAACTTTGGGACTAGGATGGTCGCACGTAGCACAAGCCATCTCAACTTGTAGAAGTGAGTTTTGACTCACGGTTCGAGAGATACGGGCGTGTATCGCTTTTGGGTGTAAAAAAACACAAATATAGCGATACACAGTCGTATCACTCGAACCGTGAGTGGAAACTCACTTCTACAAGTCGGGGTTTGCTTGTTCTAGGTGAGAGCAACCTACTCACAAAGTTTTGTATTTTTGGAAAGCCGTTTGGAGGGTTTTCTAGTATAAACGCACTAAAAAAATTCCTACTTTATTTACTTCTTATGCGAGGAACGTTAGAAAACCGCACAAACAGTTTCTAAAATTTATATAATTTTTCACCTTGCTTGGATTCGCCTACCACAAGTCACCTCAACTTGTAGAAGTGAGTTTCAACTCATGGTACCAGAGATACGACCATGTATTGCTTTATTTGAGTTTTTTTACAACCTAAACCGATACAGGCTCGTATCTCTCCAACCATGAGTCAAAAGTCACTTCTATAAGTTGGGATGGCTTGTGCTAGGTGAGGCCAATCAACTCGAAAAGTTTCCTTATATTTTGGAACCCGTTTGGTAGATTTTCTAGTTTAAACGCACTAAAAAATTTCTAATTTTATTTACTTATGCGAAGAACGTGAGAAAATCACACAAATGGCATCCAAAATTTATAAAACTTTGTAAATTGGTTGAATTTACCGACCACAGGCTATCCCAACTTATAGAAGTGAGTTTCTACTCACGGTTTGAGAGATATGGGCGTGGATCGCTTTATTTGGGTTTTTTACAACCAAAAGCAATACACGCACGTATCTCTCGAACTGTGAATCGAAACTCACTTCTACAAGTTAAGGTGGCTTGTGCTAGGTGAGACAAACATACTCGTAAAGTTTCGTATTTTTTGGAACCCGTTTGGGGAGTTTTTTAGTCTAAACGCACTAAAATTTTTCTAAGTTTAATTACTTCTAATGCGAGAACGTGAGAAAATTACAAAATGGCATCCAAAATTAATAAAACTTTTCAGATTGCTTGAATTCACCTAGCACAAGCTATCTCAACTTGTAGAAGTGAGTGTCTACTCACGGTTCGAAAGATACGGCCGTGTATCACTTTATTTGTGTTTTTTACAACCAAAAGCGATACACGCCCGTATCTCTCGAACCGTGAGTCGAAACTCACTTCTACATATTGGAATGGCTTGTGCTACATGAGACCATCCTAGTCGCAAAGTTTCATATTTTTTGGAGATTGTTTGAAGGGTTTTCTAGTCTAACCGGTCTGAACGCTTTATAAGTCATTTACTTCTAATGCGAGTAACGTGAGAAAACCGCATAAACGGCATCCAAAATTTATAAAACTTTGCAACTTGCTTGAATTTACCTAGCACAAGCAACCCCAACTTGTAGAAGTGAGTTTCGACTCACGGTTGGAGAGATACAGCCGTATATCGCTTTATTTGTGTTCTTTTCAAGCGAAAGCGATGCATGCCCGTATCTCTCAAACCGTGACCCGAAACTAACCTTTACAAGTTGAGGTTGCTTGAGCTACGTGAGACCATCTTAGTCACAAAGTTTCATATTTTTTAGAGGTCGTTTGAAGGATTTTCTAGTATAACCGCACTAAACGCTTTTTAAGGCATTTACTTCTAATGCGAGAAACGTGAGAAAACAGCACAAACGGCATCCAAAAATTATAAAATTTTGCAGCTTACTTGAATTCACCTAGCACAAGCCATCACAACTTGTAGAAGTGAGTTTCGACTCACGGTTGGAGAGATACGACTGTATATCACTTTATTTGGGTTCTTTTCAAGCGAAAGCGATGATGGCCGTATCTCTCAAACTGTGAGTCGAAATTAACCTCTACAAGTTGGGGTTGCTTGAGCTACGTGAGACCATCCTAGTCGCAAAATTTTATATTTTTTGGAGGTCGTTTGAAGGACTTTTTAGTATAACCGTACTAAATGCTTTCTAAGGCATTTACTTCTAATGCGAGGAACGTGAGAAAACCGCACAAACGGCATTCAAAATTTATAAAACATTGAGCCACCCAAATTTGTGGAAGTAAGTTTCGACTCACGGTTTGCGAGATACGGCCGTGTACCGCTTTATTTGGTTTTTTTAAAACCAAAAGCGACACATGGCCGTATCTCTCGAGCCGTTAGTTGAAACTCATTTCTACAAGTTGGAGTGGTTTGTGCTGCGTGAGTCTAACCTACTAGCAAAATTTCGTATTTTTTGAAGTTCGTTTAGATGGTAGTCAATTACTTCTTCATGCGAGGAACGTGACAAAACAGCACAAATGACATTCAAAATTTATAAAACTTTGCAACTATGTTGAATTCACGTAGCGCAAGCCACCCCAACTTGTAGAAGTGAGTTTCGACTCATGATTTGCGAGATACAACCATGTACCGCTTTATTTGGTTTTTTAAAACAAAAAATGATACACGGCCGTATATCTCGAACCGTGAATCGAAACCCACTTCTACAAGTTATGGTGGCTTGTGCTGCGTGAGACCAACATACTCGCAAAGTTTCGTATTTTTTGGAGGCCGTCTGCAAGATTTTCTATTGTAACCGCACTAAAACATTTATAATTATTTTTGTATAAATCGAGCGTGAAGAATCAGCACCGATAAAACTAAATTAGTAAGATAAACATTTCTACATTTACAAAATTTTAAAGTCTTTGGGCACTTAAATATATTAATCCTAAATGTAGATTTTTTTGGGGACTTGAATATATTAAAAGTCTTCCAAATTCTACATCTACAAATTACTAAGACAACGAATTTTTGGGGCACTTGAATATATTAAAAGTCTTCACAATTTTACATCTACAAATTACTTAGGCAAAGAATTTTTTGGGCACTTTCTAAATAATCTACTATGGAAAAATTGAAAAATCAATACAATTAAAACTAATAAGGCAAAGAATTAGTCAATACCTTACAAAATAACTCCGAATTTAGCCAATAGTTCGATTTGTGGACGAACTGGGTTTTGATTTGCTTTCGAGGTAGATATTGGGAGAGAGAGATTGTATGAGAATGAAAGAGGAGCAAAAGAAGCCGCAAATGGAGGAGTTGGAGTAAACGGAGGAGTTTGGAATAGGGTTGGGGTTCTTAGATTTGCTTTCGGCCAAAAAACGAAATAGAGAGTGGGGAGATATCAAGGAGGCAGAACTGTATACAGATCTAAAATTCGAACTTTGCCTTAACCCGTCCTTGGCAACGACGGGTTAAGGCTAAAATTTATAAAAAAAAATATATGGGCCGTTGGATCAAACCAGATCAACGTTCGCACGGGTCTGTGCACACATAGACCCATTTGCAACCGAAGATGCCTCTCTCTCTCTCTCTCTCTCTCTCTCTCTCTCTATATATATATATATATATATATATATATATATATATATATATATATATATATATTACACGAGTATTAAGACAATACATGTCATTAGATTTTCATTCATATACATAACATCTATAAGTAGGTTTTTACAACACTCAAAATATTTACTAAACACAACATTTCGGCTTTTACAAAACACAAAACTTTCACAAAGCATTCATCTTGATTCTACTCGTACCGACCATTCTCAACGGGACCTGTTCCTCTCTGACGCTGCCCCAGTTGTGCCTGCAGCTGGGCCACCTGATTCTACAATTTTTTGTGTTTCTCTTCAAGGCGTAGTATTTTACAGCGATATTTGATCTTTAGCCGGTGTAGTTTTTGGGAGGCCTTAATTTTGGATTTTCTAAGTTTGGTTAATTCCTGTCGAAGAGGAGCTGCTTCTTGATTTCATACACTTCTTCTTCGAGCTAGATTGTTTTCCACTTATGCATATACATATGATGCCTCAATGCAGCAATTCTATTCCGGGTCCTTCTCTGCGACACAGTCGGTGAATTGCTTCGTCGTGGTATAGCCTGGGAAACGAGCTGCTCTAAACTAATCGGTTAATCGGGAGAACCTGTAGGCGGTGGGGTGAAAGGTATCTTGATTTCCATAGGCTCTTCTTCTTCTTTAGGTTCTTCTTCCTCAGGTTCTACTTCCTCTTCTAAGAAGCCATCAAGGATCGGTATACCATTATCAACCATCCTGCATGGAGCAAAATACGGGAATTAGTTCAGATATAGGAAGAAATTATAATCATAAGTTGAAAAATACAACCCTATGACTTACGATTATTCCATAATCTAAACTAAACCCGACTCTAGAGGGAGCCCCGAGTCCAATTTCTTGCTATGTTAGTACTACTCTCTGAAACAAGCTCTGAAACCACTTTGTAACGCCCGGAGATCCACATACAGGAAACTCGTGACACAACCTTATAAAGCGGTACACGGCCGTATCTCGCAAACCGTGAGTCGAAACTTCTACAAGTTGGGGTGGCTTGTGCTAGGTGAATTCAAGCAAGTTGCAAAGCTTTATAAATTTTCGATGCCGTTTTTGTGGTTTTCTCACGTTCCTCGTATTAGAAATAAATGACTTAGAAAGCGTTTAGTGCGGTTATAATAAAAAACCCTTAAAACGGCCTCCAAAAAATACAAAATTTTGCTACTAAAATGGCCTCATGTAGCTCAAGCAACCCCAACTTGTAGAGGTTTGTTTCGACTCACAGTTTGAGAGATACGGGCATGCATCGCTTTCGTTTGGAAAGAACCCAAATAAAGCGATATACGGCCGTATCTCTCCAACCGTAAGTCGAAACTCACTTCTACAAGTTGGGGTTGGTTGTGCTACGTAAATTCAAGCAAGTTGCAAAGTTTTATAAATTTTGGATGCTGTTTGTTAGGTTTTCTCACGTTCCTTGCATTAGAAGTAAATGCCTTAAAAAGCGTTTGGTGCGGTTATACTAGAAAATCCTTCAAACGACCTCCAAAAAATAAAAAATTTTGCAACTAGGATGGTATCACGTAGCTCAAGTAACCCCAACTTGTGGAGGTTCGTTTTGACTCACGGTTTGAGAGATACGGGCTTGCATCGCTTTCGCTAGAAGAGAACCCAAATAAAGCGATATACGGCGTATCTCTCCAACCGTGAGTTGAAACTCACTTTTACAAGTTGGGGTTGCTTGTGCTAGATGAATTCAAGCAAGTTGCAAAGTTTTATAAATTTTGGATGGCGTTTGTGCGGTTTTCTCATGTTACTCACATTAGAAGTAAATGACTTAGATAGCGTTTAGAGCGGTTAGACTAGAAAATCCCTCAAACAACCTCCAAAAAATATGAAACTTTGGGACTAGGATGGTCGCACGTAGCACAAGCCATCCCAACTTGTAGAAGTGAGTTTTGACTCACGGTTCAAGAGATACGGGCGTGTATCGCTTTTGGTTGTAAAAAAACACAAATAAAGCGATACACAGTCGTATCTTTCGAACCGTGAGTGGAAACTTACTTCTACAAGTTGGGGTTTGCTTGTGCTAGGTGAGAGCAACCTACTTACAAAGTTTTGCATTTTTGGAAAGCCGTTTGGAGGGTTTTCTAGTATAAACGCACTAAAAAAATTCCTACTTTATTTACTTCTTATGCGAGGAACGTAAGAAAACCGCACAAACGGTCTCTAAAATTTATAAAATTTTCCACCTTGCTTGGATTCGCCTACCACAAGTCACCCCAACTTGTAGAAGTGAGTTTCGACTCATGATACGAGAGATACGACCATGTATCGCTTTATTTGAGTTTTTTTACAACCTAAACCGATACAGGCCCGTATCTCTCCAACCGTAAGTCAAAAGTCACTTCTACAAGTTGGGATGACTTGTGCTAGGTGAGGCCAACCTACTCGAAAAGTTTCCTTATATTTTGGAACCCGCTCGAAAAGCTATAAAACACTGTAATTTGCTGTCACTTTGTTCTTTCATGTTTTGCCTCATGATTTATCCTGAAAGAATAGCCTGTAGGTATTTTGACGATCTGTTCCTTTGTTCTAGTTCCCCAATTTTTGTTTGGTCACACATTCCTAAATCTTGTCCACATTCTTGCCTGAAGTGTGTATATGTAATTCTACTAAGGATTCAACCATATATCATGCTGTGAGTTTGTTGGACTCGCCTTGGATGGAGCCAAATGATCAAAATAATTTCTCTTTCGTTCACCTTCTTATATCTTTGCTTGAGACCCATATTAATTGCATTTATATGTAACACCTACACTAACTTCAATTTTTTATGTAGTCGAATTTGTAATTTTCAATTCTTACCTGGGATTCATGTTGTTCTTCCATAGACATTTATCGCTTGAGATATATACACTTATGTACATTGTAGATTCATACATATGTACCTACATTCAAGTTTGACACCCATAGAGAGTGGCTTTAATACTCCCAGGAATTAGCTATATCCACAAACTCACAGTAAGGTTGCACCAGCAGCTATTACTGATTTCCATTCACACAGCCTGCCATACTTCGTAGAATGTCATAAGTACTTTCTGGAGTCTCTGATTTTAGGAAAATCAAAGGGTTTCAAGGGTTTGTTATAATTAGGCATTGTTGTTTTTAGTGCGAGGCAGGGGATTTGGGGCTAGGGTTTGTGAGAATTAAGTTGAGTGGGAAATAAAAATTTGGAGGAAATGTGGTAGCTTCGTAACCATAAACTGTATCTTCAAAATGATGGGATAGAGGGGTTTAAAAAAAAATTGACATAACTATCCTGTGTTTCTACCCAAACAGCGAGATATCTATGCAGGGATATATATGTTATTTTGTAGTGGTGCATGTCAAAATGATAAATTCACGGTTACCAATGCTACCACAAATTATCGAAATAAACATGTATTCACTCAAATGTCCACATTTTTATAGCGGGTATTACATTTTGCCTTCGGGTATTTGTAAGAAATGTGTTCATTGTGAAACCAAGTACTCTGTGGTTACAAAGAGACTGTCCTTAGAAAGCAACATGTAATGCAATTAATCAGGAGTTCCTAATGGCTTTTTTCTTTCTTTCAATTTTTGAAATCTCGTTCACTTCCGCAGGGGGTATTTAATTAGGATTCTAAAATATTTTGTCTCACTTTGTATAATCCATGGATTGTTAAAATCCACGAATTATTTAAACTCATAGATTTTTGTGGATTCTTTTAATTTGTGAGGGATTAATATGAAATTTAGAGTTGATCGAAGTACTTATATAGAAATAGTGATTTGTGAGGGACTAACATGGAATTTCAATATTTGTTGGGGATGTGTGTGTGGGAAACAAAACACCCTTTATGATTTAGCAGAAAATTAGATACTGGCACATAGTTAATGATGTTGTTTTGCATAACGCCTTGGGAAATATTAGCACAATGATCTGGCTACATCATATTTTATAAATTTTTTAAATGAAAAAAGTTGTTTTTATTCCTCCTCAATTCTGTGTCGGCACTGAGTCTCGCTCGTCTCTTCCACAAAATTACCCTAAGGCTCTTTTCTAATGTTCATTTATAATTTGTGAGGGAGTTCAGTCTATTAGTTTAATCATTTGTTGCAGGAGGCATTTTCTACAGTGTCCACAAAGGCTGTTAAGTAAGTAAGCATTTTGAAGAGCTTATCCAGTGTGATCCAAGGTAAACTCACTTATAGTCAGCAGTCAGAGATAATCTTAGAATCTCCTATCTTTGAACCTCGATCGACATTGGGAACCCAGTTGAAGATTCTAAACGTCCTGGTTTTGGTCTCAAAGGTGGATATCATAATCATCAGGATCCTCTTGCCATCATCCTGTGAACCTCCACCAGGATCAATTTTCAGGTAATTCCTTAAATCATTTTTCCTTGTATTAATGGTAAAGACGAGTTACTGCAAATTGACTATTTCTGTGTATTTCTATTTCGACAAAATGTTTCTTAGAATGTTTCAAAAACTTGGTGTAGGCAATAGAGCAATGCTCGACCCGCCTATGGGGCAATTGCTGTTACCCCCTTCAGTTTAGGAACTTGACCATTTGGAAAGCATCCATAGCCATGGACAATCACATAAATAACAACATGATAATTTTTTTTCCTTTTTTTGTTGTTGAATGAGGTAAGAAACATGACCTACACCTAACACCAGCCAAACTGCAGCACAATTATCCTTTCCTACCATCATAATTATCATCATTGAAGTTTCATTTTAATTTTCTTGATTTCATTTGATTTAGAACTATGTTTATACAATCTTACCTCTTTATCATCTTGTCTGTAAATCACCTGTGGGTAATAGGGTGATTGTGTGGAAATTAAAAACTAAAATAAAATGCGTAAAGTAAGGAGATAGAATTAAAGAAAGCAAACAGAGCAAACATACAAGACACAAGGATATAATGTGGTTCGACCTCCAAATCTACGTCCACACCACCTACTTATAGCAATTCTCCGTCAGAATCATTCCACTATACTTTAAATCCTTGTACAGTGATTCTCGAAATTTAGGCGGAAAGTCCTATTACACCCACCGGACTTCTACAAACAAGTCTAGCAAAACTCACCGAAGTGGAAGAAAAGAAAAAACTCTCAAGATCTATAACGATCTTGACTGAAGAAACAAATAAAAACTCACACTCGCATCGTTGATTGGATAATTAGTTCAGAAGAATTATAATTGCAAGGGATAAAGAATACTCGGTGAATTTGTCTCTATTTATAGAGCGAGAAAATGTATCTTTCAAAAAACGAAAATATATTTCCGAAATAGTCAAAACTGCACGCGGACGGTCGACCACTTTGTTGAGGAGCCGACCGTTCATCTTTTAACTTGAAAGTAGAGCGATGACCGATTGACTGACTCATCTTTTCTACTATGATGAGCGGTCGACTGTTGCGACGGTCGACCGACATTGTACGGTCGACCGCTATCGTGCAGATTCAACATTTATTTGGCAAATTCACTTTATATTCTTTCCAAATACTTTTGAATCAATCAATGACTCTTTACATAGTATTTTCTCACAAAAACAGAAATAAATAATTGATTATTGCTCGCTTTCTTGAGAATTTGAAGCACATGTTGGAATTATCTTGATATTTGCAATCTTGTCTGATACATTTCTCTTTTGCTTCAGTGCTAAATTTTTTTGACTCTTTGTTTTGAATTACCGGTAGATCTGAACTAAAAATATTAGTCTTAATAATACATTTCGTGCACACCAAACTGTAGGGTCAACATTGTTCAATTTCATCAATCAATGTAAACACTTAATCAAGTATTAATGGCTAGATAACCTTCTAACAAACTGTTATTTAACTATATTCAGTAATAGACACCCGAGTGATTGACGAGGTCCCGACAACTAGCAGAACCAAAGAGTCATACTGTATCACTCACTGGGATCAGATCAAAGTTCCTGGTCTTCGTTCAACCATGTCGATGAGTGATCGGGTAAACCAGATTGGCCATCGCAATTCTGGTCAAACTACTCGAGGAAATCCACTCTTACCCACTGACTCATCACTGAACAAATCCGTGCTTGAAAAGCACACAACACCTTCTCAATGGCTCCCAAGTAACTTTTGCCAATGATGAATAGTCTCTCATGTTGAGGGTCAACTCCATTTGCCATTATCCGACATAAGATTCAATGCTGGTGATAATGCTGATGAAAATGATATGGAAAGAAAGGAAATGAAATCTAATAGTGATGCATCTGTGTGCAAGGTAGGGATGTCAAGGAAGTTTTCGTATGGTGAGCTTTCGCTTAATTTGCTTAGGATTGCATTGATGCCTCACTCCTTGTTTAATATAGCAGAGGATTCTGAGAATCCAGCCAAATAATTTTTCTTCGAATAAATGCTGTGACGAAAATGATGACTCCATTGGTGACAAGGATTTAGTGGAATCTAATATTTGTATGGTGAGGGTGTGCTTTATCTGCCTCCGATCAAATCGATGTTTAATCAGCAAAGAATTCTGAGAACCAAACCAGATAAATTCATTTTGTGGTATATCTGTACTTTCCAAGTCCTGAATACCATTCTATGGGTGTAGTCAGGGGTGTAGCTACATGGTCTCCAGGGTGTGCGGCTGTCGAATTTACATGTACATGATCAGTAATATAAATAGAAATAGAGTAATATTGGGTATTTTATCAATTGCTTGTAGGTTAGTTGGTTGGATACTTGGTTCTTACGTAGGAGACCCAGGTTCAAGTCCTAGCATTTTTAACTATTATTTAAAATTTTAATTCCTTTTTGTTCAAGTCCCGGCTGAAATAGGGTTTAGTTTTTATTTTGATTTGAAATTTTAATTTCTTTTAAAAATGGCAAAAATAAAAAATAAAAAATTATTTGACAACAATGAAAGTTGAACCCATGACCTTTTAATTGAAATCAAACACACTAATCCACCTCGCACAATATGAAGTTGCATTTCATTTATATTTGATGAATAATATCCTAACAACCCCAAATGATTTGTCACCAGCTTTACAAAGAAAAAACCTCAAAGTTGGCATTGCTATTTTATGCTATGAAAATTATCAAGATTTCATTACGCAACCGATTGGAAGATGAGATGATGATTGTTTGGTGGCATATATTGAAAGAGACATATTAGACATCACTGACAACAAAGATGTTAGTCAATATTTTCATAATATGAAGTTTTCAAGAGTTTTATTGGCAAAGAAAATGACTATTTAGTAATTGTAATAGTTTATGACATTTAGTATTAATATATGATGTTTTGAGGAATAAAAATGTATTTATTATAATTTATTATTTTTAAATAGTAAGCATCGCACCTCTGGGTGAAAATCCTGGCTATGCCACTGGGCTGGCCCAGCTTAAGCCACTCTCTGCCTAGGCAAAACAAATAGCAGTCCACATTCCTCCAAATGCACGTGCGTGCAATGTATCATACATTATACATTACCTATTACTCCTACCTAACATTATTTTTTCCCAGAATACATAGCACAACGTTTTGATGAATCGGATAGAGTCTTGCGACGCCAGCCAGACAAAAATTATATAAACTCATAGAACATTACAAATAGGGTTTTACAAGGCGTAAAACATATCGATATAGGCAAAGAAATAGCGACCAAAAAAGCGCGGAAAAAAGAAAAACAAACTAGTACAATAGAAACAATGGCACAATAGCCAGAGAGCCAGATTGCGGGATAGTTAGCATTCTGAGATGCCAGCCGTGAGTATGCCGTGCGCCCTCTCGACCCCCCTACATTGGAGAGGCCGCCATTCAACCAGGGCCACACCCCGTTGAGGCAATAGCGAAATTCCATCCTCCAGTGACGCAGCGGAAGGAGTGCGAAACTAGAGGCATCAATTGAGCGCCGTTTGAGCGATCAAAAAGCTCCGAGACCTGGCTGCTACCGGACGCCGTGAAGGGCAAATGGAGCCAAGAATGCTCCCGACGCCCAAAAGGAAGCTAAAATTCTAGGCATGACCAAGAACAACAGACAGAGACCCCCCCAAATACCTCACCAACAGCCTACTACCAAGATAAAAATAAAATGTAGCAGGCAAACAGGTAACAGAGAAAACAGTGTAGGGGTAAGTCGAGGAGAAACACAATCCCAATTCCAAATAAAAAAGCAGAGAGGCAAGCACCTCCGCTGACTAAATCACAGGTAGCTTAGAAAGCATACGCAAGGCAAACATCACAGAGCCAATAGAAACAAAGAAACAAGGTCCATAATGTAGCACAATAAAACCATCAACCACACAGCCCAGTATCGAGTACATCCAGGGGGTCAGGCAAGAAGACGCCAGCCCACAAAATGGCCAGGGATCCACCAAAAGAAGAACAAAACAAACCACAAATAAGCCCCTTGCTACGAGCCAAGCCAGGATAAATAGGAATAAAGTTCAGAATAAAGTCTTGTAAGCGGGGGAAAGAAAAGAAAGAAAAACATCCGCTGCTCAACATGCTCGGCCGAAGCATAGCAAGACCAAAAGTGCACTTTGAGGCAGCATCCAAAAAAGAAAATCCAGAACCTTCTTCAACCCTGTGAAAAATACCTCGGAAACTATCAAGAAATGCAGAAAACTTAGGCAATTAAATAGCATTAAGGTTGCAGAGGCAAAGTAAGGAATCGTCTAGTCTTCGACCGTAAAGAGAATCTCTCGCTTCGATTTTTAACGTCGAAGACCAAGAATTAAATAGAAATAAAAAATCCTCTATTAATGGATAGATAGGAGAAGCGCAGTGCCTAAATAATCTGTTATTTCTTTCCAACCACGTGATCCAAATAATAATTTGAACCGAAAGGTTCCATGAATTGCGGTACTTCTTATTCGTTGGAAGAATAGACCAACAAGAGGATAAATTGGAAGGGATAGAAGTAATTTCCCAAGCTAGAGAGCTAATTTTCCATAGGGGGCTAATGAAATTGCAACCAACAAACAGGTGATCTGCATCCTCAAAATAATCAGAGTAAAGGGGACACATCTGTTCCCATGCTAAATTCTTTTTGTTGAGGATTTCGACGATGAGAAGCTTGTTGTTGAGTGCGATCCAAGAGGTGATTTTTACCTTAAGAGGTGCACATGTATTCCAAATGAATTCAGCAAAAGGGGAATGGATGCCGTGAAAGTTAAGAAAGTGATAAAACAATTTAACCGAGAAAGTCCCTGCCGAGTTCCAACGCCAAGAAAAGTCTTCTTTCGGGTGCCACGCGAAATTGTTAAGGGAGGAAAGGAGGTTGTTAAGCTCAAAGGTAAGATGTGTAGAAAGATCGCCCGAGAACGGGATGATCCAATGTCTTTGCTAGTTAATAAAGGTGAAAGAGTGCCACTGTGGCTAGGGGATAGGATGCCAAGCGGAAGAGAGACGGGAAAGCGGAGGTGAGTTTGGTGTTACCAATCCAGAGATCGGTCCAGAATTTGGTCTTGGATCCGTCGCAACATTCATGGACGATGTCGCATTGGAAAGCTGCAGCCGCTTTCCAAACCCCTTTCCAAAACGGAGAAGCGTTGCAAGGAATACTGGGGGGAAAATCCCACAAATGGTGAGAAGGAAAGCAGTTAACCTTGATACTTTGGATCCAAGGTAAGTGATCGAATTTTAAAAATCTCCAAAGTCATTTACCCAACAAAGCGATATTGTGGTGCCTGAGGTTCAAAACCCCTAGCACCCCGACCACTTTGGAAGAGCAGACTAAATTCCAATTACTAAGGTGCGAGCCAGACTTGAAATTGGAGGGTCCTGTCCCGAAAAAATTAGTTCTGATTTGGTCAATCCTCTTGATGACCCAAGAGGGGACATAATAGAACGACATCATGTAGAGAGGGATAGAGGAGAGAACCAAGTTAAGGAGGATTAATCTACCACCACGGGATAGAAGTTTTCCAGCCCATACATTGAGCCTAGATTCAACCTTATCCACCATGGGTAACCAATCAGATTTTTGCAGTTTACCCCATCGAAGGGAGATACCTAGATACGTGATGGGGAAAGAAGCAATAGGACAGTTAAAGAAATTGGAAACCTCGATCTGTCGATTGGGAGAACCTCCCAACCAGAGGACCGAGGATTTTTGAAAATTAATCGATAGGCCCGATGCTAGTTCAAAACAGTAAAGGAGCAATTTTAGGTTACGAAGAGAGTGAGAGTTTGGTTTGGCGAAGATGATAGTATCATCAGTGTATTGCAGGTTAAGCACACCATTGAAAAGGTGCGAACTACCTAGCCCCTGAATGACCTGCGCTTCCTATGCATTGCGAAGAAGCTTACTAAAAACATCTGCGACGAGGGAAAATAAAAGGGACGAGAGCGGGTCACCTTGGCAGAGGCCACATTTAATTTTAAATTTGTGACCTCAGAGCCGTTGATAATGATGGAGGAAGTGCCAGAGAAAAGGCTAGACTTAATCCAAGCGATCCATTTGGGACCGAATACCCGATTAATAAGAATATCTAACAGGAAATCCCAGCTGACGTTATCGTAAGCTTTTTGGAAATCGAGTTTGAGAAGGATTCCTTCGGAATTAGTCTTGTGACAATGAGAGATGATCTCTTGAGCTGAAGCCACACTGTCAAGGATAAATTGGTCCTTGATAAAACCCGATTGGGCCGGGTTGATGAGGGGAGATAAAAATGCGTTGAGCCTCACGGAAAGAACTTTCATAATAATTTTGAAGGAAGTGTTGATCAGGATAATAGGCCTAAAGTTGGTCAGAGAGTGCGCTCCCATCATTTTGGGGATGAGCACAATGTGTGCATAATTAATACGGTCAAAGGAAAAGGATCCCTGATGAAGTTCCGTAAACATACGGAGAAGATCGTCTTTAAGCCAGTGACAGAATTTTTGGAAAAAGAATGCGGGGAATCCATCCAGTCCTGGCGCTGAATCGCTTTTTAAGGAGAAAACAGCCGATTTAATCTCTTCCAAGAAGAAAGGGGCCTCGAGAGAAGAGAGGTCCTGTGACCGAGTCCCGTAAAGGTGACCCCAATCAAGGCAAACAGAGCGCTGTTTGTACGATCCAATAAGGTTTTTATAGAAAGAGAGGAAAGCACTATGGATCTCATGATCGGAGGTAAGATCGACCCCGTTGTGAATGATCGGCGAGATCCGATTACATCATTGCCTATGCGACGTGAAATTATGAAAGAAAGCGGTATTGCCGTCACCTTCCTTTAACCATCTATTCCTGGCTCTCTGAGCCCATTTGATATGGTCCTGATGAAGGATGTCGGCGTAATCACGCTTGCATGATAGCCGTTCGGAACGAAGGGAAACAGATAAGGGACCCTGTTTCTCCAGCCTATCAATGGAATCAATGGAAGCTAGAAGAAAGTTTTTAAGGAAGGTAGTGTTGTTTTGTCTTTCGTAACGCCAGATTTTGCACCCAAATTTAATAGCGTGAAGTTTGAGGAGAATGCTACCCAAGCCAGTACTGAAGATAAACATTCCACGATAAGATTGACAAAAAGTTGGTCTTGTAACCAAAATTTTTCGAAGTGGAAATTGTTATGATCAGAGAAGGGGAAGTTAGAGTAGAGAGTGATGGGAACGTGGTCGGAGGAGGGATTGGGTAATGCCTTGGTGAAAGTATTGTGAAACTGGAAAATCCAGTTTTGGGATATAAGGAAACGGTCGAGTTTGGCCATCGTCAGGGATTGACGAAGGTTAGACCAGGTGAATGATCTACCGTTCAGCGGAAGATCGGTCAACTGCAGAGTACGGATGCAATCGTTAAAACTGCTGAAGTGATAGTCAGAGGAAGTTGGGGTCGACCTTTCGGAAGCAAACCTGTTGACGTTAAAGTCCCCACAGAAAAAACAAAGGCCATTAGTGTAATTGTGAAGCAATTGTGAAGCGATAGAAATTCATTCCAAAATTGGAGGCGCCTATCTAGTGCGGAGGTTCCATAAACTGAAATAACCGAGAGGGTGCAGTTGAGGGTCGTCCAGTGTAGTTGGACGATAAGGAAAAAGTTAAGGCGTCGAACCGCAATAAGAGAGAAGACCGACTCTTTGAAGCCGAAAAGGATACCTCCTATAGTTCCTATCGCGTCTAAAGAGATCCATTTAGAGATAATGGATCCAGCGATAGCGCGAAAGGTAAAAGGGGAGGGTGAATCGATCTTCGATTCTTGGATAGAAATGTGGTCACAGTGAGAGGAAGAAATTAACTGATAAATCGCCCTCTTTTTAATGGGGCAATTGAGACCCCGGATGTTCCAAGAGATACATAGCACAACGTGAAAACATATATAAGAAAAGATTTAGAAGAAGACCTTTTCCTTTACATAATTAGAAGAAAATATTATGAAGATGGAATTCTACATATACGTTTTAATGTACCCACTAACGATTAGTGATATATTGCTTACCTTGATTTGATAATATTTCATTCTCGGTAGGGTATATTCTCTGTGTTAAAATTTAATTCTATTTGATTAGGTAAGAATATTTTAGAATTTTAGTTGAGTTGTTTGCCTATATATGGCCGTTGCTTGAATTAATGAATTAGACTTGAATTAAAGAAAACTATTGAAAACCCTAGTACGGGGTTAGTGAATCAAAGAGAGAAGAAACCAACCATGAGTTGCATTGCGAGCGATATAACTCCTACTTGAAAATGAGTGGTTGAGATTAGATAGTTGGTTGTCTACAAATTACACAACTCCAACTCTTGCATTATAGTATTAGATTAGATATGGCAAGCAAACACCCTAGAGTTAGGGTTTTGCTTTTGCTTTTATGTTGTATTGAGCTTTTATGCCCAGTTAATATTATATCATAATAAAACTAACTTTAATTAATATTCAAAGCCCACAAACAAATATCCTCCATCAATATTAATAAAATAAATAAAATAATAATAAATAGTAATACAAGTACTATTAACACATTATAATGCATGTGTTGCACGTGCCAATTTGTAGGCAAATAATAATAATAATAATAATAATAATAATAATAATAATAATAATAATAATAATAATGTTATTCTATTTTTGCGAAGTATGATGATGATGATGATGAAGACAATAATGAACAACTTAAATTAATAATCAGGGCAAAAAATAGTAAACCCTATAAGGTTTTATAAAAGAAATAAGGGCAAACACCAGAGTACCTCTCCAGCGTTTGGGCTGAGTACAAAATATTCATATAACATTTGCAAAAGTACATTATACTCATACATCCATTAACTTAACCCTAACTGTTAAATCTGAATTATTAAATTACTATTTTACACTTACCCTTTCATGATTAATCCCTTCTTCTTTATCCTCCCATTCTCCAAAAGCAGTGCTCCTAAAGCACCAACATTAGGCCCTTCTGGCATCCCCCCTACCACTTCAAATGTCGCCTCGACCCTCCTACCTCAACCTTTCCCAAAACTCCATTCCCTCATCGAGAAGCCAGTAATGGCTGCAAGCAGTCAACATGCCCACAAACGTAATGTGGTCTGGGTTAATTCCCTCTGCTCTCATCAGACTCATCCTATCAAATACCTCCAAAGATTCCTTCCCATTTCCATTCGAAGCAAGTCCGTTGATGAGAGCTGCAAACGAGAACACGTCTCTCCTCGAAATTTCATCAAAAAAACGAAGAGCCACCTCTGCATTCCCACTCTTGGCATACATATCAACAAGCGAAGTAAGCACCCTCTCATTCCTCTCAATCCCTTTCCTCTCCACATACTCCCCATTTCAATTCGCAACCTCCACCCTCCCCAACTGCACCATCGCCAAAATAACCCCATTCATTGTAACCGTGTCCAGAACCACCCCTATCCTCTCCAGCTCCCAAAACAACCCTATATCCTCTTCCGCCCTCCCGCTTTGTACATACCCACTAATCATCATGCTCCAACTCACCAAATTCCTCTCCGACATCCTCCCAAACACCTCCTTTGCCTCGTCTAACAACCCACCCTTACACAACCCCAAAATCAAAACCGACCACGACACCACATTCCTAATCGGCATCCCCTCAAACACCTCCCTCGCCACCCCCAACTCCCCCACATTAACATACCCAACCACCATTGCATTCCAAGTTATCACATGTCTCTTAATGGGCATTTCATCGAACAACCTCCTTGTGAGGGATGAGGATGGAAGGGGTTTGGAGAGGGAGCGGACGACGCAGTTAAAGAGGTTGAGGAGGACAGGGGGCTAATGGGTGAGGTGATGAGGTGAGCATGGAGTGGGTGGATTTGGGAAAGGAACTGCTGGGATAGGAAATACTATCTACTTTTGAGAGAAAGAGACACAGTGAGGAAATGAGAGAGTATAAAGTAGAGAGAATTTGGAAGCTATTAACAAAAGATAAAGTAATAGAGAATATGAGAACGAAAGGATAAAGAAGAAGAGATTAATTATATTCTGTTAAATCTGAATTATTAAATTATTGTTTTACCGTTATTCTTTCATAATTATGTGTTAAGTTAACTGATGTATGTGTATAATGTACTTTTGCAAATATTATGTGTATTTTCTACTCAGCCCAAACAGAAATGAGGGGATGGGGCTACTTTGGTTTTTGCCCAAGAAATATTTAAAAAACCTTATAGTTTCCTAAGAAACATATTGACCCCATAAAGACTAATTTATGTGTTTGATGTTTAAAATACCTTAACCACCGTCTTTCTCTCTTCCTCTTCCTCTTCTTCTCCACCACCTCCAAACCCATCATTCTCCTACATCAAATAGCTATTTCCCAACCGTGCTCCTCTCTCAAACAGTACTTTCCTATAGAATAGAATGTGAAAGTTGCTTATCACTTTATAGGGGTAAGTTTAGCGATCTATTGAAGCAAATCAATATGATGCTTGTCTTAATTAGGGGTGTCAAAAAATACCATATTACCGTACCATACCATTAGCATACCAAACAATACCGAAACTTAGTAATACCGTACCAAATTTTCGGTATTGTACCATACCGATTTTTGATGGTATGGTACTGGTACAAAATTTTTATACCGTTGGTATACCGTACCGTACCGAATATATTTAATATATATTTAATCTAATTTTTATCCCAGTCTTTCTTTTTCATTTTCTTGATTTTCTACCCTAGTTACTCATCGTAGCCATCTTTTCCTCTTCCCTCTTCTCTTCCCGTCCTCTTCCCTCACCTCCTACCGTAGGTCCACAACCCCAAGATCCCCAACCTCTACAGCTCCAATCCACCCAATCCGCCTCCATTGATTCGAAACCCCCCTCTTCTACTCCAATCCGCCCTCCTCCACTGATTCGATAGTCGAAACCCCCCTCTACAGCCCCCTCGATTCGAAAGTCCAAAGTCGAAACCCATCGCCCTCCCTCACCCTTTTCTACTTCAGTCCGCCCGCCTCTTCTACAGCCCCCTCTTCTACTCCACTCCCTCACCCTCTTCTACTCCAGTCCAAAGTCGAAACCCATCGCCCTCCCTCACTCAATCACCTCTTCACCGAATCAGATCTTCCTCTTCACCGAATCACCGAATTGCCAAATCTGGAAGGGTAATTTATTGTGCTTAGTTCTTTGAATTTGAGCTTTCAATTTGATTGTTTCAATTACTATACATAAACTTACATTTTGGTCTCAATTATTTGATTGTGCTTAGTTATTTGATTGTTTCAATTACTGATAATCAAATTTGTGCTTTCAATTTGAGCTTTCAATTACTGATAATCCAATTTGAGCTTTGAATTTGTGCTTAGTTTAGTTATTTGATTGTTTCAATTACTGATAATCAAATTTGATTGTTTCAATTTGAACAACAACATTATACTTAAACTTACATTCATCAAGATGAAAACCCAATTCATCATGCAACCCATGGTCAATCTCTAATCTCACTAAGGACACTATCATACTAGTTAGTACAATAGGATGTAAACAACACCTAAGATATTAGATAATAAGATATACAAGTTTGGTATATTTTTTTGCACTAACTCTTATTTTTCTAAATTTATTGTAGGTAATATGGTATCTACGGCTACTAGTATGAATAGCAGTAGTACTCCTACAGGTTCCACTTCCACCGGTGAAGCCACACATCCCACACTTTCAAATCCAATTCCAGCCACAACCCCTAACCTTGAAGTAATAGTTGCTATTGAAAGTAGTCGTAATGAACATAGTTGCAAGCGTGCTGCGGTTGGGGCTCCTGGGAAGTCAGAGACATGGAAACATAGCGTTAAGGTTCAAAGAAAGAATAATAAAGGGGAAGTGATTCACCTTGCAATATGCAATTATTGCAAAGCAGAGTTACCTTGCTATCCGATTAGAAATGGGACTTCAAGTATCTTGCATCATCTTAGGAAGGTATGCAAAACTTCTCCACTCTACATAAAGGGCAGTGATAGTACCCAATCGGTCCTAACAAATAAGACGATGGGTGGCCAAATTGTACCTCATACTTTTAATCAAAAGAGGCTTGAGTTGAAAGTGGTGCAGTTTGAAATTAAGGATGAACAATCGTTTCGGGTTGTTGAAGGTGAAGGTTTTGTTGAGATGAAGAATGAAGCCGTACCAAAATTTAAAATTCCAAATAGGAGGAAGGTTGCCACTATGATATGGGACTTGTTCATACAAGAGAAGTCTAAGATATTTGAAATGATGCGTGATAAAAGGGTAAGTATTACAACTGATACTTGGACCTCAATGCAAAACATAAACTATATGGTAGTTACTGCTCATTTTTTTAGATAATGATTGGAAATTGCACAAACGTATCATAAATTTCACGAAGATCATTAGTCATAAGGGAGAAGACATTGGAAGGCTTTTTGCCGTTATAGGCTACTTTTTAAAAATATTTGTGATTATAGGCCAGTTTCAAAATTATTAGTACTCATGGACTATTTTGTGTCACGTCAGCAGCAGCCACTATTCTCATTAGTGACATCTTCATTTTGAAAGTCGCTAATGGGAATAACGGCTTATGTTTTAAAATATTTTGAATTTTTTTTGTTGATATTCTCACAAGCGATTTTAGTATATATGAGGTCGCTAATGAGATTAGCGACATCAAATGAATGTATTGAAACACTTAGGGTGCATTTGTTTTGTTGTTTTGAAAAGAGTTTTCTGAATAGAGTTTTCTGAAAACTATATTCTGAATAGAGTTTTTCTGAAAATGAGTTTAAAAGCTGTTTGGTTATATTTATTTCTGAAAACTGTATTCTGAAAGCTGTTTATCTGAAAAAGAGAGTTTAAAAGCTGTTCTGTTATATTTCTAGCTGAAAACTGTATTCTGAAAGCTGTTTTTCTGAAAAAGAGAGCTTAAAAGCTGTTCTGTTATATTTCTAGCTGAAAACTGTTACCTGAAAGCTGTTTTGCTGAAAAAGAGAGTTCAAAAGCTGTTCTGTTATATTTATAGCTGAAAACTGTATTCTGAAAGCTATTTTTCTAGAAAAGAGAGTTCAAAAGCTGTTCTGTTATATTTCTAGCTGAAAACTGTATTCTGAAAGCTATTTTTCTGAAAAAGAGAGCTTAAAAGCTGTTCTGTTATCCATTTTCCAAACTGTATTCTGAAACTACTTTTTGGAAACTAATTTTCAAGCTAACCCATTTTCCAAACTGTTTTCCGAGGTAGACAAAAATTGATAACATCTGCATAAGTCATAGTTAAAAAATATGCCAACAGTACAATTTAAGTCAAAGTTCCCAATTGTGGCTTCTTCACAAATTTTTTTTGTATGCTGCAGTTGCCACGGTAGCAGTGTAAATCTTTGCCAGAGTTTCCAATTACGACTGTGTCTCAAAATTTTGAGAAACAAAGAGCCAAGTGATGAAGAAAATCTCTAAGTAGAGGCTGCAGCAAATGGGATATGATCTCTCTTTAAACAAAGGCATTGGTTTCCAAGTGCGGCTTCGATTATATTGAGGCCGTAATTGCAAACTGTGGGCCATGGTGAGACCCACTAACATATCAATTAAGTGCTCGGGTCTCCTCTCTCTCCCATTCACTTTCATCTCTCCCAACTCCGAAACCCCAAATCCAAATCCTAGATCCCAAATTCCTCCAATTCCTCTGATTCCTCCACTGCCGTCAAGCTTGAATCTAACCCCTAACTTGAAATTGCGGCCTCTCAAATCTTAAAACCCTAATTTCCAAATTCCTTCAAATTTTCCATCTATCTCCACAAAATTTCAATCCGACAACACCTCCGCCATCTACTCCACCAAAGCTCTTCGTGATTGCCAACTTCAACTCCTCTCGAACTCCGAAAACCCAAAGCTGGAGATTTCCCCTCACTCATCACCTCCGACATCAAATCCAACAGCACCTCTACATCCTAATTTCTCAAAGTTTAAGGTATGTCTTTTTTGGTTTGCACTTGTTGGATGTTGAGAAATGGGTGTTTGTTGATATGTTGATGTGCTAGCATGCATATAGCAAACAATTGAGGGTGTTTATTGAAAATAATTAAGGTCTTATTTTGAAATTTGTCGTATTTCATGCTTTGAACATTTTGTAGGATTGTAAGCTTGATGAATAGCTAGCTTAGTTATTCACTTTCAACATATAGAATTAAATTCATCAAATGCGATTATCGGAATAGGGTTTACATGTAGATGGGTGAACATATCCCTTTGTTGACAATAGCAAAAGGGGAATTTGGATGTGCTTAGAGATTTTTCTCACTTTTAGGAAGAGAGAGGTGGGTACGTGGGAAAATAGTGTATGTGTGAAGTGACGGTAATCATATCCTTTGTGTTATGTGAACTTCCTCGTGAACCATGTATTTACATTAGTTTCGTTTGAAGGGAACAATAGAACAGAGCAAGCATTGATAGTATAGCATCGAGAAATAATTTTAAAATGTGAATAAGCGAAAAAATTGACATGAAATTGGCATTCCACCTAAAATCTCAAATATCTATTGGTTGTTTTCAATCTTGATATGTCATATATACCATTTTATTTATATATTCATTAATCGACTAATATTTTTAACACAACTTTGCATTGTCATCATCGCACTACTGGCATGAACGCGCGGTAATGTAGGACCCTCGAGTAGTATTAGCGGGCCATGAACAAGTAGTATATTTTTTGTGTTTAAAGAATACTTTATTGTTCAAGCATTTATCAAAAAATGTTTATTTATGCATGACGATACGAATAAGGGAGCCGATACTAGTGATCGAGGTCGGGGACCACGGACTCGCGATGGACGACCTCCCGAGTAGTACCTGCGAAACTTCTATTAGCAGTGGCCGAGGTCGTGGAATAGCACCTACATATGTAAGAATAATTGATGTTTTTTTAGTTTTGAATTTGTACATAATAATGTTGTAGCTAAAATAATATTTCTTTCATGTTGGTGTAGGTTGTAGGTAATCCATCTCCCTCATCTCATGAAACTGGTCAGTCGTCTTCGTCTTCTGTTGCACGTGGTGATCCAGGTCCTGTAGACCCAACACAGCTGATAATGTAACATCAACACTGATTACATTTCTGTGTGGGACATTGTATCCAAGGAGTACACTTTCTGTACGAACACTACCTGTGCACTCACGTACACAGGGGTTGTTGGCCACAGCTTGGTTCTATGAAATATGGTTGATGGGATCTATCAAGCTCGATCGTGCTTTTCTTACAGCTCTTCTCGAGAGATGGAGACCAGAGACACATTGTTTCCATCTACCCATAGGAGAGTTGACCGTCACACTTCAGGATATCGCAGTCATCTCAAGCCTTCATGTTGATAGACTGGTCATGACTGGGAGTATAGGCTTCGATAGGGAGCAACTAGTCAGAGTAACCTTGGTGTTGAGCCAGGTTATAAAACTTTTGTTGGCCAATTAATTAGGCCCTCTTGGTTGAAAGCAATGTTCAATGGCTTCCTGAACGAGGATTCATCGGAGTTCCACATTGAGTTATCTTTCCGAACTGTTTGGCAGTGTTATCTTTCCGAAGTAAGGCCTACATAATGACATTATTTGGCAGTGTTATCTTTCCGAACTCGTCTAGTGATACAGTGTCTCTAATGTATATGTCGTTGATCGTCAACATTGGGAAAGCCGGCCAGTACAGTTGGGGTAGTGTAGAGTTCTATTTCACGGACTGACTGCTTCGACAGTTCGGACTACATCAGAGCATCCCTATCAGACGATCGTATGACACTTAACTACACGGTTCAAGGGGATGGGTCAATTACCTTATCACAATTGGGCAAAATATCAACAAGTCCATGCCGACGCTTGGAATGAGCACTGGTTCGAGCAGGTGGTAAAGTCATCTCCTCTATATGATCCATCGTTATACAGTGCATATATGACTTGGTCTCGAAGGATGACACGGTTGTATATAGCTCCTTCCCACACTATACCAACAGGGGTCTAGCTACCGATCTGAGGAAAGAGATGAAACCAACTCCTGGGTATTCCTCTTTGCAACCCAAGTATCAACTGAGGGCATTGATGTCTCGATCCATCGTAAGAAATAATATTTGGCTCTTCATTTCATATGTCTATCTTAGAATTTTTTACCATTTGAATCAAACTTATTATATCATATTGAAGTATACGATACATTATAATTTGATATAGACTGAAGAAGCATGTGATATTGCAAGGAAATGCGCTCGTGGCCTGTTGAGTAATGTGACCGATGCAGTCAAGGATTTTGCACGAGAGATCCTTAAACCGTGCAGATTGCAGATTGAACAAGTTGGTGAGGGAGCCAAACTCGATGCTCTGTTGACCGCTCTAGCGCACCAAACGGGCATATAGAAAAAGGTAGTTAGGAATCCCCCAGGTCGCTGGCATAGGCAGAGGAGCAACATCCAGAAGAGGAGCCAAAAGAAAAAGTAGGTGCCTAGCCAGACGAAAAGGAGGAGCAACATCAACAAGAACATGAGCAAGAAATTGACGAGCTTGTCCCTATCTCCCAGTTAACACAAATATCTCCGTCAAGCTTACATCGAAATGGCAGAAGACGAAATTATATACCCTGGGTTGAATTTGTTTTATATTTAACCTTTTTCAATGTATATATTTTGTGATATCTTGGTTAATTTTTGATTTGTGTAAAAGATCGAAAAATATAGTGTAGCTCGTGCTTAGTTGCGGTTGATGTTTAGTTAATGTTTGAGTAGTTAGAGTAGTTTGTTGTGTTAGAGTAGTTTATGTTTAGTTGTGGTTTATATATTTTTATTGAAGATACATGGGATATTATGTTTGAGTTGTTTTTTGGGTTAAAAATGTTAAATTTGTATGTGTGAGCTAGCAGTAGCCACTTGTGCACGTGTGATGTATATGTTTGAGCTCACTGCACCTTTTTTAATTTGTAAACAGGGAAATAGTAAGATTTGAAACATGAAATATCAATTTTTACGTAGGCCGCAGATGGGAATTGCGACATAGGTACAATCGAGGCCGCAGTCGAGCTCTTTTATCATTTTTCTTGCTCAACTCTTTGGTCTCTGTCACTCTCTGTCTCGGAGATTTCATTCACATTTGCTATTGAATATTGCGGCCTAACCTACATATAGGCTGCATTGTGAGATAGCGTGCCCAGTTCAAAAAAATTTACAGGAAAGGCCGATGTTGGAAACAACGACCTGTGACTGTGGCCTTTCTTTTATCATTTTTGTCTAACTCTTTGCTCTATGTGATCTTTGCCTCGAAGATTTCATTCACAATCGCTATTGGACACTGCAGAATAGGCTACGTCTATGCTGCAGTTTGAGATAGCGGTCCCAGTTCAAAAAAAGGTATAGTGAGGAGAAATTCCTCAGTGTGCAAGCTATAATATCATTTTGGCTATCTGAGTCTGAAAGCTAAGTCAGAGAGGAGAAATTCCTCCAAACTGAAGCCGCAATTGGGAACTATGACTTCATTTGCACATAAGCTGTTAATTCCCAACCGCGGCTTCAGTCGGGAACAATGATATTTGAAAATCAGATATCACTGTTTTTCTGTTTCCATGTTTACAACTCAAAAAAGCGACAAGTAACTTCCACAATATCACAAATCTTCCCAATATTCTTACAATATTACAAATTTTCACAATTTCACACCCCCCCACCAATAACCTAATATCACAAGATTCTCATTCCACACCAAAATATCGCAATATAACATGATATACCACGAATTTTCCCAATATCACAAATCTTCACAATATTCTCACACTATTACAAATTTTCAGAATATCACAAAGTCGACCCAATATCACAATATCACGGTCGACACCAAAATATCACTATCGCAAATTTTCACAATATTTGCTCAATATCAAAAAATTTCACAATGTCACAAAGTCAACCCAATATCACAATATCATAATCGACACCAAAATATCACTATATATCATGTTATATCAAAAATTTTCACGACATCTCAAATCTTCACAATATCACGAATTTTCGCAATATCACAAAGTCAACCCAATATCACAATATCACAATTGACACAAAAAAATCACAATATATCATGATAAATCACAAATTTTCATGATATATCACAAATTATTACAATATTTATAACAATATAAAAAGAATTCACAACATCACATTTTATTTATGCAGTTGTGTATCCGAGTTCTCCACCACCGCTAAGACTCGGTGATACTTTTCGGGGGTCGTCCATCGCGGGTTCATGGTCCCCATCCTCGACCACTTATACCAGTAGCTTCATTCATCTCGTCCTACATAAATATATAAGTTTTGTTAAATGCATGAAAATAAACATATTCTTTAAACATCCAAATACAAACAACGTATCTGTGGCATACTAGTACTATCCGAGGGTCTTGCACTCCAGCAACGATGCTTGTTGTGTCCTCTTATACAACATTTTGAACAAGTTTGCCCTGTGCTCGAGCCATCTCTGACATTCATGCTATTGGGAATGCGCGTAGTTCTCGGTCAACCTTTCCTACATCTTCTAAGTCTCGCATCATCTATAAGATTCTGACCACTTTGGATAGGCCAATATGCATAGTCTTGCATAGAATAAAAGGTGGGCGTCCAAGTAAGTGCTAAGGAATTCATAGAATAGAATGGATCAACATAAGGTCAGTAATCAATAGTCCGAGCTGCACAAGCCACCAAGACATGAGAACATGGAAGTGTTGGGTTTATGTCTTGCATACGATGTTGGATAAGAAGACGATAAGACGATGGAGGGATAGAGACGATTGGAAACGGAGTGGAGGCGAGAAATAGTCAGCGACAGCAACAGCAGAAGTTGCGGTCGACCGTCCCTCATGTGCGGTCTACCATCCCCTGCACGAAGTCTTCCAGAGAGGAGGACAGTCGACCAACTTGTTGGTGCGGTCGACCGTTTGCGGCGCTGATGGGTTTCGGGCTTGAGTCTGGCTGATTCGTGAAAAACCCAACCTGCTCTTCAAGTTAGATCGTGTGGCTCCTATCGTATGGTTACCTCTTATGTACTATCCAATGACTATTGTAACAAGTATAAACTTAGAGTTTGTCTCTAGATCTATATATATAAACAATTGTAACAGTTTATAGATCCATGATGATTCTATTGAAAGCCGAATAGAATAAGAGAGTACTTCATAGAGAGAGTGAGAGAGTTTCTCCATTGTAAGCAGCATCAAGTTCTAATAGGCTTGAGAGAGAGTCGTGGTGAGAATTATAATATTCTTGTATCTTCTTTAGTTAAAATAATATCTCGGTTCTTCTTTCCCCGAATTAAGGCGAAAGCCCCAACCGAGATAATTCTTGTGTGCTTTGTGTGATTGGTGCGATCTAGTTTTGCCCTGAGGTTTGTATTTGATTATGTCAAAGACTCGACAAGATCCTCATAATTCCTAACAAGTGGTATCAGAGCAATCAGGTTCGTGGGTTTGTTCGAGTTCTTTAGAGATGGTAGATCAAAAGACGAAGATCAAGCAGTTTGACAGTAAGATCAACTTCAATCAATGGAAGGTGGACATGTATGATGTTTTGGTTCAGAAGGACTTGCACCTTGCCCTATAAGAGAAGAAACCAACTGACGTAAAGCAGGAGAAGTGGGATGAGATTTTTTTGAAGGCCTTGAGTTTAATTCGGTTGCAATTGGCGGACGAAGTCAAGTGTAATATCCTTAAGGAGAAAAGTGCGGCGAGTCTATTGAAGAGACTCAAATCTGACTACTCGGGATCGTCGTTGCTAGATCAGATGTATTGGAAGAGGAATCTATTTAGGTTCTCAATGAAGGAAGGTATCCATCTTCAAGATCATATTGTGGAGTTGAATAAGGTAATACCTGAACTGAAGGCAATTAACGTTGATGATCTTAGCAAAGAGAATAAATCTTTCAACTTGATTTATTCACTGCCAACTTCTTATGATCACTTGATAACTACCATGCTACATGGAAAACCAGCCAAGGAGACACTTACTGTAGCCAGGGTGATTAAAGGTCCGAAGGAAGATGAGCTAGAGAAAGAAGACTCATAAAGGAGGGTCTATTTCTTTATGGTGGTTTGTGATGGATGGTGATACTTCAATTGGAAGGGATGCGGCACAGAAGGGTAAGATTTGTTGCTAATACTGTAGAGGAGTTGGGCATTACAAGAGAGACTGTCGTAAGTGGTTGAGTCAGAAGAGTGCTACTAAAGAAGGGGAACAAACCCGTATAGTCAGCGCAACTGAGTCAGGTAATAATGACGATTATTGTCTTCTTGTTTCAAGTTCTTCATATGTGGATTCAAGTTGTATCTTGATTCGGGGAGTTCTTCTCATACTTGCTCCGAGAAGGAGATGTTTTCTACTTACAAGTCATCAACAGACCGTAGTGTGAGAACAGGGAGTGGTGAGATTTGTGAAGTAGTGGGTGAGGGAATAGTTGAATTAGAGATGCCAGATGGTAAAGGGTTCACACTAGAAGAGGTCATGCATATTCCTTCGATACAACAGAATCTTATATCCTTGGGTACTCTTGATGCTCGTGGCTGCAGGTACACAGCTCGAGGTGGAGTTTTATAGTTTGGAATAGTTGACGTAATGTAATGAAGGGTAAGAGGGGAATTGGGCAGGGTCAGCACAACCTCTATCAGCTTTGTGGGAGCAGAAAATCTCGATCGAGTGTATGGAAGCTCATTGTTCCTAAAGCATCATCTAATAAGCCGTCACTAGAATTATCAATGCGAGACTGCAACGTTCGAATACTGTTGAAAGGTGGAGAGAGCCTTGATGTAGGTGGAGTTTGTATGGAGGGTGGCACCTCCATGATTACATCTACAAGGGTGTGTCCTTGAGGGGGGCATACAGCTGGAGGAAAACAGGTGGAGGTTTGTTCAACTAGCAGAAGAAGCCGTAAAAACATGTTGTTTACAAAGCGGAAAAGAAAGGTCTAGAAGAGTTTGAAATCACACAGGTATGGATTCATGCGTATGCAATCCAAGGTGGAGATTGTTGGGTTTATATCTTGCATATGATGTTGGATAAGAAGACGATAAGACGATGGAGGGATAGAGACGGTTGGAAACGGAGAGGAGGCGAGAAATAGTCAGCGACAGCAACAGCAGAAGTTGCGATCGACCGCCTCTCATGTGCGGTCGACCGTCCCCTGCACAAAGTCTTCCAGAGAGGAGGACAATCGACCGACTTGGTGGTGCGGTCGACCATTCGCGGCGCTGATGGGTTTCGGGCTTGAGTATGGCTGATTCGTGAAAAGCCCAACTTTCTCTTCAAGTTAGATCGTGTGGCTCCTATCGTAGGGTTACCTCTTATGTACTATCCAATGGCTATTGTAATAAGATATAAACTTAGGGTTTGTCTCTAGATCTATATATATAAACAATTGTAACGACTCATAGATCCATGATGATTCTATTGAGTGTCGAATAGAAGAAGAAAGTACTTTAGAGAGAGTGAGAGAGTTTCTCCATTGTAAGCAACATCAAGTTCCAATAGGCTTAAGAGAGGGTCGTGGTGAGAATTGTAATATTCTTGTATATTCTCTAGTTGAAATAATATCTCGGTTCTTCCTCCCCCGGATTAAGGCGAAAGCCCCATCCGGGATAATTCTTGTGTGCTTTGTGTGATTGGTGCGATCTAGTTTTGCTTGGTGGTTTGTGTTTGATTATGTCAAAGACTCAACAAGATCCTCATAATTTCTAATAGGAACGTGGTAGAGCTAGAATTTCTAACAAGTATAAGTGTGTGATCCCAAGTCAACATTATGCAATTTTCCACCCTTTCGATGCCATAATCAGCTGGATACATGCTTTTACTTGAAATGCACCAGGATTATGATGAAACAATATAGCCTCATGCATATTAGCTCTCTCACGCCATATATCGGTAATTTTTGAACTCTCGGAACCTAAATATGTCATTCACTTATAAGCTTCTGTGCTGCTTAACGACGTTCGATAAAGTAAGAACTGAGATGATAGAATATCAACTTCATAATTGTCTTCACGGGAAAACTATGAACACCCTTCAAAACATGATTAAAAATTTCTGATAAATTCGTAGTCATCATACCATATTGACGTCGTCCATCTGCAGCAAGTGCCCAATTCCCGATTGGTTTCTCCTTGAGCTAATTGACAACCTCAATTTTTACCTTTTCAATCTCTGCCATTTTTTTTCTCAAACTTTTGCGGTTGCTATGCAACCCCTTAACCTTATTTCACAAATCCTTATTACTAAATTTTGTAAAGAAATTTGTAGCAAAATGTCACATACAAAAATGATGATATACATGTAGTTCATTCCATGCTGCATTTCGCGTGTCCATGCCAGACATGATACCTGCATGATGATCAGAAATAATACATAACCCTTGGTGATCAGTTACAAAACATCAAATACAATTTATGAACCATGCCAACAAGTAGATATACTCTCTCCATCTACTATTGCAAAAGCAAATGAAAATAATCGATCACTTGCGTCGTATGCAACGGCTATCACTAAACAACCATTGTATTTTCCATACAAATGAATTTCATCAACACTAATAACATGTCTACAAGACTTAAATCCTTCAATCGAAGCCCCAAATGCCAAAAAATACTGACTTGAATGTTTCCTCGTCGGGACCGATCAAAACCTTATCCCTATGGACAACAGTTCCTAGATTTGATGCTTGTAGTGCTGATAAAAGAGCTGGAGACCTCTTATTTTCTTTCTCAAACCCTCCAAACAACATCTCATTAACTTTCTGTTTTGCGAGCCAAGTCTTTATGTACAAAATTTGATAATTGCATTCATGCTTGACTATCTTAATTATTACCTTTGGTGTTAATCCCAATTGCACCTTCATAACATTCAAAATCAAATTTGAAACAAGCTTAGAATCAACTTCGGTGTGGTCTTTATTCAGTGTAGGGTTGAGACATGTATGTGGCCCTTGTAACTTTTTCACCGTGAAATATGTCTTCCATTTGCACGTAATCTCCACAGACAACATGCCTCATCTACGACTTCAAGATTTTGAGCCATCTCCTCGGGTGTATGGACCTTTTGGTGCTGTTTTACATTTCATGGCATGTGGACTTTTTGTAACTACCGTTTTTGTATTTTTCAATTTTTCCCCATTTGTAATATTTTTTATTTGCAATTGTATAAAAACCTATTACTTTCTTGTTTATTATTTTAATTAGATCTTGTTCATGAAATTCTTCGTTCTTTTGATCGGGCTATTCTTGTTGATCATATTGTTCTTTTACTAGATTGTAAGTATTTTGATTTGAACCCTATTGATTTGGATCTACCTCTTATTGAACCCTAAAAACCCAATTTTATTTGTTCTTAACCCTAATCTGCTGTTTTTGGACCATAATTCACCAACCTAGTACCCTAATTGTACCCTATAAATACAACCCTGATGCAAACCCTAAAAATTGCACAAATCGAAACCCTAGCCGCTTATTCTCTTTCCTTTCTCTTTCTCCTCACTGTTCTCTCTCTCCCCCCGTTTTCCCGCCCAAAACCTCTGAACCCAATTCTGGGTTTCTTCTCCGACCGCTCACCCCTCCTCCGGCCAACCTCCGATGACCCATCGCCCTCCTAGTGCCGCCAGCAGATCCCCGACCCCTCTCCATTGTTTTCCTGCCCAAGCACAGCCACCGAAACCCAACGCTGCTGTCGATGCTGCCCTTTCCCGTTCGACGGCAGCGACCAGCGACCACCTCCCGCTGTCGACGCCGCGAGTTCGTCGCCATCCGCCGTCCCACCGTTCGTCTCCGACTAGTCGATGCCCAGGCCAAATCCCTCTACCATTGCTGATGTTGCTGCCATCTCTTCTGTTGCAGTGCTTGTCTCTTTGTGTGCTTTGTTGTTTAGTGCACGTATATTGCACGTGCTAGTTCGTGTGTTGGTCAGTTCGTTGCTTCGGAATTCTTATTCCGTTATTCTTGGTATTCAAATTCACCATTTATAAGGTAAGTCACCGTCCTCTTGAATTGTTAATTGTATTAAATTCAAGTTTTGTTGAAACTCTTGCAAGTAGATCTGTTTGTTATCATATTATCTATTGTTCATCTCTTCGTTGGGTCTATTGAAGGTTTACACGAGTTAACCCCAATATTCTTGACATCGTGCCAATTTGACTCAAAAATATTGAATCTTGCATACATCATACAATATGGATAATAGGGTTACACATATAGTCATGACACAAATAAATTATTGTAAAGACAATTGATAGGTTGTATGTTGTTTGATTGATTGATGGTTGTTTGATGATAAATTGATGTATGAGCGTGTTCTAGTTTTATTTATCATGTTTTGACACCCATCATGTTGATTACATAATTTATTGACTAAAGAATCGATACCCATATAGTTTAATCAATTTATTTTCAAGAAAAACTACCCAAATCCTGTATATTGCTTGCTGACCTGAATATTGACTGTTGTTTTTGAACTAGTAAACGATCTTAAAATGAAATACTTTCTGAATATGAATTGTAGCCTTATCTTTCGACTTTCTAGAACATCTTGAATGTTTGAATTCTGAGTTTTGTAGCAAAAGTTATGCCTGTTTTACTACAGCTGTGTTTTTACTTTCAGAATTTTAGATTCTCGTACCTTTCATTTTTAAATAGTAAAATTGTTGATCAAATGATAAAATTTTGCTCTGAAAATTTCCTGATTCTTATATTACATGTTTAGGAATCTAATAATTATTTTTAATGAATTTAATAATGAGTTTTTGCTAATTCTAAAAATAAAATAACATAATGCCGAAATTCTGCCTGAACATAAAACCTTTAAAGAACCATATGTTTGACCTAGCTACTATTATCGAAATTTGAACTTTAAATATGCGTTGGAACCGTGTGGAAGTCTAGTTTCTAAAATTTCTAATGGATTCAACTTTCAATTTCTGAGTCAGCGGAAAATTGCATTTTTGTATAAACTGCACTTGCTGTCCAAAATTTTAAATTCCACTTTTTAATAGATTAATTATTCCTATGTTGTATTATTACATGAATTAATGAATGTATATTGCATTGCATTTTTCCAATGAGTTATTGTCACTATTCTAACTGTCCTATCCATGTTATCATCCTATTGTTCCTATTGATATTATCGTTCACTGAAATGTCCATTAATTGCATGTTGTATTGTTGCATTGATAAATAATTAATAAGTCGGGTTAAAGGGAGATTTGAGTAGTGAACTAAGTAGTGACTGTACTTGAAGGAGGGGCCCGTGTTTCCTTAATTACCATTCTGGCTACCGTTTTATCGTGTGATTGTGGTTATGGCCGTAACCCAATCTATCGTGTACCGTATCGTTGCCGATGACCGTATCATACACCGAAAGGTGAATAATGTTTACCGTTACCGTTGCCAAGTACATGATCTACCGAGTGCACTACTTGAGTCTAAAACGAAATTGATTGTATGCCTCGAACCTGTAGTATAGGATGCAGTAGTACATGCATTAGTTAGGAGTAAAATGAATAATAGACATAAGGATTGACACATCACCGACATTGCATATTGTTCATCATTGTTCCAATTTGTATCCAATATTGTCTAAGTGTTATTGACATTAACCGTTGATTACCGTTGCCGAATATTGAATCATTGTTACACCGTTGCATTTATTACCATGTTATTGATTATTACTATCGTGCCATGTTATTGACTCCTATTGATCCATTGATTCATTGTTATACCGTTATTCTATTGTTCCATGCTTTCTCTACTTGCTGTCCATGACTTGCTCTAAGGACAATTTTTCTCCTCTTTTTAGATGAAGTGTATATAGGTAATGAAGGAGAATTGCCTACTGGAATTGGAAAACAAACATTCTGAAGACTACTACTTTCTAATTGCTTATTGCTTTAATAAACCTAATGTATTGAGGCTTGTTATTATTTTGGATTGGATTATTATTGTTTTGGGCTTATGTCCTGGATTTTATTATTGTTTCCAGACGTTTGATTTTTATTTGGATATTTTTATTGCTTCATTCCAAGTACTATTGTTCATGAGATTATTATTATCTGCGCATATGTTCTGTATTGATTATATTGTTGAGTTAATCGAATAAACAGCTTATGGGTGATGTTAGTCATTCGCTGGTCCAATGTTACGTGCTTGTATTTCGTATTTTTGGGAAGCGGGGCGTGACAAGATTTTTAGTGGTATCAGAGCCCGGATTTTAATAATATATCAGTCAAACGTGACTAGCGAAAGAAAGTTTGGCTTTGATTGATATATTAATCAGATTTGAGATTTTATCGGTTTGACTCAACAATATGTGCAATACAGTGATCGCATGAACAATTGATATCCAACATGATCCAGAAACTAGTCTTATTTGATTTCTCTTTGATCCCTTCCATTCATTGATTCCTTATTGGGTATGATTTCATTCTCCCCATACCCATATTCTTTTGATTCTGGTGGCATCTGTTCTTCTTCCTGCTTGGTCCGTCGAGCGGCATCGCTTGATCTACAACATGTCTACAGCTTGGAGCTTCACCATCAGAGTAGTGTAGCGGAAGCGTGGTGGGCTGTGATGCCCTTTTGAAACTCTTGTAAAATTCCACACGATCTTTACACTTCACTTCGTACAATTTTACAAGAAAATTTAAACTTTTCATCATACATCAGAGTTCTTTACAATTTTGTACACAGCGGAAAATAAAATGAATTACAACAATGGAAATAATATACAATTTGCAACATCTTTAACATGTAACAGCATCATATCAACTTTACTTCTTCATGAGAAATCCAATTCCTCCATAATAAGTTGTGGGCACGTCAGTTACTTACAACTGACGAAAATGTTATACTCGGTAACTCGGCAATCCTCTCTATGCCGTACATATAACGATCTCAATACTTTAACAAAGCACAAATTTTGAATGCAAATAAAGTGTTAAATGTGACTACACTAAACATGTAAGTGTATGCGATGCCTTAATGCATAATGCAAATATTTTATACTAAGATGACACTAATGCATACTTGTTCGGTATCTATGCATCCCATACTACATAGGTCCGAGGGCAAGCACCTACGTACCCACAATAAAGGGTTCGATCCCTCGCCATGACAAACTACCAAGTAATAAAACAAAGTTGAGGCGTTCCACGAGTATGGATCCCAGTCTCGGAGAACCGCCGCAGCAAATCCCCCGCCCGACTGTTATACAGACTCCTCGTCGTGCGAACCTCCTGCAAGTGCCCTTCTTGCCCCGGTATATGTATATACATTGGAGTACGGCAAACTATCCACCCGACTACGCATAGTCCCGAATTTAAAATAAAAGCTCGTCTCCCACGAGGCAACCACAGTCCCGGAGTACACCGCCCGACTAGGTGTATAGTCCCGGTGAACCACCGTAGCAAATCCACCGCCCGACTATATAGAGTGCCCCACTTACGTTTGCCTGGGTTTTACTACATCTTCTCTTAAGTGCCTAGTTCTTAAGTTCAAGACATGAATAATTTTCCATACCTAGAGTTGGTCTTACCCACTTAGGAAAAATGTCAATTGCATTGTCGAAAACCTTTAATCTTCTCATAATTCAAAAATCAAGTCAGAGAATTTAAATACTCAAACCCAAATCAGAGAACACAAATACTCAAACCCAAGTTAGAGAAGCCAAGCTCTAAAAATGTTTTTAGACTCCAATGTCAGAGAACATTATACTCAAACCCGAAGTCAGAGAAGCCAAAGCTCTCAAAAATGTTTTTAAGCCCCAAAGTCAGAGAAACATAATACTCACACCCAAAGTCACAGAAGCCAACTCTTCAAAAAAAATATTTTAAACCCGAAAGTCAGAGAACATAATACTCAAACTCAATGTCAGAGAAGCCCAACTCAAAAAATTTGTTTTAAGACCCTAAAGTCAGAGAACATAATACTCAAACCCAATGTCAGAGAAACCAAAGGCTCGAGCCCAGAACCAATAAGGAAACAGCCCAACGCCAAGCCACAGGGCCAAGAGCGCCCACAGTAGGGATGGGTTTTATATGCTTACCACTCCTCTAATACTCTCTGTTAAAATCCTACGCTTCGGAAAAACCAATTCACAACTCAAAATAGGCGAACTCACGCACTCCAAAAATTATATGAGAACAGTAAAATAAATTCTAGTGCAATAACAGCTTCACACAATTGAAAATTTTCACCGTGTAAAAAATAACCCAATTCTCGCTAAATCTTGCAAAATGTCGATTGTACTCAATAAATCTATTTTTCATGTCAAATAATAATACAATAATTTTTCTCTTGGTGAATAGGTTCATAAATTTTTACTCTTCAAGAGCGAAACACAAGTCAACAATTCATATGCCAAAATAATACAATTTTAGTTCTTTCAAGTCTATCTTAATCAACATGCACTCTACATAAATTTTCGAGTATTTACTAGCACACATATCACAAATCATGAGAGCAACTAGACAATTCTACAATAGCAATTCAATTTTTAAGATAATCTACACATACACTACTCAATAATTTAGAAAGCACAAAGGATCACCCACCCAGGAAATGTTGATTTCTTGCAATTTGCACTCCTAGAATGAGAGCTTCTAGAAACTCCGCTCCGCTTCCTCGAACTCCGTGCACAAGAAAAAGTTCCCCATCTCCATAGCCAACATCTCCATTTGGCTAGCACAGTGAGCAACATCATTTCGGCCAGGGCAAACAGCAACACCACTTCACCACTTCAAAACCTTATTTATATACCTATATATACACTTCTATATTTGCATATATATAGGCATGCTTAAATATGTATATGTGATGTGAAGGTGAGAAGGTGGAGGAGGTGACTGATGGGATTTGGTTTGCTTACGGGAATTGCACAGAGAACCCCCTTTCATTTTTTTGTTTTGTTTCATTTTCGTATGCAAATAAAAAAAGGGGAGTTGGGTAGCTTTTATAAAGGGGTTTAAATGTGATTAATTAACCACATAATTACCCACTCAATCCCACTCATTCTTTCCTCTTCCCACTACGCCATCTCTTCAATTTTCTAACTCCCGACTTCTCCTTTCCATAACCAACCGGCCCTATCTCCTTTCCTAATACACGTGCACGTGTAGTGCACAAGTACATACTCCACAAATTAATTATTTAAAAACATAAACTATATATATACATAATATGTACGTGAAAATTTGTTTAATATTGTTTCATGCGAAAATAAAATAAATATACGCACTCTCCAAAATTTATTTTGAAAACGGATACGTTCAAATACGCGCACCAAAACAAATACGTGCGTCACACGTAAAATATCAAAAATATGAGATCAACTTTATTAATGGAAAAATATTGAAATATATTCAAAAACAATATAAGAAAATATATTTATTAATTTTATATATTCCACGACGTAATTGCTACATACATAGTAAACACGTGCATTACACATACAAAAGTATTTAGATAAAAAATGAGATAAAAATGAATTTCTGTTTTATAAAATAGAATTGAATACCTAAAATAAACAATTTAAACACACAGAAAATATTACACGTAGTGGTGGAAACACATAATCGATACGTGCATCAAAAACACGTAAAAAGCACATAAAAATACAGAGATTGAAATTTAATATTTTAGTGACTCAAAATATGATAAAATATATGGGAAATGCATTAACAGTCAGAAATCACAATACGTAATGAAAACACGTTACAAATATTACTAATAACGGTACAAAATACACATGCGTAACATACGAAGGTAAAATTGTCATTTTCAATTTTGCAGGGTGTTACACTAGCCCAAAGCTTTCGGGTGGGCCCCCCAATAGGATGACATCATTGTCACTCACAGCACAACATGCTGTGTTTTACCGTGTGGGCCCCCCTCCAAAGCACTATTCATACTCAAAATTATTACATTCATGCCATTGCATTATTTATACCAAACATCCAATTACTACATTCATGCCATTGCATTATTTATACCAAACATCCACTTCATAGTTCATATATATATAAAATTACGGGGTGTCACACCCCCCTTCAGAAATCAACGTCCTCGCTGAGCACGGTATCTCGATTCTGCGGGTGGTCCATTAACTCTCAGGAATACCTGTATATCTGCTAGCTCCATCTCAAGCATACATCTCGCCCACTCTTACCCACACTCGGTGTCGAAAGTCGGCTATGATACCATTTGTAACGCCCCTGCCCCTAGCTCAGACAATTTATACAATTTAGAAAACAAATTAGATACTATGTAGTACAACTGCCCACCATAGACTGCCTCTCAAAAGTGGTTAACCGGATTGGTGACTATTGATCATAGAAAATTATATTTATATATTATTTTATTCAAGTCAGATCCCGATATGGGACTAATTTATCACATTTCTTCCTGTTCTCTCTCTCATCCCGAGAGTGCACAGAGGCGTGGGCCCCAGTGCCATGTCAGCAGAGTACACACACAACGCCAAAGCCCAAAGCTTTCGGGTGGGCCCCCCTAAGAGGATGACGTCATCGTCACTCACAGCACAACATGCTGTGTTTTACCGTGAGCACCCCCCCCCCCCCCCCAAAGCACTATTCATATTCAAGATTATTACATTCATTCCATTGCATTATTTATACCAACAGCCACTTCATAGTTCACACACACACACACACACACACACACACACACACACACACACACACACACACACACACACATATATATATATATATATATATATATTATACTCTTTGAAAATTACGGGGTGTTACATGGGCCCGTAACCCACAGGTCCCAGGGTTCTCTTATTGCTTCTCCCTCTTTGCATTGCTTACTTCCTTACTTATTCATTTGCAATTGTCATTTTTCATTGAATCTTTATTCAACATCATTCTTGCTCACTTCATTCATATCTATGGCTTTGTTATTCTGGTGTTACCACCATTTTGTCAATCCCTTTGAATCCCGTGTTTTATTACCCACAATTTTGCCCCTTTTCCCTTTATTCCCAGTTTTGTTATTTCACAAGTTTGCTTTTGTTTGTTCTATATACCGCCTGAGCAAATTTCGAGTACGAAATTTTATTGTAAGGTAGGTAGGATTGTAACTACCGTTTTTGTATTTTTCAATTTTTCCCCGTTTGTAATGTTTTTTATTTGCAATCATATAAAAACCCTATTTCTTGCTTGATTATTATTTTAATTAGATATTGTTCATGAAATTCTTCGTTCTTTTGATCGAGCTATTCTTCTTGATCACATTGTTCTCTTATTTGATTGTGGATATTTTGATTTGAACCCTATTGATTTGGATCTACCTCTTATTGAACCATAAAAACCCAATTTTATTTGTTCTTAGTACTAATCCGCTGTTTTTGGATCCTAATTCACCAACCAGTACCATAATTGTACCTTATAAATACAACTATGATTCAAATCCTAAGAATTACACAAATCTAAACTAGCCGCTTATTCTCTTTCTCTCTCTCCCCCCGTTTTCCCGCCCAAAACCTCTGAACCCAATTCTGGGTTTCTTCTCCGACCGCTCACCCCTCCTCCGGCCAACCTCCGACGACCCATCGCCCTCCTAGCGCCGCCAGCAGACCCCCGACCCCTCTCCATTGTTTTCCCGCTCAAGCACAGCCGCCGAAACCCAACGCTGCTGTCGCTGCTGCCCTTTCCCGTTCGACGGCAGCGACCAGCGACCACCTCCCTCCGTCGACGCCGCGACCTCGTCGCCATCCGCCGTCCCACCGTTCGTCTCCGACCAGTCGACGCCCAGGCCGAAGCCCTCTACCGTTGCTGACGTTGCTGCCATCTCTTCTGTTGCAGTGCTTGTCTCTTTGTGTGCTTTGTTGTTTAGTGCACGTATATTGCACGTGCTAGTTCGTGTGTTGGTGAGTTCGTTTCTTCGGGATTCTTATTCCGTTATTTTTGGTATTCAAATTCACCATTTATAAGGTAAGTCACCGTCCTCTTGAATTGTTAATTGTATCAGATTTAAGTTTTGTTGAAACTCTTGCAAGTAGATCTGTTTGTTATCGTATTATCTATTGTTCATCTCTTCGTTGGGTCTATCGAGGGTTTACACGAGCTAACCTCAATATTCTTGACATCGTGTCCATTTGACTCCAAAAATATTGAATCTTGCATACATCATATAGTATGGGTAATAGGGTTACACATATAGTCACGACACAAATAAATTATTGGAGAGACAATTGATTGGTTGTATGTTGTTTAATGGATTGATGGTTGATTGATAATAAATTGATGTATGAGCGTGTTTTAGTTTAATTTATCATGTTTTGACACCTATCATGTTGATTACACAATTTATTGACTAAAGAATCGATACCCATATAGTTTAATTAATTTATTTTCAAGAAAAACTACCCAAATCCTGTATATTGCTTGCTAACCTGAATATTGACTGCTGTTTTTGAACCAGTAAACGATCTTAAAATGAAATACTTTCTGAATATGTTACTATAGTTGTGTTTTTACTTTTAGATTTTCAGATTCTTGACCTTCCATGTTTAAACAGTAAAAAGGTTGATCAAATGATACAATTTTGCTCTGAAAATTTTCAGATTTTTAAATTACATGTTTAGGAATCTAATAATTATTTTTACTGAATTTAATAATGAGTTTTTGTTGATTCTAAAAATAAAATAACATAATGCTGAAATTCTGTCTGAACATGAAACCTTTAAAGAACCATGTGTTTGACCTAGCTACTGTTGTTGGAATTTGAACTTTAAATATGTGTTGGAACCGTGTGGAAGTCTAGTTTTAAAATTGGAGGAGAAAGAGTTGGGAGAGATGAACTGTAGGGGATAGAGAGGAGGCCCAAATCCTAATTGGACTTACGACTTTATATGTTGTGTTTACTACGTGTAGAATAAGCACAAACTCCTCCGACTATACACTAATTTCTTGTGATTACAATTATAATATTTTTCAACGGATCATAATTTTTATAACATTGCACTTGATTATCAGATTGACTAGTTTTGGTTACTTTTTAAAATTTTCCCGAGACTTGTATAAAATTAGCAAGTTCAGTGTTTGATGGCAATTCGTTTTTCGGCCTCACTGCATATATCGTGTAAAGCTGATGTTTTCTAGTATTTTCGAGCTCAAATGCTAAATAAAGCGTGGATGAGTTAGATTGGATCGCAGAGTTTTCCAATGTCCCTTGATCCAGTGGGCACTGATTGGGTCATTACAATATTGTATAGATTTCTAGAAAAACTCTATGTCGTAGTCTTCATCTAACACCGCCCGATATACCATGAATAACAAGCCATACGATAGGAGCCGTACAATCTGATTTAGAGTAAAACTATGCTGAAACATATTCCCAAGAATCGGCCAAATACTGCTGCTTCTGCAGCTTGCGATTGAATGCTCCCCAAGTGCAGTCGACTGCAATATAAGTCGAGCTCCACTCTCCTTGGTTGCAGTCGACTGTCATCCCTTTCTTTGCCAGTGTGCAGTTCTTTCTTGCTTCCATCTTTCGCTTTGAACCTATTCTCGATTCACCATATTCTCTTCACATCAAACCTAGTATACAAGACATACACCCAACATAAGACCCGCTCAAAAGTCTCACACCTTCGTTTGGACGGGCGTTAGCTCCAACGAACCCTTAACTCTAATGACTTCATTCTCACTGAACTCTAGAAAATTAGATACTATTATTTTTTTGTTTGAAAACCGTAAGGAAGAGAAGATTCTTGTGATATAGTGAAAATTGTGCCATATCATGCACAAAGATTGCACACATATCATTGTTCCTTTTTTAATGTGACATGAGCAGGCAGGGGTGAATCCAATGGGGGATAACCACCAGTATCTCCAACTTTATATGCTTGTTTACTACGTGTACAACAAGCACGAAGCACAATCTAATTGTAATTGCAAGAAATACACTTGTAATATTTAGTTTCAAACTTGTAATCATAATGAGTATTTCATAAGATATTAAAAGTAGATGTTGTTATAAAAAAGCAATAAGTCTTATTATAAAGAAGACTCATTTAATACATTATAAGGAGCGGTCATAAATACTAGATGCACACATAGTGAATATTATGATCAGAATATTCGGTTTTACAATGTGAGCCTCAACTAGCTAACATTTTTTCTAACAAGTTCCCAACATCACAATATTTGTAACTTGATCGTCAGTTTCAATAACTTCGCCAATTAGATCTTGCGCTTCCACTGTTTGTGCCAGAGGATTAGAGAGCCTTTGCATCTACGTAGAATTTTTTTTATTAATCCCCCGTAACTCAACAATTAGAAATTAGGGACCAAATTAGTTAAGTCATTCAAATAAATGGACCAAACTGTTGATATCATAATTTCCGGTGCTCAATAGCAAATTTACTAATTGAGGGAAAAAATTGTAAAATACCCGACCCGGCACGTGCGGAGCACGCATGAAACTCTGTTCTTCTTACATAACAAAAGTACCCTCCTTTCCTTAAAAAGAAAAACAGGGTTTCTCTCCTCTCTTTCAACCCCAATTTCAATCCCTTCAAAAAAAATATACAACTTTGGTGCTATTTCTACCAATCTTTTTGTTCACTGTTTGATTCTCTAGGGTTTTCATCTCGATCCATCGAAATGGCGGATCGGAAGAGTAGGACTGCTATTGTGAACCCGGATCGTTGCAAGCCCAGAAAGTGCCGTCAAGAGTGCAAGAAGAGCTGCCCTGTTGTCAAAACAGGTGAAATATCATTCTTCATTTCTCTAATCATTTGTGCATTACAAAGAAAAAACTGTTAACTATGGTTTAAGATTGCATGTGCTCTGTTTATAGGGAAACACTGCATTGAGGTCACTCCCGCTTCAAAGATCTCCTTCATTTCTGAGGAGCTTTGTATTGGATGTGGTATTTGTGTCAAGGTCTGTTTTTTGGGTGTTGGTGTTGGTTCATTTGCTTTTCGATGTAGGATGATATATAATATTGTTGTGTTGAAATCGCAGAAATGCCCATTTGATGCCATTCAGATTGTTAATATACCCAAGGAATTGGAAAAGGAAACAACCCATCATTACGGAGCGAACAAATTCAAATTGCACAGGTTGTCGATGAAAGACCCTTTTCGTTTAGAAGGGGATTGAAGCTTCTCTAGTTTCCTGAGATTTTACATATATGAAGTGGAAATCCCCTTTTTGTACAATTGAAAGTATACTGTCTTTCTTTATCTCTATTAAGAACAATTTTTGAATATCTCTTTTGCAGGTTGCCTGTTCCGAGACCTGGGCGGGTACTTGGATTGGTGGGAACAAATGGCATTGGAAAGTCGACTGCGCTTAAAGTGTTGTCTGGGAAGTTGAAACCTAATTTGGGCCGCTTTGATGTAAGGCTTTATGGAGTTTTATATAAATGTGTGTGGATCACTTAATATATATATATATATATATATATATATATATTTGATAAAAGATGGTCATATATATATATATTGATAATCACTTTTCTTTTTTTTCCCACTCAGAAACCACCTGATTGGCAGGAAATTCTGACATACTTTCGAGGGTCTGAGCTTCAGAACTATTTCACTCGAATGTTAGAGGACAATCTGAAGGTGAAAATTTTTCAATTTAGCATCGTGGGTGTAGTCACTTAACTAAGTACAAATATAGCTAGGCCAACTCGATAAATTGAAGTTGTTGTTGTCCATGACTTGAGTATATTTGTGCTAGACACTACAGTTTTTGGCTGTTAACATGTGTCTGTATGATCCTTTGGTTGTAGACACTGTTCAGTTGTTGGATCCTACAAGATGCACTTATAGGTAGATCCAAGTGTAAATAAACCTACTAGAATGTAGGTTCTACATTCAAATTAAATTGTAATTGATCAATTTCATACTTTTAGTTCAGATTCACTAATTTTAGTTTTGGTCTGTGAATATGTGTCTTCCATTTCATAAGAATCAAATACAAAATAAAATAAATTTCTTCTCATACTTTTTAGGTATACTGTCCTTTTTTTGCAATACGTTGTATATGCAAAATAAGTCACAAACATTCCGAAGTTGGTTTGGTAGTCGGAAAGAAAGCAATATTTAACACTAATCAAGTGAGCTAGCATGTATAATTCCTGGGCTTGGAGCCTTGGGCCTATCTCAACCCAATGAGGAAACATGTTAGACTGTTCATAGGTGAAGTACTCACTGGTCGGTTCAACCTGGTTTACTCGGCTTATTCAGATTTGACCCTTTTTCACAGTATTGGAATGCTTTTGCAGTGGAACCCTTTCGGACCCATCCATCAGTTGGTTCACAGCATTGCGTAGAAGAACTTCTTTTTGTTGGTCCATTATCTATCAATAAAAATTCTTCTCAACCTTACACTGAAAAATTGTAGTTGACAGAAGGGACATATATGATTACTCATACATCCGTCTGTATGTTAATGTGAACTAAGTACCATTATTTTTTCCTTCTAATTTGCTTGCATTTTATACATTTTGTTTCTATTTAAAATCTCTAGATTCTAAAACTTCACTCTACCATTCTGCTTTGTGATTCATCACCTCTGTCCTTATCTTCTAATGCATATCATCAGCAAGCATCATACATCATGAAACCTTATAGAATTTTTTCCTAGTACATACGTTTGTTGCGATTAATGCTTAGAGATAGGAATAGATCTGTCTCTCGTAGTATGCTTTGGCATACACATCATATACATAATATCATTTTAGTATTGCTACTAGATTGTTGTCAATTTACCAGCACAGAACTAGAAGAAAAAAATTTAGTAAGTAGGCAGTGCCTCTATTGAGCAATCTATATCGTATTCTTTGTGTTGTTATGTTCTTTGAGCATGCAGAACAGCCTTATTTATCTACACATTAACGAACACAATTATAATTTAAAAGGAGTAATGCTTCAATAAGAATTCTATTTATGTTTGACAGCAATGCGTCTTGAAGCATTCTTACATATGCACATATTACAACCTTGAGTTAATGTCTGATATCACGGAAAATACCATCTTATGAAAATTATGCTGTATTATGAATAAACAGTTTCACATTACCAAGCATATGTAAAATGAATGCCACATCTGCACATTAGAAGTATTGTAGCATGACTTTGTCTAGTCATTTTAAACATGGTCCATTCCTTCAAAATTGTCTTTTCCATGGACAATAACTTGAGTATGCTGGAAACAGATATTTCCCAGATAGCTTTGCGTAAGTTACGTCATCTGGTTACAGATATGTATATTGAGTAATATATGGCTACCTAGAGAAGCATCTTTCCCTTTTCATAGACAAATCCCTTACGCCATTGTTTTCCTCTGTGGTGCACTTATAGAAATTGTTCCTTCTTAACAAAAATTATGTGAGCTTTAATTTTAGCTGGTTGCTTATTTCTTTCCTGGATAGTTTTCCTTTCATTGTTTTGTCTGAAAAGAAATTTGTGAATTTGGAAAATTCATAGGCTATTATCAAGCCACAGTATGTTGATGACATCGAAAAAAGAGTCCAAGGTATTGTTGGGCAGCTGCTCGACCGAATAGACGAGAGAGATATGAAGGCCGAGCTCTGCACAAACCTCGACCTGGATCAAGTTATTGACAGAAATATTCGAAATTTATCCGGAGGAGAGTACCAAAGGTTTTCCATTGCTGCGGCTGCTATGCGAAAGGGTGAAATTTATATGTTTGATGAGCCATCAAGTTTTCTTGATGTTAAACAAAAACTTAAAGCTGCACAAGTTATTTGGTCTTTGCTCAGTCCAAGCAGGTTCATTGTCCATTCGAATTTTTATTGTGATTATTATTTTTCCCCCTTTGATAGCTGTTAGGGTGTCTTTGGCTCCATGATACCCACAGTGAAAAATGTGAAACCATAACTTCATCCAGTCAGGGTAAGGTTGAGCTTTCATGGTTGTGAGAGGATTCAGTGGGTTTCTTGTAGCTAAAAACGCCCACAGCTTGCAACTGCTGAAATTGATTGACTTTATTTTTCTCATTAACTTGCAGTTATGTTATTGTCGTGGAGCATGACCTTAGTCTTCTCGACTACTTATCAGATTATATTTGTTGCTTATATGGGGAACCTGGAGCATACGGTGTTGTTACTTTACCATTCTCAGTTAGAGAAGGAATTAACATTTTTTTAGATGGTATTGTTCCTACTGAGAATCTGAAGTTCCGAGAAGAACCTCTTATTTTCAAGGTAACCATATATGCGATAATCACTATGTTTCAAATGCTCTATTAAAAAGTGACTTTTGTTTTTAATCTATTATCTTTTTCTAGGTTTCTGAGACTCCGCAGGAGAGTGTTGAGGAAATTCGGACGTATCATCAGCACAAGTACCCTACTATGAGTATTACTCACACTCATAAAGAAACTCAGGATAAATTTAAGCTATCTGTGATGGAAGGTGAATTTACTGATTCTCAAATTATTGTAATGTTGGGAGAGAATGGTACTGGGAAGACGACATTTATCAAAATGCTGGTATGAATTTTCCCATTTTATTTACTACTTTTTAATCCATATTGGTGGTTTACATATCTGGTGTACTTATATTCAAATTATTGATTTATGTAATGCAGAGAGAACTAAAACATAAATAAAATTCAGTAAAAGAAACATAAATAAAAAATAAATTGATAAGGAAAAGAAAATAAATTTCTTAGAAATGGCAGGAGAGAAAAATCAAACCATGAAAAAACCCTATATATAGTTGTTTGACTTCTTTCTATATTTATTAATGTTTCTGGCCAAATATCTATGAATTTGTTATTTGATTTTAAATAAAACTCACCAAGTACTGACTGATTATTGTACTCTAGAATTTTAAGATACTCCATGCATTTGTTAACCTAAACTTTGATAATTTGTTGAAATTGCTGAAATGTTTCAATGGAACTATGAATAGTTTGACCATAAATAGAGCCACATACATGCATGTTTTACAATCTTCTAGATCATGAAGCATTCAAATACTATCCATGGTGTTATCTACTGCAGACATTATTCAACATATATGATCGAAACATGTTTACTGTTTTGTACTATCATCATCATCATCATCATCATCACTATATGGATTCTGGCATCCATTGCACTTGGCGTTATTCTCTGATTCAATTTTTTTTGTTATTGTCATTATTTCGAATTTTTTACAGGCTGGCTCTTGGAAGCCTGATGCGGTTGAAGGCACAGGTATTGATATACCCAAGTTCCATGTTTCATGGAAGCTCCAAGACCCGTTAAGGAGACACCTTAATGTTCAGTCTACTGTGAGGGACCTGCTGCAACAAAGAATTAGGGATTCACTTATGCATCCTCAGTTTGTATCTGATGTTGTCAAGCCTTTAAAAATTGAGCAATTAATGGACCAAGAAATTGCACACCTCTCTGGTGGAGAGCGGCAAAGAGTCGATTTGTGCCTTTGTCTTGGAAAGGTTGGAACCAAAACTCATTTTGGAACTTCGTTTTTGAAACTCCATTCACATATTTAAAATGTTTAATTGAAAAACGAATTGCTCTATAACTATAATAGATATTGGTAAATGTTGTCAGCTACTAGCACCAGTTTCATAGCAATTATTTGTTTCCAATAAGTAAATATTTGAAGTTTAAATCTACTTCTTCATACACAGCATGTAGATTCATAGGAACTACTAGCTCATATCACTTCCTTTTAATTTCTAATAAATGACCACCCATTTGGTGGCAGGTTTTTCTTGCCATTTGTATGTAATGCTTGATACTATTAATGTAATTCACTACATATTATGTGACTTTTGGAATTTTACATGCAGCCAGCAGATATTTATCTTATTGACGAACCAAGTGCTCACCTTGATTCGGAGCAGCGTATTGTTGCCTCAAAGGTGATAAAGAGATTTATCCGTCATGCTCAGAAGACTGCCTTTGTTGTTGAGCATGATTTCATTATGGCGACATATTTAGCTGACAAAGTTATTGTGTATGAGGGGATACCGTCCATTGATTGTATAGCTAATGCCCCCCAGTCATTGGTATCTGGAATGAACCGCTTCTTATCGGTAAGTACAACCTTCTATTTTACATCCCTCTTAACTTTTCTTCTTTAGTTCATCACTGAGGATACAAGCTACCATGTAAGAAAAATTTACAGCAGAACATACCTAATATATTTTGTCATTTCTAACCTACTGCAAAAATAGAAAGTGATAACTACTGATGTCTTTTGTACAACTGTACCTCAGCTAACCATGAAGATCCTCATCTTTTAGTCTAACTATCTAAATTATTTGGCAATTGGTTTAGCTGAAGAAATTCAGTAACAACAAGTTACGGACACGTCATCTGCTGTGTGAGCAAGTTCTTAGAATCCCACACTAGACACACATCCTAAAATTCACTTTCCTTCTCCCTTACATGCTTGTTGGCTTTAGCTTTGGTTTTTTACTTGCATGCGTTTTGTGACATACCAATCTGATCCATTTGTTCTTTAGATTCATGCTATAATATTACAAAATATTTTCTTATCTAACTCATGCCTTTAATTTTTTTTTTTGAATGTCGGATTCAGCATCTGGACATTACTTTTCGGCGCGACCCAACTAATTACAGGCCTCGGATAAACAAGCTTGATTCCACCAAGGACAGGGAACAAAAAGATTCAGGATCCTACTACTACCTTGATGATTAATGTGTCACGCCAATCTTAACGACTCAAGGACTACATGCACAGCGCATGCCTGTTTTCTTGTCTGTATCATCCAAAATCCATTGTTAGTGATATGAAGTGCTTCCATTAATTGGCAGAAGATATTGATTTATTTTATTTTACTATATTAATTTTTACATAACACACGTATTACTTTGATACCAGAGGTCCAGATGTAGTTGTATTGTTCTTTTAAGCCTGGCAAAGGTTTTAGATGTAATGGTTTTTAAAATTGAACCATTTGTCTGGAAGGTGTTTATGCAGTGTAATTGTTACATCCAAGGTAGCTTGATGTACTTTTATACACTACTATATTCTTAATTATTTTGCAGGTAGAATTTGGTCTTAATTATATTTTATTTACCTTGAAGCACATGCAACTACTATTTGGTGTCCTTTTTCTTTTTAAATTCTTCTTGAATCTAGGAAATTGTGTTCTTTGATCCTTGTGTATAATCTACATATTAGCATAAGAAATCATGTTCAGGTAAGTCTAGAATTTTATGGTTCTTTTGATATACAAGTACAAATCAGAGGGAGAACAATTTTGTTTTCCCATGTCCTGTGGAAGTTGTTTGATACTTTCCCGAAGAAAACAAAGACATTTTTCTTCGAAAAGATTGAAAAGGTAGTTATGAGTTCAATGACTACTGCTCTCAGATTTAATTAGGTGTATATAAAAAAAAATCATACATATATATATGTTAATAATGCAATTGATGAAAGTTTGAAATGTTGGGTTCTAACTGCGAAATATATCACCAACAAGATGCAAAATAATAGAATCAAAAGCAAGAGAACAAAAGAACAATCAAAAGGCAACACAAAAGAACGCACGAGAATTTTTTGAGGTTCATCCAATGCAATGGCTACTTTACCCCGCAGAAATATGAAGAATAAGTTTACAAATCTCTCAAGAACTCACTCCCAAGGTGTAGAGTTTCTGCCTATCTCTCTCTGTGACGGCTGATAGATGTCCTTTTGTTTTCTCATTACTCTAAAATCGTACACAGTACAATATATATATATATAGGTTTCACAAGATTTAATCTCAGCCACAAATCAAGCAGAGCCGAGCGGTCGACCGCAACTTCGGTTGGTTGTCCGCAACTTGCCTTTGACTGTACAAAGATCCAACTGAGAGTAGGACGGTCGACTAGCCGTTCCTTAAAGTGTACAGGGTTGTAACAGCGAGCATGACGGTCAACTGTGCGGTCGGTCGGTCGGGTGTGCGGTCGTTTGCAACTCTGCCTACAGTTTCCTACAGTTTGCTAACTGCACTTGATCTGCTTACTTCCACTTCGATTCTTCTTCTCGTCTCGTCTATCTTCTTCAACTTCAACCCATTATCGTGTATTTGTTGGAAAATAATCTATGTGGGCTCACATATGTGACTAAATATATGATTGCTATCCTAAAGTCTAACCCAAATTAAAGTGATCTAATCAAGATTAAGTAATGGGTTAAAAGCATATAATTTAAAGTGTGATATAACACGTGTAGAGACCGTAAAGTAGATTTCTTGTTTTGTGATGGGCAAAATTGGAAATCAGTATTTATCAATTAGGGTTATGGTCCCCTATATATACGCATCTTCTTGTTCCATCTGTAATCCCATCAACAGAAGAATAGAGAGACGGCCTCTCATAGAAGTGCGTATTATATAGGAAGATCCAAACCCACCGCGCAATCTCCATCAATGGTTTCAGGTTAGTGCTTCCGCTTTTAATTTTGTTCTTCTTTTAATTTAGCAAAGATCTATAGTTTCATGATTTAGGATTTTATATTTAAACCACTTTTGTAACATGATTAAGATCTAGATTCATGGAAACATGTTTTCGATTGTTATTAATATTTTATGCATGTTCTTAAGTGTTTATAAAATCCCAACAATTGGTATCAGAGCCATCTTTGCTGAATTAATTGAAGATTTTTAGGGTTTCTTGTTTAAAGAAATTTAGGGTTTCTTTTGATCTTAATTTTTCTTGGTATTTGATCTTCCTGTTTAAGAAATTCAATTAATGATTTTAATTGTTGAAGTAATTGGATCAATTCAGTTGGACCAATTCAGATCTGGATTAAAATTGAGATATATATATATATATATATATATATATATATATATATATATATATATATATATATATATATATATATATCAAAACCGTAGGTTATGATTCGATCTGGTTTTGGGTTTTTTGATGAAGTTTGTTTTTTTTAATATAAATCAATCAGATATGAAGGGGCTAATTAATGATAATCAGATTTGAAAATCAATGGCTTCAGACCTTTTTAAAAAAAAAAAAAAAAAATCAAAACCGTAAGTGTGCATTAGAAGTGGTTTTGATGATTCGTTGAGTCTGTTCAAGTTTTATTGGATCTGATGTGTACACATTATGTTTACCCAATGGTTATTAAACAGCATACATTAATATTCGGTCAAGATTTCAAAGCCATTAATAAATCCATTACTTACCAGTATACTATTCGGTCAAGATTTCAAAACCACAAATAACAACATAAAACATGTGTTTCCTATAGGATATGGTTTTATATGGTCAGAGTTTGAAAACCATTAATATTCGGTCAGAGTTTCCTATAGGATATGGTTTTATATGGTTTTGGATGGTGGATGGTTTTGGATGGTTTTGAGAATTTGGTGCTGGATGGTTTTGGATGGTGGATGGTTTTGGATGGTTTTAAGAATTTGGTGCTGGATGGTTTTGGATGGTGGATGGTTTTGGATGGTTTTAAGAATTTGGTGCTGGATGGTTTTGGATGGTTTTGGATCTTTTAAACCGTAAGGGTGATGAATATTGACATAAAAAAAAAAAAAAAAAAAAAAAAAAAAGGAGGATTCAAAACCGTAAGGAAGCAAGTGCAATAATAGCTTTAGATTTCATGTTACCAAAGGCTTTGGTTTATGTATATATATCGAAATTTATTTTGATATATGATCATATCTCAAATTGTACGTGTTTAATATTTTAAGTGAATTAATTGAAGCATGATGACACCAAAGTGTCCTCTCTTGTGAAGATTATTCATGAAAATTATTAAATGTTGTGCAAGTGTATGTCCATGCGAGTATTGATCGACCCAAAGGTAGGTCTATACTTGGCCGGATTACATCTCCACTTGTGATGGTAAACATATGATAATTATAAGGTTGCACTTGTGAATAATAAATCGATCCAAAGAGAGTTTTGTCATTGCACATGCATTATTATCAATGTTTGATCATTACATCAAGAGTATCACTAGCTGTTAATATTACTGTCCAAAAACTTGATATTAATGTTGCACTTGATATCTTGAGAGGGGATGTACAATTATTTGGTTTTGAATATTGATTGATTTTTTGTGAATTATATGGTCATTTATTCTCATTTAGTTAATATTGCTGCGGTGTCTGCCGACATTTTCTAGGTGCATAGATCTAGACCTTGCATGGATTAAGACACTCATTTCTGTTACAGATTCAAGTTCTCTTTATGAGAAAATAACTTTTGAGAAATGAGAGTGTTCTAATCGTATTGGTCTTCTGGTCATAATGAACACCGTTTCAGTTGCCTTTAAATGTGTTAAAGAGACCAATCTTGAAGATTAAAAGTACTCATTCGGCTAACACATTTAAGGTAAAGGGCAAAAGAAAGAAATTTGAGTTCACCAAGAATAATGCTGCTAAAGGTCCAGAACAAAAAAAAAATAAAAATATTATTAGATATGGTTCAATTATGGTTTTGTTATCATAGATATTATCTTGAAATTATCCATCTACAAATAAAGTAAAATTATGATATTAAGGAAAAGATAAAATTTTGGGAAACAATTAAATTCAAATTTTGGTTTTGGTTTTCCTTATGAATGTCTAATATTTTGAATAGTTTAATTGAAACAAAATGTCGCCAAAGTGACCTCTTTTGTGTAGATTAATTTATTTAAAATATCAAGATGATTGTGTGTGTAATTCATGCATTTATTAACTGACCCAAAGGTAAGTTGATATTTGGCCGAATTACATACACATCTGTGGTAATAAATATGTGACAATTATAAGGTATTCCATGTGAACAATAAGTCAGTCCAAAGAATGACTTGTTGTTTGACAGGATTTATTGTCAATATTTGATTACTACAACAAGAGTACCGCTTACAGTTAATGTTACTGTCCAAAGACTTGATATTAACGTTGTGCTTGGTATCTTGAGATGAGATTAACCATTATTTGAATTTATTGTTTTATATGGATTTTCATGTGAGCTTATTTTGTTTGTTTAGTTTTTTGTTCTATATTCAGCTAGTTTATCATCTGCTACCTCAATAACTGCTAACATCAATTTTGTTCCCATGATTAATGGGAGAAATTTCAAGGATTAGAAAAGGAATCTTAAGGATATGGTAAGGAGTGTGATTACCTGAGTCCCTCTGGGGAGAAGCATTAAAGACTGCAGCTTACATTCTCAATAGAGTACCAACTAAAGCAGCTGCCAAAACACCTTATGAGCTTTGGACAGGTCGAAAGCCTAGTCTAAAGCACTTTCACATTTGGGGATGTCCAGCTAAGGCAAGGCCTTACAGGCCATATGAAAAGAAATTGGACTCCAAAACAGTGAGGAGCTACTTTATTGGTTATTCTGAACGATCTAGGGGCTATAAGTTTTATGATCCCACGCTTAGGAATATTTTTGATAAGGGAACTGCAACAATTTTTTTTTGAGGAAGTTGAGTTTGGGGGGAGAAATAAAGTCAGGAACATTGTTTTTGAGGAGGAATTGGATTCAATTACAAACCCAATTCCTACTATCACTTTTGACAATATTCAGTTTTCCACATCTATTATTGATCAAGAAGTGAATCTGGAACCTCAACAAGACAATGTTGAACAACCCCCATTCAAGATGAGGTAATTGTTCCAGAAGAACAAACTCAACAACCTCAAGAACCAGTGCCATTAAGGAGATCCACGAGAGAATGGAAGAATGCTATTCCGGATGATTATATTGCATTTCTCCAAGAACATGAGGTTGACAATGGAATGATGGAAGATGATCCAATCACATTTCATCAGGCCATGAAAGGTTGTAACTCTCAAAAGTGGATTAATGCCATGAATGGGAGTATAAGTCTATGCAAGACAATAAAGTTTGGGAACTTGTCCCATTACCAGAAGGTGCAAAACCAATTGGTTGTAAATGAATATTTAAGACCAAGAGGAATGCAAATGGTAATGTGGATAGGTATAAGGCATGTCTTGTAGCTAAAGGCTATACTCAGAAAGAAGGCATTGATTTTACAGAGACTTTCTCTCCAGTTTCATCGAAAGATTTGTTTAGGACAATTATGACAATTGTTGCTCATCTTGATCTTGAGCTACATCAGATAGATGTCAAGACGGCATTTCTCAATGGCGACATTGACGAGACAATTTATAAGGTGCAACCAGAAAACTTTGTGTCGGGAAATCCAAAGAATATGGTTTGCAAATTGACAAAATTCATCTATGGACTCAAGCAAGTTTTTCGTCAATGGTACCACAAGTTTCATCAAGAGATTATCTCATTTGGTTTTGAGATGAATGTAGTTGATGATTGTGTGTATCACAAGTTCAGTGGGAGTAAGCATATATTCCTAGTTCAATATGTCGATGACATATTGCTTACCACTAATGATATAGATTTATTGCATGAAAGTGAAAGATTTCTGTCCAAGCATTTTGAGATGAAGGATCTTGGGGATGACTCTTTTGTATTAGGAATTCAGATACACCGAGATCGTTCTCGAGTTACTCTTGGATTATCACAAAAGGGATACATCGATAAAGTACTCAAATGGTTTGGCATGCAAGATTGTAGATCAGGGGATACCCTTATTGCTAAAGGAGACAAATTTAGTCTCAATTAATGTCCTAAAAGTAACCTTGAAATTCAGGAAATACAAAAGATCCCCTATACATCGGTTATTGGGAGTCTAATGTATGCTCAAGTATGTACCCGTCCGGATATTGCGTACATTGTTGGGATGTTGGGCAAGTATTTAAGAAAACCTGGTATGGACCATTGGATAGCAGCCAAGAGGGTCATGAGGTATCTTCAGAGAACAAAAGACTACATGCTCACATATAGGAAATCAGATCATTTGGAGGTCATAAGGTATTATGATTCTGATTTCACTAGGGTGCCAAGATAGCAAAAGTCTACATCAGGCTATATTTACCTGTTAGCTGGAGGAGCTATATCCAGGAAAAGTGTCAAACAAACACTTATAGCTTCATCCACTATGGCAGCAGAGTATGTAGCATGCTATGAGGCATCAAATCATGGAATATGGCTGCGGAATTTTGTCACTGGGCTGCGCAATTTGGAGAATATAGAAAGACCACTCAAGTTATTTTGTGACAATAAGTCAGCAGTGATGTATTCCAACAACAACAGGAGTTCGACAAAGTCGAAATATATTGACATAAAGTTCCTAGTTGTGAAAGAAAGAGTGCAAGTGGACAGATGTCCATAGAGTACATTAGGACAAACTCCATGATAGCGGATCCGCTCACAAAGGGATTACCACCCAAGGTCTTTTATGAGCATACTGCTCATATGGGTGTTGTATTATTTGAGGATATCATGATTCAGTGGGAGTTTGTATTTTATTTGCATTATGTTTGTGTGAGACATTTGGTTATTTTCTGATCAGAAATAAAGGAATTCAGTTTTCTCACTTATTTGTCATGTTTTGGTTCTGACCTCACTTAAGTTTTAAAGAGGACCAGTTGGAAATAGGTATGTGTATAGATCACATTACATGAAATTTCCATGCTACACATTCACACTTGATCTATGTCATTTGATTATGTTGATATATGTGACCATTGATGAATTTAGTTACGATAAATGTAACGAAAATTGCTTTGATCCTATATTTACATGATTAATGGACGAGATTGTTTGGCCATGCTTTTGGTTATGATAGCAAAATTTTGAGCTCATAAAGTATGTACATTTATAAGGAGTAACATATGTGGCCCAAGTGGGAGATTGTTGGAAAATAATCTATGTGGGCTCACATATGTGACTAAATGTATGATTGCTATCCTAAAGTCTAACCCAAATTAAAGTGATCTAATCAAGATTAAGTAATGGGTTAAAAGCATATAATTTAAAGTGTGATATAACACGTGTAGAGACCGTAAAGTAGATTTCTTGTTTTGTGATGGGCAAAATTGGAAATCAGTATTTATCAATTAGGGTTATGGTCCCATATATATACGCATCTTCTTGTTCCATCTGTAATCCCATCAACAGAAGAATAGAGAGACGGCCTCTCATAGAAGTGCGTATTATATAGGAAGATCCAAATCCACCGCGCAATCTCCATCAATAGTTTCAGGTTAGTGCTTCCGCTTTTAATTTTGTTCTTCTTTTAATTTAGCAAAGATCTATAGTTTCATGATTTAGGATTTTATATTTAAACCACTTTTGTAACATGATTAAGATCTAGATTCATGGAAACATGTTTTCGATTGTTATTAATATTTTATGCATGTTCTTAAGTGTTTATAAAATGCCAACAGTATTGGGTCCACAAACCCCATCATGAAACTATGTCCACAGTAGGCCGTTTTTGGGAGTTAAAATAAATTAGAATGGTTCTAGTTACCTAAAACCTAATCTTATACAGACCAAAAGAATTAGAGTGATGCTTGAAAACAAAGAAAGTAAGAGGGTGACTTAGAACATGACGAACACCCAGTTCATCAACTAACGATCACCAGGAGCAGAGTCACAAGACAACTAGAATCATAGTGGTTGTTATTTAGTACCATATTTGAGACAGTGCGCACTAAAAAAGTGTTTCGATCTTATTCTTCCCAATAAGAGAGATTTTCAAAGCTACTGAATGATATGATATAACTACATGTCTAGAACAAGGTGTGAGAGAGAGACTAGGATCTAAATCTCTGAACCACTAAAGTCCGGACCCTTTTAAGCATCAGTTTAATTGCTTGCACCGACAAAAAAAGAGAAGACGGGGAGAAGAGGATGAGCCAACACTGCGAACGTTGTTAAGGTTTGTAGGGAAAAGAAAAGAGAGAGAGACTGAGAAACACCCGAAATTAAGATTGATCTTCAGGGGCGGATCCAGGATTGAAATGTGAGGGGGGCTGAAAATTTTTTTTGCACAAGATAACATGCAAAATATATATGGGGTGGGCTTTAAAATATATTTGGGGTGGGCTCTAAAAAATTTTTGGGGGGGCTGAAACATAAATTCACACTACTATACAAAAAAAAAAAAAAACTACCAAATGTTAAATGTTGGGGGGGGGGGGGGGGGGGGGGGGGGGGGGGGGGGGGGCTGTAGCATACCCTAGCCCCCCTGGATCCGCCCCTGTTGATCTTACTGATTAATTAGCCGCCAACTGTTATACCTTGAGTAGACAAAATTAATTTTTAATAAAAAATTAATAACAACGAATTAAATACCTACTCGAATTTTTCTACTATTTTAATGAGAGAGTTGGGGTTTGTAACTAAACAAACTCTAACTTTATAACTAAACAAACTCTAACTTTGTAACTAAATAAACACGTGCAATATACGTTCAAACTATATCTAACAAATATAAATGTGCACCGCACGTATAACCCAAATCAAAACATTCAAATATAAACTACTTATTCAATATATATTCATTTAATTTGATCAATATACTTTTTATAGACGTGCATCGCACGTACAATATACTAGTAATAATAATTATACTGTTACGCAAACAGTATAATTTACTATCAACAAAGAACAAAAGGAAGATATTATATCTTCAATTCGAACATTGATAACCGTGAATTAAAGGGAATGTTTCGCAAACAGTATATATCAGTACTGTACACAAAGCACAGAAAGAAAATATGTTATATTCAATTCCGACCTTGAATATGGTGAAGAAAAAGACAGACTAAACCTTGTTGAAACACTGTCCTTAAGACGTTTAATTGTTCAAAAAAAACTGTGATGACAGTTGCAATGGCTCGTATCAAGCACGTATCAAATCAGAACTGAATTTTGCAAAAAATAAGTTTACTGTTTTTAAGCCCAAGCCCAAGCCCAAGCTCGGGTCCGCTCTGGCCGGACCGGGCGCACGCGTGTATTTCACACCGACGCCCAAGTTGGGTGTGTTCTCCCTCCGGAGAAAAATTCGTACCCCTAAGGGCACAACCCTTTGGCTCAGTTTTTAACTTATAACTTCATTTGCCTTTTGCTCCTTTCCGATATGGGACCAACTTTCAATGTCACATATCAAGCAAAAGTCCAATTCTTCATTTTAACAAGCTAACTTCGGAGGCGAATAATTCATTCATTTGAAATCCGTTTTGGACATGTGAGTACATCTTTTTATACATCTTGATGAGTAGAATACGATGGAACCAATTTCCAACAATCCCCTACATGAATGATAATTTTCGTCTCCCACCTTACAACAGGTACATATCACAGAGTGCAATTGAAACAATGTCGCTTCGTGGATAGGTAGATATTTCACTTTGAACCTTCCCTAGTTAAAGTTTATCGGACATACTTGGCTAATCGGTGAAATATTTCATTTTGAACCGTCAGCCGTTAGTGTATGCCCAAACAATAAACTCTACACAACATTGTGTTCTTCATATCCAATCTCTCGGTTGTGTTCATTTTGGCCCTGAACAAATCTCAGTTCTGCGAGTGTTTTTAGAGAACTCTAGCCTTTCAAAGTTCTCATAGAGCCGACCCAGCTCACACTTACATAGGTGACCGCATCTATAAAGAGTACCCTGCAATACTTCACTTATGATTTTCAAGATATGGACGTCATTAAAAGCATAGCTTAACCTTTTAATACTACTGTAGACATGAATTTATTTTGCACCATAGGAATGAGATGGACCTGAGTCCAAATGCATTACTGTTTGTGTCACGTCCCGCTTCCCAAATTACAGGAATACGGGCACGTGACTGAGGCCCAGCGATTGATGCGAATACACCATTCATAAGCTGTACAAGTAACTCAACAACAAGATAGCAAAATAAACCATGCAGGTATGTAAAATCACAATATGATAATGAAAGTTCATGACATAGTCCATAACATAACCAACAACTGGGAAATACAAGTAATTACGGGTCAAACAAGTCCGGAATACAATAAAGAGTAGCATGAATAAAACATGAACTAAAGCAACATGAAAAATAAACGAAACTAAAACACTTGATCAGCAACATTTTCTGGTAGCTCTCCATCCGAGCCTGCAAATACATTTATACAAGAAGAACAAACAAGAAAATGCCCGTTAATACAAGTCATGGGCCGCAAGTGGTACAAGTTAAGGGGACAAGTATAAAACTAAACAAAAAAAAAAACAGGAAAAGAGTAAGAAATCGAGAGTCATGAAATAGGAAAAATGCAATATGTAAACATGATCATGAACAAGGCATGCATAGAAACAAGTGGCATGTAAACAAATAATCAAGTAAACAAGTCAACAAGAACATGTAACATGTAATTGGGTCATGCAAGTGCACGTGTTAATTTTATGTCTTTTATTAATTCTATATAGGTAGCACTTCATGCATCCATACTTTTACTACATGGTTGCTACAAACAATCAGTTACGTTTAGGCCTAGTGGTGGATTTTATAGGGCGGTGTACTCAGGAAAAACATGTCAATTGTATTTCGTTCGAGATACGTGCAAACTTGTAACGTGGAACATGTAGAGTGTAAACTTGTAGCGTGAAACATGTAAACTTGTAATCATGTAATGGATTCTAAAGGTGGCCCCTGTCAACCCCTGACGTGACACTTAGTTTTACGTGGCACTTAGTTCCATATAACTTGTAATCATGGGAAACACGGGCCCCCTTCTGTGTACATTTACCTATATTGTCCACTACTATGGTCTTTCCCTTAAACCCGGCTTGTTACTTTTATTAATTTTTAATCAACAAAAACAAGATATCATATTTAGACTACTAATACGGGTAAAACAATCATGCACAAAATCATATATAATCCTAAGAGTACATATATGTGTATTAGTCGTGTTCATGTAATACATGTGGCAACAAGGTATTCGCGATCATGTGCGAATACGGGATCGACGGATCATGTATAGCAACAAATTTCAATTCGACTAATGAACGCGAATTAGAATCAAAGAATATACTTGCGGTATTTATGTAAAGAAGCTTGTACTAGAACAAACGAATTTGTACAAGAGATACTTGCCTGATATGACGATTAACCCGAAAGTGAATGAAAATGAATGAAAATGAATGAAAATGAATGAAGAGAACCCATAGCGGCAATAAAACACACGCAGCAACAGTAGCAAGTGCACACTACGTGCAAAGAGAAAAACAGTAACTCTCAACAATAAACTCCAAACATCAACTACAACTCCACTTCTCCACACAAAATACCACACTGGATCGGATCCTCCTTTCAAAAACCCAACAGCAACAAAAGCAAACTCCAAAACAGCAACAACTCCTTCACAATCCCCTACCCCACAAACATCAAACACCAATCAGCAACAATCTCATTCAATCCCCCAAATCCCACAACAGCAACAACAATAGAAACTCACACTCAGCGACTCAGAGAGAGAGAGAGAGAGGGAGAGAGAGAGGGAGAGCGTAGGAGAAAGAGAGCATGGGAGAATGGGGATGACAACTGGCACAACGAGGGCAGCAACGGGGATGACTAGCAGTGGGTGGTGGTTGAGGAGGAGAACGGCGGTGACTGAGGAGGAGTCGAGGGGTGTAGCGGTACTGACGTTAAAGATGAGGCGGTGAGTCGACAAGGAGTTCGCAAGGTTGTGAGTGGTGATGGAGGAGTAGCAGAGAGGTGGCTTGACGATGGGTGGTGAAGGAGATGGATAAATGGGTTGCGGTGGGCTCAACGACAATGAGTTACGGTTTGGGAATGAGGAGGAAGAAGAAGCCGAAGGCGGCTGGGTCTCTGTTTTTGGTTTTGAGGCAGAGGAAAGAAAGAGGGAGAGAGAGTATGGGGAGAGATAAATGTATAAAATAATATAATAATAAAGAGTAGAGAGATTATAGGGAGGAGGGGATTACGGGATCAATCAATAGGCTGATTATTATAGATATTAATTTTGGGGGTTACAGGAGAGATTTTGGGGATTTGAATGTGGAGTAGGATTGATCTGGTCAACATAGATTAAGGAGAAATTGGGTTAATGGGTTTGGGTTTAAAATAATTGGGCTTTATATTTGGGCTTCAAATTAAATAATTAAATAAGGCAAAATAGGTCAGATCAATTGGGCTTTAAAAAAAAATTAATAATAAAGATCCTGAAAATGAAAGTAATAACAACATCACTAATTTTAATGATAACAACAATAATATTACTAATAATAAGAACAACCAATATTAATAAAAATAATAACAATGACAATACTAAAAATAACAATAATGATAGCAATAATAATAATACTAATAATAACAATAATAATCGTAATAACAATAATACTCATAATAATAATAATGATAATAATAAAATAATAATGAAATAATAAAATAATAATAACAAGGTTATATAAAGGAATTGGGTTTAACAAATTATTAAAGAAATTCCGAATATTTTTAATTTGGCTAAAATGAAAATAGTCGATCAATAAAAAAATGGAAAGTAAAGTTAAAATACGCCCTCATTCGAAATAAGCATAATTCCCGATTAGAAAAGATTTTAATAGAAAATTAAAAATGAATTTAACACAACTAAATTTATAAATAATTCGAAATACAGAAAATTATTCAAAAATTATATATTTACGGGAACGGGGGTTACAGTTTGAGTTACTCATAACTGGTTTTCCTATTGAACCTGGTCCGTGGGATCTCCAGTCGCCATGTTAGGTTTTCGTATAAGGTAACTCCTATTATTTTAGGCTTTTAACCCCATTCCCCTCGATGTACAGTTAATTTTCTCTCTGGATAATCCCTTAGTAAATGGATCCGCTAAGTTATCCTGTGACCTCACAAAGTTAATGGAAATAATTCCATTGGAGAGTAACTGTCGAATAGTATTATGACATCTACGAATATGTCGTGATTTGCCATTATATACAGAATTGTGTGTTCTACTTAGCGCTGCTTGATTATCGCAATGGATACAAGTGGCCGTCATTGGTTTAGGCCAAAATGGAATATCTTCTAAAAAGTGGCGAAGCCATTCAGCTTCTTCACTTTCTTTATGTAAAGCAATGAACTCGGATTCCATTGTGGAATGGGCAAAACACGTTTGTTTAGAAGATTTCCATGATACAGTAGCTCCTGCGAGGGTAAAGACATTACCACTTGTGGATTTTGATTCTTCGGAATCCGATATCCAATTTGCATCACTGTATCCTTCAAGAACGGTAGGATATCTGCCATAATGTTGTGAAAAGTTTGTGGTGTTCTTTAAATACCCATGTACTCTTAGTAGTGATGTCCAGTGACCTTTTCCTAGGTTACTTGTGTATCTGCTTAGTTTTCTCACTGCATAATCAATGTCTGGTCTCGTACAGTTCATGAGGTACATTAAACTGCCTATCACACGAGAATACTCTAGTTGCATTATACTTTCACCATTATTTTTGTGCAAAACTATAGATGGTGAAAAATGGTTTGATACTCCTTTAATCCCATGTTCTCTGAATCTATAAAGCACTTTATCCACATAATGTGATTGAGATAATTCAATGCCACTAGGTGTTCTTATTATTTTGATACCCAAAGTAACATCTGCCACACCTAAGTCTTACATATCAAAGTGGTTGATTAGCATCTTCTTTATAGTCTTGATGACTTCCAGGTTAGAACCAAAGATTAGCATATCATCCACATACAGGCAAACAATCACGCATGACTGTCCTATTTGTTTGTAATAAACACATTTATCACAATCGTTAATTCGAAAACTATTTTTCATCATGACATTGTCAATTTTTTCATTCCATTGTTTCGGAGCTTGTTTAAGTCCATATAGGGATTTAACAAGTCTGCATACTTTATTTTCAGCTCCATTTGAAACAAACTCTTCGAATTACTCCATGTAGATCTCTTCTTCGAGATTCTCATTAAAAAAAATGCCGTCTTGACATCCATTTGATGAATTTCAAGATTATGGATAAATGCCATTGCTATCGGCATTCTTATAGAGGTTATCTGCGTAACCGGTGAATAGGTATCAAAGAAGTCTAATCCCTCCTTCTGGCGATACCCTTTAGCTACTAATCAAGCTTTGTATTTGTCAATGAAACCATCTGGTTTCATCTTCCGTTTGAAGATCCATTTACATCCAATTGGCTTATGACTTGGTGGAAGGTCAACCAACTTCCAGGTGTGATTGCTTAGAATCGATTCAATCTCACTACTGATAGCTTCTTTCCAATAGGGAGACTCCGAGGATGAGACTGCCTCTTTGTAAGTCTGAGGTTCAGCCTCTAACATGTATGTTAGAAAATCTGGACTGAAAGACTTAGAGGTTTTAGGTCATACACTTCTTCTTGGTTCGGATTCACCATTTTCATGATGAGTTTCATCCTGTTTCTTAGTTGACACTTCTCTTATTCTTTTGAGATCAGGATTTCCATTATTTATTTTATGTGGAAACACATCTTCAAAGAATATGGCATATCTTAACTCAATGATTGTGTTTACACTGATGTCACGTACTTTAAACTTGAAGACTAAGAATCTGTATGCACTACTATTTTCGGCATGGCCTAGAAAATAGCAATCTACAATTTTTTGTCCAAGTTTGGTTCTCTTAGGAAGAGGAACCGAGACCTTAGCCAAACACCCCCACACTTTGAGCAACTTGTAATTAGGCATATGTCCTTTCCATAACTCATATGAAATGGAATCAGTTTTCTTGTGTGGGACTCTATTTAATATGTGATTCGACATATATAAGGCTTCCCCCCTACAAGTTTGTAGGTAGTCCAGAAGTTATAGGCAAGACATTAATCATGTCTTTTAACGTTCTGTTCTTTCTTTCTGCAATTCCATTTTGCTGAGGTGAATATAGGGCAGTTGTTTGGTGGATAATTCCATACTCTTCACATAATTGTGCACATGGAAACTCATATTCTCCGCCTCGATCAGACCTCAGTACTTTGATCATTTTGTTAAGCTGATTTTCTACTTTAGCCTTGTATTTTGTAAATGCTGCAAATGCTTCGTCTTTACTATTCAGTAAATAGACATAGCAATACCGAGTGCAATCATCAAAAAATGTGATAAAATACTTTTTTCCACTTCTCGTGGGTAAGGATTTGAAATCATATAAATCAGTATGAATTAAGCATAACGGCTCAGTACCCCTGTCCACTGTGTTGAATGGTTTCTTGACCTTTTTTCCTTCTACACAAGTCTCACACTTGTGATTTTTATCAAATTTAAAGTTTGGAATCAAATATAAATTTGCAAGTTTTTTCATCTTTCGAAAATTTATGTGCCCTAATCTATCATGCCATAAAATTGTTTCAGACTCAAGCAAATAAGAAACTGAATTTTTATTAATCATAGAATTAGAGTACATTGGGTTTTTACCGATTACGGCTACATTAGCTTTGAATATCCCATCACACAGATATCCCCTCCCAACATAAACCCCAGTCTTGGTCAGCACCAACTTGTCTGACACAATCCGAAAGCTGTTCTTGGAGAGCAAAGATCTAGAAATAAGGTTCTTGCGGATGTCTGGCATGTGAAGCACATCGTTCAGCGTGACATTCTTGCCAAACGTGAACTTTAGGATGATCTGTCCACAGCCTTCGACCATCGACACAGCAGAATTGCCCATAGAAAGTTTTTCTTTGTGATCTAGTTTCAGATAAGTCGAGAACAGTGACTTATCAAAACATATGTGCCGAGTAACACCTATGTCTACCCACCATTGTTCGGGATGTTGGACTAGGTTACATTCAGAAACAACAGCAGACAAGTTTAGGTCATCGATGCTTGAAGTGATGTTCTCAGTGACATTTTCTTATGAAGTGTTGCCAGTTTTCTTGAAACGGCACTATAGTAGAGTGACCAGGCTTCCCACAAATCCAACAATTTCCATTGAACTTCTTGTTGGGCTTTTTGTCTCTGGATCCTTGATCTGAAGCTTTCCTCTTTTTGGAATTCTTCTTGTTGTTGCTGGAGTGGCCCTTCTGCTTGTTGGAGCTTTCCACAACATAAACTTAAGCCTCTTCACTTTTGAACTTGATTGTTCCTCAGTTGTCTGCTTCAATCTTCAACCTGACAACAAGATCTTCCAAGGATATTTTCTTATTTTTGTGCTCGGGGTAATACCTGAAGTCTTTCCAAGATGGTGGCAACTTTCCAATGATTGCTTCCACTAGAAAGGATTCACCAACCTTATGGCATTCGGCTTCAATCTCATGAATTATGATCTGAAGCTCCTGCATCTGGATAGTGACGGACTTAGAGTCCACCATTTTGTAGTCCATAAATTTATCCACGATAAATTTCTTCAAGTTGGCATTCTCAGTTTTGTATTTGTAGGCCAGAGCGGTCCACAAGGTCTTTGCAGTAGTGAGCGGACTGTAAATTAATCTTGTACAGAACTTCATCCAAACAGTTAAGGATGTAGTTCTGGCAAAGAAAGTCCGAATGCCTCCATGCATCCACTGCTGCAAACGTTTCCTTGTGAGTTTCTGGAGTCTGCCCCTCAGCGGGCTTAGGTTACTCCTCCTCGATGAACCTATCCAACCCGAGAGTTGTGAGATAGAAGAGCGTTTTGCTCTGCCAAGTCTTGAAGTCAGCCCCTTTGAAATTCTCGGGCTTGTTGTGTATACTATTAACCATTTTCGGTAGTTCTGTTTTGGTAGTCATATTGTTGTCTACCAAAGAAAAAGAACTAAATGTCTTAAGTTGTTATACCTTAAGTAGACAAAATTAATTTTTAATGAAAAATTAATAACAATGAATTAAATTCCTACTCAAATTTAATAATAATTATACTGTTACGCATACGCAAATAGTATAATTCACTATTAACAAAGAACAAAAGGAAGATATTGTATCTTCAATTCGAATCTTGATAACCGTGAATTAAAAGGACTGTTTCGCAAACAACATATATCACTGTACACAAATCACAGAAAGAAGATATATATGTTATCTTCAATTCCGACCTTGAATATGGTGAAGAAAAAGACAGGCTGAGACTTGTTGAAACAATGTCCTTAGGACGTTTAACTATGCCACTGCTACGGTGTATACAGGTTATGCGGCAGTCGTATTCCAAGATACAACAGTAAGTATTCCATTAACTTACACTAAAATAATGGAGACTCGGTCGAGAAAGGATATGACAGCGTTTTGTGTTATGTCTATATTGATAAAGGGTGGTAGGGAAGATATAAATGGGATACGGATTTGATCAGAATCCAGTCCTATTTATAATCCTAAGCCATCGGCAGTTGTTGCAACTGTTCAGACAAAACTGTCATGACAGTTGCAACTACCCGTATCTAGCCTGTATCAAATCAGAACTGAATTTTGCAACTACCCGGGCCGGGCGGGTGCGCGCACGTGTCTTTCACACTAATGCCTAAGTTGGGTGTGTTCTTCATCCGGAGAAAATATTCGTACCCCTAAGGGCACAACCCTTTGGCTCAGTTTTTAACTTATAACTTCATTTGTTTTTTGCTCCTTTCCAATATGGGACTAACTTTTCAATGTTACATATCAAGCAAAAGTCCAATTCTTCATTTTAACAAGCTAACTTCGGAGGCGAATATTTCATTCATTTGAAATCCATTTTGGACATGTGAGTACTTTTTTCTATACGTCTTGATGAGTAGAATACAATGGAACCGATTTCCAATACACACACCCAACATCATCTGGAAATGGAATTCATTACTGCATTTTCCATTCACACCATTTGCTTCGCTTGGAATAAGGCGACGCAGATATTACAGTGATTACATTTACAGGCTGTTACACGCCATGCAGCCGAAGCTGTAAATTTTTAGGTTGTTAAGATCCAATCTTCTTTCTGAAAAAAAAACAAAGTCATTCAATTGGGCAATTTAAATATTCTCTCTTATAATTTATGGAGTACTTGGGTAAAAAATGTGTAGACATCAAAGGTGTAATTAATCTAATTAATAAATAAAAATTTTTATTGATGAACATTTAAGAAGATTAAGATATTCTCTTGAAAATCTATGGTGACAAACAATTTGGTTTCATAATAGATAGTCTCTACTGATTTGTAATTAGATTGGACAGAACAACTATTCCATCGTAAAAAGAATTATTCTCTTTCCTCTTCTCGAAATCCCGGAGCGGCGATTTTGAAAACCCAAATAATTCTAGATCCCGATTTTTTGCCCTCCCCCTTCATCTCCACTCCGGCCTCCTTTCCCCTCCCCACCCCCACCCCCTCCTCCTCCTCCTCCTCCTCCTCCTCCGCCCCCCTTCTCATCCACCTCCGGTTGCCACCACCCCCGGGAGCCCTCTCTTCCTCCACACCTGCCACCCTCCTTCCACTCTCCTTCTCCTTCACCGGCTAACCACCCTCTGCCGTCCCTCTGCTCGAATCTCTTCGTCCATCCCCCTCCCTCTCTCAACCCCCTTCCCCGACCGTAGGTGATTGGGGGGGGGGGGGTCTCCTCCTCCCTTCCCCTTCCAATAAAGCTCCTATAATATCCAATTGTTAATTTGTCCCTAATATTCAAATTACAACCGATTCACAATTAGCATGGAAATGTGTTCTAGTTGGTGTGAGCGACTGTTGTTAAGCTTTATAGTTTGAGCTCTACTATGATCTTGGTTGGTCAAAGTGAGGGGTGTCTTTGGTTTCTTTCATGTCAGATGGCTCGCAGGGGTCAGGTGCGATGTCTACCCTCGTTGCGAAGTTGTGAAGAGAGTCATCGAGGGTGAAGCGTGGGGATGAGAATGAAGACTCAATCTTGACATGGAGTTGTTAGATTGGTGGAGTACCTGCAGTGTCTCTCATAGGGTGCTTACACTTGTCGTTTGAGTCATTGCTGGAGGCGACGAGGAAGAGTGTACGATAGTTGGAGAGGATAAATGGTGTACAAGCGAGGGACTGAGCGAAAGAGCGAGCCCAAATTGGCACGAAAAATTTGCTTTCGCGGGGACGACCAATCATTAGGAATAGATTTCACTGTATTTTTTGTTTGTTGGTTGGGGTGTATGAGTTCCAGAACCCAACCTGTTGGGATCTGAACTTCATAAACCTTATTTTAAGTTGTATGTTTTGTTAAATTTCCTTTAATGAAATGCGGGGGTTTTTTACCCACCGTTTAACGATAAAAAAATAATATTCCATCGTCTTATTTATTCATAAACAAAGTACTACATAACACAAACAAAGAAATGCAAACGACATGTATAGTAAATAGGAATAAATTATATTTAAGCCAACTTTTGTTATACAATGGATCATGTTCGTTACCGGACATTATTTATATGTCCTTGGAAGGGCTCTTTCACCAGCTAGTAGACCATGAGTTCTTCTTGGAGCTCTACAAGATCACCTCCATTCACCTCCACGAACTCTACTTCGTCATTGGGTACCAGCCAGTGCAGCTTCACATTCCCTTTCAAAAAATACACATGCCTAGTCTCGTTGAGGCACATCAGGAACTCGCAATTTGATTCCATCCTGAATCAAAAAGATTAATTGCTAATAACTGAAATTGTTGTTGTGCGCGGAATACGAATCAAACCAACAATCAAACGAACTAATGCGGAAACAAAGAGAGAACCAGCGAGAAAACACAGAAAAGCAAGCAACACAAGAACACAAGATTTACGTGGTTCGGCAAAAACGATGCCTACATCCACAAGGGGCGGTTGGGGTTTCTTTACTATGATCTCCAATGGGTAAACAAAGCCTTTACAAGAGATGACGGCTGCAAAATCCGAATAAGGTGTTACCATTTACAAAACCCTAACGGGTGTATTTATAGGGAAACTATTGGGCCTTTCGAATTGGGCCGAATCTGGATCCAAAACCCGTCGACAGTCGACTGGTCCAATTACCAGTCGACTGATAATCCTTCTGCCCAGTCGACTGACTCCCACATACAGTCGGCTGCTGCTGCTGTATTCTCAGTCTTCGAAAACCTCCTCTGGACAGTCGCCTGATCCTCCAACCCAGTCGACTGAAGCTCTGAAACTTTCGAACACTGCAGATACCAAATACCAGAATCGAGCCATTATCCTACAATCTCCACCTTGGCGAGATCTTCCAAGTCAAATATCCAACAATCTCCACCTTGGTGAAATCTTCCAAGTAGCCCAAGCAATCTCCATAAATACTCCAAAGAAGTAAACCACTCCTTTTTCCAAGACATATGATAGGAGGCTGCTGTATCAAGAAACCATACTTCTTGATAAAGTGAGGGACTAGAAGCAAGTGCAAAAGAAAAATCCTCACCACTTTCTAAATTATCAACAGTCACATTTGCAGTCGAATTTCCCTTATTTCGTAGCTTTGGACAATCCTTTTTCCAATGCCCCCTTTCATGACAGAAAGCACATTCATCTTTGGCCGGTATTTTTCTGTCCTTCGAAACTCCTCTCGATTTGGAACGAGATTTGTTTCCCTTTTTCCCAGATTTGGACTCAGATCTGGTCTCAGTCCTGCCCCTTACAATCAACGCTTCAGAAGTTTCTCTATCAACCATCTTATCCCTTCTCCTAGTTTCATTATTCAACAAAGCATTTGCAACATCTTCATATTTCACAGTATCTTTTCCATATAATAAAGTAGTTGCTAAATGATCATAACTTTCAGGTAATGAATTCAATAGAATTAGGGCTTTATCTTCATCCTTAATTTGCTCATCCAAATTTAACAAATCAGCCAATAATTTATTAAATGATTCAACATGAGCATTCATAGACATACCTTCCGTATAGGTGAAGCGAAAAAGTCTCTTCTTCAAATACAGCCGATTCTCCAAACTTTTCCTCATGTATTTGTCTTCGAGTTTCTTCCACAACACCGCAGCAATGGTATCCCTCATCAAATCGTACTTCTGAGCCTTCTCAATAAAGAGCCGAATAGTCCCACACGCAACTCGATTCAACTTCTTCCAATCTGCTTCGGACATATCCTTAGGTTTTTCTACCTCCAAAGCAACATCTTGTTCTTGTTGAACAAGAACATCCAACACCTCACATTGCCACATCCCAAAATTGTTTGTCCCATCAAATTTTTCAACTTCAAATTTTGCGTTGTGAATCGTTGTTCTTGATGAACTTGATCCCACAACATCCTTGGTTGCATCTGCATCACCCGCCATCTCCCTCTAGGTTAAACCCACAGCTCTGATACCACTTGTTGTGCGCGGAATACGAATCAAACCAACAATCAAACGAACTAATGCGGAAACAAAGAGAGAACCAGCGAGAAAACACAGAAAAGCAAGCAACACAAGAACACAAGATTTACGTGGTTCGGCAAAAACGATGCCTACATCCACAAGGGGCGGTTGGGGTTTCTTTACTATGATCTCCAATGGGTAAACAAAGCCTTTACAAGAGATGACGGCTGCAAAATCCGAATAAGGTGTTACCATTTACAAAACCCTAACGGGTGTATTTATAGGGAAACTATTGGGCCTTTCGAATTGGGCCGAATCTGGATCCAAAACCCGTCGACAGTCGACTGGTCCAATTACCAGTCGACTGATAATCCTTCTGCCCAGTCGACTGACTCCCACATACAGTCGGCTGCTGCTGCTGTATTCTCAGTCTTCGAAAACCTCCTCTGGACAGTCGCCTGATCCTCCAACCCAGTCGACTGAAGCTCTGAAACTTTCGAACACTGCAGAGACCAAATACCAGAATCGAGCCATTATCCTACAATTGTAACATTGATATACCTAAGAGCATCTACAGTCGTTTGCTAATTATCCATAAAATGCATTTTATAGCAAACGACAAACTGCAGTCGTTTGCTATTTATGCATATTTTGGCTAAAAAGCAACAGTAGATTGCTATAAATGAGAGAGGATATAAGAATTATGCATAATTTAAACGACGCAACTTGAAGTTGCGTGGCTATAAAAAAAATATTAATTTAATAGTCAGACGGAACTTCTAGTTGCGTCTCTTCATTAAAAAAATAATTTTCCGTAATTTAAAATGCTCAAAAACAAAAAAGTCCATCCGACGCAAAGTCTCTTTGCGTCCCTCCATTTCTATGATTGTTGGACACAACTTCAAGTTGTGTCCTTCAATTTTTGTTTTCTTAAAAAAAATTTCCCCTTCCGACGCAACTTCAAACTCCGTCTGAAGATTATTTTTTATTAAATTGCTATAAAATACCATTCGACGACTGCGACAAACTGTAAAATACTATATGTATATATGAATTTATGTATTTTTTCACAATCATGACTGTGGATGCTCTAAGAAGACTAAAAGTTAATTTATACATACTTAGGCCAGTTGAGTGCGCCGATCTCATTCAACCTAGTTTCGGTTAGGTTCCTCTCAAGTACTTTGACGGCCTTCTTATTCGAACTTGCATTTGTCACCGGTGATCTTCTTCTTTTGATCTGTTATCTTTGGACTGCTCGCCTATACTCGCCATTTGATTGCTTTGCTCTGAGAATTATGATGATTAGCACTGGTAACGGGTCGGGTCGGGTCGGGTAGCTCAATACCCGGACCCGGACCCGGTCATTGACGGGTCCAAATACTGGACCCGGACTCAGACCCATGAAATTCGGGTCCGGGTCCGGTTCCCCACAAGAAATATTACCCGTTCGCTTTCGGGTCCGGGTCCGGGTCCGGGTCCGGATCCGGATCCTATTTCTAATCACGGGTCCGGTTCGATTCAGGGTCTTTAAAGCATAACACAATATTACATGATAATGGGTTAGCTAGAGTACTAATCGAAATGGAACAATGGTGAGATACTTCATAATGAACAAACAATCATCAAAATTGAAAATCCACCTACTGAAGAATATAAATCTAAACCTACTTAGAAATAAAAGTTTAAAAGATTTCAATGAGTTTAGCCATTCATTTATTTAATGACTAGAAATTATGTAAGAAAAGTTGCCTTTTTCTTAGTTGATGGAGGGATAAAACTCATCAAAACTTGTTAAAAGCTATATACAAACCAAAATTTTAGAAGGTACTAACAAACATAAATCCAGTTCATGTATAAATCATTTTCAAGTGATTCTGAACAAGCCCGGCTCAGCACTACATACAAACTGGATCTATGTTATAATGCAATGGACTACTGGATTGAATGGTATTCATGTCAAAAATAGTAGTAGCAACTACTGGAAGTGGAATGGTTCTGTTCTACAAAGACAATATATGGAAATATATGCAGTGTTTCTGAAGTATGCATGTCACAAGAAAATATATGCAGTGTTTCTGACAGTATATTTATCTAACGGGTAACGGGTCGGGTCCGGGTCGGGTCCGCTTCGTTTTTTGTTTATTTTTGTATTGCGGGTCCGGGTCCGGATCTGGGTCCGGGTTGGGTCCAATTTTAGGGGACCCAGACCCGACCCGAAATTTCAACGGGTAGTAATTTAGGACCCATACTCTACTCAAATTAGATCGGGTCGGTTCCGGTCCAACGTCGGGTCCGGGTCGGGTCCGGATTTCGGGTTTTAATACCAATGCTAATGATGATGAAGAAAGAGGCACCTGCAGGTACGTATTTATAGCCACAAAAGGTTGCTAGTCACACCACTGATTTTTGTAAGATGATACACACTAGCTAAAAATCCGCCCGGTGCTACATCATAGACACACTAGGAGCGTAAATAATTGTAACCATATACATATGAAGTTAGCTTGCTTCTTTCTTGCTTAACTTTTGAGCCTTCTCTTTCTTGGTCTTGACACTCACCACCACCAATAAGGTAAAAAACAGCCCAAGCTGCTATTTCTTTTTCACCTTCCATTTGATGACAAATTCATAGAAGGTTCAATGAATCCTATCATTTCAAACAATACAAGGAACCTTATGTTTTTTTTTTTGGCTACACAAGGAATAATCCTATGTTACCACCCGTGCATGTATTATTCGATTCTGTGGGCCAAGAATTTAGATAACCCAATCCTTATCGAGGCGGCCCTGCTAAAAATGGCAACTGCCAACCAGCTGGGATGATCATTTGACTAAAAATGGCAACTACCAACGAGCTGGGATGATCATTTGGTACGACCAGCTGGGTAATTCGAATATTTTCTGACACCAAAATTAATTTTGAGATCAATATGTTTTTATTTTCTGCGGAGAATTTAATTGAATTTTCTAACATGAAAATTGTGTATAGTTCTCACAGGCATGATCGAATATTCAACCTCGTCTCATATCATCGCTAACATATTTTTCGTGCACCTAAGATGGACTCATGTGGAGCAAAAATCAATATTAATTAGCTAGGGTGAGTTTCCACTTCGAGTCCTCAATTAATGTATTTGTCGTTTTCGATCAAAGTTAGCTAGCTAGCCAAGAAGACCAGATACAATTCGTGTGATTCATAAAAGTAGGAGCTCCTTTTTTGAAGAAATTACAGTTTCTTACATATGATATTGCATACAATCAAACTACATCGATTCGACTTTTAAATGGATTGTGCAAAGTTAGACGAGGAAAAGAATATTCCAATCAAAAGAGTAGAAGATGGCGTGCATTCAACTATTGGTTGAATCATGAATATGGTTCACTTCTAACAAGTCCGGCCCTAGGATTTTGGGGGCCTGAAGCAAACTCTCAAAAAGGGACCCCACATATACCAAAAAAAAAAAAATATCGATTCATGTATTAGAATTTTTTTCGCATATACCCCACATATACACATTTTCAATTTTTTTTTCTTTTTTTCTAAAAACGGGCTCCCCTTTTTTTGTTTTTAATTTGGGGGCCTGGTGCAAATGTTTCACTTGCAGCAGGACTGGGCCGGCCTTGACTTCTAAGTGAACCTAGCTAGCTAGCTAGCTCCAATACTTGGACTACTCATATATTATAGAAAAAGAATTAATTAGTAAAGAAATGCTGATGTTGATAAATTTAAACTTCAACTGAGTAATCCTAATCGTTTCTCATATTATAATAATAAAAAATAATACAAAAAACTATTATGATTTGTATATATACTACATATTCTTAAAAACATCAACAGTATCAAACAGCCACTTAAACCGATCATGTATATGTACATATTATTCTTTCAGGTACGATTTAAATGTTAGTCTCTTTTTTTGAATCCCATAAGCTCAAGTAGATCTTCTTCGTCTTCAAATCCTTCCGGAGGCTCCAAATCGAAGTTGGGGTGTTCATCATGGGTCCAATCATTTGCGTCGTAAAGTGTCGGTGATTGGTGTAGATCTCCAGTGACATGGAAGTGGAGGTAGGGCGGATATTAAGGCAAAGTAGCAAAACACATTTGCCAGGATTTTAACAAGGTCCCCCATGCAAACCTCAATGTAATCTCCTGCATAGCTCTGATCCGTGTAGATCCTCATCAGGGGCGTAGCTGCCCTATGCCCAGGGGGTGCAGCTGCGCCCCTGGGATTTTAAAAAAATTTCAAAAAAAAATTATATATATTTAGTAAAAAGAAATTTAATAAGGGTTTATGTGTAAAATTTTCAACCCATTGAGTCATTTACCGATTTACTTCCACTCTACTGAATCCAAACTCACTTCATAATGAATTTGTAAGAGAGATTAAAATCTACAAGTGATTAGTTGGGCTTGTAGAGGAGGTCAGAAGAGAGAGAGAGCGAGGAGTCGATCGATTCTAAACCCTATTGTAAGTAAAATTTTTTGTACATTTTGATAATTAGGGTTCATATTCTGAAATTTTGTGAATTCATATATGATAGGATAATTAGATTGCTAATTTCTATTGCAGTGTTACTGATTTGTTTGAGAATGGACTGAATTAGTATGATATGTAATCAAATTAGAACTCAAATGGATACATATTATAGTGTTAATTTTTGTCCCAATTTTGAGCTAATTTCAGAAATTTTTTATATTTAAACACATGGAGTTTAGAGTTGAAATTTTTTTATGCGTATCTTATATATGTGAGCAACATATCCACAAAATTTCATGATATTTGGAGAAAACCCAGGTTCAAGGCGCTATATTAAATTTGTACTTCACATTGTTCAATGCCCAAACTGGTTATTTGTACAAACATATACTATTATGATTCACCTTCATTCTCTTTCTCTTTTCCTCTTTTGAATTCAACTTACAAATCTCATCGCAAATTCAAAGGAGACCTGAGAGGAGTTCGAGAGGGGTAAGAAATAGATCAAACAACAAACACAAAGTGGGTAACTAATTCTAACCATTAGTTTAATTACTCTTTCTATGCATATACTTATGAGATGAACGTCTAATGCTTAATGCACTTAATTACTTTGAGGTAGACTGATGATTGAAGTTGGAAATAGAGAATGTTTAACTACTAATTTATTTTAATGGCATTGCTATTACCCGTTGCAACCGCAACAGTCGAGAGAGTATTTTCTACAGTGAAAATCATCTAGACTTCATTACGAAACCGATTGGGAGATGAGATGATGAATAATTGTTTGGTTGCATATATTGAAACAGATGTATTTGATGCCATTGACAATCAAGATATCATTCAATATTTTCAGAATATGAAATCTCGAAGGGTTTTATTGCTAAAGAAAAATGCTATTTAGTGATTGTAATAGTTTGTGACATTTGATAGTAATATATGATATTTTGATGTTTTCAAATGTGTTTATTATAATTTTTTTTAATAGTAACTGTCGTGCCCCCTAGATGGAAATCCTGGCTACGCCACTGATCCTCATCTTCCCTTCCAGTAAATAGTATGTCTCCTCTTGTGACATGCACCACCCAAACTTTCTAGGTCCTCCTCTCACGTACCTCCTGCCCAATACCATTAAGATTGACAAGCAACGACCGGTTCGTAATTTTGGTTATAAAAAAAAATGATCGATCCGTTTGTAATATGTAGCAAAAAAAATCATAATGTAAAGCTTTAGTGATATTGTATATAGAAAGAATTATAATGTAACTAGTGCACATTATTACACTATAAATTGGTTATAATTAAGGAGGAGATGGAAGAGAAAAAGAAAGGCTTTACCTCCACCAATGCTCTCGAACACCAAGTTGGGTGACCCTTGCTTCATTGACGTTCTTTTCAAGGATGATGCCCAAATTGCCGATATCAGCAGGTCTTGGTCGTTTCTCTCCCTTGACATGGTTGTTGCTTGAACTTGCCATAGCCTCTTCTTGTTCTTCTAACTCTCCTGGGTTTTTTGTTTTTGTTTTTTGATTTTTTTTGTTTTTTGTTTTTTGTATTTTGTTTTTTGTTTTTTGTTTTTTGTTTGGATGAAGATGATGAAAGAGTGAAAGGAGACGATGGGTATTTATAGGCCAAGTTAGAAGAGAACAACAAAGAAAAAAAAACTTTCAGTAAATGTTATTGATCGCGTGAAGGGAGTCAAAATCCAAAATCATTTCGATGTCTTCGATTTTTAGGGTTAGGTTTTTAATTGTCATGCATTGCATTACTTATCATGTGGGAGATATTCCACGTGATATTTTCTCTATTTTATTAGGAAATGGTTCAGAAATTTAAAAGGGGATATATTCCACGTGAATATTTTATTTTATTTATTTTATTTTTTTGGGATAAAGATGACAAAGAGTGAAAGGTAACAATGGGTATTTATAGGCCAAGTTAGAAGAGAAAGAGTGAAAGGTGACAATGGGTATTTAGTAAAGAAATGGAACTGATGTTGATAAATTTAAACTTCAACTGAGTAATCCTAATCATTTCTCATATTATAATCATAAAAAATAATACAAAAAAACTATTAGGATTTGTATACTACATATTCTTAAAAACATCAACAGTATCAAACAGCCACTTAAACCTCGATCATGATGTATATGTACATAATATTCTTTCAGGTACGATTTAAATGTCAGTCTCTTTTTTCGAATCCCATAAGGTCAAGTAGATTTTCTTCGTCTTCAAATCCTTCTGGAGGCTCCAAATCGAAGTTGGGGTGTTCATCAAGGGTCCAATCATTTGCGTTGTAAAGTGTCGGTGATTGGTGTAGATCTCCTCCAGTGACATGGGAGTGGAGGTAGGGCGGATCAATCACGTCAAAGTAGCAAAACACATTTGCCGGGATTTTCACAAGGTCCCCCATGCACAAACCTCAATGTAATCCCCTGCATAGCTTTGATCCGCGTAGATCCTCATCTTCCCTTCCAGTAAATAGTATGTCTCCTCTTGTGACATGCACCACCCAAACTTTCTAGGTCCTCCTCTCACTTACCTCCTGCCCAATACCATTAAGATTGACAAGCAATGACCGGTTCTTAATTTTGGTTATAAAAAAAAATTTGATCGATCCGTTTGTAATATATGTAGCAAAAAAAATCATAATGTAAAGCTTTAGTGATATTGTCTATATATAGAACGAATTATAATGTAACTAGTGCACATTATTACACTACAAATTGGTTATAATTAAGAAGGAGATGGAAGAGAAAAAGAAAGGCTTTACCTCCACCAATGCTCTCGAACACCAAGTTGGGTGACCCTTGCTTCATTGACGTTCTTTTCAAGGATGATGCCCAAATTGCCGATATCAGCAGGCCTGGGTCGTTTCTCTCCCTTGACATGGTTGTTGCTTGAACTTGCCATAGCCTCTTCTTGTTTATCTAACTCTCCTGATTTTTTCTTTTTTTTTGGATGAAGATGATGAAACAGTGAAAGGTGACAATGGGTACGTATTTACAGGGCCGGCCCTGAGTTCCCGGGAGCCCGAGGCGAACTCCCGAAATGGGGCTCCCCACACACAAAAATAAAATAAAATAAAATAAAATAAAATAAAATAAAATGTATACAAAAAATTTGATCATTGTTAAAAGCAAAATAAGCAAAATATATAAATTTGTTTTAAATCATTCAAATTTAAAGTCTCAAATTCAATTCAAGTCTTCAAGTATAAACCCAAATAATCTTCAAAAAAAATTAAAGGCTCAAATAATTATTTTTGGGGCCCCTAATAACAATATTTTTCTTTTACGAGCAAAATACATGCCTATATTTACAAGTGAATTACAAATTTGGGGCCCCTAAAATTGCAAAAATGCCGGGGCCTGAGGCGGCCACCTCACCTGCCTCAAGGGTGGGGCCGGCCCTGCGTATTTATAGGCCAAGTTAGAACTTAGAAGAGAACGACAAAGAAAAAAGACTTTCAGTAAATGTTATCGATCGCGTGAAGGGAGTCAAAATCCAAAATCATTTCGATGTCTTCGATTTTTAGGGTTAGGTTTTTACTTGTCATGCATTGCATTACTTATAATGTGGGAGATATTCCACGTGATATTTTCTCTATCAAATTATATTAGAAAATTTTGCCGTACTGACCCACTTTTTGAAAATATTTGGCGCACTGACCCACTTTCGAAAACAATTAGCGAACTGACACAGTTTTGGACACGTCAGCAAAAATCGTTATTGGAAAAAACGGCATAGGTTATTTATAGACCTGGCAATCTTGACCCGTGACCCGTAGGTACCCATGGGTGTACCCGTACGGGCCGGGTACGGGTAAGAAAAATTTTGAAAAAAAATGAGCGGTTACTTTTTTACCCGGCCCGTCAACCCGCGGGTCAGGTCGGTTATACCCACGGGTACCCGTGGGTACCCATGTATTTAAATAAATTAAATTAAATTAAATACTCATCAACTTGAGTTGTAATTTATTTGAGTGTGTTGAGTTTGAATTTTATTTGGTTTCATTGTTTTTACTGTAATTAATTTCAAGACTTTAGAAACTTGTCATATGGTTTCATTGTTTTGATTTTTGTAATTGTATTTTTGATTATGTTTAAATTTTGTTTAGACTCAATTATGTCTGTATACTTAGAAAAATAATTGCTCTTTCTTTTCATGATTGGACAAATTATTGCTCTTTTGTCTTTGTTGATGAAATGATAAATTGAAATGCTAGTTGGATTTTGAATGTTGATATATATATTTATTTGAACAAGAAGCATAAAAAAACAACAAACAACAAGCTTATTAAATTATCGTTCTTGATTCCTGATTACAATTGTTGTTGTTTAAGTTATTCAATTTTATATTTTACATTTTTTAAAAAAATGATAGCATGTTGCTAATGTTTTTAATCAATTATTCAATTAAAATAAAATTTTAAATTTTTTTTAAAAACCCCAAAACAAACTCAAAATAAACAATGAAATATTGGCGGGTACCCATGGGTACTTGTGGGTACCTGCGGGCCGGGTCCGAGTTGGAAAAAAACTTTAAAAAAAGTTGCGGTTACTTTTCGACCCGGCCCGTTGGACCCGTGAGTCAAGCAACCCGTACCCATAGGTACCCGACCCGACCCGTTTGCCAGGTCTAGTTATTTACATGCCGTTTTCCCCAATAACGACATCTATATTTAAAAAAAGTGACATGTCGTTATTTGGAGTAACGACATAAGTTATTTTGTTTTTCAACAGCTTGTACTCTCCATTTAGAGAAAAAATTGCAAGGGTGAAAACCTTATAACAGATGCCGTTATTTCAAATAACAGCATTCTCAATACTGATGCCGTTATTTCAAATAACGACATCAATTTTAAATTTATTTTATAAAAAAGTAACTTATTATTCATCCTCTCTGACGAATAAGTTAATTTTTAATATTTTTTTTATAACTGATGCCGCTATTCCAAACAACGACATCAATTATAATTTTTTTTAATAAAAAATTAACTTATTATTCATCCTCTCTCATGAATAAGTTAATTTTTTATAAATTTTTTTATAACTGATGCCGTTATTCCAAATAACGGCATCATATTGAGAATGCCGTTATTTGAAATAACGGCATCTCTTAGAAGGTTTTCACACTTGCAATTTTTTCTCTAAATGGAAATTACAAGCTATCGGAAAACAAAATAACCTATGTCGTTACTCCAAATAATGGCATGACACTTTTTTTAAATATAGATGCCGTTATTGGAAAAAACGGCATGTAAATAACCTATGCCGTTTTTCCTAATAAAGGTTTTTACTGACGTGTCCAAAACTGGATCAGTTCGCTAATTATTTTTGAAAGTGGGTCAGAGCGCCAAATATTTTCAAAAAGTGGGTCAGTACGGCAAAAAATTCTATTAGGGAATGGTTCAGAACTTTAAAATGGGGGGAAAATTAAAAAGGAAAAAAAAAATAGAAAGAAAAAAGAGAAATGCAATAAATGATATCTTATGAATTAACGTATAGGTTGAATTGGGTTAGTTCAGACCAAGTCACAATTGACCCAATCCATCAAATTAATTATGCAGCTGGTAAACTCAAATTCGATGAATATATTCTATGGGTACTCCCTAAAATAGTACTAGAAATTTTTAATCTCTAATCTAATCTGATATAATATTATAATGAAAGATTTATTGTTTGTAAACATACCAACTTACGTATATCATCTAAACATAACTAATATAAAGGCCTCATATTCAAAGTTAGACTGCGCTGAAATTTTTATTTTAAAAAAAATGTAATTATTAGAACATGTATTGTATGTGTAAATTACTAGCATTAATAATGAAAATGCGCCTCTTGAGGAGAATAGGGAAGGAGATCTGGGATGTGTACAATGGAGATGCAATAGTGGATATGAAAGGTGTGCATCTTATCAACTATCCAGTTCAGATCTCAAGATGGTAAAGTTGGGGTTCTTGATGGCATTGATGGTACTTTTCCTTGATACTACAACATTGATCAAGGGAAAAAGATCAAGATCCCCCAGTTTTCACTGCATAAAGTATACTGGAGTTGATCCTCTCTGAATTCATATTCGTTCATAATGAGGCGCAACCAATCACGATCGCCAATGGGGGATCACGAAGTTGGTCATGGTTCTGGGGCGACGAAGGTTGCAAGCGGCGAACTCGTAGGTGCCAGAAGGCTCTTCGACGGGGTCGAAGTGGCCGAGGTAACGGTGTGGCCAGCGAGGGTTGTCCGTGTAGTCAGGTGGTCGGTTGGGGCGGGCGCGCGGTTGTGGGCATCAGCAGTGGATGTTGCTGGCGATTGTGTTAGGAGTGTGACACAGGGGCTGGCTTAGAGCATCTCCAACCACGCTAGCTACTTTGGCTAGCTAGAATAGCCAAAATAGATAACAAATGGACAATTTGGCTAGCAAAAAAAACTTACACTCCAATCATGCTATCTATTTTGGCTAGCCATAAATGTTTTAATTTTTATTTACTAAAATAATTAGTTACAATAATTTTCAGTTTACCACCAAACTTTGAGAAATTATCATCCAATCTTACTAGAGAGCATAGAGATTTAACCCATTCCTGCGAACCAGACTGAGCATTGTTTTTTCTCACCAATTCTAAGTATTTGATAGCTTTTTTTGATGCTCCTCTTTTAAGCAAAACAACTCCTAGCAACTTAAATGTAGCATCATTTGGTTGCACACCCGAGGTTAGCATCTCCTGAAAACACAAGACTGCTTCCTTCATTCTCCCATCTGATGCATATAAGCTCATCACATTATTGTAACTAAGAGCTTCAGTCAGAAGTCCAAGTTCTTTCATCTCTTGGACAACCTGATAAGCTTCATTCAACTTCCCCGTCTTCTTGTACAAGCACAACATCATAGCATTAGAGAACTCGTTTGCCTCTCCTCTTCGCTTCAAATTCCAGAACACTTCCTCTGCCTCGTGAACCATAGAATTCTCGCAGTAAAGATCAATCATGCAATTAGAAGAGTACATATCTGGGATGTATATAAACGACTGTGGATGACCGGCATTTCTCAAAAAATGGGAATTTGGCAAATATAGCAAACGACTGTGGATGCTCTAAGCATCAGTTATTCTTAACTGGAACCAGCTGACTATAATCAATTGCCAGTTTTGTAGGACATCACCGTCCTAATTCATGTGCAACAAGCTCAAATCAAACATGTACAAGTAGTGCATAAAGCACACATTGGACACAATCAAACAAAATTTTAGCTATATAACAGTGTGTCAGTGTGATAACCATGTGATGAATGGTGAACTAGCTTATCCAGCTGATGCTCTTGTTGATTGTTGCATTGAATATGACCTAAAAAACTGATACAATACACTTACATGACAAGACAGGATACAAAAACAGTGTATATACCAAACCTAGATATAGAGAGAGATATAGGACACTGATATGACATGGACACAGCAACATATAAACAACTCAATTTGGCTACAAGAAAATACATGGCATGGTGAAGAAGCAAAAACACAGATACACACTTTCAAGTTTACAAGCAGTCCTAAGAAAGTCCTAAGAAAGTCATCTTTTGGGTTATTATTTTGATATCAAGTTTACAAGCTTTAAAATGTATGCAGAAAGAAAGATCAAACAAACAGTATAAACCATTCAGTAAAGCCCATTTTACCTATTTAAAGTTACAGTGTGAGCAAGAATCCAGCACACATACAAAAGCATTGAGGATTAGGTCACAATGCAATTAGAAAAAATCAATTTTGAAACGAAAAGTACTGAAGCATGTATGTGCTATCATCTACCATTGTGTAATAGCTAGAACAAATTGGTGAATTGCTTCCGGAAAAAAAAACAATCGATAAATCTCGTACTAGCGAATGAACTAAGTATAGTTAAATCCAGATTCAACACAGAAATTAAGGTAAATTAATGTATACATATACATTATCAGTAAACAATCAAATATACATTGCTGATAATGTATATGTATACATATGCTTTTGACTACATTATCAGTATACATATACATATCAGTATACATTATCAGTAAACAATCAAATTAATGTATACATTATCAGTAAACAATCAAATATACATTACTTGCTAGACACAGAATGACTGAAAACTCTTTTTGCCAAACACAGCCTTATTTTCATGTTGTTTCTCTCAACTCAGTACTAATAACCCATTACATGAATTGAAGCTAACAGTATCTGTTGTTGATCATAACCTTCATAAATGTTTCCAGAGACCTCTTGTATTTATCCTCCATTCATACTATTCTACACAGACTACACCTCAACATTAATTTAAGGCAATATTTGATGTATAAGCATCAACAAAAAACTAAACAACTATATAAGCAATTAAGCATTAACAAAAAATTAATCTAAAGTACATCAAGATAGGAAGAAACTACCAACAAAGACGAGCATTAAATAGATTCAGAGCAGACTGAGAACTGAATCTAACCATTTAGATCCTGAAACAAACAGGAATTGTACACATGATCAAGAAACATATTCTCAACCAATGACAATATAGTGCAAAACTGGGTAAAAACAACCAAACCAGAACTAGTACAGGTAGAATAAGAAATTTTACATACAAAATGATGATTGAGACAATAGTACCTGAAGCCATTCTACTCGAGTTCTCTACTGCAAGCCATTTCTCTCCATTGAACATAAAGGATGAAAACCAGCAGCAAGAACCTTCGATGAGGGCTTCGATGAGGGCTTCGACGCCACAGAGTTGCTTCGATGAGGGCTTCGATGGAGGGCGTTCGACGACGACAGGGACGACAGGGCTTCGACGACGATAGGGCTTCGGCTTTGATGAGGGCTTCGACGCCACAGAGCTGCTTCTTGCCCTGGCTTCGATGAGGGCTTCGATGGAGGGGTGGGAAGTGGTAACACGGGAGATGAAGGGGTCGGTGGAGGGCTTCGATGGCGAGCGGATCCCGCTCGCCAGATTTGGCGAGCGGATCGCGAGCGAATGGCTTTTTGCCAGAGTAGCGAACAGAGTAGCGAGTCCGTTGGAGAGGATTTTGGGGGATTTAATCGCTATTTTAGCTAATTGAAAGGAATAGCGAGTGTGGTTGGAGATGGTCTTATAGGCTTGATATTGTGGGGGATGGCATCGGGGATTGTTATGTGGTGAGAGTTCCTCGGGAGATTAGATTTGAGAGTGTTGTGGCAGGGGGATTTGAATTTCAAATTTAATTTTGAAATTCGAATCAGTGTTGAGATCAGTAGCATTCCCTTATATCCAAATGATTCTTTTCCCTTAATATCCGAATCACAACCAACTTACAATTATCATGAAAATGAATCCTAGTTGGTGTGTGTTGACGATCGTTATGCAAGTTTATAGTATGAGCTCAACTTTGATCTATTAAGGTTAAAGTGAGGGGTGCCTAGGGTCTCTCTCATGTCAGGGGGCTTGAAGGCTTTTGTGGAACTGTCGGAGGCGACGACAACCTTTATTGCGAGGTGGCGTATGATTAGGTTTTGTTGTATTATTTATTTGTTTATTGGGAAATATGACTTCTATGACCCAACCTGTTGGGAATCTTGAACTTTATAATTCATATTTTTGATTGTATATTTTATTAATTTATGTTTAATGAAATTCGGGGGACTTTCAACCCATCGGTTAACGATAAAAAAACATAATAATGAAAATGCATACTATACCACATGATTTTCTTTTGCTATCTTATCTGTCCTCTTCACTCAAAATCCATTCATGATATAGTAATCATAATACGTTTTCTTCTGACACCCAATAAATCTCACGTGAAAACAATTACTTCCTCCGTCCTAAAATGTACCATACTTTTTTTTTCTTTTTTTAAAATTAATTAATTAATTTTTTGTCTCAAGTTGTTTGCTGCTTTGCGTCCATACTGTTTATTTACATATTAGTATGTATTACTGTATAGGTTCTAGCAAAAACAAAGTATATATTACTTCCTGTATAGGTATCTCAGGTTAAATTGTTCATGTAGCTTCATCTCTGCTTTGAAGTCTACTTCAAAAAAAAATTTGAGTTAATTGATATCTACAACGAAACAGAATTCGAGAAATTAGTATGGTTGAATTTAGGAATTAATTTATAGAAATAGCCAAGTGATCTAATGATAACCACTGACCTGGTAATCTGATTTAAGGTGCGTTCGATATGGATACAAGCCCAAGTTAAAACTTAAAGCCTTTTGATTTAATTACCAAAATAGCCTTCATTTTTTAGAGAAAAAATGTTGTGATAGTACATCTGAATTGTGATACGAAGGAGCTGGAGGCTACTTTGATAAATTACCTAGAGTTAAATTCAAATTTTCACTTACACTTGCATTCAACAAAACTCACTAGGGATGTGCACAGGTCGGGTAGGGTGGTTGTTTTAGCAGTTTTCAAATCTGACACATTTTTTTCTCAAACCCCAAACCCATCCAAACCATTCCTTTTTTTTTTATACCCATACCCGGACCCATGGGATTCGAGTTTGTTCGGGGGTTTTCTAGTTCTAAGAGACGAGTTGGGTCGGTTTGGTCAGTACACCCAATTTTTAAAGGGTGAAAAACAAAGTACCCCCAACGTTTGAGCATAATACAATATGCCCATATAACGTTTGAAAAAGTACATTTAACTCATTCCTCCGTTACCTTAACCCCATCCGTTAAGTTATAATTATTAAATTACTTTTTTACTCTTATCCTTTCATAATCAAATCTCTTCTTCTTTTTTCCTTTTTCTTCATTCATTTTGAGTTCACGCGGATTCCTTTTTTGATTTCAAGGAGTTTCATGTAGTCACTGCATATATCGAGTTCCCAAAGTGGGAGTTGCAGTCGTGCACGGTTCTGGATTGACAGTTGGAGAAAAACTACACTTTTTAAGGCCCTGTATGAAAGGTCTGTTTGTATATCTGTGTGCTCTTTACTTCTATAACTACATCAATCTTGTGACTAAGATGACACACTGGACTGTACCCAGATGGCTCATTGGTAAGCGATAATGGCAAAGAAAAACTTTCATCTGGTTACTAGTTTTTCAAACGATAAAGATGTGTGCACTCCAATCAGTCCATTGCACTATGTAACGCATACTTGCCATTCAACATTTCATGGTAAACAATACTAGCATACTGTTCCTCAGAAATTACTATAGGTAAGAGGTATGACCTCTACAAGCAATCGATGAATCGCATGGTTGCTCAGAAACTTCCCCATGACCATGAATAAATAACACTAGCTACATTAGAAGTAATAAAAATGCGACCAATGAGCTCAAAAAACATTAACAGAGCACACGAAACTACAAGTCCAAGAGTCAATAACTCAAACAAAGAAGTATCGACATATTCCTATAAACTACAACAATAAGAAAGCGACGAATTTGCATTGTTTATGTCCAACCACAAAACCCGTGAATAAAAATAAACTCAACACGAGAGCAAGAAGGAGGTATCAACATTTTCGCTATATAATCTTAACTTCTATGTTTCAGAACAGAATACCAAGCTTGTTAGCCTACCAAGATCTGCCTATTCTGCACGAGGATGGTAATGTTACAGCAAATATAAGCTCAAATTTATGAAGTTTTCTGAATGATCTTCTAAAACCAACAACAAAATATAGTTCATTGCATGTTGTTCAACCCATCCATATAACAACAATCTCTCGAGGCCTAAAACCTTAATAATAGGAACTCTAAACAGACCATTAAAAAAGACCAAAGTTTTTGAAGTTTTTGAAGTGATTAGCGTTGCTGTGTCCGATTTCGAAACAACAACTCGCGCAAAATATCTCCCCATCACACACATCATTTGTTCTTTCATCCATTCAGTCCTCAGTCACTCATCGCTTGCATGAGAGAGAGAGAGAGAGAGAGAGAGAGAGAGAGAGAGAGACGTAAGTTTGCTACTCTCAAAATAAAAGAAACTAATGCTCGCTCATATTCTCATATAGACAAACACATAAGAGTTGAATTAATGCTTGCTCATACTCTCACCACGACAAACAATACATATTGATCGAGTTGAATTTTGATCTCCTGTCTCATATGTATGTATAGGCTTATTACAAATATCATGGAATAATAATTATATAGTGGTCATTATAGCTATCTAATCTCAGCCTTCCAGAGATGGACATATTCATGCAAAGTTCAACCACTGAAAAAACTTTCCAATGGCATGTATAAATAACTTCAGTTCGGCCAGAAGCTTCTGCCTCATTTTCAACATGGAAAAAATTATCAACTTGGATTTTTTTTGGGTACAAATCTGAAAGAAAACACAATGGAACTGAAATTTCGGTTTCTCTCTTCAACACAATTGAACAATGAAAAATTTCCGAAACACTAGATTTTGGGGAAGAAGAAGAAAAATGAAAAGAGAGTTGAGCTTCTTACCGTTGCCGACCTTGCCAACCACTACCATTTCGCTGCCGATCGAAGAAATCGTTGCCGAAGAAATCGCTATGAATAAAGAAAAATGAAAGAAGAAAAAAGGGAATGAAGAAATGGAAGAATAGAGAAAAATGAAGAAAGGAATGAAGAAATGTAAGAATAGAGAAAAAATGAAAGAAAAAAAAGGAATGAAGAAAAAGGAAAAATAAGAAGATATTTGATTATGAAAGAGTAAGGGTAAAAAGGTAATTTAATAATTATAACTTAGCCGATGAGGTTAAGTTAACGGAGGAATGAGTTTAGTGTACCTTTTCAAACGTTATATGGTCATATTGTACGTAGGCCAAATGTTGGGGAGGGGGGGGGGGGGGGGGTACTTTTGTTTTTGCCCATTTTTAAAATTTGATGATTGTTTTATTTATTCATTGTTAGACATTTAAAATTAAAAAAATGATTGATTGAGAGTAATATGGTAAGAAGATCGAGAATTTGTAACCTTCAAACATTTTTTTTAATTTTTTTTTATAGTACCTTCTACTAAGTTAAATGAGTGATTTAAAATCTGTAATTTTTTTACTGGCAAAAGGTGGAAAAAACTCATACCTCACTTTAGCATTATATATACTAGTAATCTGCACGTGCGATGCTACGACCTAAGGTTTTTTTTCTTTTCTTTTAAAAGTAAAGACTATGACGTTGTCTAGTATCTAACCTGAGAAACTCATTTTACTCATCTCAAATCCTTACTAAACTTCTTACAATTACCCCTAGTGGTACTAACTTTTATTTTATATGAGTGACACTTTTGTAAATAATTATATTGTAAATAAATCTGAACTTTGAGGATATTATGGTAACTGACAACATTTGACTAAATGGATGGTTAATATAATTTCTACTTGATTTCATCTCCCCTTCGATTCTACGTTCTATCGGTGGTTCACTTATTTCGAATTGGATTCCTCTGGATGCCGTAGGCACGCATGGAGGAATCCTTTTCGGATTCAAGGAATCCAGCTTCTCATTTGTGTCGGTTCTTCGGCTTAACTTTTTCCTCATCGTTTTTCTTCATTGGAATGCTTTCAACTTCCCTTAACCGTGGTTTCGATTTACGGGGCCATCAACGGCGGACCGTCGTCCCTTGTTCTGGAACGAGTTCCTCTCCTTTCAAGGCAGTGTTTCTGGGTTTTGGATCTTTTGCGGGGACTTTAATGTTACTAGATTTCCCTATGAAAGAGTGGGGAACCCTTCCTCTCAAGCCGACTCTCAGTGCTTCAGCGATTGTATTCTTTCACTAAACCTAAGCGATATCCCTACCAATGGTAGATCGTTCACTTGGTCTAATATGCTGATTTCACCGTCTATGGCTAAGCTCGACTGCTTTCTTGTCTTCCATGATTGGATTTCCTATTTCCACGATTCATTTGCGCGCGCCTTGCGAATCCCAGTTCTGACCATGTTCCTCTCGCTCTACACTCTCACTTTAACTTTTCCAAACCGTTCAAATTCCGTTTTGAGAAATTCTGGCTACAAGATCAAATCTTTATCAATCTCATTATTAGTTGCCTTTCTTCGGTGACGGGTTCGACTGGCTTAGGCCGCATTCTACTTAAACTCCATGCCATCAAGCACTGACTGTAAAATTTGGCATAAGGAACGATTTTCTCAAGCTTATGCCTTCAAGAGCTTCCTTTTGTCTTCGACTAATTCGATTGACCGTTTTAGAGGAGAGTGGTCCCATTTCAGACGATTTGCGTGGGGAGCGACTTTCTTGCAAACCCAAGTTTGCTGAGCTCCTTAACTTAGATCACATTAAATAGGCTAATAGGGATAAGCTTCGTTGGCTCAAGGATGACGATTGTAACAACTCCTTTTTCCATAATTTTGCTTCTCATCGCCAACGATGCAATCATATTTCCTCTCTTCTTGTTAACAACATCGAGCTCAGTTCCACTGGGGAGTTTCATGCCTCCTTTCTCTCCTTTTACAAAAATCTCTTGGGCTCCCCTAAGTATAGTTCAGTTCACCTCGACTGGGCCCAGCTTTATGGTGTCGAATCTCATGATCTGTCTAGTTTGGAAGCCCCCTTCTCTGTGGAGGAGATTAAATCGGCTGTTTTTTCTTTAAGAAGCGATTCCGCCCCTGGCCCAGATGGGTTTCCTTCCTTCTTTTTCAAAAATTTTGGGACTTCCTTAAACAAGACCTTATAGATATGTTCGCTGAACTTCATCAAGGTCTTTTTTCTTTCGATCGTATAAACTACACATATATTGTCCTCATCCCCAAACTTTTGGGGGTTAATACGGTGGGCGCATTTCGTCTCATTAGTCTTCTTAACTCTACTTTTAAAATTGTTATGAAAGTTCTTGCGAGCCGTCTCAGCTTAGTTATTTCTCCCCTCATTGATCTAGCTCAGTCAGGATTTATTAAGAACCGCTTTATTCTTGATAGCGTTGCTTGCACCCAAGAAATCATTTTCGATTGTCATAAGACTAATTCAGAGGGGATCCTATTAAAATTGGACTTTGAAAAAGCTTATGACAATGTCGGTTGGGAGTTTCTCTTCATTATCCTCATCCATAGAGGCTTTGGATTGAAATGGATCGCTTGGATTAAGTCCAGTCTTTTCGCTGGCACCTCCTCTATATTCATTAATAGTGTAGAGGAGAACAAATTCTAATGTAAATGCGGTCTTCGTCAAGGACATCCTATCTCTTCTCTCTTATTCACTCTAGTGGCAGATGTTTTCAGTAAACTTCTTCGTAATGCTTGGGACGCTAATGTTATTGAGGGTTTGGGAGGATCTCAAAGCTTCCGGGGTGTTCTCAATTTACAATATGCAGATGACACCATCATCTTTGCTAAGCCTAATGGTAGTACTCTGAGGAACCTTAAACTTCTCCTCTATTTATTTGAAAAAGCCTCTGGTCTATCGATTAATTTCCATAAATCCAGCGTCCTTTGGCTTGGCGGGCCTCTCGATTGTCAGGTTGAGATTGCTCACTTTTTCAACTGTGCTTCTGCTTCCTTTCCTGTCATGTATTTGGGCATCCCCTTGAGATGGGGTATACTGCACAAGTCGGACTGGGTGCCGATAATCGACAAAGTGGCTTCCAAACTCAATTTCTGGTCTGGTAGACAGCTTTCTCGTGGAGGGCGTTTAATCCTGACAAATTCAGTTCTTTCTTCGATTTCCTTATATATGATGTCTTATTTCCACGTTCCATCTTGGGTTATCAAGAGGATTGATCAGATTAGAAGGAATTTCTTCTGGTCAGGATCAGATACCTATAGGCCTGGGACTCATCTTTGTAACTGGAGGATGGTGTGTTTCGCCAAGTCGGCCAGGGGGTGGGGGTCGTCGACCTCAGGAACCAAAATTTAGCTCTGCTGGGCAAGTGGTTATGGAGAATTTTAAAAGATGATTCACTAGCCTGGGCAAGTATTATCCTCCATAAATGCCACTCTCGTCATAAGATTTGGGAATTATTCCCAAATCTCTCCCGGGCTGCTTCTCCATTCTGGAAGGGTGTTTGGACAGTCGTGGAACCTTTTCAGTGTGGCCTTTTCAAACTGTGCGCTAACGGCTCTAAGACGAGGTTCTGGACTAACTTTTGGCTTGGTAATTATAAGATTACCTCCATCTTTCCAGAACTTTATCGGCTTGCTATTAAACCTCTTGCCTCTGTGGCCGATTACCACACACCTCTTAATCCCATCTGTGAGTGGCATATCCCTTTCATGTCTCCTTTGCCAACGTCTCTGGTGCACCAATACACCCAGCTTCTTTCTAGTTTAAGCGGTTATTCCTGGAAGCCCATGGAGGATGTCATTTGGCGTGGACCAGTTCGGGTTCTTATTCGGTTAAATCCTTTTATAATTTTCTTAACTTTAGAGGGGTTAAGTCTCCTTGCACCAACTTGCTCCTTTGAAAGCTAAAATCCTTACTTGGCCTGCTATCAACAACAAGTTATTAACTGTTGATGTTCTCAAAAAAATGCATTTGGCTATTGGCCAATCTTGTTCTTTTTGTCTTTCCCATCATGAGGATGCTGAACACATTTTTTTGCGGTGTCATTTTTTACGCACTCTTTGGACTGTTTGTAAGGATGCTTGGATTGTCAATTTGGATCCGATTTTGTTTCTATCCTGGTGGACGGACTGGAGATCTCAATGTATTTATAGTTCTTTTGGCAAATCTTGGGATCTCTCGATGATTGCGCTTATTTCGATCATTTGGAAAGAAAGAAATAATCGCATTTTCAATCATTCCTGTCGCCCGATTGGTAGTCTTATTGATGATTTGATCTTCTTTACTCAGCACTGGTCGTCCGCTTTATCTCCTGATAAAGCAATTGCACTGCACCTTCATCGTCTAGATGCTGCTGCTTCTAGACTGCGTCTTACAACTTTCTTTCCGCCTTACAATTATGATATGCACTATTGACTTCTTTTTCTTGTTGTTTTTTTGGTGCAGGTCTGAAGTTTCTCACTGAGCTTTTCCAGTCCTCCTCTCCCTCTTGTTGCCTTGGTTCGCTCTTTTTGTGGTGGCATCAGCTCGGTTCTTTTGAGTGCTAAGTTGTTTATTTTAGTTCTTTATTTCCTGCATCTTTTGTTAGCTCTACTATGTTTCTACCTATTGGGAAACTATGTGACTTCTCTCCGTTACTGTTTTTGCTGCGTTTTCTTCTACTTTAATTCTCATGTTCACTGTTTCAGTTTCTATCTCCTGTCTGTGTTGTTATTATTGCTTCTTTCTTGTTCTCGTTCAAGGTTTGAGCATTAGGCAGTGTGGTGGAGGGGTTTGCACTCTTGTTTTGGTTGTTTTGAGCTCCTGACTACCCCCAGTTTCATTTATTTCTACTGCGGTTATATCCAGTCGCTTATCTTTTTTGTTGCTCGTTTATTGAGCAGCGGGCTCCTCTTAGTTCAGCCCGCTACTCTCTACCTAGTGTGATTTGGGCTTGTTTGAGCCCTCTCAGCTTGCTGTGATTGTGTTTCTGTCTTGTTTCGGTTGCGGCTGTGATTGTGGTTCTGATTTGTTTCCTTTTCGGCTGCTTGCTCCCCGGTTCTCTGGGGTTGGCTATCCGAGCTTTAGAGATTCTGGGTTTTCTGTTTGTGTATACACAGTTGGTGGTTGTTGCTCTTGTCTTCCGGTTACTTTCTGATGCCTCCACTGCTGATCAAGGCGTTTCTTTCGGTCTCAGCTTTGGGTGCGGCCTAGACTGTCTTTGGGTGGTGCGTCTTGTGCTTTCTGTCCTTGGTGCTTTCGCCGGGTCCGTTGTTCGGGTGCCTTTTTGCTACTGGTTCAGGGTCTCTCTGGCCTTTTTTAGTGCTGGCCGAGTGGCTTTTATTGAGCCCCGTTGTTTTTCATTTTTTGTATGTAGGCTTTTGTTTCTTTTTTGTTTTACATCTTGTAAAATTGTCTATCACTGTAAATACTTTTGACTTTTCCTATTAATTTAATTTTTTGGGATGGAGTCTTCTGACTCTATCTCTGTCATCAAAAATATATATATAATTTCTACTTAAAAATAAGCTGTTGAGATTAGATGGTTGAATGTCTACAAATTAAAGGTTGTCTACAAATGACAACCCCAACTCTCCCATTATAAAATACTAGCAACAGCACGTGCGATGCACATTCTAATTAAAATAAATTTATATAGTAAATACTACGACGTAATTTGACCTTGAACGACCTCTCTTTACTCATCACATACTCTTTACAAATTACCCCTAGTGGCACAAACTTTTATTTTATGAGTGGCATTTATATAAATAATTATGTCGTAAATAAATTTAAACTTTGAGGGTATTATGGTAACTAACAACAGTTAGTAAATGAATGGTTAATATAACTCCCACTTAAAAATGAAAGGTTGAGATTAGATGGTTGAATGAATGTCTATAAATTACAGGTTGTCTACAAATGACAACCCCAACTCTCCCATTATAATATTATATATATATATATATATATATATATATATATATATATATATATATATATATATATATATATATATAAAATCAGTATTTAATCTAATTATTTTATAAGTTACTAACTTAAGTTGGGATAGTTGATAATTATAACATGCATATATAGATAACATATATACAATATGCATCAGGTATGAGACGTTTCAGTTCAGGTTTGAGTAGGTGGATTTCCTATAAAATCCGAACCCAACTCAGATCTCTAGTGGACACTCCTAGACCCATACATACGGGTTTGGGCTGGCTTTCAAACTTAAAAAAACCCACCCCTTTGGGTTGGGTTGGATCGGGTTCGGGTCAAATTTGACTTGGTGCACACCCCTAAAACTAGGAATTCTCTCGGATAATGATATATCTAATCTGATCTGTATCGAATCCAAAACTTTTGTGAATACGGATATGAAAAATTCATATCCAGATAGATATGGATACAAATTTGGATATCCAAATTCGAAATATTTTGGATACGTATCCGATCTATATATCCTTTAAAAACGGATCAGATATGGATAGACATAAGATTTTATAATATATTTATTTATTTATGTATTTATATACATATATATCATATTATCTCCAAATCTATAAATTCCCTAGTTCAAAAATCCCTAAATCCCCAATTCCCCAATTCTCATCATCTCTGACCACCGACCGCTTCTCCGACCATCACCATCATCCTTGCCTTCTCCTTCTTCCTCATCCAATCCTTACCGTCACCATCTCCAATGTCATCATCATCACTTACCTCCATTAGCCAAAGTCCCTTAACCCAACCATCACTAAGAGCATCTCCAATGGGGGTCTCTATTTCTCATCTCTATAATGGAATATTCCTGGGAATATTCCATTATAGAGATGAGAAAATAGAGACCCACTCCAACCATGCATCTCTATAATTAATAGGAATTTTTGATTAATTTTGTTATAAATAATTTTACATTAAATTGCTTATATTAATAATCTATTTGGGAAAAAAAAAATTATGCTTTTGGAAATATCTCGCCGAAAGCTTTAAAACGAGCCTAATATTAGTACTTTTTGGAACTAATTTTAAATTATGAACTTTTTACTTGTATTAACAATGTAAAATAATCAAGTGTAAAATTACTTTGGAATTGATTTAATAATATCATATATAACATTAATCAAATAAATTTTCTAATTTAGTATATTTTAATATTAAATTTTGACAGAAATAGAAAATTTCGGATTATAATAATTAAAAATGAGCATTTGTGGGCAAGACACGGCAATGAAATGGATTAAAAGTTGGGGATTATTAATGTTATAATTTTAATTTTTTTTTATTATTCAGTTCTATGTATTTCAATGTCCAACGTTTGTATTTTCAATTAATGATTCTATGTATTTGTCGTTTATCTATTTCCAATTAATGATCACATTGTGTGAGTGGGTAGTCTTTTTAAAATATGTTAAGCTAATACAAAATAACTAAATAATCTTATCTATAAATATTGTATCAATTATTTTTTTCAAATAATAAAAAAATAATCAAAATTGGTCTCATTTTAAAAGTATCGTCAAGACATTTCCAACTGTACCAAAATAATAAAATTTTGTTTAATATTTTATAAGATACATTCACGAAATATACAATACACATTTTAATTAAAGGACATGGAAGGAATTTTTAAAAAGATATTAAGGTCAAAAGGGATAAAATGGAAAATAAAAAAAAAGAAATAGTGATTTGGAGATGGGATGAAGAGTCTCCAAATTTGGAGACATTTTCACCCAATCTCCATTTTGGAGATAGAGATAGAGTCCCATTGGGGCTTCATTTCTTCAAAATGAAGCCCCATTGGAGATGCTCTAACAATCCTATCCCGGTGCATCGTTCACCCAATGATAACCCTAACCCCACCATCACATCCATCCAGACTGATCTCCATCAAACCCGACCTTATTCAGACCTGACCCGAACTCGACCTCGACCCGACGCTGCCCTTCCATTGTCACTGCCATTGATGGTTGACATATTTGTTGCGGTCACTGCTATTGTTGATGTCTTTACCGCCAATAACCACCAAGAGCTCTTATTTTTGTCTTTCCATGATGAAACTCTTGATGACATCACTGATGTTATCAACCCCATGGGGTTCACTGATGGGAAGAGGACTTCGTAGTACATGGCGCATATGTTACTGGTTGGTTTATAGGTTCGTTCCTCAACTGAACCACCGCTTAATGTTAGTTTGAGAAGTGAGATAAATTTTTTAGGCATTCATGGTGGTATGCTACGTGTTAGAGAAAATGATTCCACTATTACTAGTTCATTCTTTTTTATACGACATGCTAATTGCTAAGTTGTAGGATCATCATGTATATCAATCTGTAGTATTACAACTGTTCTGTTTTCTTTTCTGAAGGTTGTAAATTAGATAGTAACTTGGGTATCTATTTGCAGCTGACTTCACACTTGCTGAACTGATGTCATTGAGGGTTAACCAAAGGTACAATGTAACCCCTGTTACCGTTAAAACGTATTTTTTTTATAAATATTTTTCCGTATTTTAAATTCTAGTATCTTGTAAGTATTTTTCTTAATTAATTATATTATACAAAATACTTTTATGAAGCCCAATATTTAATTATTCAACTGTTTTAATATTTAAATGATTTGAAGCCCAATCCCATAATTGATTTATTAAATATTTTGAAACCCAAACCCAATTGTTTATTATAAGCCCAATTTCTTATTTTTATTTTATTATTTATTTATCTGAGCCCAATTTTTTAATTTAAGCCCAAACCTATAACTAATTTATTATATTATTTTTGAGCCCATAAACTGTAACTCCTATTTCTCGCATCTGTATTTTTTTTTAATACTGTATTTTGCTCAATTGTACTCTTTTATTAATTTGAGATTCTGTATTTTCTTTCTGTTCGAATAAAATCAATATTTTGTTTCAACTCAATTTTTGATGCCTTTATCTAATTCAATTGTATGTCCGTCCTGCTCTTTTCTGTCATTCTTCATGAAGAGATGAGCTGTTCATAACATTTATCTCTTTATCCCCATTTTTATGGATTTTTGACTAAATTCTCTAGTTGGATCCCCTCAAACCCGATAATCTAATATCCAATAACCTAAAACCCCACACTATTTAAACCCTAACCCTAACCCTAACCCTAGTTTTACTGTGTAAACCTACCCCTAAACCCCGCCGCTCTCTTCTTCAATCAGCCATCTTCAACCTTCGCCCATTTTCCCGCTCCCTTCGTCCTCCGCTCCACACCCAAACCCACATCTCCATCATCATCAACTCCCGAACCATCGCCTCGCCAGTCATCACCCTATCATCGTCAACCCCCTCGCCTCCACTCCTCATCGCCATCATCCCCGACCCATCGAACCCAACTCCACCATTACCCAAACTCTCGACCTCCCCCATCCGACCACCTCGACGCCATTACCATCGCCTCTCGTCCCCTCCTGCACCTCCATTTGCCTCGCCAGTCACCACACCATCGCCAACACCGTGAACCCATCCTCCGCCATATTCTCCCCTATTTCGAAGAAACAGAGCACGCGCCAATCAGCCGTCGCCACCCCATCGCTGCGTCGCTTCTCAACGTCGCACCGCCAATCCCGCTGCTGGTCGTCGCCAATCCTGTGCCGTCGCTCTCCCGCTCGCTGCTGTCGTGAGGAAGAAGATGCAATCCGTGTGGTCGAAGTCGCTGTCCCCTGTTCGGCCACAGCAGATCCGAATCTGCTGTTTCCTGTTCGGCTAGATTCGGTGCGAGGTCGCGTTCCCATTGGCTGCGTTCGCTGTTCCATGTTCTGGCGCAGCAGATGTAAACCGCTATTCCCTGTTCTGGTGGGATCTGGTGTGGAGTCCATCTCATTTACTGTTGATCTTTGCACGTGCTTCGCACGTGCTTTTGGGAGATTTCTCTCGGGATTTTTCGATCCCATTTTTCTCATTTAGCTGATCTAATCGCCCTCATCCAATCAAGGCAAGTATTCATCTTGTACATATTTTTGTTCTAGTACAAGCGTTAATACCACAAATAGTTAGAAGTTATGACTCCTCTTTGACTCGTCGTTGTTGATCAAATATTAATCCTCATCAATTTCATAATCTTAAGAGTCACAACAATTTCATTGTATTATATTACAACTATTTGGACTCATTTTATTCTCTAGACACATAAACACATGAATTTAAGGAACCCTAGATTTGTAGATATGTGTTATATCTTGTATGTGATGAACACCTTTTGAGTTGAGAAATAAGTTTTACTTGCTGTTTTGATAACCATTATCCCGTATTTTTGTCACACATTAACCTAGACGCCTAACAACCAATTATCATGCAACCTAAACATGTAAGACCATCACACTCGTTGCTGTCCTGGATCTTACTATGCTGTTTCGACCCCTTTAGGGCTAGAATCTGAACCCGAGACCTGAACAGTAAATGTAGTTCTAGATGTCTAAATATCGATAGCCTCCGGATTTTTTGAATTCCAAGTTACGGTCTAGGAGTTATCACAGTTTTACTGCAGCTGTGTCGGTAGATGCAGATTCGCAAAACTGCTGCACATCTTTAGTTTACAAATTAATTAAACTATGTTAACAGTAAGAGTTTGACTTGAAATTTTATATGTTGTGGCTGGACATCCTAGAGAACATTTCCAATTTTTTTCAGAATTTATTTGTAATGTTTCAACCTTGTTTCACATGTTTAAACTTAGATTCACAAATCCTGGCTGAACATAGAAGCAGTATAGTTTGCTGTTTTGACACATGTTACCATAACTTTCTTGTACCTTATTTATATGCGTTGGAACCGGGAAGAAGTCTAGTTTCTGGACCTTCTGACGGATCCACATTTGCTATCTCGTAGCAACGGGAATCACAGTTTTGGTACAGCAATGTCGTGCTGTCCAAATTTGAGATTTTCGTTGTTCGTGATATTTTTATTCGTGTTGACCCTCGAATATGCTATATAAATACCTCAAACTTGTTTCATGTCCATGATTATGATTTCTTGACTTGTTTCACACACTTGCATGCTTGCTTGATAAAAATTAATAAAAGTAACAATCCGGGATTTAAGGGAAAGACTATAGTAGTGGACAATATAGGTAAGTGTACTCGGAAGGGGGCCCGTGTTTCCCAAATACTTGGTTCATGAACTTGTTGTATCTTGATCGATTCATGGAGCCATTTACTTGGCTCATGAACTTGTTTAATTCATGAACCCATTGTGCGGTTCTTGAACTTGTTAGTGGATTCGCGAACTTGTTTCGTGAACTTATTATTTATTTTCCGATTCATGAACCATGCTTGCTTGATACTTGATACCTGAGTACGTCGCCCTATAGACTCCATTACTAGGCCTAAACGAAATTGTATTGGCTGTAGCAACCATGTGATAAAAGGATGGCACATGAAGTGCTACCTAGATAGTAATAACCACAAAACTTGATACATGTTTACTTGATACTTGATGACATGTTACATGAGACTTGATACTTGAATATAATACTTGACACTTGCAACTCGATACTTGTACTTGATAACTTGACACTAGACTTGAGACTTGTTACTTGACACTTATACTTGATACTTGTCACTTGAGGTTAGATACCCCTACATGTTCACTTGTCACTTGCTTCACCATTAGTATCTGTTACCCAACCTGGTCTCTTGAGTTGTCCTTCTTGCTAGTTAGTCCTTGGATTTTCACTACTTGTATCCCTGTTACATTCTTGATTTCAATTCTTGTTCCACATTACTTGTACTCGTTTTTACTATTTGTGGCTCTAACTTGCACTAAGAGCATTTTCTCTTGTTTTCTCTACTTTTTCCTTTTTATATTTATTAAACAGACTTTGGAGACGAGTTGCCTGCTGTAAGTGGTGAGCAAACATTTTAGGCTTCGCTTGGAATACGGACTTGTTTAAATATTTGTTTTCCTTAAGTTATTTATTTTTTCTACTGTATGAGACTTGTAACGGGCTTATGTTCCCGAGTTTTACATGTGATCCAAACTTGAAAACTATTTGGATACTATTATTTGATTTCAATTATTTTCTGTTGCTTAATAAATTATTCATGCATGCTTTGTTGTATATATATCTTGTTATATTCTTGTTGTGATACTGAGTCGATCCTACAGCGTATGGATGATGTTAAAATCATTCGCTGGGCTTAGTCACGCGCTCGTATTCCATGTTTTTGGGAAGCGGGGCATGACATAAACCAAGCCCAAATCCAACCCAGTACTTATATATATATATATATTGTATAGACTCCATCCTATATAATTACATTGAAATTCCCAGATTCTAATCCACCCGTATACAACCCCTCACATTCTCTCAACTCTTCTTATTCCATAACCCCTATAGCTGCCCCCACTCTCTCTCCCATTACTCTACCCATGATTACATTTATTATATTATAATATTTTATTTATAAAAACACCCCCCCATCTCCCGGTTCTCTCTCCCCGCATCCTCCCTCTCCCTCTTCTGTTTTCCCAACAAAAACAAAACCCATCCTCTCCTTCGTCTCTCCCGTTCTCCCCCTCGTCCCTGTGTCACCTACCTCGCCATCCCTCTCGTCCACTCCCTCGGCAGCGCCGCACTCCCTCTCTCCCAACTAGCCCCTGTCTCTTCCGCTCTCTCCCTTCATCCTCTTTCGTTGCTCTCTCCGATGCAGCAGCAGGCCATCGCGACCACCACGGTAGTAGTAGCCCGGTCGCAGCACCCTGTCCCGGCCATGCTGCCTCTTTCCGAGCGCCGGCCACCCACATCAGTGCAGCGCTAGACTCCGATAGCCACCCTCCCTGCTCCAGCCAGCAACGCGCCGCCCTGCACCTCCCATGTGCTCCTGTCGCTTCCCCGTAACCACCTGCGGTAGCTCCCTCTGCCTGTCCACCGTGCTGCCCTCTTGCAGCATTTCGACGGTCGCTCCCCGGTGCGTCGACGACTCCAGCGACCCCCTACAACAACTAGCGACTGCACCTCGATCAGTGCAGCCCCTTGGTGGGTGCAGTTGATCATGGGAGTTGATCATATGACGAGGGCCGTCCGTTTGATCTTGACCAGCATCGCGGTCTTGATCATCTTGATTGATTGATTCCTTGTCATCGTTCACCCATGATCTTGATCCCTAGATCTCGACCGTCGGATCTACTTTGATCATCATCATCTTGATCGTCACCATCGGGGTGATCTTGGCCGTTCGATCGTGATCATCACCTTGATCTGGACCGTCCGATCTTGTTGATCTTGATCTTGATCGTATCCGTGCCGATCCACCTGATCGTTGTTTGATCTTGATCTTGATCGTCATCGTGGTCCGTTCGTTGGTTTGTGTTCGTGATTGGTTCGTGTGTTCATTGAGTTCGTTGGCCGGGAATCCATTCCTGTTATTCTTTTTTCGGATTCATTGTCTACACCCCAGGCAAGTATCCTTTTGTACAACTCATTGGTTCTCATACAAGCTTCCTCTGAAAAATACCGCAAGTATATTCTTTGACTATCCATTACAAATTCTAATTCGTATTCATCGGTTTGGGCTTGAAATCACATAATCTGTCGATCCCGTATTCGCATATGATTGTGAATACTTTGTTACCACATGGATTACATGAACACGATTGATACACACATATGTACTCTTAGGATTATACCTGATTATGTGCATGATTGTTTTACCTGTGATAGTAGTCTCAGTATGATATCTTGTTATTGTTGATTAAAAGTAATAAAAGTAACAAGCCGAGGTATAAGGGTAAGGACCAGAGTAGTGGAAAATATAGGTAAGTGTACTCGGAAGGAAGTCCGTGTTTTTCAGTACATGGTTCATGAACTTGTTGTATCTTGATGTATTCATGAAGCTATTACTTGGCTCATGAACTGGTTGTATTCATGAACCCACTGTGAGGTTCTTGAACTTGTTAGTATTCACAAACTTGTTACTTTATTTTCGTATTCATGAACCATGCTTGCTTGATACTTGATACCTGAATACACCGCCCTATAAAATCCACCACTAGGCCTAAAACGTAACTGATTGTATGTAGCAACCACGTAGTAAATGTATGGATGCATGAAGTACTACCTAGATAGTAATAATACAAGACTTGAACATGATCACCTGACACTTGATACTTGATTACTTGTACATGATACATGATACATGATACATGATACATGATACTTGATACTTGATCCTTGACACTTGTTACCCGTACTTTTTTGATGAAACGGATAGTCTTATGACTCCAGCCAGACAAACGATAATATTAATCAAAAGCTGTACAAAAAAAGTTTTACAAGCCGTAAAACCTCAAGATACAGGAACAGAAACATTGAAACAATGTCGGCTAAAAAATTAAAGCAATAAAATACAGGAGCTACAACATCGCCGCCGTTATGAATTCAAGTCTGCTAGCAGGCCAAACAGACGGGAACATCAGACGCAAGAGAAGGGGCTCCCTCTCTCCCTCGTCCCACCAGCAACAGAAGGACCTACAACAGCAAAGGAGACTCCCAGAAGATACCCGGAGCCTAGTACCGGTCGGAGGTAGGCAACCTCAGAAAGATGCCAAGGGTAAGAGAACAAAGAGCTCCGGACACTTTCCCTGGAGACTGACCGAAAGCCAACAACGACCAACAACGACCAATAACTACCGAAGGCCAACGACCAACAATGACCAACAATGATGCTCACGTTGCGGCAAATGAAGAACATAATGAAGCGATCATCCATAAAAAAGAAACAGAGGAAGAAACTAACCTAGATACCACAACCTGATAAAAATTGCCAAGAGACAATCTTCTTCATGCTCAGTTAACTGAGAAACAGATAGCCAAAGAGGCCTCCCTCAACTAATTTACTTGATTACTTGTTTACATGCCACTTGTTTCATGATGTCTTGTTCATGATCCCATTTACATATCACATTTCTTCCATTACATGATTCTTGACTCCATGATATTTTTCCTGCTTCTTGTTTCGTTTAATACTTGTCTCGTTAGCTTGTACCACTTGCGGCCCGTGACTTGCATTAACGGGTATCTTCTTGTTTTTTCTTTTGTAATAATGTACTTACAGGCCCGGATGGAGAGTTACCAGAAGGTGTTGCTAAGCAAGTGTTTGTCTTATTTATTTTCATGTTACTTTAGTTCATGTTTTATTCATGTACTCCTTATTGTATTCCAGGCGTGTTTGACCCGTAACAATTTTGTATTTTTCAGCTGTTGGTTATGTTATGAACTATGTTATGCACTTTTGTTATCCTATTGTGATTTTACATGCCTACGTGGTTTGTTTTGCTATTTTGTTTTTGAGTTACCTATACAGTTTATGAATGGTGTATTCGCATCATTCGCTGGGCCTCAGTCACGTGCTCGTATTCCCGTATTTTGGGAAGCGGGGAGTGACAAGGTTTTTAGTGGTATCAGAGCCCTGGTTTGCCTAATATGTTAGTTTGACTAATACATTAGACCGGCTTGACTCAGTCAGGTTAACTCAACAACATGTGCATCACGTTGATCACATGGATAATGAATAACCAACATATTCTGGATACTCCTCTTATTTGATTCCTCTTTGATTCCTTCACATTCAGCTCTTTCATTTCTCAGTTGTTTCGCCTCTTCCATTCATTCACATTCATTGATTGTTCATTGGGTATAGATTCTTTCTTTTGTACCCATATTCTTTTGATTCCGGTGTCTTATTCTTTTCTTCCTGCTCGGTTCGTCGATTGGTGTCATGTGGTCCACAACGACATGTCTGCGGCATGAAACATCACCATCAGAGTGGCGCAGCAGAAGCGTGGTGGGCCCATAGCCCACAGGTCCCAGAATTTTCTTATTGCTTTCCCTTCCTTGCACCGCTTGCTTTTCTTTCATACATTTGCATTGTCTTCATTCATTGAATCTTTTTTTTCGACATCATTCTAGATCACCTCATTCTTATCTATGATTTTCTTATTCTGGTGTTTCCACCCTTTTGACATTTTCTTTAAATCCCTTGTCTTGTTATCCCCCATAAGTTTGTTTTTGCTTTGTCCTATGTATTGCCTACACAAATTTCGAGGACGAAATTTTGTTGTAAGGTGGGCAGGATTTGTAACCCCTGTTTCCGTTAAAACGTATTTTTTTCAAATATTTTTTTGTATTTTAAATTCTTAGTATCTTGTAACTATTTTTCTTAATTGATTATATTATACAAAATACTTTTATGAAGCCCAATATTTAATTATTCAACTGTTTTAATATTTAAATGATTTGAAGCACAATCCCATAATTGATTTATTAAATGATTTGAAGCCCAAACCCAATTGTTTATATAAGCCCAATTTCTTATTTTTATTTTATTATTGATTTATCTGAGCCCAATTTTTTAATTTAAGCCCAATCCTATGACTAATTTATTATATTATTTTTTAGCCCATAAACCAAGCCCAAATCCAACCCAGTACTTATATATATATTGTATAGACTCCATCCTATATGATTACATTCAAATTCCCACATTCTAATCCACCTGTATACAACCCCTCACATTCTCTCAACTCTTCTTATTCCATAACCCCTAACTGCCCCCACACTCTCTCCCATTACTCTACCGATTATTACATTTATTATATTATAATATTTTATTTATAAAAACACCCCCCCCATCTCCCTGTTCTCTCTCCCCGCATCCTCCCCCCCTCTTCCATCTTCCTAACAAAAATAGAACCCATCCTCTCCTCCGTCTCTTCCGTTCTCCCCCTTGTCCCTGTGCCGCCTACTTCTCCATCCCTCTCATCCACTCCCTCGGCAGTGCCGCACTCCCTCTCTCCCGATTAGCCCCCATCTCTTCCGCTCTCTCCCGTCATCCTCTTCCGTTGCTCTCTCCGACGCAGCAGCAGGCCATCGCGACCACCACGGCAGCAGTAGCCCGTTCGCAGCACCCTATCCCCGCCGCGCTGCCTCTTTCCGAGCACCAGCCACCCACAGCAGTGCAGCACCAGACTCCGACAGCCACCCTCCCTGCTCCAGCCAGCAACGCACCACCCTGCACCTCCTATATGCTCTCGTCGCTTCCCTACAGCCACCTGCGGTAGCTCCCTAAGCGTGCCCACCGTGCTGCCCTCCTGTAGCATTTCGATGGCCGCTCCCTGGTGCCTCGACAACTTCGGTGACCCCCCTGCGATAGCTGGCGACTGCACCTCGGTCAGTGCAGCCCCTTGGTGGGTGCAGTTGATCATGGGAGTTGATCATGTGACATGGGCCGTCCGTTTGATCTTAATCATCATCGCGGTCATGATCATCTTGATTGATTGATTGATTCCTAGCCGTCGTTCACCCATGATCTTGATCCCTTGATTTCGACCGTCGGATCTACTTTGATCATCATCATCTTGATCGTCACCATCGGGGTGATCTTGGCCGTTCGATCGCGATCATCATCAACTTGATCTAGACCGTCTGATCTTGTTGATCTTGATCTTGATTGTCATCGTGATCCGTTTGTTGGTTTGTGTTCGTGATTGGTTCGTGTGTTCGTAGAGTTCGTTGGCCGGGAATCCATTCCCATTATTCTTTTATCGGATTCATCGTCTACACCCCAGGCAAGTATCCTCTTGTACAACTCGTTTGTTCTCGTACAAGCTTCCTCTGAAAAATAACGCAAGTATATTTTTTGACTACCCATTACAAATTCTAATTTGTATTCATCGGTTTGGGCTTGAAATCACATAATCCGCTGATCCCATATTCGCATATGACTGTGAATACTTTGTTACCACATGCATTACATGAACACGATTGATACACATATATGTACTCTTAGGATTATACCTGATTATGTGCATAATTTTTTTACCCGTGATAGTAGTCTCAATATGATATCTTGTTATTGTTGATTAAAAGTAATAAAAGTAACAAGTCGGGGTATAAGGGTAAGGACCATAGTAGTGGACAATATAGGTAAGTATACTCGGAAGGGGGCCCGTTTCTCAGTACATGGTTCATGAACTTGTTGTATCTTGATGTATTCATGAAGCCATTACTTGGCTGATGAACTTGTTGTATTCATGAACTCACTGTGTGGTTCTTGAACTTGTTAGTATTCACGAACTTGTTACTTTATTTTCGTATTCATGAACCATGCTTGCTTGATACTTGATACCTGAATACACTGCCCTATAAAATCTACCCGTAAGCCTAAAACGTAACTGATTGTATGTAGCAACCATATAGTAAATGTATGGATGCATGAGGTGCTACCTAGATAGTAATAATACAAGACTTGAACATGATCACTTGACACTTGATACTTGATTACTTGTACATGATACATGATACTTGATACTTAATCCTTGACACTTGTTACCCGTACTTCATACTTATTTACTTGATTACTTGTTTACATGCCACTTGCTTCATGATGTCTTGTTCATGATTTCGTTTACATATCGCATTTCTTCCATTACATGATTCTTGACTCCATGATATTTTTCCTGCTTCTTGTTTCGTTTTATACTTGTCCCGTTAGCTTGTACCACTTGTGGCCCGTGACTTGCATTAATAGGTATCTTCTTGTTTTTTCTTTTGTAATAATATACTTGCAGGCCTGGATGGAAAGTTACCAGAAGGTGTTGCTAAGCAAGTGTTTTTGTCTTGTTTATTTTCATGTTACTTTAGTTCATGTTTTATTCATGTACTCTTTATTGTATTCTGGGCGTGTTTGACCCGTAACTATTTTGTATTTTCCAGTTGTTGGTTATGTTATGAACTATGTCATGCACTTTTGTTATCCTATTGTGATTTTACATGCCTGCGTGGTTTGTTTTGCTATCTTGTTGTTGAGTTACCTGTACAACTTATGAATGGTGTATTCGCATAATTCACTGGGCCTCAGTCATGGGCTCGTATTCCCATATTTTGGAAAGCGGGGCTTGACATACAAGTTCAAGGAACAATAGTATAATGGTTAGTTCATTCTCTTTAATTTTAACGTCCATTATTTATCTTCTATGTCTCTTACTTATTGACATTGTATTTCTTTTTTCTCTCGATATTTTAATAGTTTACTTAATGCTGTTGTAAATGTTATTAGTGGATGACCACCATTTCCATGATTTTGTAACTCCTTCCCCACCATCTCCATGTTTTTGTAACTCCTCTCCCACTTCTCTCCCATCTTCTACTTCTTTCTTTTGTAACTTATGAGATCATTTGTAATCCTATAAATAGGTGGAGCACTCCACCTATGAGAAGTACAGAAAAAGAATAAGAAATTCATCAATCTATCTCACAACTTGAAGTTTTATAAACAAATTATGTATTGGAATCATGAACCTGAAGTTCAAAGCTATGACTGAGGAACCTGAAGTTCTAACTTCAAATAACAAATTTTTATTTATTTCCTTATATATAGCCTACTAATTTTATATATTTTATCTCAATTACTGAAAAGATGTCGAGCATTGTTAAACTCGACTTTAAGGCTCTTGCGATCAATGTGTAAAAATTATTTATCATGACAATTGGATGCTAAGATCCATTTGCAATTGGAAAAACTTGGTGATAGTATTGCAGAAGGAAATAAGGTGTCCCCGGATGACAAAACGTCTGCTCTCATTTTTCTGCATCATCATGTACATGATGATCTGAAAAATAAGTATTTGACTGAGGAAGATCCCTTAGGTTTTTGAAAATCTCTGAAGGATAGGTATGATCCCCAGAAGTTGGTCATATTACCCAATGCTTAAAATAATTGGCTGAATCTGAGATTCCATGATCATAAGACAGTTTCTGAATACATCTCTGCTCTATTTAATATTATTTCCCGTTTAATATTAACACTGAAGCATTTGAAGCAAAATTGGGAGAACCACCCAGTTGGGTCTAGAAGACCTAATAACAGCTGTTATCTTTTTATTAAATTCAGTTTTTTAGTTTATAATTTTTGAAGAATTGTTTGTTTTTATTTCATGTTAATATATTATCTTTAGTTTGAATGGTTAAGTTATTTTTTTCTGCCTAAATAATTTATTAATTTTTATCTTATTTTAGAGGTATGGATCATGGAATGCATGAAACTAAAGATCATCTATGTCTGGTAGACAGTGGCACAACACATACTATACTGAAAAATCAGGTTTTTTTTCTCAGAATTGATATTGAATCCATGCCAAGTATCCACCATAGCTAGAACTGTACAAATAATTTAAGGTTATGGAAGAGGACATATAATGTGACCAAATTGTATCCATATATTCACTAAAGAAGATTTATTTTCCAACAATTCCTGAAGAAATTTGCTTAGTTTTAAAGACATCAGAATGAATTAGTACCACACAGAAACTATATGTGAAGATAAGAAAGAATTCTTATACATGATTACTAGTGTTGGAAGTCAGAAACTCACACTAGAAAAGTTAAGTGCATTCTCCTCGGATCTATACTGCACAAGAATTTCAAATGTTGAATCACACTCCGTTATGAGCCTGAAGCTCAAGCCAAGCCAAAAGCGTAAATCAAACCCTGAATTTAGTGACCGTAAGATCTTAATTCTTTAACATGATAAATTAGGACACCCTGAGAATAATATATTAAGAAAAATAATAAATAACTTATATGGATACCTGTAACTGCCTATTCCAGTTGTACATATTTTATTACGTAAATTTTTGTACTTCAATTTCCATATCAATTTTATTTCTTTTCTTCTCTTTGGACTCTTTATCGGACATTATTTCATTCTTATCAGAACTCAAATATTTTTCCGATAAATTCTAAATTTTTGTGAATTTTTCTATTGGAGTTTAAATTTAAACTCTGATTAATCCTAATCCTAATCCTAAACTAATTCTATAATCCAACAGCCAACCCCCAACTTCTTTTTACGGCATTCAATTGCCACCTTCTCACTCACTCATACTGTCTCCTACACCTGCTTCCCTCCTATATAAATATATATGCATACATACAAACTCTTTACCTACTACTACTATATTCCCCATGTGCTTCTCCATCACCTTCACGCAACCACTTCTAGACTCAATTCCCACTTCATATATATATATATATATATATATATATATATATATATATATATATATATATATATATATTGCCTCCTACACCTTCTTCCCTTCTATATAAATATATATGCATACATACAAACTCTTTACCTACTACTACTATATTCCCTATGTGCTTCTCCATCACCTTCATGCAACCATTCCTAGACTCAATTCCCCACTTCCTATATATATATATATATAGTTTGTCAATTATGAGATGCTGAGATGGGCTCCTTATCGTGAGTGGGAGATCTCAACCGTCTGATCTGGGTTGAGATCGATCAAACGGCTCAGATATGAGCGCAATTTTTTAGTTCTTTTTGTTGAGGGTAAAAATGACATTTCCATCTCCCTTTCTTTCCCAACAAGCTCTCAGCTCTCATCCTCTCCCTCCCGCTCTCTCTTTCTGGACGATCTCTCTCTCCTCGATCGAAACCCTACTTCGAATAGCACATCGATCTCTTTCTCTCTCTCTTCGACGAGAAACCTCCATATTCTGAGAATCCCTCCCGCTTTCTCTTTCTTCATCGATCAAAACCCTACTTCGAATCTCGATCGATCTCTCTCTCTTTGACGAAGCCGATAGGCCTTTGATTTTACCTCTCTCCCGTCCTCTCTCTCGCCCTTAGGGTTTCGATTTGCTCCGAACGAACCCTACCTCCTTTTCGAGCGATTGGGCGGTGAAACCCTAGCCCCTAATCTTCCAAGTTCCACCTCTCAGGTGATCTCAATTTCTAATCTTGTTTCCGTTTATAATCGTTCATGTTTATGGTTAGAATTACTCTTTTTATTTCAGAAATTTAGTGTGACTAGGAGAAGGTGTTATTGTTTGCATGGGTTTGTTGCTATAAGTATGTAATAGATAACAAGAGGGAAACTGATTGAGATGGTTTGGGTATATTTAATGGAAACCCAGAAGAAGGTGTATAGAGAAAGGTGAGGTAGTTGAAAATATGGAGATGTTTAAAAGTTGATTAGAAGTCTTGACTTGGTTTGGGTATGATTTCTCAAGAAGAGATAGGCTAATGATAGAGATTTATCAACAGGGTTAAGTATGAACAATCTAGCATACTTTTGAGTTTTAGTAGTTTAGTATGAACTGGAGAAGGTAGGCTTTGTTGCTATGAAGTGTATACTAGATAGGAGATTTTGGGGTTTTGGAGAGAAAAAGAAAAAGAACAAAAAGAACTGAACATCGCGCTCATATCTGAGCCGTTTGATCGATCTCAACCCAGATAGGACGGCTAAGATCTCCCGCTCACGATAAGGAGCCCATCTCACCATCTCATAATAGACTAACTAACTATATATATATGTATATATATATATATATATAGCGTTCTTCGGTTGCAAACGGGCCGGAACGGGTCGGTTCGCACGGACCAGTGCGAACTTCGATCTCGACCGTTGGATCAAAGATCCAACGGTCCAGATTTTTTTTGATCAGATCTTGCCTAAACCCGTCGTTGGGAAGAACGAGTTAAGGCAAAATTTGATAAAAAAAAATAGCCTTAACCCGTTCTTGGAAAGAACGGGTTAAGGCTATCTTTTTTCATTTTCGCCGACATACAGTTCGTCTTCTTTCTTCCGCTCTCTTCTTGTTTCTTCGACGAACCCAAACCCAAAACGACGAAAAAAACCCTAAAAAACCCTAGCTCCGACGCTCGAACTCCCTCGAACTCCCTCTTCTCTCCCAACTCCGAAGATCGTAACCCTCGAACCCCGACGATCGAAACCCTAGCTTCTCTTCCCCAATTCGTTACGAAATCGGAGCACTACATTTCTCTTCCAAACCGATCGCTTGCTTGATTTGGACCTATCCCGTAAGGTATACATTATTTCTTTATCCCAATAATCTGCATTTGTAATTTTTTTTTGAATTTGTGTGTAGTAATTTATTTAGAAATTGGGAAAAAATTTAAATGCGTTAGTAGATTTTAGATGTAGAATCGGGTTGACCTCAAGTATATTCAATTGCCGAATTACGTTGCTTGCATTAGTATCTTGTAGAATTAGAATTGTATATACGAAATTAGTTAGAATTTTCAGTGCGGTTATGGTTGAAAACCCTGCGAACGACCGTAAAAAAATACGAAACTTTTCGAGTAGGTTCGTCTCATGTAGTACAAGCCACACCAACTTGTAGAAGCGAGTTTCGACTCACGGTTCGAGAGATACGGCCGCGTATCGCTTTCGGTTGGAAAAATCCAAGTATAGCGGTGCACGGCCATATATCGCAAACCGTGACTCGAAACTCGCTTATACAAGTTCGGGTGGCTTACCCTACGTGAATCCGACCAAGTCGGTAAGTTTTATAATTTTCGGATGCCGTTTGCGCGGTTTTCTCAACTTCCTCGCATTACAAGTTTTAGACTTAGAATTTTGTAAGTGCGGTTAGATTAGATTAGAAAACCCTTCAAACGACCTCCAAAAAATACGAAACCGTGCGAGTTGGTTGGTGTCACCTACGAGAAGCCAAACCAACTTGTAGAAGCGAGTTTCGACTCACGGTTCGAGAGATACGGTCGCGTACCGCTTACGGTTGGGAAAAAAACCAAGTAAAGCGGTAGACGGCCGTATCTCGCGAACCGTAACTCGTGACTCGCTTCTACAAGTTCGGGTGGCTTGCCCTATGTGAATCCGACCAAGTCGGAAAGTTTTATAATTTTCAGATGCCGTTTGCGCGGTTTTCTCAGCTTCCTCGCATTACAAGTTTTAGCCTTAGAATTTTCTAAGTGCGGGTAGATTAGAAAACCCTTCAAACGGCCTCCAAAAAATACGAAACTTTGCGATTTGGTTGATGTCACCTACGAGAAGCCAAACCAACTTGTAGAAGTGAGTTTCGACTCACGGTTCGAGAGATACGGTCGCGTATCGCTTTCGGTTGAAAAAAACTATTATAAAGCGGTATACGGTCGTATCTCGCAAACCGTGAGTCGAAACTCGCTTCTACAAGTTCGGGTGGCTTGCCCTACGTGAATCCGACCAACTGGGAAAGTTTTAAAATTTTTGGATGCCGTTTGCGCGGTTTTCTCAACTTCCTCGCATTACAAGTTTTTGCCTTAGAATTTTCTAAGTGCGGGTAGCTTAGAAAACCCTTCAAACGACCTCCAAAAAATACGAAACTTTGCGGGCTGGTTGGTGTCACCTACGAGAAGCCAAATCAACTTGTAGAAGTGAGTTTCGACTCACGGTTCGTGAGATTCGGCCGCGTATCGCTTACGGTTGGAAAAAAACCAAGTAAAGCGGTAGACGGCCGTATCTCGCGAACCGTGACTCGAAACTCGCTTCTACAAGTTCGGGTGGCTTGCCCTACGTGAATCCGACCAACATGGAAAGTTTTAAAATTTTCGGATGCCGTTTGTGCGGTTTTCTCAACTTCCGCGCATTATAAGTTTTAGACTTAGAATTTTCTAAGTGCAGGTAGGTTAGAAAACCCTCCAAACGACCTCCCAAAAATATGAAACTTTGCGATTTGGTTGGTGTCACCTACGAGAAGCTAAAACAACTTGTAAAAGTGAGTTTCGACTCACGGTTCGTGAGGTACGGCCACGTATCGCTTACGGTTGGGAAAAAACCCAGTAAAGCGGTAGACGGCCGTATCTCGCAAACCGTGACTCCAAACTCGCTTCTACAAGTTCGGGTGGCTTGCCCTACGTGAATCCGACCAACTCGGAAAGTTTTAAAATTTTCGGATGCCGTTTGTGCGGTTTTCTCAACTTCCTCAAATGAGAAGTTTTAGACTTAGAATTTTGTAAGTGCGGGTAGGTTAGAAAACCCTTCAAACGATCTCCAAAAATTACGAAACTTTGCGATTTGGTTGGTGTCACCTACGAGAAGCGAAACCAACTTGTAGAAGTGAGTTTCGACTCACGGTTCGTAAGATACGGCCGCGTATCGCTTACGGTTGGGAAAAAACCAAGTAAAGCGGTAGACGGCCGTATCTCGCGAACCGTGATTCGAAACTCGTTTCTACAAGTTCAGGTGGCTTGCCCTACGTGAATTCCACCTAGACGAAAAGTTTTAAAATTTTCAGATGCCGTTTGCGTGGTATTGCGTCAATTCCTCAAGTGAGAAGTTTTTGACTTAGAATTTTTTTAAAACGGGCCGATTATAAAACACTTCGAACCACCTCCAAAAAATACGAAACTTGGCGAGTTGGTTGGTGTTCCCTATGAGAAGTGACCCGAAGTTGTAGAAGTGAATTTCAACTCTCGGTCCGAGAGATACGGCCGCGTATCGGTTGAAGGTTGGAAAAAAACCTAATTAAGCGGTATATGGTCGTATCTCGCAAACCATGAGTCGAAACTCACTTGTACAAGTTGGGATCGCTTGCCCTACGTGAATCCGACCTAGTTCGGAAAGTTTTATAGATTTTTTTGTTTTCATTCGTGCGTTTTTTAGTATAATCTCGGTATGTTTGTTTTGTTGTCATCTTTATCAACAACATTTTAATTTTTTTGTCAGGTAGCTAAATGGCTAGAACAAGGCAACCGAGAATCGAGTCCGGTAACACTAGTGGCGCACCAACTACTGAGGTAAGATCGATTACTATTATTGGTTTTAAATACAAACATGTAACATTATCTCAATAATAACATTTGTTATATTTATTCGTGTAGGTTGGTGGCCGTCAATCCACATCGGCTGAGGCAGGTCCGTCGTCCTCGGTTACAACCCGGACCCGTGGACACAAGCGTACTCACCCTGCAACCCAAACACCGATCGGAAGCCGTGTGGAATGGGTCCGATAAAAAATTAAATTTTCGGAAGCACACAGTTCTTCCTTGGGATGACCGTATCACGCCGTATGTGGTAGAGGCCGGTTTCTACGGAGCAAGATTCATTCACTCTGTGAAGCTAGATCGGCCACTCCTTACAGCTCTAGTCGAGCGATGGAGGCCAGAGACCCACACATTCCACCTACCTGTGGGTGAGATGACTGTGACCCTACAGGATGTGGCAATGATAACAGGACTACCAATCGATGGGTTTGCCGTGACGGGGAACATGGACTTCGATCGAGTTGAAGTTGTTCGGGACTTACTCTGTATCGACCTGCAGTTGGTAGTTCTCCAAAGGAAAGAGGCCGCCGAAAAAGATATCCGCGAAAATGCCCCCGCAGATTCTGATGAAGATATATTGAATGAACAAATAGAAGCTGCGAAAGATAAAGCGGAGGAAGAAGTGATGGATGACGCTTTCGAGGGTAAATCACTTTACATCACCTGGTTAAAATTTCAGTTCGAGGAGGGATATTTGAATGCCGAGTCGGATGAGGATGACCTGACGTACTATGCACGTGCATACATTTTTAGTTTGATAGGGGGACTTATCTTCCCGAACTCATCCGGATCAACCGTGCCGCTGATGTACCTATGGTTGTTGGAGGATTTCCGGTATACGGATCGCTTTAGTTGGGGGAGTGCGGCACTGGCGCTACTATACAGGAATTTGTGCACATGTTCTTTAGGTGGCGTACAGATGGGTGGCCCAATGGTGCTGATGCAGATATGGAGTTGGGAACGCATCCACATCGGACGTCCCCGTATTATTCAGCCTACACCGGAATTTTTGGCCGACCCGGGGGCAGCAGAGTTGTTACCTCCTGTAGGAGCATATTGGGCCGGCCAACACACGTGGGCCGATAACCCACGCTAATCGCTGACCTACTACAGAGCTGAGTTGGACAACCTGCGGGACAAGTTCGTCAACTGGGAACCGTACTCGGCCGACAGGTTGCAACGCGTTCCTCCAGTCTGCCTAGACAGATCCCTTTGGTTGACGGCTGCACCTCTTGTGAACTTTTCAGTTGTGGAGTTCCAGTATCCTGACAGGGTCTTGCGGCAATTCGGATATCAACAAAAGATTCCCGATGTCAGGTCTTATGATAAAAAGTTGCACGAGGTCAGGGGAACGGGACGGGTGCCCAATTTCGATTGGGCTGATTTTCATCGTTATCATGTAGCCAACTGGAACACCATGCGGCGTCAAATGACACCGAATTTGATGTATGTCGCGATACCATACGATGGCTCCCTCCAGCAGGCATACATGATGTGGTACAAGCGAATAACCCGGTTGTTCGTTTCTCCAACGGCCGCCGTACCAGCTGGGGTGCAACTTCCGATTCCCCCCACCCAGGTAGAACCACCTCCAGCATATTCCTCCTCCCAGCCGATGTACCAACCAAGGGCTGAGACACATCGAAAAGCGGTCAGTCAAATTTCATATAGTTTGTACGCATGTACTGTGTTTAATTGATGTACACTAATTTTGAATGATGTTTAAATTAGAATTTTTCACCAACTGTAGATTGAAAACGCATGGAAGGTTGTTCGAACAGCTGCTCGCGTCCTGAAGACTAGGATACCCGACAGCTTCAAGACGGAATCCGGGAGATGTTAGCCCCGTGCCGTCGTACTCTGGAGGACGCGGGTGAAGGTCCACAGGTTGAGGCCTATTTGAGTGCCAACATGCCGCCAATAAGTGTAAGGCGAAAACAAACTGTTAGTAGGGGAATTCTAATCCGCGAGCGACAACAAGTACGAGAAGAGCCAAATCCCGAAGGTACTGATGAGGAACAGTCATCGGATGATTCTGATTCTCCCCAAACACATGGTGCACGGCGAAATCCTAAAAGGACGCGGCAACCTCCCAATCAATTCACACCAAGCGGTCGCAAGCGCGGTGGCCGTAGACGGTAATCTGTAATACTCTGTAATAGCGTATCTTTTGATTGGTGATTTTGTTACTGCAGTAACTAACGTATTGTTTGTTTCTACGTTGATAAACTGTTGTAGGTGAATTTTGGGGCGTGGGATGCAAGCCAAATTCGAGAACGGCGTCATTTGTGAATAATTGTCTTTTGGCCATGTGCAATCTTATATGTATAATTTTGTTGTAAATTTTTGGATTTTGTGAATATTGAATTTATTTCAAGTAATTAAGTGGTTGGTCATTATTGGACTTTTGTACGCCTTCAAGTTTCTTGTGAATATATCTGTTGTCTTATTTACTTTGATGTGCTTTCATTTGTGAATTTGTGAACAACATTTGAAGAAGTCGTTTCTGTATAAGGAAAAATGTACACCACCCAAAACATAAGCTAAGTGCTGCACAAATATAAACACTTAACCCGTTATTGACAATAACGGTTTAATTAACTTAACCCGTTATCAGAAAGGACGGGTTAAGTGGAGAGATATTGACAGTCCGTTGGGAGCCTACAAACCATGTCTTGGTTAAGTTCTGCTAATATGGATCTCCTTAACCCGCCACTATGAACAACGGGTTAAGTGAACTTAACCCGTTCTTCACGACAAACGACTTAAGTAGAGCGATATTGGCAGTAATATAATTCATACAGACCAAAGTACTGCCAATATCGCTATCTCTAAACCGTTCTTGGAAATAACGGGTTAAGTTCCATAACCCGTCGTTCACAAGAACGGGTTAGGTAGAGAGTTATTGCCAGGACCCTATACAAGCTTTTAAATTATACTGCCAAAATCTACATACTTAACCCGTTCTTATATGTGACGGGTTAAGGTTACCTAACCCGTTGTTGTGAATAACGGTTTAAGGCATTTGAAATTTTGGGTTTTCTACAAATTTCTCTTCACTCTTTGCGAGAACTGTCTCTAGAAGTGTGCAAGGTGACATTAATATGCCCATAAATTGTTTATTATTTTTATAATTTTCCATTTATTCTCCCGTAACTAACCACTCTAAATTTGTTACCATAATAAGTTTTGTGAAAGTAAAAAAATTAAATTACGCATTTTTTTGTACCGAGGGTTAGGGTTCGGTTAAGGTAGGGTTAGTGTCGGGTTAGGGTTAGGGTTAGGTTAAGATAGGGTTATTGGTGAGTGCATGTGTTTTGTTTTGGTTAATTCGGTTCATATTTGTGGATCCCCACATCTATATTTGACTTCGTAACATATGGAACCACATGTAAAACATGGCAAGTATCTTAATTTGTGGTACGAGTCGTTAACTTTTAGTACATTAACAGGCCGTTCTAAATTTCCACACTAATGAATCCATCGATCCATCAGTCAATCAAATATATCTTCTCCCACATGCACTTATTGTGCTACTACATGTGAACTCGTGCCCACACATGTGATCCGATCCAGTTTTTGTTAGCCATCTATATTAGATCTGGTGGCATTGCGCTCCAATAACACAGAGGGGCTTTTCCATTAGGAATACCCTCATCATCAGTGTTGATCCAAACCCGTTATTGGTCTTTTTGTACGTGGATTTTAGGATCTACATGTGGTTTTTCTCCCATATGGGCTACATGTGGGATCTACATGTGGTTTTTCTAATATTGAACTTGTTCTACTATGAAGAAAAGCAGAAGTGAGAGTCTATCAACGGCAAATTAGAATGAGGACCAGCAAGAAAGCCTAAAATGATTCTTATCAGTCCTTCCACAATAAGTGCATGCCTCATGTACCCACATTAAAAAATCTACATATGGTTTTTCCCATACATAGGCTACATATTAAGTGCTACATGTGGTTTTTCACCCATATAGACTTCATGTGGGAATCTACATATGGTTTTTTGCCTGTATAGGCTACATGTGGGATTCTACATGTGGTTTTTTACCCATATAGACTTCATGTGGGAATCTACATGTGGTCTTCACACAAGAAGTGGTGTTGTCATCTAAGCCAAGTGACCACCACAAGCCAGAAAAATTTGAACATACACCTAAGTGGGAAAAAGCACCAAGCTAAACAAGCATAACTCAGCACCCGCCTACTATTATCGCAGATACTATTTAATATGGGATGCGGATCCCATGTACAGATCCAGTTCTTGATTGCCAATTAATCTCATCTGATGACGAGATGCGGATCACGTGACGCATCTGGTTAGGCCTTTTCATTAGGGATCTCAGCACTGCAAATTAGAATGAGGACCAGATAAGAAAGCCTAAAATGATTCTTATCAGTCCTTCCACAATAAGTGCATGCCTCATGTACCCACATTAGGGAATCTACATATGGTTTTTCCCATACATAGGATGCATGTAGGGACCTACATGTAGTTTTTCACCTATACAGAGTACATGTGGGATCTACATGTGGTTTTTTGCCTGTATAGGCTACATGTGGGATTCTACATGTGTTTTTTCCGCATATAGACTACATGTAGACGGTTTTTCCCATATTAAAGTGTCTGCTACGAAGAGAAAAAGAGTGGAGACTCCAACCCTAACCCTAACCCTAACCCCTAACCCTAACCCTAACCCCTAACCCTAACCCTAGTAACCCTAGACTAACCCTAACCTTAACCTATCAAAATTTTTTTTATTGTTTTTTATGGACCAAAATACAAAATAATTTACGTTAATTTTAATATTCGTTTGATGATATCAATTTTATATTGGTTAGTTATGTGGCTAGGAATGGAATAAAAAAAAATATTAAAAAAAAAGAACATACATATGACTGTCTATTTTGTAGAGTTCAGAAGGCAATATACGTAAAGAGTGGAGAGACGTATGCGATTAATGATAGAACTTAAATATCTATAAACTCCACAGTGGAGAGGCGTCTGGAATTATCTATCACCTCCCAGCTACAAATATTAACGTATTTAATATTTGTAGTCTATCATAAATTTTTTTTTACATTCAGTGAACTATAAGTTATATTGACATACTTGTTTACACATTTTTTTTACATGCAATTTAATACTATACAAGTACAACTGATTTAGGTACACTTAACCCATTACTGACGATCACGGGTACAAGTACTTAACCCGTTATCATCATTAACGGGTTAAGTTAAAGTATATTGGCAGAAGTTCACTAGTACTTAACCCGTCGTTGCCAAGAACGGGTTAGTTGTAATTAACCCGTTATCACCAATAACGGGTTAACCAGGGCTAATTTACAGACACTGTACAAGTTGAGATGTGTATCAATTTGGTGGGGCCAATTGTTGTCCTTGCTGCTCCTTTTTCAAATATTGTGTCAGGACTTCGTTGACTAACAGGTAATTTCATATTGTCTTCTTCTTCTTTATGTTTAATCCATCTTTGTCCTTCTCCGTTTTGTGTTGATCCCTTCTCTGTTGATGAGCAGCATAGGCTACAATCTTCTATCTTATCATGCTCCCCTTCCTTTTTTCTAGCCTATATGATGGACCATTGATCTTCTTCTCTTCAAGAATGAGTCTCCTCTTCTTCTCTTCAAGAGAACTCAAGTGGAGTCTCCTCAATCTTCATAAATGTTCTCTTCTTCTCTTCTTCTCCTCAAGACCAGGTGTAATCAATGTTCTCTTCTTCTCTTCAAGACCCCTCTTTTCTTCCCAATAGGGAAGACAAAGCTTGAGTTGTAGAAGAAAATTGAGGTGTAATCAATGTTCTCTTCTTCTCTTCAAGACCCCTACAATTGTGCTTGTGTATGAAGAATGGCAAGATTAGAGAAGGGCTGCCGGTTCTACCTGTTTTTCCACAATGTTTCTCTTAGTCTTCTATTTTTTTAGCTTTTAGATGTGTTAGCATAAGTAGCATTTGTACGCCTTTCATACACATTCTGGATACTGCATACATTTTCACAATTTTCCACAATATAGATATATCATCCACAAAATACACAATCTCCAACACAAATAACAAATCTGTTCACATCGGCATGCAGATAAGTTTCGTTAACACAAAATTCACAGACAGACTGTGTCACATTTTTCGAATTGCACACATATACCAATAACACAAAAAACTGACATTGGCCGACATTACATTATGATTAAATACATCATTAATTTACTTGTACCAAACAAGCCTACGGCTATTATCCACACAAATATACAATGCAAAAGCAACACATTTTTCAACGCATTGCTTCTTTCCATTGGGCGCGTTTTTCTTGTTTCATTCCTGACCTATACCAGAAAATTAAAAAAACAAAAAGTTAACAATCCAGTCGAAATTAATAATTATCTGCACGAATAAATATAAAATTTTAGCAATTATTCGGTGATTATTTTGAAATTGTTTGATATGACATACATATTTATAAATTTCTTAAAACCCCCTTAGCACGAACCTTCGCCTTCGTCATCATCACTCTCTACAGCGTTTGGAGCTTCTTCATTCCCCACCGATCCACTAAAAAAAGTAAGAAGAATGAGTTAGTACCAACCAAATTAACATTTATTGAGTCCAATTAACAAATACAAAATCTCTGATATAATATCTTGCTACATTTTTTGGGCAATTCCGTGAATCGTGGCCTACGACACGAAGACATGTCCTGCAAAGTCGTGGCCTCTTTGTTTTTTGACCTTCTCTTACCGACTTCAACCGTTTCCTTTTGGGCCTCCCCTTTGTGGTGCACTGTACAGGGTCACCTACATGTGCATGTGCATGTGATTGTCCACCACTCTCAGGTTGTGCGCTACCTTCGTGTGGTGTGCTGTTCACTGACTCAATCTTAGCAAAGCCTTCAATTTCCTTCAGTATGTGGTCGAGCATGTACTTGTATCCTCGCTCTGAAGAACAACCAAGATCGACCAAATGTCTTGAGTGCATACTTAGTTCACAATAACGCGAAGCAAAATTGTCGCCCATATTATTGGGAACCGGTATACTGCTTCTCCTCAGTTGATCCCTGATCCATCGCCTACAAATATATTGATCGGGTAGTGCGGTGTGATCTGTGAACCGAATAACTGCAAGTAAATGTTTGCAGGGAATGCCTACGAAGTAGTACATGGAACAAGGGCATTTAGCAATTTTAGTGATTTTGCAATAAGAAATCACCCTCCCCGGTTCTGAATTTCCACAAACTGTTACAGAATAAGCTGCACTATCCGGTGTATCCATACTCGCAATTAAACTCACATTAAGTAATAAGCTTTTGACAACTTCTTGTTGAAATTTGTAGAAAATCTTCAAAGTGTATGTCCCTGCCATTTGTGACTCCAATGCCCACTCGGTCTTCAATTTTGGCCGCTCCTCGCGATTACGATGTGTTTCTTTAAGTTCATCGTGTCTTTGTTTTACTAAGAGTCGGTCAAAGATGATGGCAAATTCATGTAGTGAGTATTTTTTATGAGTATGGTGCTTCAAGGTTGAGTGTAGCGATTCGCTACGTTGGGTACTCAACATGCCCCCCCAAAATGAGTCTCTTGCGTACACAAGGGCCCATTTTTTGCGGATCTCAAATTTTTCCTTCAACCATTTGTTATTTTCTAGTTTGTACTGAGAGATCAAATTTTTCCACTTCTGTTCGAATTCTGTTTTAAATTCCGCCGTATAAATGATAGTCTTCAAAGCATCCCTGAACTCATCAACGTTATTCGACATTCGAACTTCATGCGATGCTTATCCAGAATATGCCAAATACAATATCTGTGTGACGTGATTGGAAAAACTTTGGAAATTGCAGAAGTTATCCCGCGATCCTCATCTGTCACGATGTTGATCGGATCACATGGCATTGCAGCACGCCACTTTTCAAAGAACCACTCAAATGAGGATGCCGTCTCATTGGGGATGAACCCACAACCTAGGAATATTGATTGCCAATGATGGTTGAATCCGACAAATGGTACGAACAACATCCTGTATCGGTTTGTGTTGTAGGTAGCGTCAAAGCAGAGAACATCCCCAAATACTTTGTAATTATTTCTAACGATACCGTCCACCCAGAGACAATGTGTCAATCGCCCTTCGGGATCACATTGGTAATCAAAATAGAATAAGGGATCGATCGCCTTTTTGGATTCAAAAAACTCAAGTAGCATTTGTCCGTCGTGTCCTTTTAAACCCTCCATCTCGTCTCTCCTGAGATTTCTTACATCGGTTTCAGTGAATCCAATTTTCTCATTACCTCCATTGTACCTTCAAAGAATAGCATTTGTTTGCATACAGGGACATTAGCTTCGGTAAGTTGACCAATTACATTTTTATCTGTCTTAGTCAATTCACGGTTTCGAGGTAGCAAGTGACGTCTACCGGGTGAAGTAAATTCGTGATTGTGTGCTTCATTTAACGAATAAAGAATCCACGAATTACTTTGTGAAGTACTATGTGGGTTTATTTTCACACGGACGAAAGCTTTGCAACCCGTTCTAGAAGTTGTACCTCGTCTGGTTTCATTATGGCTATTCGGTGACTCCCCGGCTTTATTACAAACGTATGATTTATCCACTACATCGTTTTCCTTATATTTATTTCCACCCTTACGCATAGAGAATCCCGCACATTTGCAATATGATGAATAAAATTTTTCCGCATCCTCAAGGGTGGGAAATGTCATACCAATCTTCGGTTTTAGGTGCTCGTCAACATGAGGAAGATACTCGCCAAGTTGTTGCGCACGAACAAATTTATCTCCGGCAACAGAACTTCCTTCGAAACTGTCCATACCTAAGAAACCGTGAAGAGGAGAATAGTTAGGGGTACTAAACCGTTGTATTTGGTGTTTTTATAAGTGCGCAAGCCACCACAACTTGAAAAGGAGAATAATTTCGTATTTTTTAGAGGTGGTTTGAAGTGTTTTATAAACGGCCCGCACTTAGAAAATTCTAATTCTAAAACTTATAATGCGAGGAAATAGAGCAAAACCACACAAACGGCATCCGAAAATTATAAAAATTTTCGTCTAGGTGGAATTCACGTAGGGCAAGCCACCCGAACTTGTAGAAGGGAGTTTCGACTCACGGTTTGCGAGATACGACCGTATACCGCTTTATAATAGTTTTTTTCAACCGAAAGCGATACGCGGCCGTATCTATCGAATCGGGAGTCGAAAATCACTTCTACAAGTTCGGGTGGCTTCTCATAGGGGACACCAACCTACCCGCAAAGTTTCGTATTTTTTGGAGGTCGTTTGAAGGGTTTTCTAATCTACCCGCACTTAGAAAATTCTAAGTCTAAAACTTGTAGTGCAAGAAAGTTCAGAAAACCGCACAAACGGCACTCGAAAATTATAAAACTTTCCGACTAGGCCGAATTCACGTAGGGCAAGCCACCCGAACTTGTAGAAGCGAGTTTCGACTCACGGTTTGCGAGATACGACCGTATACCGCTTTATAATAGTTTTTTTCCAACCAAAACCGATACGCGGCCGTATCTCTCGGACCGTGAGTCGAAATTCACTTCTACAACTTCGGGTCACTTCTCGTAGGTGACACCAACCAAATCACAAAGTTTCGTATTTTTTGGAGGCCGTTTGAAGGGTTTTCTAAACTACCCGCACTTAGAAAATTCTAAGGCTAAAACTTGTAATGCGACGAAGTTGAGAAAACCGCGCAAACGGCATCCGAAAATTTTAGAACTTTCCCAATTTGTCGGATTCACGTAGGGCAAGCCACCCGAACTTGTAGAAGCGAGTTTCGACTCACGGTTTGCGAGATACGACCGTATACCGCTTTATAATAGCTTTTTTCAACCGAAAGCGATACGCGACCGTATCTCACGAACCGTGAGTCGAAACTCACTTCTACAAGTTCGGATGGCTTCTCCTTGGGGACACCAACCAGTCCGCAAAGTTTCATATTGTTTGGAGGTCGTTTGAAGAGTTTTCTAATCTACCCGCACTTAGAAAATTCTAAGTTTAAAACTTGTAGTGCGAGGAAGTTGAGAAAACCACCCAAACGGTACCCGAAAATTTTAAAACTTTCCGACTAGGCCGGATTCACGTAGGGCAAGCCACCCGAACTTGTAGAAGCGAGTTTCGACTCACGGTTTGTGAGATACGACCGTATACCGCTTTATAATAGTTTTTTTCCAACCAAAACCGATACGCGGCCGTATCTCTCGGACCGTGAGTCGAAATTCACTTCTACAACTTCGGGTCACTTCTCGTAGGTGACACCAACCAGCCCGCAAAGTTTCGTATTTTTTGGAGGTCGTTTGAAGGGTTTTCTAATCTACCCGCACTTAGAGAATTCTAAGGCTAAAACTTGTAATGCGAGGAAGTTGAGAAAACCATGCAAACGGCATCCGAAAATTATAAAACTTTTCGACTTGGTCAGATTCACGTAGGGCAAGCCACCCGAACTTGTAGAAGCGAGTTTCGACTCACGGTTCGCGAGATACGACCGTATACCGCTTTACTCGGTTTTTTCCCAACCGTAAGCGGTACGCGGCCGTATCTCACGAACCGTGAGTCAAAACTCACTTCTACAAGTTGGTTTGGCTTCTCGTAGGTGACACCAACCAACTCGCACGGTTTCGTATTTTTTGGAGGTCGTTTGAAGGGTTTTCTAATCAAATCTAACCGCACTTAGAAAATTCTAAGTCTAAAACTTGTAAAGCGAGGAAGTTGAGAAAACCACGCAAATGGCATCCGAAAATTATAAAACTTACCGACTTGGTCCGATTCACGTAGGGCAAGCCACCCGAACTTGTAGAAGCGAGTTTCGAGTCACGGTTTGCGATATACGGCCGTGCACCGCTATACTTGGTTTTTTCCAACCGAAAGCGATACACGGCCGTATCTCTCGAACCGTGAGTCGAAACTCGCTTCTACAAGTTGGTGTGGCTTGTACTACGTGAGACGAACCTACTCGGAAAGTTTCGTATTTTTTTACGGTCATTCGCATGGTTTTCAACCATAACCGCACTGAAAAGTTTCTAACTAATTTCGTATATACAGTTCTAATTCTACAAGTTACTAATGCAAGCAACATAATTCGGCAATTGAATATACTTGAGAGTCTCCCCGATTCTACATCTAAAATCTACTAACGCATTTACATTTTTTTCAAATTTCTAAATAAATTACTACACACAAATTCAATCAAAAAATTACAAATGTAGATTATTGGGGTAAAGAAATAGTGTATACCTTACGGAATAAGTCGAAATCAAGCCAAGGAAACGGTTTTGGAATAAAACTAGGGTTTCGAATTCGTGTCGAAGAGGGGAAGAGAAGCTAGGGTTTCGATCGTCGGAGTTCGAGGGTTTCGATCTTCGGAGTGGGGAGAGAAGAGGGAGTTCGAGGGTTTCGATGGTCGGAGCTAGGATTTTTTAGGGTTTTTTTTTTCGTCGTTGGGTTTGGGTTAGTCGTTGGAGTTGGGATAGAAGAAGAAGACGAACTGTATGTCGACGAAAATGAAAAAGATAGCCTTAACCCGTTCTTCCCAAGAACGGGTTAAGGCTATTTTTTTTTACCAAATTTTGCCTTAACCCGTTCTTCCCAACGACGGGTTAAGGCAAGATCTGATCAAAAAAAATCTGGACCGTTGGATCTTTGATCCAACGGTCGAGATCGAAGTTCGCACGGGTCCGTGCGAACCGACCCGTTCCGGCCCGTTTGCAACCGAAGAACGCTCATATATATATATATATATATATATATATATATATAAATATATATATACATACTTCACCTCATCACTATCTCCATACTGCCTTCTGTTCTTCTCTTTCTTCATTCAACACCCGAGCTCCATTCTCCACGTTCTCCACTCGACCTCACACTGAGCTCCACCACATGCACCTCTGAGCTTCTCCTGCAGTGCTGAAGCTCAACAACCTTGCTACCCGAAACTCGAAGCTAAACTCCATTTAGTTGCGGTCGACACACTTGCTTGTTATTATCTAGGCCCTTGCTCGTTATGGTCGTTGCCGTGTTACCGCTGTCTCGCTCTTGCTCGTCGCTATCGTAATGTCATCGTCGCCGTTCGTGTTGTTGTCACCACCGAGTTACTGCGTGTTTCCATTCTATGGTTGTTGTGCCACCGTCCATTGCCGATGTCGCCTATTCTTCTACCCGTGGTTCTCACCACGATTGTTATAATCGTCGTAATAAGGTATGTATTTTCTTGAACTCTCAGCAAGTAGCCTAGTTATAGTCATATTTTCTTGTCTAGTTACTTATTCAATGCTATTGATTCAAATTTTGAACTGTTAACAAACTTCGTATCGTGTTATTGAATATTCATATTTCTGCCCTATCATTTTCCTAATTTTGTACTAGGAATTCAACTTAGTTCCCGATACTGAATCCACGAACTTTGTACATATGAATTGTAGCCCTTTAAGTCTAGATTACAGAATATATTACAGTTTCTCAATCCTATTTATATATTGTGAGATATCACAATTTTAGTACTGTCATATTGTAATTTCTAGAGCACCGAAACTGTACATGAACCTATAAAGAAAAGAGAGATTGACCTAGTTTCCGATATTGGATCCAAGAACTTTATATATAAAAATCATAGCCCATCGATTCTAGAATCTAGAACATCTTATGGTTTCTTAATCCGATTTATAGTTTCTGAGATATCGTTGTGTAATGCCCCGATTTTTCATTTAATGAAAAATTATTTATTTTGCACGTAGTGTGCACGTGCAATATTTTTGGTAAACATTTTCAGCATGATGAGTATAGATATTTAATATATGCCTTTAATTATTTTTCTATAAAACCTTCTTTTAATTAGACAAAAAGCCTTTTCTTTTAAAAGCCCAAAGTTAATTTAACTCATTATTTTTATAATAAGTATTTTGGCCCATAAACTAAAGCCCATGAATTAATTATTTTTTTACAACTTGTAATGTGGGATACAACTTAAAGATTATTTTTATACAAAATTTAATGTACAATTTTTGGACCTAGTTGCATGCACGTGCACTACACGTACACGTGCAATATGCATTTCCTTTTGATGGCCGGATTGCTTCTTTTGGGAGGGAAACCAAAAATTTGGGTGGAGATCATGCTTGGTGGTTACTTGGTTGTGGGTAGTTAATGTAACTCCTACTTTCATCTTAGCCCTCCATCATATAACCACTTACTTGATCCTAGCCCTCCATTCCATCAAGATTTTAGTATAAATACCCCCTCCATGGCTAGTTATTCTTGTGCTTATTACTTTCTACAAATCTATAGTCTAAAATACTCTATCTAGTAGTGATTGTGTGAGTTAAAAGATTGAGAGTGTGTGGGATTTTTGCTTGCAACTAGAAGGGGGAGAGGCCGGCATCAAGGAAGGAGGAGCTCTCGGTTTGTTTGGGTGTGCTTGGAGGCTTGTGTGCACGTGTTCAAGGAGGAGCATTTCGTCGCAAGGACATTCGTCTAGGGATTGCTACTTGTATTTTTTCTCTCCATACAAGGTGGGTAAATTTTCTATATTCTAATTAGGGGTGCATGCTAGATTAAATTGAATGAATGAGGCATGGAAAATATTAATAAGAGTACGCTTTAATGGGAAAATTGACCTATGAATTGATTGGAATGTGGGTGTGCAATTGTATGTGATTGATTAGTAAAATTCTAAGTTTGTATGGATTAATTATAACCATGGTTTGTTAAAGGTCTCATTATCCACATCACAAATTATATACACAAAATTAGTAGATTGGCAATGCTACTTCTTGTGATTAAATGGATCATTGTGTGATATTGAAATAAATGAATTAAGTTATAGATTTGTATGTATGATAAAAGGTTAAAAACAGAGAATTAATCCTTAGTTTGCTAATAAAGAGATTAGTGGTATTATTTGTTAATTAATGTCGAAATGAAGAGTGTGGTAGTTATAATGTAGAATTCGAATTAATCGTATGAAAGTATGTCTTAATTGTTGAAAAAAATTATTTTTTCATACTGATATGTAAATTAGACGAGAAATAATCAATCTGGAATTTTACAGTAATTTTTATAAAAGCAAAGTGAAATGAGGACTAGTTGAACATCGAGACGTTTTAATAACAAAGAGAATTGGTTTAAATGAGTTTTGAGTAGCGTTCTTGACAACTTGAGCGCGTAGCTCAAGTGGTCAGGATGGCTCTGATCGCTACAGTAGCCTTCGGTCCAAGGTTGCTGGTTCGAATCCCTGTGGCACCATATTTTGTTTCATGAATTTTTTTAAAATAAGAATCAGTGACCGAGAGCCTTAAATACTCTCTGCTCTCCTTTTATACTGCTGGCGCAAGTGGCCTAGTGGCCGGTGCCTTTGGCTGTGTTCTGTGCGTGTTGGGTTCGAATCTTGCCCTCGGCAAGATTGGAAAAACTTATTTTTTTAACGTTTTGGTGATCAAAAAATTGTGGAAAAAATATGATTATTCTTCTAAAAATATGTAGGACTTAAGAAAAATACTTTGGGGATTATTTGCATGAAATAAAACATGATTTGAGAATAAAATGTGTAAATAGAACTATGGTTCTATATTTATATTTTTGTGAAAATTATATCTTGCAAAAAGAATTTGAAGGATTAGAAGATTAATATAGTAAAGAAGGAAATTTTATTGTGTGTTGGATGTGAATTATTCTCATTTGAGAATAGTGTGAAAAATATGAAATGTGAATATTCGTTAGTGATGCAAATTTCAATGTGAAAATTAATAATTGATGAAGTATATAAATTCCATGTGTGATTATGGATTATTGAACAATTTAGAGATCATGTTATTGAAAAAGAAAATCCATTTTTGATTATGAAAATGAATTTATGAGTTGGAAATGCTCAAATTGGAAATTGTGAATTGGAAATTGAAACAAAAGAGTAGCTAAGTCTCCCCCGGCATTTGGAAATAAATGAAATGAAAATTGAAAAGAAAGACCAAGGTTGGTCATGTTTGAATGAATGAATAAGTCCGGTTTAGTGGAGAGGCTAACTCTCGAGCTTTGATTTTGTTCATGATTCTGATAAAAACTAAGGATTAGTACATAGTGGAGACGTGATGAAAGTAGGAGAAAAACATGAGTATGAGGGCCATCGGATTGGCGGTGTGAGAGTGATCCACAGGCTGCCTGCTTGATGCGTCAAGACATGGCGTGGGCACTACTCCAGAATTATCGTCCCGGCGGCGATGCTTGTGGGATGTTTGGTGACTACAAGAGGATCGTGTGCCATGAAGGAGGCTGAATTGCCACAGGCTGTCTTCACGATGCGTCGTGACATGACGTGGGATTCCCCTCCAGGTTTTCTGTACACGTGCTTGTACTCATAGATCATCTAGGATACCTACCGTAATTACAGTAGTAGATTAAGTCATGGTGAGGGATTGAACCCTACAAAGATGAAGAATGATTAAGAGGCTTGCCCTCGGAACTATGTAGTATGGGATGCATAGAATCCGAACAAGTATGCATTAGTGTCATGTAATATAAACAACCATATTGAGGACTAAGTGCACAATCACAACACGACATCATTAGGATATTCCCTTTAGTTTGATATGTGACAAGTTTGTGTTTGTTAAATATAGAAAATAAGTTATACTATTTCCGGCATAGAGAGGATGGCCGTGTATAATGATCGTCGGTTGAATAAACTGACGTACCCATAGTCTTATATGCAGGTAAATGACATGATAAAGGTTAAAGAGGAACAGATGCTTAAAGATTATTCAAAGTTGTTGTACATTTATTAAATTGTTGTAAATTTTACTTCCGCTGTGCAATGTAAAGTGTAATGATTTATGTAAACTCTGATGTAAAGTGAAAAGTTCAAATTTCCTTGTAAAATTGTACTAAAGGAAGTGGAAAGATCCTGTAAAATATCTTGAATTCAGTGTATTTGGGATTCGGGGCGTTACACGTTGTAATAGTACCGTGACTCCTGCATTTCCAGAACAGAGTCTGTGCATGAAACGTCGAAACCAGCAAATAATAAATTTTTACGCATAACTACTATTCCTAGAATGTATCATGTGATTATGCATTGTAACCGAAAGGGAGTCTACTTTCTAGAATCTCTGACGGAATCAGATTTGCTTTCCTGTAGTAGCGGTAAAGTGAATTTGAACGCAGATAGGTGCTGCTGTTTAGAAATTCATCTCTACGTTTTTGCATATAAACCCGTTATTTTTTATATTTAATGAATTGAACTATACACATACCATGCATTGCATAACCATTGATATCTTCTAGATATTGTACTGATACTACCGTTCGTCGTATCGACTGCATGTACATGATTAATTAGTGTAAAAGAATAACAAGCTGGGGTTATAAGGGTATGTCTTAGTTGTGGACAATATAGGGTAGTATACTCGGAAGGGGGCTCGTGTTTCTTGGAACAGTGATTCTTGATTCTTGATTACATGATTCTTGATTACATAATTCTTTATTACATGTCTTGTTTATTGATACTATCACTGGAAGACCCTAAGTACATAATCCTATAGAATTCACTACTTAAGTCTAAACGTCACATGATTGCTATGCACCCAAACTTGTGGTATGTGACACAGGATTGCGTGCATTAGATAAGTTAATAAAATTGATAAACTCACGATTGACACTAAGCATGATTCTTGATTACATGATCCTTGATTCTTGATTACTTGATTCTTAATTCTTGATTACATAATTCTTAATTATTGATTACATGATTACACGATTCTTGATTGCATGATTATTGATTAACTGATCCCAGGGTTACCAATTGATTATACTTTAAAGTCTTGAATGCACTTGTTTACAATTGTTACTTACATGATCATATTGTTCCAGTTCCTTACTTCCTTTCATATTGTATTGTACTATTTTTTAGTAATTGCACTGCTAATTTTTGTTACTTCCATATTATATCTTGTTATCTTACTATTTTACTACTTGTTGCTACTTGCTGCCCAATGCTTGCTCTAACAGGTATTTTTCCATTTTCTTTGAGTTAACATTTATACAGGTACATGTGATGATTATAGATGGAACTTGATGATCAGACTCACTAGACGAAATTGCTACAACTATTTCTCTACCACCTCATTGTAATAAACTGTTTATTATAGTGTATTCTTGGGTATTTTGACCCGAATTTCTTGTATCTCAGATATTGGTTATTGTATTCTAGAATTATTCATGTGATTATTATTGTTATCCGTGTTGTTGAGCTTACTGGTATTGTACAGCTTATGGATGATATGAGTTGGTATACTTATATCATTTGCTGGGCCTCAATTGCGTGCCCGTACTTTCGTATAGTGGGAAGCGGGGCGTGACAATACCCCTTAGCAAACCATCAGTTGACTTTGCCTAGTGGGTAGTTATATATCCCGTGTTCACAAGGTAAACTCATCACCAAACCTTTTTTTTTTGAAGATTGCATCTGAATCGCCAGCATTTTTCAAGAGGATACAAGGTGATATTTGTGGCCCCAATAAATCATCCTAGTGGACATTTTAGATATTTCATAGTCCTAATTGATGTCTCCACTCGTTGGTCCTATGCTTACCTACTTTCTACTAGAACTATAGTTTTTTCTCATCTACTGGCTCAAATCATCAAACTTCGATCCCATTTTCCTGACCATCTTATTAAGTCTGTAAGACTTGATAATGCAGTTGAATTAACATCTCATGTTTTTGATAATTATTATTCATCGGTTAGGATTGATGTTTAGCATCTCGTTCCACATGTTCACACATAGAATGGCTTAGTTGAATCTTTGATTAAGCGTCTTCAACTTATTGCCAAACTTTTGCTAATGCAGTCTAGATTATCTGTCAGTGCTTAGGGACATGTTGTATTGCATTGCATCAATGCTTATAAGACCTAGACCCACATCATATCATCATTTCTCTCCATAACAACTTGTGTCAGGTAATCAGCCAAATATATCACATTTGCGTAAGTTTGGCTGTGCAGTTTAATTTCATATTCCACCGCCTCAGCATTCTAAAATGTGTCCTCAACTCCTCAACGGAGATTGGGGATTTATGTAGGTTTTGACTCGCTCTCTATTATTCGGTATTTAGATCCAATGACAGGAGATGTGTTTACTGCATGTTTTGAGGATTGTCACTTTGATGAGACAGTATTTCCGCCGTTAATGGGTTATAAGAAGTTCTTAAAGAACACATTGTTTCTGCAAAACAGTCCGTTCCAGCAAAATGAAAAGAATTAACATGGAATACTTCCACTCTGTCTTATCTAGATCCACGTACTTCATAACGTGAGAATGAAGTACATAAAATATTGCACTTACAAGAAATTGCAAATAGATTACAAGATGCATTTAATGATGCAGTGAAAGTGACCAAGTCAAATGTGCCAGCTATGAATGCACATGCCAGGGTTATTGTCCATGTAGAACAAAACTCAAATATGGCTGCAATTGTATCTGCAGCACGCTAGAAGCGTGGCAAACCTATATGTTCAAAAGACTTTGCTCCTTAAAAAAGGAGAAATGAGAAAACATGCCGAAGTAACACAACTAAAGAAGTTAGTCATTTCACTTGAGAAGATGTTATGCAAAAATCCACTCTCTCTAAAACTCCTGAAGAAATTGTCTTGGAAAAGACACAAGTTCTCGAAGAGACTTTGAAAGTCCTTGAAGAGACCAATGTACCTAATAATAAAGATATATCTATATTTTTACACTAATTAAGAGAGAAGTGGAACAGAAAAAATACAGTCATCGATAACATATTTACATATGTTGTAGCTACACAAGTATTAAAGGGCAATGATAATGATGATCCCAAACCGTGCACTATAAATGAATGTCGACATAGAGCAAATTGTCCAAAATAGATAGATGCCATCAAGGCAGAATTAGAGTATCTCAATAAATGTAGTGTATTTGGACCTGTAGTACCAACCCCAAAGGATGTTAACAATGTATGTTACAAATGGGGGTTTGTAAGAAAAATAAATGAAGGTAATAAAATTACTAGATATAAAGCACAACTTGTGGCACAAGGTTTCTCGCAGAAACCTGTGACTGATTATGAGGAAACATACTCCCCGCCATAGATGCAACAACTTTTAAATGTCTGATAAATATAGCAATTTCTGAAAATTTAGACATGGGACTCATGAATGTAGTAACTGCTTATTTATATGTGGACTTAGACATATATTTATATGAAAATTCCACAAGGATTTACTTTACCCAAATTGAAGTCAAAGAGTTCGTACTCAATTCATTTAAGACGTTATTGTACAACTGAAGCAATTTGGAAGAATGTGGTACAACTGTGTTAGTGACAACTTGTCTAAGAAATGATATATAAACAATCCAATTTGCTCGTGCATTTTTATAATAAACAAAAAATAATGAATTTGCAATAGTACCACTTTATGTGGATGCTATAAAAATTTAGTAGGGACTTAAGAAGAGCTCGAGAAAAATGCTGACTACTTGAAGAAGGAATTCAAAATGAAAGATATTAGGAAAACAAAATTTTGTTTCGGCCTGCGGATCGAGAGAAATTCTAGTGGGATATTAGTCCATCAGGCTAATTATACCAAGAAGGTTTTAAAAAGGTTTGGTATGGACAAGGCACACTCACTAAGTACTCCCATGATAGTCTAATATTTGGATATAAAGAAAGATCCATACCGTCATAAAGAGGAAAATTAAAAAGTATTGGAACCTGAAATACCATACTTAGGTGTTATTGGTGTTGTACTGTACTTGACACAATTCACTAGGCTGAATATTTCTTTTTCTGTGAATTTGCTTGCTAGATATAGCTCTGCACCAACTCAAAGGCACTGGACTGGTATCAAGCATTTATCAAGATATCTAAGTGGAACTACTAGCTTAGATTTATATTTTTCTTATAATCCTAAAAGTTCCAAGCTTGTAGGTTATGCAAATTCAGGATATCTCTCTGATTCCCATAAGGGCCAATCTCAAAGAGGTTATGTATTTTTGGTAATACTGCTATTTCTTGGCATTCTACTAAACAAATTTTAGTATTTACTTCATTTAACCAATCTGAAATTTTAGCTCTTCATGAAACTAACCGTAAATGTATATGGTTGAGATCTTTAATTAACCATATTCATAGTTCTTGTCAGTTAACTTCTATTACAAGGGTTCAGAGCATTATCATCGAAGACAATGCCGCATGTATAGTACATACTCAAGAAGGTTTCTTCAAATGAGACCAGACCATACACATTTCACCAAAATTCTTTTTTACTCATGAACTTCAGAAGAACAATGAGATTGAAGTAAAATAAGATCGTTTCAGTGACAACCTAGCTGGCATTTTCACTAAGTCTCTGTCAAAGGCAATCTTCCAGAAACTTGTATACGGGATTGGTATGAGTAGAATCTACCATCAAACTATATAAGGGGTTATTGTTATAAGGGGGAGTAATTAATTAGAGAAATCATCCTGAAGCATGCTACCCAGTATATGTGGTCATTGTACTCTTTTTCCTTTTCTAGATTTTTATCCCACTGTGTTTTTTCTAGTAAAGACTTTACCGAGGCAACATTGTGTGAATCAAATGTCAATTCACCATATCCCTTAACTCCTCTATTGATGACCAAGGATTGAATTCCACCTGAAACAAGCTGTTTACCAATGGGGAATGACAAAATAAATAACAAAAAAACTCATTAAAAAATTATAAGAACCCATGAGTTTAAGCAAAGATCATCTAAGATTTCTCTTTGTGAAGTATAATCATAAGGAAATCTAAAAAGGTCGGACTATGTACTTCATGTCCTTTAGTTGTTTACCCCATGGCCCTTAAGTCACATATTCGGAAGATGAAAATGATTCAGAGAGGTTCAAATGTCAGGCATTCAGACAAGTTGGGCAAATGTTGGGTGTGACAATAGTGTATATTTTGTGCACATAGACAAGTATGTAAACCAGAGGGTCTCTATAAATTTTGAATCCAGTTAAATATAATAAAACATTAGTACAATCATGTGCAATATATTGTACATAATTTTAAAAATTGAAAAAATAATAGTACTATTTTTGAAAAAGCATCTATACAAATTGCACGATTTTTTAGGTTTAATTAAGAGATAGGACTCCAATCCAAAATTTACATGGAGAAATAGTGGAGGGTTACCTCCTACATTTGCTCTCCTTTTTTATTTTTTATTTTTTAAAAGGAGAAAATTCTATGGATCCAAAAGTGAGGTTAGCATAATATATTGTATTGATAGATTGGGGTCAAAATAGAATACCAAAATAAGTTTCCGCAACACCCGTAAGAATTTGGTCCATTGCAACCCCATATAAACATAAATAGGGGCAAATTTTATTTTCCAATATGGCAACTGCTAATGTCCTTAACCATTTCAAGTACTTGAGCGAAATCCAAGTGAATTTGGAGCTCTAAACGTAATCAACTGATATGACTAGAAATAGAACCAAATAGGGACCATTCAAATCAGGCACGAATCTCAAAGCTCTCAAGGATAAAATGGTAATTTTCATTACAAGTGGGTCTGAAAATGGGAACTGGGTCTTTTCCAAGCCCAATAACCCAAAAACGGGTCTGCTTTACTGGGTCAGGGTGATTGTCCATTATAATAAACCCATATCAATTTAAGAGTTATTTAAATTCATGATTATCCCTAAGAGACGGTTTAAACCAAGTCTCTTATCTTGAAGAAATTTAAACTCTATTTTTTATCCAAAAACACCTGGGATTAGAGATAAATTATTATTTCTAAAACTATTTTCAAGGGCGACTATAAATACCCCCCTACCCCCACAATAAAGAGGTAATCAGTATCTTTCTACAAAAGCTCTTTCATAATCTTTCAGATTACTGATTTGAGCGTCGGAGGATTTATTGCCGCGATCAATCCCAACGTTTCAAACTTTTTGTAGGTCAACAGCAGCATCGAGAATGGTCAACATCGGTAAATAGTAAAAATGTTAGCTTTTATTGGTTCCAAAAGAATTCTCAAATCATCTATTTGCTCCCACACCAAATTAGCAGCAACAGATCGATGCTGTCTACGGAAATCATAAAAAGTGATCCAACCATACTTTCTAATAAAAAACAGACTTTTCCGGCCATGCTTCCAAAGGGAAAAGGGAAGGCGACAACGTCAAGCCAAAGAGCCACTCCTCTTCCTCCACCTCCTTCACCTCCTCCACTGGAAGATGTTTCCCCAGAACAAGATCAACAAGTTAAGCCGCCTCAACCTGAATAGTCATCGCCTGACAGGCTCCCCCTATGTTCAAAGGGGTTGCGCTGGGGGGCTCCCGTCGAAGACGTCAAAAACAACATCCTCCCCGTAACCATGTTTCGGTCCACAAACCTTCCACTGACTTGATGGCCTCACGACATCCTCAGGGGTCAAGAGACCTCTGTCAAGTCATCGTCAACTGTCAACAAGGGATCGACCTCCGAACCCGCTTGAATGAGAGGCGCGCCCATGATGAGGTCCATCGCCAGAACACCAGAGAATCCTGAGGGGCCATTCTCCCCGAAGGTCAAGATCCAGAAGGACCCCCTCCCTAAGGGGGCGAATGGGGTATCCTCCCTATCGCCATCGAAGGAGCCACACAGCTAAGAGCCGGTCAGCGCCAAGAGTTCACTAGGACAAAGGGGCACCGGTCACCCAGGAAAAATTCTGAAATTTCAAAGTTGACTTTCTGCGAGCCTTTAACATCGCTTCAAGTTACGACCGACATGCACACAACCCTCGCCATGCCACCCCTCATGAAGGAGAGTCCCGAGGGTCGATTAGATTCGACCAGAAGGATGACTCAGTCCATCACTGCCTTCGAGAGATAGAGAGGTGTCTTAACAAAATCAACCTCGAAGAAGGTCAATAGACCAAGAATTTCCTCCCAAGCAGACCCCCCTTCTCCATGGCCATCATGGAAGCCCTGGTCCTAAAGACCTTCAAGCCGCCCCACTTTGAATCCTACAACGGGGAGTCTGACTCGGCCGATCATGTTGAGAATTTTAAAACTCTCATGATGATCCATCAATCCTTAGATGTGCTTCTTGTAAGACCTTCCTGGCCACGTTGAAGGGACCAGCAAGATAATGGTATTCTTGTTAATATACAACCTCCATCTTCTCGTTTGACCAGTTTGAGGAGTTCATTCTTACCCACTTTGTCACCAATAGTCGGGCTGAGAAAACAAGCACATCATTGCTAGCCCTTAGTCAGGGGAAAAATTAATGCCTAAAAGACTATGTTCGACACTTTACCGCCGAAGCTCGTTCTATTGCCTCTCTCGACCAATCAGTGACCTCTGTAGCATTGAGGCACAACATCAACCTGCCGATCTGAAGGTATCCCTCGCTAAGAAGCCTCCTCGGGACCGAAGGCACCATACATAATGGTGCCAATGGAACAAGATGAAGTGAAGAAGCAGATTTAAGAACTTTTGCACAAGGATTTCATCAAACCTAGTGCGTTGCCTTAGGGAGCGCCAGGTTTATTGGAGAAGAAGAAGGATGGATCGATGAGGATGTGCATCGATTATATGGAGCTGAACAAGGTGACTATCCAGAATAAGTATCCTATTCTGCGAATCGATGATTTGTTTGACAGACTTCAAGGAGCAGCACTTTTCTCCAAGATTGATCTTCGGTCGGGTTATCACCAAGTTCGTTTTAAGGAAGAGGATGTGCATAAGACTACGTTCCGAACTCGACATGGGCATTACAAATTCTTAGTTATGCCATTTGGAGTGACGAATGCACTAGCCATATTCATGGATATGATGAACAGGGTTCTGTAACCATTCATTGACTCTTTCATCATGGTGTTTATCGAAGATATCCTGGTATATTCCAAGACAAAATACGAACATGTTGAGCACTTAGCAGAGGTGTTGAAGAAGCTGTATGAACAGAAATTATATGCCAAGTTATCCAAGAATGACTTCTGGAAGTCCGAAGTCGCATTCCTGGGTCATATTCTTTCTAAGGAGGGAGTGACCACTGATCCGCAGAAGATAGAAGCAGTGAAGGATTGGCCAAGACCCACATTAGTGAAGGAGATCAAGAGTTTCTTGAACTTGACCGGTTATTAACGGCAATTTATTCAGGGTTATGCTCAGATAGCCGTGCCACTCGCAGGACTTACAAGGAAGAATGTAAGTTTCAAGTGGACGGAGCAGTGCAAAGCAAGCTTCCAAGAGTTGAAGGAGAGGTTGTTTACCGCTCCAATACTGACTTTACCGCGAGCAGGAATTGGTTATGATGACTACATCGATGCTTCACATCGAGGTTTGGGTTGTATACTGATGCTAAAGGGAAACATAATAGCTTATGGGTTTAGGTAATTGAGACCGCAAGAGAAAAATTATCCAACCCATGACTTGGAATTGGCAGCAATCATATTTGCCTTGAAGCAGTGGAGGCATTATGTGTATGGGGAGAAAGTGAACATGTATACAGATCACAAGAGTTTGAAGTACATCTATCAACAGAGGGATTTGAATTTGAGGCAGAGTATGTGGTTGGAAATACTAGATGATATTCGCCCAGACATCAAGTATCACCCGGGAAAAGCAAATGTGGTGGCATATGCGCTTAGTCGAAAAAGTAGCTTATTCTGTTTGATTACGACTCAGGAGAAACTAGCAGAGGAATTCAATCGAGCTGAAATTGAACTAGTATTGCAAGGATTGGGAGCGTCACTGGCACAGTTAAGACTCCAGCCTACGCTGAGGGAGTAGATCACCGACGATCGGAAATCTGACCTAGTAATTTAGAAGATGAAAGAGCAAGTTAGCACGGGCAAGTTGTCTGAATTTCAAGTAAGGAACGAAGTGCTGTGGTTTGGTGAAAGATTGTGTGTACCTTATCAAGCACAATTGAAGGAGAGCATTCTACAAGAGGCACACACTACTCTATTGTCGGTGCATCCAGGAAGTACCAAGATGTACAAGGATATTAAGCAGCATTTCTGGTGGTCGGGAATGAAGAAGGATATAACAGAGTTCGTAGAAATATGTGAGACTTGTCAGCAGATCAAGGTAGAGAATCAAAAACCTGGAGGTTTACTACAGCCATTACCCATTCCGGAATGGAAGTGGGAGAACACAAGCATGGATTTCATCACAGGACTACCTAGAGTCCCAAAGGAAATGATGTGATTTGGATAATAGTGGATCGATTAACCAAGTCTGCTAATTTCTTGGCGATAAAAATCACCTGGTCGATAGAGAAGTTGGCGAAATTGTACATCGGGGAGATAGTAAGACTGCATGGAATTTCCGTGTCGATTGTTTCAGATCGAGATGCACGGTTCACGTCACATTTTTGGAGGAGTCTTCAGGCAGCTTTGGGAACAAAGACTGACTCCAGTAATGTCTTCCATCCTCAAACAGATGGGCAGAATGAGAGGGTCAATCGTGTGTTGGAGAACATGTTAAGGTGTTGTGTGATGGATTTCGGCGGAAGTTGGGAAAGGCACTTAGCTCTGATAAAGTTTTCTTACAATAGCATTTTTCAGACTAGCATAAGCATGGCACTGTATGAGGCTTTATATGGGAAGAAGTGCAGAACGCTGGTGTGCTGGTATGAAGTGGGGGAAAGGCAGAAGTACGGGCCAGAAATAGTGCAGCAAACTTCAGAGAAAATCGAGTTGATTCGGAAGAGACTTGTCGAGGCACAGAGCAGACAAAAGAGCTTAGCAGATAATCAAATAAGGGATTTGGAATTCGAAGAAGGTGACTTTGTTTACTTGAAGGTATCTCCAACGAAGGGTGTGATCCAGTTTGGTAAACGAGGAAAGTTAGCTTCAAGATACATAGGACCATATAAGATATTGAAGAAAATTGGGAAGACAGCTTATCGGTTGGAATTACAAGAAGTGCTAGCTCAAGTGCACAATGTCTTTCATGTGTCCATGTTGCGTGGCTACATTCCAGATCCAGGTCATCACTTACCGGAAGTGCCAGAAGGTTTACAGATAAACTTGAGCTACGAGGAGCGTCCAGTGGAAATCGTGGATAGACGGAAAAAAGTATTGAGAAACAAAACCATACCTATGGTCAAGTATTATGGAGAAATCAGCTAGTTGAGGAAGCCACATGGGAATCAGAGGAGAGCATGAGCAGTGACTACCCCGAACTTTTTGCTTAAACTCTGTAATTTCGTTTCTTTTGTTTTTCTCTTACCCTTAAGTGTAGTTCTGAGAACAGAACTATTTTAAGTAGGGAGTGTTGCATCAACCGTAAAAATATTTTTCTCTTAAAATAATTTTTTTTATTTTCCACACATGCTTTACACGTGCTTTTCTTCTATGCACGTGCTAATTACGTCATTTTTATTAGAATTTGTGCACTGAAATTTTTTGTAAACAAAACATATTAAATTAAAGTTAAAGAATTTTAATATAATTATTTATTAATGAGGAGGGTGAAAATGAAATAAAATAATGAAATAGGAGTACATTGAAAATTTTGCAAAACACGTGCACACGTGCATATGTGCATGCGTGCTTTGCACACAAAAGAGCAAGATAATGGGAGTGGCCGGCGAATTCGAAGAGAGGGAGAGGGGGTGAGAGTTTGGGAGAGTGGATAGCTGTTTTAGGAAGTGGGGAGTTATTTTAACCACTCATTTTTACCCTATAAATAGTCCACTCTTTTGTAATGAAGAACACACAAAAAATCAAAACAAAAAGAGAGAGAGTGTGTGAGGAGTGCTTCCGGATTTTGCGAAGGAGAAATTGTGGGTTTCTTTTTGGTGGGAGGACATTTTTGGGGCATTTTGGTAGGAGCTAGTAGGAGTTCTTTTGAGGTGGTGCTCCTTTTACTTTCTAATTGTTTGATAGATTTCATGTTTAGGTGAATGTGTTTGAAATGAAAATTTGTATGTGTTCTTTATTTCTAAATTTTCATATGATGCATGCTAGATTATCATGTGTAATCTAGAGTTTTGTAGTGGATAAAATTGAGAAATTGATGCATGTTATATGAAAATTACAATTGATTGTCATGCATTCAAATTATAAATTTTCATTACAGTATTTTTATGAAAATGTGTATTGATGCATTGTAGCATACCATGATAGGATCATATATGTAGAGGTGTATATGAATATAAAACTGCTAAATTTTGCCTATAATTCATGTGAAATTATGCGTAGATTATAAGTAGATGGTGGATGTGAGAATCTTTCCCAACTTCATAACAATTACTATAAATATTCACGCTAGTTTTTGTAAAGATATGAAAATTAGTAGACAAAGTGATTAATAAGTCATATGAAAGAGTTCTCAAATTTCTCATTTAAATTGATTTTGTGTATACTTCGTGTTATAATATATTAAACTAGAGAAAAGTCCGTCTCTGAAAGTTTATAAGTTTAATATATGAGCAATAACCATGATGGAAATGATAAAAAAGTCAACATTTATAAATAAACTAAAACGATATGGAAACAGAGAGTTAGATATAAAAGATTCCAAACTCATATATAGTCAGTAAGTGAGTTGGACTCCCTGGTTGGCATGCTGTGTTGGGTGCTGCTTGGTCTTGGGTTCGAGTCCAGGAAGGGGCTATTAAATTTCTTCAAACTCAGATAAAGTATCAAACAGTGGAAAGAAAATATATAAGGAATTTTTTATGTAGAGTTTTCACCAACTGAGAGTGGCTTCTTGGTTAGTGGGCTGCGGTTGGGCTTTGGCTATGCTTGAGTTCGACTCCGGGTGTAGACCTTTAATATTTTTTTGGGTTTTAATTAACTTTAGGATATTTTAAATTAAGGGAAAATTGTAAAATAAATCTAGAATACTATTAGAATATTTTGGAATAATCCTATACAATCCTAAGATTTATTTTGGAAACTTTACGTAGATTACACATTAGATAATTTGTCAAATTGATTATTTTGAATGTAAATTCAAGAAAGATGGTTTGTTTTCAATTAAGCAAAGTGGATTATTTGAATGGATTAAATGAAAATTTTGGAAAATTCGTTTAGTAAAAACTACATTGGAAATTAAATTATTTTAAGAGGCAAAGTTGAGATATTTTTATTTTTAAATTCGACATATTAAAAGGTAGGATGCAACGATGTATTCTAGATTCTTAAATTTGCATGAAAGCGAGTTTAATTTGAACTCATGAAAAATGTTAGATAATGTGGAGAATTAAACGTATGATATTTGCGAGGCTTCTGCCGAGTTGGTATGTATCGAGATGTTTGTTATAAAAGATAAGAAATCATTATTTGATTGGTGATTAATAAATCAAAAGAGAATGAATAAGGGAATTGAAATGATTTTTATGAATAAGAAATGTGATTATAAAAGAGGTTAAAAATAACCTAGATGATCTCTATGATGAGATGGATGAGTCTAGAAGCTGAGCTAGGCCCGTAATGTCCGACAATTGAGATGAACGAAATTTTATGAAATGGTCATTATGGACCTGAATGTTGATGAGTAAATTATGTCCGGCAGGGTAAGCTAGTTCTAGATTTTGATAACTAAAATTGAACTAAGGACATGCACTAGAAAGAAAGATGTAATGAAACTTGGGCAAATGTAAGTGGGGCATTTCTATACAGTCGGGCGGTGGATTCCGGGACAATAGACCTAGTCGGGCAGTGGATTCCGGGACAGTGGTTGCTTGCGAAGCGACATGAGCCTTAATTAATCCGGAATTATGACTAATCGGCTGGTGGATTCTGGGATCATGAATAGTCAGTCGGATAGGAGGCAGATCTCCAACATATTCCTGGGCTAGAGTGGCACTTGCAGGATGTTCGCACAACGAGGATTCTGTATAGTCGGGCGGTGGATTCCGGGACTGGAATTCGTACTTGTGGAATGTTTAAACCTGGCTTTTCTTACCATAGTAGGATTTTCATGGTGATGGATTTAACCCTATATGGTGGAGTACGTTAAGGGCTTGCCCTCGGACCTATGTAGTATGGGATGCATTGAATCCGAACAAGTATGCATTACTATCATCATCGTGTGAAGGTCTGCATTAGGCATTATGTTCATATCATACATTGACATGTTTAGGATAGTCACTTTCTCACTTTGTTCGCATTTAAGTTTGTGTTTGCTAAAGTAAAAGAATCACTTTATTATAGCATTGTGTCAGTTACAGCAACTGACGTGCCCACAATTTTTAGTTGCAGGGTTGGATTTAACTTGGATTTGAAGTCACTATGAAGAATGTCACAAGATTGAAGAGTTTCATTTATCATGTGTTGTATTTTCATTTATTTCCACTGTGTTGTTGTAAACAACATTGTTGTAATAAAAAGTTTTAAATTTTCTTGTAAATTTGTACGAAGTTGAAGTAAAAGATCCTGTTTATGCTACGAATTACTGGCGTTTGGAATTTGGGGCGTTACAGTCAGGTCATGTACCCTTATTCCTTTCCACTGAGGAACTGCTTGGTAAAAAATTCGATGAAATTTAGTTTTGAAAGACCTGATTGGAAATTCGGGGCTTTCATCACATGATCATGAACTACGAAAGTGGAATCATTTGAAATTTGCGCATGTTTGGAGGGCTAAAGAGTTGTGACTAGAGGGCATAGATTAGTTGGAGAGACTTCAAGAGATTAGAGATCGCTCTCAATATGAGCCTAATTTGCTATTAAAATTAGTAGAAGACATCGTGCAATTGTATAGGCTGGAAGAGATGAAGTGGCAACAAAGATTTTGAATTTTGTGGCTCAAGGAGGGAGACGCGAACACGACTTTCTTCCAAAGGGTTGCTAGTGCACGACGCAGATCCAATTTGGTCCATTTAATCCACACAAAGTATGGGGTGATTCAGAACGAAGAGAAAGTGAAAAATTCCTTTCAAACCTATGATAAAGACCTTCTCGGGAGTAAACTTGATTTTAGAATGACGTTCAGGAAGGATTTCTGGTTGAATAAATCTAAAGATTTAGGATATGCGATGAGGGCAATCGAAATTCCATTCACAGTAGAGGAGGTCAAGGATGTGATATCTCATATGGGTAGGGAGAAAGCTCCGGACCTGGACGGGTTTCCGATCATGTTTTACCAGACCTTCTGGCAAGAAATCAAAGATGATATAATGGTTGTACTGGCAGAGTTCTATGACCATAAGTTGAAGTTGAGCAGACTAAATTTTGTAGAAGTGATCCTTATTCCAAAAAAAAAGAAGCTATTAGGGTGGGGGACTTCTGTCCTATCAGCCTGCTTAACAGTTCGGTTAAGATTATCACCAAGATCCTCACCAACCGGTTAGAAAGAGTGATAGGGAGGTTGACAACAAGGAACAAACCAACTTCATCAAAGGCCATTGTATCTTGGACTGTGTTGTCACGGTAGAAGAAACTCTTCACCAGTGACACATCTCTAACGTAAAGAGCTATTTGCTGAAATTATATTTTGAGAAAGCTTATGATTGGGTGGAATAGGAGTGTTTATTGGAAGCGCTTAAAGGCCAAGGCTTCAGGGACAAATGGATTAGATGGATTCATCACTGCCTTAATACTAGCAGAACGACCATTGCTGTGAATGGAACCTTGGGGCAACCGTTTTCGTGCAAGAGAGGACTACAACAGAGGGTACCCTATCTCCCCTTTTATTCACCATTGTGTCAGATGTGATAAAATTCATATTAGAAAACTGTAGGCAAGCCGGCTGGATCATTCCGATGGCCACACCCTAATGGCCAGTGGCAGAAACCCGGGATGCATGATTTTACAATAAGTGGATGACACACTACTAGGCCCGAGTACTCAATCAAAGTTGCAAGATGGGAGAAAGATTTCTACTGCAATGAGATATGGGAAAGACCTCTGTTTTCAAAGGGACACTTTATTGCTTTGAGGCTTAGTCTGGGATGAAGGTTAACTTTCACAAGAGTGCTCTTGTACCCATCACCATGTCCGATGATGAGGCCGAGGTTCATGCAAACATCCTAGACTATCGGGTTGACAGATTTCCCATAAAAAACTTAGGCTTACCAGTTAGACCAAGCAAGTTGAAGAAGGCAGACTGGTTGCCAATCATAGACCGGGTTGAGAGTAGGCTCGCTGGTTGGAAAGGAAAATCCCTTTCTCTAGGTGGGAGATTGACCTTCTCAACTCGGTTCTATTCAATCTCTCGAATTGTTATAATTCATTCTTTGAAATGCCGAGATGGGTTATCAATAAGATTAATTGGATCAGGAAACATTTCCTTTGGTAGGGAGCTGATTCCGACAAAGGAGGATATCACCTTATCAGATGGAAATAGTTTGCATGAAGAAAATCCAGAGAGGACTTGGGATCATTGACCTGAGAGATATGACCCTGACCCTTCTTAGTAAATTTGGGTGGAAAATGTTCCATCCTAATGGTGAGGGTTGGTAGGTCTTCGTTCAAGCTTATTTTCAAGGGAAGGGGATGCGACTCCTGGGGTTCAGAGTGGGACCTAGAGTTTCTTTGTTTTGGGGAGGGATGTCTAATGCTTTTGAACCATTTAATAGCGGTGTTGCGTCATTCATTGGCAATGGTCAGCTGACTAAATTTTGGTGGGACAAATGGTGTGGTGCACACCCGCTCAAAGAGTTGTTCCCAGATTCTACGAACAAACATCGCTACTTCAATGTAAAGTGGGTAAACATTGGAAGAGGGGAGCTTGGAAACCAGCAGAAAAGAGTCCATCTTTGATGCCCAAGCAAGACTGGCGGACTTACAAATCCATATAGCACAATATGGGGTAAAATGCTTCCTTGGCCCCGATCGGAAATCTTGGGGACCGAAAAGTGGTGTGGAATTTACAATGTGCTCATTGTACAACCGCTTACATTTTAGAGGGTATAGACCGAAGTGGTCGATCATGCTTTGTAAAACCAAGGCTCCCCTAAAACGTTAATATTTTCCTTTGGGTAGTGCTTAATGATGTTATTTTGACTAGGAAAAATATTGCTAAATGACTTCCCAACACAGACACCTCGTGTGGTTTCTGTAACTTACACGTAGAATCCAGAGAGCACCTTTTTCCTCGAGTGTCATAGGAGAAAATATGTCCTAGTAAAGGATTTAAGCGCACTTGGCACGAACGTGTACCCCCTAGTATATAAGGATCTGTGGATTGGTCCTAAGTTTTTTACGGAAAGAAAGGAAATGAGGGAAGCTTGGTACATCGCAGTAATACCCCAAATTATATATATATATATATATATATATATATATATATATATATATATATATATATATATATATATATATATATATATAGGAAAATCTTCCATTGTGCACCACCCCTCCGTGGACGGTTCACATTGATCTATACATCTAATTAGTCTAAATATGTAAGATCAAATCATTTGAAATTCATTTTCCCATCCATCAAGTGGCTATAAAAAACAATGATTTTCAGCCATACAATTTTGCAACACTTCAATGGATGGGCAAATGAATCTCAAATAATTTGATTTTACATATTTAGACTAATTTAGATGTGTAGATCAATGTGAACGGTTCAGATCGTCGATACGAAGATGGGAAGGCAGAGTGCACACGCCGTGTGCACCATAGGTGGTGCACAACGGAAGACTTCCATATATATATATATATATATATATATATATATATATATATATATATATATATATATATATATTATATTTTTATGTAGAAAGATATAATGAATACTTATGATAAAAAAAATTTATGCAAAAAAATAATTATTATGGGTTATTTTGTAAAAGTGGCACATAATGGGTTTAGTTGGAAATTATTATTATCGGTTATCAGATCTCCCTTTCCCTTTTTCCATTTTCTCAGGGCCGCCGCCACAAAAAAACAAATGAGAGAGAGAGAGAGAGAGAGAGAGAGAGAGAGAGAGAGAGAGAGAGTAGTGGGGAAAAAAGAGAAGATAAATCAAGGTGATTTTGCTAATAACAATATGTGTGTGTGTGTGTGTGTGTGTGTGTATTTAATCATTTTATTAGTTCTTATTAGATCCTAGAAACTTGCTATGTTTATTATATTGTGAAACCCTAAACAAATAAATTTTTTAGGGATGCATGATCTAATCTTAATTCCACTTTCTATAAATGAATTTGATAGTTAATTGGAAGATTAAATACGAATCCTTTTCTTTCCGATTAATTGTTGCAATATCCTTTTAATAAAGAAAGCTAGAGTTTCATAAATCTATATAATAACCTAATAAAGATCCTATTGTATTTGTTTAGGATTAGTGAGTAAATGGTAGTTAAGTGGGTATGCATGTACTTGTGTTTTCGCGAATTATATCGTTATTTAAATTACGATTATCTTCTAATAGGGATACTGGAATTGAGGAATTTTTGGAGGATTCATAGTTGGGTTTTTTTTACGCCGACCACTGTAAGTAATTGAATATCTATACCCGTAGAATGTAATTTCATAAAATACTTATTATTATGTAGTGATGTTATATTGTGAATATTGTCTATGCTAGATTTATGTGATGTGGTGTGATGATGTGCAAATTTAAAATTGAGATTGATATATTGTTGATATGTTTTCATGAATGTGAAATTGTGATAATAAGATATGAAATTGTGATATGTGAATGTTGTTATTCGTATTTGAATTGTGATTAGTAATATCGGTGGATTGCATATTTAAACTATAACATTATGCATTATTTTATGTAGTTTGAGTAGATGTATATACATGAGTTGTCTTATGACGTTGAAAATATTGAGATGGTTATATTAAGTTGTTACCAAATCTATAGTTGTGTTACTCATGTGTCATGCATCCAAGTTATATACCGGTATATGAGTCGGGAATCTAAGTAACCCATTTGGGCTCTCAATGCGTCCCCTCTATGAGTGTTAAGAAATTGCACAATTTAATTGGTCCAACCACCGAAGATAGTGGGCTATGCCTTGTCAACCGGAGTATGAAGCGTTGATCGCATGGAAAGATGGGCGTACCACAGATCCCCTTGCATTGTAATTTTTTTTTCTTCTTCCATATACTTGCATTGTCATGTATTGTTGCATTGATATGTTGAAATATTAATGTTTATAAATTGCCGACTACTTGATATATTTATTCAATTATTAGTGGGCGTCAGCTCATTTTGTTGTTAAATAAAACTTTTCAAATTAGTGCATCAAGACTGGATGGTTTTAAGGAATAAAGGAGATGGAAGTTTACATCTTTTGGGAAATTATCTTAGAGAGTTTTAAGCTAAAAAATTGGAATTCGAACCTTGTTTCAATGTTATTTCTTTCGTGTTGGGATTATAATCAAATTTCGGGGTTGAAAGATTTGGTCATTTCTTGTAATGAATTATGTATTTTGGATAGCCATTTGGTCTACTTTTATTGATAGAAGTTAATTTCATGAGATTGTATAATTATTATGTTTTGCAATGGTTGATATTATTTGGGGGCATTACAGAATGGTATCAGAGCTTAGGCTGTAGGTCCTAGAGTTATTAAGGAGACGTACTTGATATTGTGTGGTCTAAAATTATATTGGGGTTGTATAATATTAAGTATGTGTAGAGGATTGATTTCCTTGATTATTCTTTATTAATTGAGATTGTCATTGGTATCTTGATTATTAAATAATTCTGAAGAGTACTTTTATTTGATGTTGTTAGGTTCCAATGGCTCGTGGTGTTAGAGGAGCTAGAACTCTTGGTAGGCTCCCTTCTGCTAGAGCTAATACTCAATAGGAAACTGGAGTCACTAGAGGTCGAGGGCTCAGAACAAGAGGTGGAGGATCCAGTGTTGTCAGAACTAGGGGAGGCCTTACGGGTGGCAACAACCCGCCTCTAGTGGATCTAGTGGCAGATATTACTGAGCAGATGGGGTAGCAGACAACCAAGCCTAGAACTGGGATTGAGACCACTCCAAATGCAGAAATCGGTAGAAATAATTTGGGAATTGAGGGCTTAAACTATTTCTTGGAGATGCAAGCAGGATTCATGGATAGACAAGCTGACTTGGCTAAGAAATATACCAAGGTGACTAAGGAGCTGCCACAAACACTTTAGCACAAGAAAGGTACTAATGGTGAAGGGTGTGACTGGGATAAATTCAAGAAAATGTCACCACCTTCTTTTGAGGGGGACACCGATCCCACAATTGCTCAAAAATGGTTGAAACAAATTGAGAAACACTTTAAGGCTCAGAAGTGCACAGAAGAAGAGAAATTAATTTATGCGACCTTCATGCTTGAAGGGGAAGCTGAATTGTGGTGGGAAGCCAAGGATAGTGTTAATGTTGTAAAGGAGGAAGTTGTCACATGACAGATGTTCAAAGGCTTATTTGAGGAGCCGTATTTTCCTCTACGGGTCCTCTTAAGTAAGAAGAGGGAATTTATTGATCTAAAGCAAGAAGACATGACAGTATCAGAATATGTTACTAAGTTCAATGAATTGTCATGCTATGCTCCCCAGTTAATAGCAGAAGAGCACGATAAGGAACATATGTTTGAGAGTAGGCTGAAGCCAGAACTTTATAAGTAGGTTACAATGACATTGTCAAAAACATTTGAGGAGGTGCTTCAGAAGGCTCGGAGGGCAGATAGTATGACACCAAAAGATTTTGATCAGAAGAAGAAACAAAAGACTGATGATTCAGAGAATGAGCGAGCAGCAGCTCTATATTCTAAGAAACCAATCTTTTAGAGACCAGCAGGGCAGGGCTTTCAAAAGATAGGTCAGGGATTCTGTAGACCAACATTTCAGCCACCGAAGCTGGGCCAGTTTGCGCAGAGGATAGATCAGTCAATTCAGAGGCACGATGGACAGTGTTATAAGTGTGGCCTTCCACACAAAGGTCGCCTTTGTAAGTTTTTTCCTGGCTGCTTTGAATGTGGAGAACAGGGTCACATGGCTGGAAATGCCTTAGGAAGAGTATTCCAAGATTTGGTGAACAAAAATAGCCCGCTAAACCATATGACAATCAGAGGCCCAAGGCTTAGGGGAGAGTGTTTGCACTTACTATGCGGGACTCACAAGCATCTAATACCGTGGTGATAGGTGTTCTTTATATTTCCACTCAATTAGCCTGTGTTGTTTGATTCTGGTTCAACACATTCTTTCACTTCACATAGTTTTGCTGGAAAATTGAGTAAAGCCTCTGAATTGTTAGACTATGAGTTGTCAGTCTCCACACCAATTGACGATTCCTTGGTTGCTTGATTTGCCCGCAAGAATTGTGATATTATAGTGGAAAATAGATGCTTGCCAGCAGACTTAGCATTGCTTGATATGTATGACTTTGATGTGATCCTTGGCATGGATTGGCTTGTTGCCTACTAAGCATTTGTGGATTGTTTTGAGAAGCGTGTGTCTTTAGAATTCCCGATGAGATTGAGTTCTGGATTGAGGCAACTGGCATTTCCAAACAGCCTAATGTGATTTAAACTATGCATGCTTATAAATTATTGAGGAAGGGATGTGAAGCCTATTTTGCTTGTGTAGTTGATACCCCCAAGCCTGTGCAAAAATTAGAGGAGATTCCGATTTTTCGTGAATTTCTAGAGGTATTTCCTAATAATTTTCCTGGATTGCCACTAGAAAGAGAGACTGACTTTGCTATTGATTTAGTTCCCAGGATAGGTCCTATGTCTAAGGCACCTTATAGAATGGCATCTGCAGAGTTGAAGGAGTTACAGGTTCAACTGGAAGAGTTACTAAAGAAAGGCTTTATTCGGCCAAGTGTACTACCATGGGGTGCTCCTGTACTATTTGTTAAGAAGAAGGATGGGAGCATGAGATTATGCATTGATTATCGTGAGCTCAATAAAGCGACTATGAAGAATAGGTACCCGGCAAAGATCTTTTCAAAAATTGACTTCCGTTTTGGATATCATCAGTGAAAGATAAAGTCTGCAGATGTGCCTAAAACAGCATTCAGAACAAGATACGGGCATTATGAGTTCTTAGTGATTCCTTTTGGGTTGACTAATGCGCTTGCTGCATTTAGGGATTTGGTGAATCGTGTGTTCAAGCCATACTTAGCTCAGTTTGTGATGGTATTCATTGACGATTTGTTTATATTTTTGAAGAACCAAGAGGAGCATGAAAAACACTTGTCGATTGTTTTGCAAACCTTAAAGGAGAATGAATTTTATGCCAAGTTGAAGAAATGTGAATTTTGGTTGCATAGTGTTGCCTTTCTTGGACATGTAATCTCCAAAGAAGGGGTGTTTATTGATTCGTCAATGGTTGAAGCAATTATCGGTTGGAAGAGGCCGACTAGTGTGACTAAGATTCGGAGCTTTTTGGGACTAGCAGGTTATTACTGGAGATTTGTGGAAGGATTTTCCAGTATTGCAGCCCCTTTAACTCGACTTACACAGAAAGGTGTCACGTATGTGTGGACAAAAAAATGTGAGCAAAGCTTTCAAGAGTTGAAGAAGCGGCTAGTATCTGCACCAATTCTTACTATTCCTTCTAGGTCGGGTGGTTTTGTAATATATAGTGATGCGTCACTAATTGGTCTTCGGTGTGTCCTTATGCAAAACGGGATGGTTGTGGCATATGCTTCAAGACAGCTTAAACCTTACGAGCAGAACTATCTGACACATGACTTGGAGCTTGTGGCTGTAATTTTGGCATTGAAGATTTGGAGGCATTATCTTTATGGTGAGACTTGCGAGATTTAAACAGATCATAAAAGCCTCAAGTATATCTTTACTCAAAAGCAATTGAATATGAGACAAAGAAAGTGGCTCGAATTAATGAAGGACTATGACATAAATATTCATTACCACCTCGGAAAAGCAAATGTGGTGGCTGATGCATTGAGTAGGAAATCACATGGTACCTTGGCAATCATGATCACTAAGCAAGAGCAAATTTTAAGGGATTTAGAAAAGTTTAATATCGAGATTCGGGTGCATGGGTTGGAAGCGACAATATGCAATCTTCGAGTGAAGCCTGAAAGAATAGTAGAGGCATAAAATGATGACCCGCAGTTTGCAAAAATCAAGCTCGAAGTGCAGCAAGGCCTCCAACCGAAATTCTTGATTTGGGATGGAGCATTGAAATTTTGTAGTCGATTGTGTGTTCCAAACAATATTGAGCTGAAGAAGGAGGTAATGGAGGAAGCACATCGATCACCGTATACAGCTCACCCTAGAAGTACTCAAATGTACCGAGATTTACGGGAGAATTTCTGGTGGAACAATATGAAGCATGAGATTGCAGAATTTGTGGCTCAGTGCTTAGTGTGCCAATAGGTGAAGATGGGAACACCAGAAGCCAGCAAGATACCTTCAGCCTCTTCCTATCCTAGAGTGGAAATGCAAGAAATTTTTATGGATTTCGTGACTGGGCTACCTAGAAGTCAAAGGGGTAATGATACAATTTGGGTGATAGTGGATCGCTTGACCAAGTTAGCGCACTTTTTGCCTAGTAAGATTTGTCATCCTCTTGAGAAGCTAGCTAAATTATATGTTCAGGAAATTGTTAGACTACATGGAGTACCGGCAGGGATCATTTCAGATAAGGATACAAGATTCCTTTTTGGATTTTGGAAGAGCTTGTAGAATGCATTGGGGACAAAGCTATCCTATAGTATAGCTTATCACCCCGAGAAATATGAGGAGTAAGAAAGGACCAACCAGACATTAGAAGACATGCTTCATTCATGCGTTTTAGACTTCAAGGGTGGATGGGAAGAGAATTTACCATTGATTGATTTTGCATATAATTATAGCTACCACGGTAGCATTGGCATGGCACCTTATGGGGCACTTTACGGCAGAGAATGTAGGTCTCCTATTTGTTGGGAGGAAGTGGGAGAAAGGAGGTTACTTGGCCCGGAGTTGGTGCAAATCACCACTGAAAGATACGGCTAATTTGAGATTGGTTGCTAACAACTCAAAGTAGACAGAAGAGTTATGCAGATAATCGAAGGAGGGAATTGTAATTCGAAGTAGGCAATCACATGTTTCTCAAAGTATCTCCTTCTAAGGGAGTCATATGTTTTGGGAAGAGCGGGAATTTGAGTCCTAGGTACATTGGCCCTTTCAAAATTTTAGAAAGGGTGGGAACTCTCGCATATAGAGTGTTCTTGCCTCCAGAATTGTCGAGGGTGAACAATGTGTTTCATCTATCCATGCTGAGAAAATACATTCCAAATCCAAATCATGCCTTGAGTTATGAGCCACTTCGGATTTCAAATGACTTAACTTACATATAGAAACCAATTCAAATCCTCGATCGAAAGGAACAAACACTGAGATCGAAGACTATTTGCTTAGTGAAAGTATTATGGAGAAATCACTCATCGCAAGAGGCAACTTTGGAATGTGTGGTTGAGATGAAGAAAAAGTATCCAGACCTATTCAAGAATTGAGGTAAATCTTAAGTTTTGAGGACAAAAATTCTCTTAAGGAGGTTAGAATGTAATACCCCAAAATAATATATATATATATATAGGTAAAAGGGATCTGAGCAACTTACTCATTTAGTAAATGAGCAATTGATTATGTGGTATTCATGTGATACATTGGACAACTACCCTTCTAAGGATTTTCTAATCACATGTATGTCACATCATCAATTGCTTATTTACTAAATGAGCAAGTTGCTTATCCCCCACATCATCAATTGCTTATTTACTAAATGAGCAAGTTGTTCATCCCCCTTTTTCCATATATATATATATATATATGTATATATATATATATATATATATATATATATATATATATATGTATATATATATATAATATTTTATATAGAAATAAATAATGAATACTTATGTAAATATGTTTTTTATTAAAAAAATAATTATCATGGGTTATTTTGTAAAAGTCGCACATAAAGGGTATAACTGGAAAATAATTATTATAAGTTATCAGATCTCTCTGTCCCCTCTTTCCCTTTCCTCGGGGCCGCTGCCACAACAAAACAAAAGAGGGGGGGGGGGGGGGAGAGAGAGAGAGAGAGAGCAGTGGAGAAAAAAAGAGAAGTCAGAAAGAATAAATCAAGGTGATTTTGCTAATAACAATATATATATATATATATATATATATATATATATATATATATATATATATATATATATATAGGTTTGCCCGTTGACATGTGCCTACGGCACGTCTTCGGAACGGTGCACCTTGAAAATAGTTTTAGAGGTCCAGCAAATTCATTGAAATAGCAAACATATTGCAAAAAACTTATTATATGATTTTTTGATTTTTTTTTTGAATTATTTTTAAAGTTTTTAAATTTTTTATTTTTTTAATATTTTAAAAATTTTAAAATTTTTATTTTCTTAATTTTTTGAATAGAGGAGGGAGAGAGAGAGAGAGAGAAAAATATATATATATAAGAGTTATTTTGGATTGGAGATTTGAATTTGAGTTTTGGAGGGAACTTTTGGGGAGAAAATATGTTTTGTAAGATTAGATCTGGGCCTTTAATTTTTGGGGGATTGAATGAGAGCCACTTGATAGCTTTCTTTTTTGTTTTATTATATATATATATAGTGATTTTGCTAATAACAATATATATATATGTGTGTGTGTGTGTGTGTGTGTCATAATTTTATTAGTTCTTATTATATCCTAGAAACTTGCTATGTTTAATATATTGTGAAACCCTAAACCAATAAAATTTTCAGGGATGCATGATTTAATCCTAATTCCACTTTCTCCATCAAACGAATTTGTAATTATAGTTAATTGGAAGATTAAATACGAATTCTTTTCTTTCCGATTAATTGTTACAATGTCCTTTTAATTAAGAAAGCTAGGGTAGCATAAATATATATAATAACCTAATCAAGATTCTATTGTATTTGTTTAGGATTAACGAGTAAATGGTAGTTAAATGGGTATGCATGTACTTGTGTTTTCGCGAATGGGTTTATATCGTTATTTAAATTACTATTATTTTCTAATAGGGGCAGAATGGAATTGAGGAATTTTCGGAAGATTCATAGCTGGGTTTTTTACGCCGACCACTGTAAGTAATTGAATATCTACACCATGTAGATGTAATTTCATAAAATACTTATTGTTTTATAGTGATATTATATTGTGAATATTGTCTATGCTTGATTTATGTAATGCGATGTGATGATGTGCAAATTTAAAATTGAGATTGATATATTGTTGATATGTTTTCATGAATGTGAAATTATGATATTAAGATATGAAATTGTGATATGTGAGTGTTATTATCCGTATGTGAATTGTGATTAGTCATATCGGTGGATTGCTTATTTAAACTATAACATTATGCGTTATTTTACGTAGTTTGAGTATGGATGTATATACATGAGTTGTCTTATGATGTTGAAAATATTGAGATGGTTATATTAAGTTATGACCAAGTCTATAGTTGTGTTACTCATGTGTCATGCATCCAAGTTATATACCGGTATATGAGTTGGGAATCTAAGTAACCCATTTGGGCTCTCAATGCGTCCACTCTATGAGTGTTGAGAAATTGCGCAATTTAATTGGTCCAACCGCAAATGGTAGTGGGCTATGCCTTGTCAACCGGAGTATGAAGCGTTGACCGCATTGAGAGATGAGCGTACCTAGATCCCCTTGCATTGTAGAATTTTTTTCTTCCATATACTTGCATTGTCATGTACTGTTGCATTGATATGTTGAAATACTAACACAGTTTTTTATAAATTGCTGACTACTTGATATATTTATTCAATTACTACTGGGCATCAACTCATTTTGTTGTTAAATAATTCTTTTCAGATTAGTACATTAAGACCGGATGGTTGAAAGAAATAAAGGAGCTAGAAGCTTACATCTTTTGGGAAATTATCTTAGAGAGTTTTAAGCTAATAAATTGGAATACGAACCTTGTTTCAATATTATTTCTTTCGTGTTGGGATTATAATGAAATTTCAGGATTGAATGATTTGGTCATTTCCTGTAATGAATTATGTATTTTCGATAGCCATTTGAGCTACTTTTATTGATGGAAGTTAATTTCATGAGATTGTATAATTATTATGTTTTGCAATAGTTGATATTATTTAAGGGTGTTACAATTGTTATATCTGCCACGACCTGGGTCCTTTGACTTGATAGAAATAATTTTTTACTTTCGTGGGACTAGTAATAATGTTTGTGGCATTTTAACTCATATTATGCATCTCATTTTCGTTTGGCCACAACACCTGTAGCAGGACCGAAAGGATTGCCCGAGCAAAAAGCTTGTCTACTATGTTTTTTTCGGTCCTCTGGGTTATTTTGTTAACAATTTATTAATGAAATAGTGCAGCTATAATCCCCTTTTTCTTTCCAATTTTTTTATTCTAACAACAAAAAGCCTCATTCTACATTGATTTTGGGCATCAAAGATGGACCCTTTTCTGTTGGATCATGACGCTGCTTATTTTTTTAGTGGGGGGGAACAGGTGTGAGTTCTTGTAATTTGTATAGTGGGACGGACTGATCTCGATCCAGGCTCGGGTCTGTTCCTTGGGGTCGGCCTAGCAGAGAGGCTGATGGCTAGGTTGGGAGGTTGGAAGCTCAGTCGGCCATAGTACCTGCAAAAGGCCTAGAAACACTGGGAGAAATCCCGACGACAGGCCCTCTGACGGTCTAGTCATTCACTAGAAAAGAGACTGAGTAGCTATGGGGAAAGATTCATTACCTACTACAGTATGGAGGGGATCTGGTATTTATAGGTAGGGGTAAACGGGTCTGGGACCGTAACGGGCTGGGTCAAATCCGTTTGCTAGTGGCCTGAGATGGCAGAAGCCCGTTGGACTTTGTTGACTTGATGATCTGGGATAAGCAAAATCTGAGGAGATCTGATGGCCCTGATTGTGCCACGTCATCTATACCACATCATAACCCCCCCACTCTTGGATGGCTGTATAAACGAGCCGTGAAGGAGTAGTTTGTCTCTGTCGGAAAAGCGGAGTGACGTATTTGACAGAGATTAGTTGTTGAGTCCCTGAGGAGTGACTGGAGTTGGCACCGAGTTGATCATTATATAGTTTGTGTTAGGGGTCGAGCTCGAGGGTTTGGCCCCGAGCGTCAAACCTAGAGGATCGGCGCCGAGCGTGGAGCTTGGAGGGTCGGCACCGAGCGCCTTGGGCGAGACCTTTTATGAAGGGGTTGTGTGGAGGTGCCTGAAGTCTATGCCGAGCTCCGAGCTCGGAGGGTCGGAGCCGAGCACCTCGAACGAGGTATTTTAACGAGAGAAGTGTGTGGAGGCTCGAAGTCCATGCCGAGCTTCGAGCTATAAGGGTCAGCTCCGAGGGCCTTAAATATGGCATTTTATGAGAGAAGTTGTGTTGGTGCTTGAAGTCCATGCCGAGCTCCGAACTCTAGGGGTCGGCGCCGAGCACCTAGAGTGAGGCATCTTAATAAGAGAAGCTGTGTTGGTGCTCGAAGTGCATGTCGAGCTCCGAGCTCTGAGGGTCGGTGCCGAGCGTCTTGAGTGATGCATCTTGATGAGAGAAGCTGTGTTGGTGCTCGAAGTCCATGCCGAGCTCCGAGCTCTGAGGGTCTACACTGAGCGCCTCAAACGAGGCATTTAATGAGAGAAGTTGTGTAGGTGCTCGAAGTCAATGCTGAGCTTCGAGCTCTGAGGGTCGGTGCCAAGTGCCTTGAGTGTGGCATCTTTATGAGAGAAGCTATATCGGTGCTCGAAGTCCATGCTGAGCTCCGAACTCTGAGGGTCGGCGCCGAGTGCCTCGAGTGAGGCATCTTGATGAGAGAAGTTGTGTTTGTGCTCGAAGTCGAGCCAAAAAGCCAAAAAGCCAAAAAGTGTCGAGCCAGAAAGCCTTGAGCTATGAGACAACTTTGTGGAAAAGCTAGGGTGATGCTTGCGGTGCATGCCGAGCATCAAGCCAAAAAAGCCATGAGCTTTGAGGCAACTTTGGGGAAAAGCTAGGGTGATGCTCGCGGTGCATGCCGAGCATCGAGCCAAAAAACCTTGATCTTTGAGGCAACTTTATGGAAAAGCTAGAGTGATGCTCGCAGTGCATACCGAGCATCGAGCCAAAAAGCCTTGAACTTTGAGGCAACTTTGTTAAAAAGCTATGGTGATGCTCGCGGTGCAATGCCGAGCGTCGAGCCAAAAAGCCTTGAGCTTTGAGGAAACTTTGTGGAAAAGCTAGGGTGATGCTCGCGGTGCATGCTGAGCTTCGAGCAAAAAAGCCCTGAGCTTTGAGGCAACTTTGTGGAAAAGTTAGGGTGATGCTCGCAGTGCATGACGAGTGTCGAGCCAAAAAGCCTTAAGCTGTGAGGCAATTTTGTGAAAAAGCTAGGGTGCTCGCGATGTATGTCGAGCGTCATAAAACCTTGAGCTGTGGGGCAAATTTGAGAAAATGCTAGGGTGATGCTCGTGGTGCATGCTGAGCGTCGACCTAGAAAGCCTTGAGCTGTGAGGCAACTTGGTGAAAAAGCTAGGGAGATGCTTTTGGAGCATGCCGATCGTCGAGCCAAAAAGCCTTGAGCTGTGAGTCAATTTTGTGAAAAAGCTAGGGTGATGCTTGTGGTGCATGCCGAGCGTCGAACCAAAAAGCCTTGAGTTGTAGCAAAACTTTGTGAAAAAGCTAGGGTGATGCTCGCGGTGCATGCCGAGCGTCTAGCCAAAAAGCCTCGAGCTTTGAGGCAACTTTGTGGAAAAGTAAGGGTGATGCTTGCAGTGCATGCCGAGCGTCGAGCCAAAAAGCCTTGATCTTTGAGGCAACTTTGTGAAAAAGCTAGGGTGATGCTCGCGGTGCATACCGAGCATCGAGCCAAAAAGCCTTGAGCTTTGAGGCAACTTTGTGGAAAAGCTAGGGTGATGTTTGCGGTGCATGTCGAGCATCGAACAAAAAAGCCTTGAGTTGTGAGGCAACTTTGTGGAAAAGTTATGGTGATGCTCACGGTGCATGCTAAGCGTCGAGTCAAAAAGCCTTGAGCTTTGAGGCAACTTTGTGGAAATGGTAAGGCGATGCTCACGGTTAGGGCTGCAAACGAATTGAGCTATTCGCAAGCTATTCGGCTTGAGCTCGGTCAAAGCTCGGTCAAAGCTCGGCTCGAACCGAGCTCGAGCTCAAAACTGAGCTCGAGTTTGGTTTTTTTTTAGGCTAAGCTCGCGAGCTATTCGGCTCGAATACGGTCAAAGCTCGGCTCGAACCGAGCTCGAGGCGAGCTCAAGCTCAAAACTGAGCTCGTTTCCTTAACGAGCCGAGCTCAAGCCTGAAGGTATTCGGCTCGGCTCGGCTTGATTGCAGCCCTACTCGCGGTGCATGCCGAGCGTCGAGCCAAAAATCCTTGAGATGCAAGGCAGTTTTGTGAAAAAGTTAGGGTGATGCTCGCAGTGCATGCCGAGCGTCCAGCCAGAAAACCTTGAGCTGTGGAGCAACTTTGTGAAAAAGCTAGGGTGATGCTCGCAGTGCATGCCCAGCGTCGAGCCAGAAAGCCTTGACTTGTGAGGCAACTTCGTGAAAAAGCTAGGGTGATGCACGCGGTGCATGCCGAGCGTCAAGCTAAATAGCCTTCAGCTATGAGGCAATTTTGTGAAAAAGCTAGGGTGATACTCGTGGTGCATGCCAAGCGTCGAGCCAGAAAACCTTGAACTGTGGGGCAACTTTGTGAAAAAGCTAGGGTGATGCTCGTGGTGCATGCCGAGCGTCGAGCCAGAAAGCCTTACTGTGAGGCAACTTTGTGAAAAAGATATGGTGATGCTCGTGGTGCATGCCGAGCGTCGAGCCAAAATGCCTTGAGCTGTGAGGCAATTTTGTGAAAAAGCTAGGGTGATGCTCGCGGTGCATGCCGAGCGTCGAGCTAGAAAACCTTGAGATATGGGGCAACTTTGTGAAAAAGCTAAGGTGATGCTCGCGGTGCATGCCGAGCGTCGTGCCAGAAAGCCTTGTTATGAGGAAACTTTGTGAAAAAGCTAGGGTGATGCTCGCAGTGCATGCCGAGCGTCAAGCCAGAAAGCCTTGCTATGAGGCAACTTTGTGGAAAAGCTAGGGTGATGCTCGCAGTGCATGCCGAGTGTCGAGCCTTGAGGCCATGGGGTGGCCAGAACCTCACTTCGGTGTTTGGCGTGTCCGAAGTTCACGCCGGGCTTCGAGAGTTTGGGACTTGAGAGTTTGGACCGTAAGTGAGCCAAGAAGGGGGTGACACATGTTTTGTTGATGTCACGTTCTTTGAGGATTTCGAGGAGTCGCAGAGTTCACTATATATCCCCACCCTTCTCCTCATTTCTCACCTTTGCTTTCTCTCTCCAGTTCTCAAATTTTCTCTTTTAGTGCAGTTTGGTCACCGGCAGCTAGTTTTCCGACAATCTCCCACTACTTGGAATCAGGTTAGTTTTTCAATTACGTCAAGGGCTCAGTTTGGTTCGTCCGCCACCACCTCGGGTCGGGATGAGGGCCCCCATGTCTCTGACTCAATGTCATGGGAGTCAGAGACAAAGGTCGATGATGTCGTGCCGCTACGCAGCAGGAGGCCCTTCGTAGTAGAGTCGTGTGACTCAGAAGGGGACGTGCCCATGGTAGAAGGTGACGAGGAGCTCGAAGTCATCGAGAGGGGCGAAGAGGAGGTTGAAGTGGTTGAGGGGGACTAAGAGCTGGTTGTAATGGTTGAGGGGGGGTGAGGAACGAATGAATGATACTTCGTCAGAGGATGACGATTTGTCTCCTTTGGCGACGCTCACTCCCTCGAGGCGTCGTGTCCGACGGAGGAAAACGAGGTGGATTATGCCGGACAGCTCGAACGAGATGGCTCCCGTAGTTAACCTCGAGGTTCCATTCAAAGTTCAGTCGTGCTCTAACCTAAGGTATTTGGAGGACGTTGAAGAGTTGGTTCGGTAAAGAGGCGGTGTTGATAATGATGATGTGCAGGCTTTCTCACCTGGTAGGCAAAAGATATCAATGGACAAGATACCAACTGTCCTAACCACGGATGACCTCCCTGTTATCCAGGCTAGTTACTTCCTCGGTCAGGAGTATGAACTGCTAATCCCTAGCCATGGGGTCCGCCTCACAGACAAATTGGTGCCCGGCTTCTGCATGTTCTCGGGGGATGCCTTTTGCTCGGGTTTGCGACTGCCGCTCCACCCGTTTATAATGAAGGTCCTAAATTGGGCGTCGATAAGCCCGATGCAGTACGGGCCCAATTCCTGGAAATAGCTTGTGTGCTTCATGCTCCTTTGCAAGGAGCGGGGGTCCGGCTGAAGCTAAAGTACTTCCGAGCGATCATTGGACTTAGCTCGTCCGGCGAGTTTGAAGGAGTCTACTATATCTCGCCACACCGAGGGAGGAGGGTTGTACACGGGCATCCTAACTCTATCAAAGAGTGGAAGGAGAAATACTTCGTCGTTCGGAGCCTGACCCCCTGGGTGATACCCACGGCTTGGAAGTTTTACAAGCCCAATCTGAAAGGTCCTAGTAAGTCTGATTTGATGGATGAGGAATGGGCAGATGTTGAGCAGATATGTTCGAGCAACAACATCGGTTGGCCGAATGTGACGGAGAGGCACCTGGCTCGAATCGGACTGAGCCCCACTCCTATCAGTATGTTTTTTGTCTAATTTTCTTTCAAGTGTTTTCCCTCGTCGCATGAGTTTTTTTTTTGTGCCGATATGGATGCCGCTGAGGTCAAAGAGAGGAGGGCGTTGATGAAGAAGAAGAAGGCCGATCAGGCCGAGCACGGGAGGCACGGCAGAGTCCCTTCCGAGGAGGTTGTGGAGGACCCCCCCCCCCCCCTATTTGATGTCGAAAAAGCACAGGTCCTCCAAATTGGGCCCCAGCTCTAGTAGCCAAAGGGTCACAGAAGTGGTGAGGAGCGGCCTCCCACCTGTCACTCCGTCGGTCGAGTAGCTTATGGGCGAGGCGGGTATTCGACCATGGGCCCTAGACTGGGCCATTATGGTTGGGGACACCGTGTCAGATGGTTCTTTGGCCATCGAGATGGCCGAGAAGCTCGCTCCACCTCGAGACCGGAAGGTCAGGGAGTGTGACACCATCAAGTCCAGCTACATGAAGTGGGCTCTGGCGAGCATGTAGGTAACCTTCCTTGGGTAACGATCCTTTTGTAGCTTGTTGGTCGTGTCATACTTTTTGAATATTTTCTAAGTCTGGTTCCCTCGGTTATAGGCCTGCGTGGAGGGTGTTCCGCTGATGAAGCTGCAACAGCGGGAGTTGAAGAATGAGATGAGGAACTCTCAGTGCTATGAGCGGGAGATGAAAGGTCTCAAGCTAGCGCAGACGGCGCTTAAGAGCCAAAGCCAGGCCCCTCGGGCCGAGCAGGCCCGAGCAGGCGAACCAGGCCCCTCGGGCCGAGCAGGCCCGAGCAGGCCCGAGCAGGCGAACCAGGCCGACGCCCATATGAAGCATGTGGCCAAGCTGAAGAAAGAGGCCGATAGGCGGGTGAAGAAGATGAAGCAGACTGGGATGGACAAGGTCATCGAGGCCCAGGACGAAGTCTACGCCCTTGCAATGCGGCATGTCAAGCACTTCCATCCGGAGTTGGACCTTAGCAGCTTCCATTATGACATGGAGGTGCCCGAACTTCCGTTGACTCCCCGAGGGGGGGGGGTGGTGATGACGATGCTGCGGGGGCCGACCCCAACCCCGACGCTGTGGGGGCCAATCCTAACCCCGAACTGTCGGCCGATGAAGAGGTGGGACAGCAGTAGTCCTTGATGTTTTTCTTTTTCTCCTCTTATTTTTGTAACTATCGAGCGCGGATTGGCCACCGCATTTTTGTAAACTCATTTTTTGATCAATGAAAAGAGTTTTGGCCGAACCACTTGACTTGAATGATTTTTGGATTTTGGGCTTGATTTTTAGCCAAGTGTAACGACTTGGATTTTGGTGCAGAGATGAGCTGGTTGAGGGGTAAGATCTCAGCCGTGGAGTTTGCTCTGACCCGGTACGGTAAGGAGGCTCGTGACCGAGAGGCTGCCAACGAATACTTTATGGACAAGTCAAAGGGACTTAGCCTGGAGCCGGTGCGATTCAAGAAGATGATAGCCGACCATGATTTGGACAGTACAAGAGTCCTGTTTTCGATGGCTAGTACTTCCACTCGGCGACCGTCATCTGAGTCCTTTCTTCGTGAGGTTATTATGGTGAAGGAGTTGGATGTCCAGCGGTATAAGATAATGCTCGAGATGTCGAGGTCCCGATCCCTCTCCTTTGGTGGCACTCGTCCTTCTACCAGTGCTTCATTACCGACCTCGAGGATTGGGCCGGCGAGGCCTTGCGATGCGCAGAGCTCGGTCGCCGGTGGGTTTACCTTGGTAACATCTAGCGATTCGGGGAATGAGCCAACTCGATCGGCTGGTCTTGAACTTGTCTGTATCAACCATGCGGCTCCGACACAGGAGCCTTCAGCCTTGTCTAAACAATCTAATAAAGTCTTCCTCTGTAACAATGCATTTTCTTTAGCTGGAATAATAATGAGAAAATGATTGTCTTGCTTTGACTGGTCCTTTTGTCATGTGTTTACTTCTGATTTCCGAGGATAGGTCCTCGACATCCAGGCTGAGGGAGGTGTTCGAGCCGAAGGGTGATGACATGCACGAGGGATCCTGAAAGCCTAGTAATGGAGGACGATTCGTCTTTCAATGCCATTAATGGCTGTCAGACGTTTCGACTTCCCATACCATAAATGCGCATTTCCTGAGGGACATATAACCTTCACCCCCTGATCAGAAATTTTCTCACTTCACCATGATTTCTCATTGCCGGTGGCTCTCCTGCCACTCTCTAACAATTTGGGGTAATGGCTTATGAGTGTTGTTTCTCCCCAGTTGCCAGCGGGTGAAAGGTGGGTCGATCTCGGAGTACGGGGCTCGGGATTCTTTCCGCAGGCGAGTGCCCTAAATGAAAATTTTGTCCAAGAATCCTATGACCAGTGGCTCCCTGCCACCCTCAGACAGTTAGGGGTAGTGTCGAGGAAGGCTGCTCTACCCCTGGCTATCGGTGGGTGAGAGGCGAGCTGACCCGTGGTTCGGGGCTCAGTGGTTCTCGCCGTGGGCGAGGGCCATCAATATTAATGGAAATTTTGGGTAGATGGGTTAGCTAAAGTCCGAGCCGATGGTTTAAGACTTGATTGTTTGACGAAACCCTCATAGGTGCTCGAAGTCCAAGCCGGGCAGCAAAGATGTGAGTGGTTGATGTCCGAGCCATAGGATGGGACTTGAGGGTTTGCGGAATCCCTCGTGGGTGCTCGAAGTCCATGCCGAGTGGCAAGGACGTTAGCAGCCGATGTCCGAAACAATGGCTATGAGTTAAGGGATTGAGAAATCTCCCATGGGTGTTCAAAGTCCATGCTGAATGGCAAGGACATTAGAAGTCGATGTCTGAGTCGAAGGCTGGGACTTGAGGATTGGAGAATCCTCCATGGGGTGCTCGACATCCATGCCGAGTGGCGAAGACATTAGCAGCCGATGTCCGAGCCGAATGCTGGGACTTGAGGGATTGAAGAACCCCTTGCGGGTGCTCGAAGCCCATGCCGAATGGTGAGGACGTTAGCAGATGATGTCCGAGCCGAAGGCTGGGACTTGAGGGATTGAAGAATCCCTCATGGGTACTCGAAGTCCATACCGAGTGGCGAGGACGTTAGCAGCTGATGTCCGAGCCGAGGGCTAGGATTTGAGGGATTGAAAAGTCCCTAATGGATGCTCGAAGTCCATACCGAGTGGCGAGGACGTTAGTAGCAGATGTCCGAGCCGAAGGTCGGGACTTGAGAGATAGGTGAATCTCTCGTGAGTGCAGGAAGTCCATGCCGAGTGTCGAGGACGTGATCGATTAAGGAGTTGATGTTTTAGATTTGTTTAAACAAAAAACATCTGCCTTTATATCATGTCTATTGGCTTACAAGAAAATCTGCACGTAGTGCTTCCAATAATGGACTATCCCTTACTTTCCCTCCTGAAACTTGATGAGGTGCTCTGCATTCCAGGGCCTCTTAACCATCCTACCCCCCAAGTCTTTAAGGCGGTACGTACCGTGACGTACCACTTAGGAGACCTTATATGGACCCTCCCAATTAGGGGCGAGCTTGCCTCTGGCTGTGGGCTGGAAAATTGCTAGCTTTCAGAGTACGAGGTCCCCTTCTTTTATGTGGGTCGGGCAGAACTTTTTGTTATAAAGCCACTCGACTTGTTGCTGATATATGGCCTGTCGGATGGTGGATCTTTCCCGTACCTCGTTAATGAGGTCCAGGCTCGCCCTGAGGTTGCTTGAATTTGATTCTTCATCGAAACCCATGTACCTAGGCGAGGGGAGGCCGACTTCCAGAGGGATGACTGCCTCGGTCCCGTATGATAGATTGAATGGGGACTCACCGGTCAGAATTCTTTTGGTAGTCTAGTGGGACCAAAGGATACTTGATAACTCTTCGACCCATAAACCCTTAGGTGATTGGTCTAACCGCCTTTCAGGCCATCAAGAATTTGTCGGTTGGTTTTTCTGCTTGCCCGTTCGATTGGGGGTGAGAGATTGACGAGAAGCGCTGCTGAATGCCAAGGTCTTCACAAAACTTCCAATTTTTTTTGTCGGCGAACTGGGTTCCGTTATCGGTGACTAGCATGCGCGGTATCCCGCAACGACAGACGATGTGTATCCAGAAGAATTGTTGGGCTTGATATTCGGTGATCATAGCCAGGGGTTCCGCCTCGATCCACTTGGTAAAGTAGCCGACGGCTACGATGAGGAATCGCCTCTGGCCGGTAGCCTGTGGAAACGGGCTGACCAGGTCCATCCCCCACATGGCGAAGGGAGTAGGACTGGCGAGGGACTTCAGCTCGGCTTGGGGAGAGTTTAACTGGAGAGATCCTTTGGCAAGAGCCGCACCCTCTGACGAGGTCCTGAGCATCTTGCAACATAGTAGGCCAGTAGTAGCCGTGGTTGAGGGCTTTTCGGGCCAGCGACCTACTGCCCATGTGGCATCCCCCAATACCTTCGTGTAGCTCTTCCAGGGGGTACTTAGCCTCGTCTGGTGTTAGGCAGTGAAGATAGGGTCTCCCGTTAGACTTGGTGTAGGAGTGCTTGAAGAGCACATCCCCAATCAAGGCAAACCTTACGGACTGGATCCTTGTAGTTCGTGCTTCGGCACGGTCCTGTGGTAGCTCGTCGTTGGTTAGGAATTTCTGTATGGGACTCATCCATGTCTCGGTGGGGTCGCTGGAGGCGAGGCAGAAGACTTCAGGATCTTTGATGCTGTGCTTAAGGCGGACCTCGACTAGGACAGTGCGATCTAGTCCGCCTAGGGACGATGACGTGAGCTTAGACAAGGAGTCGGCATGACAGTTTTGTTCTCTTAGAATCCGCCGGACCTCTACCCACTCAAAGAGCTGCAGGAGCTGCTTTGTGCATGCAAAGTACTGGGTCATTCTAAGGTCACGGGCTTCATACTCCCCAGTGATCTGATTGACCACGAGCTAGGAGTCACTGAAAACCCGTATTTGCCTTGCCCCTACCCGGTAGGCCAGTGTAAGTCCAGCGATCAGAGCTTCATATTCTGCCTCGTTGTTTGTGGTCGGAAAGTTAAGTCGGAGAGAATACTGGAGGATGAAGTCATTGGGGCCACGAAGAATGATGCTAGCACCGCTCCCTTCTTCGCATGACGAGCCGTCCACATAGACGTCCCATACCGAGGCATCTTCCCAGAGTTCCAGGGATTTGGGAATTGTGCATTCGGTGATAAATTCTGCGAGAGCTTGGCCCTTGATGGCCATCAGAGGATGGTAGATGATGTCGTATTGACTGAGCTCGATCGACTACTTGATTAAGCGGCCGGAGTTCTCGGGCTTGTCAAGGACCGTTTTGAGGGGCTGGTCCGTAAGGATGCGGACGGAGTGTGCCTAGAAGTAGGGTCGGAATTTCCGCGTGGCCATTACCAAAGCGTAGGCAATCTTTTCTGTCCTGGGGTACCAGATCTTGGCATCGTGTAGGACCTTGCTCACATAATGTAGGGGCTTCTGCACCCCGTCATCCTCCCTCACCAGAATGGCACTGAGCACGTGTTTTGTGGCGGCCAGGTAGAGCAAGGGGGGTTCGCCCGGCACTGGCTTGCTAAGGAGTGGTGGATTGGCGAGGTAGGCTTTCAGCTGATCAAACGCTTCTTGTTGAGGGGTTTCCCACTCAAAGATTTTTGCCCCTCGGAGGGCCTTAAACAATGGGAGCGACTTCTCTCTTGACTTGGAGAGGAAATGACCGATGTCTGCCAGTCGCTCCATCAGCCTTTGGACCTCTTTCACTTTTCTCGGAGGGGACATGTCGGGATGGCTTGAATCTTCTCGGGGTTCGCCTCGATTCTACACTGGGAGACCACAAATTCGAGAAACCTCCCCGAGGAGACGCCGAAAGCGCACTTAGAGGGGTTGAGTCTCATGTTGTGAGATCGCAGGACCCTGAAAGCATCCTCGAGGTCGGCCACATGATGCTGCCCCCGGCGGCTCTTGACAAGCATGTCGTCAATGTATACCTCCATGTTTCGGCCGATCTGCTCATTGAAGACTCGATTGACAAGCCTCTGGTATGTAGCACCGACGTTCTTTAGCCCGAAGGGCATAACCCGGTAATAGTAGAGGCCCTAGTGGGTGACGAAGGCGGTCTTCAATATATTTGGAGGGAACATTCTTATCTAGTTGTAGCCTGAGAAGGCATCCATGAAGCTTAACAGCTTGTGCCCCGATATTGCATCTATGAGGGAGTCGATGTTCGGGAGGGGGAATGGGTATTTAGGACAGGCCTTGTTTAGGTCCATGAAATCTATTCATATTCTCCATTTCCCGCTCGTCTTCCTGACTATCACGATATTATTTAGCCACTTTAGGTAGCTGACTTCCTAGATAAACAGTGCCGAGAGGAGCTTACCGACTTCCTCCCTCACCGCAAGCTGTCTATCAGGGGAGAACTTATGTCGCTTCTGCTGGACCGGCTTCGAGTCCGAACAGACGCTCGGTCGGTGCATTATGATATCTTCAGAGATCCCCGACATGTCGGACAACGTCCAGGCAAAGAGGTTAGAATTTCAACTGATGCATCTGACGATTTCCAGCTTTCGGTTCGGCACCAGAGATTGGCTTATCTAGAACCATTTGGACGGGTCCCCCTATGAAAAAGGGACCTCCTCCAATATGTCTACGGGCTCTGAGCCCTTCTTAGAGTGGAGTTCTACCGCGTCAAGAGGAAAGACTCCGCCCCTCACGGCAGTCATATAGCACGGACGTGCAGACTCCTGGTTTTCCCGGATAATAGGAATTTCAGTTTCAGGTGGTAGGCGGAGGGAACTGCCTAAAAAGAGCATAGACTGTGACTGCCGAGGATAGCATTATATGCAGCCTCGATCTTGACCACCATGAAGTCCATCAATTCGATTCGCGTAATCTGGGCCGTCCTGGTGGTCACATCAAGTGTGACAATCCCCTCAATTTGGATGAGGACGCCGGAGAACCCGTGGAGGGTGTACCCGATCGGCTTTAACTTCTAGTGGGGGATCTTGAGGCATTCAAAAGTGGCTAAAAAGAGGATGTTGACCGAGCTTCCGTTGTCCATGAGAATTCGGTGAACTTCGTGGTTTTCCATGCCGAGGCTGATGACAAGGGCATCACAATGCAGGAGCCGACGCCCTCCAGGTCTTCCCATGAGAAGGAGACTGCCTGCTGATGAACCCTGGGAGGTGTTTGGTCGTTGACCTAATTTTCTTCCTACAAGAAGGCCTTACGGGACGTATTGGATTCCCCTTCCATGGGCCCGCCATGGACATAGTGTAGGATGGCTGCCCCCCCGGTTTCTTCGGGCTCAGGTTCCTGCCCGGGTTGTTTGCTGACCGTTAGAGGAGGCAAAGGCCTCGGGTTCCTCGGGTCCCTCCGGTCTCTTGGGTTGGTCCGGGTGAACTCCATTAGGTACCCCCGCTAAATGAGGGCTTTGATCTCGTTTCTAAGGGCGCAGAAGTTGTCCGTCTCGTGCCCATGGTCTCGGTGGAACCTGCTATAGAACCTTTGGTCCCATTTTCTGTTGCTGCTCGGTCGGGGAGGGTGTCAGACGAACCCTTTGTCCTTGATCTCCAAGTGGATGGCTGACACATTCTGGGTCAGCGACGTGTATCCTTCAAAACGGGAGACCGGAGGTGGCCTCTTCTGACCCGACACGTCCTTCAGGGTCTTCTTGGCGAGCTCGGAGTCGTTCGCTTTTTGCTTCCCCTTGGTTGTAATTTCCTGAATGCCATCTGGGTGCAGAACTTCCTTTGCCCGGATGTACTTCTCGACTTGGTTGAGGAGATCGAGAAAGTCTAAGGGCGGTTTTTTGGCAAGTAAGGCCTTTAACTGGCCATGTTGAACATTGTGTCGGAATGCTGCGGAAGCGACGCCCGCATCGAGAGAGAAGACTGCCCTTGCCTCGGTTGTGAACCTTCGCACGAACTCGCGGAGGGGTTCCCCTTCCTTCTGCTTGAGGTCCAGAAGGTACGCACTTGTCTTCTCTACTTCCTGACTGGTCACGAAGTGGGCTAGGAAGTTCGCTTCAAGTTGGTTGAATGAGAAGATCGAACTGGGGGGTGAGTTTTGAGAACTATTCCGGAGTCGGGACACGAAGGGTGGCAGGGAAGGCGCGGCATAGGACAGGATCCAATGTGCTATGAATCAACATGAGGATTTTGAACTGTTCCATGTGATCAGCTGGAACACTTACGCCATTGTATGTATCGAACTGGGGCGGCCTGAAATTTCTAGGAATCTCAACGTCTAGAATTTGGGTAGAGAAAGGAGGTCGGTTCGGCCAGTTCCCCTGCCCAGGTTGGGGTTCGCCCTTGCCGATATGGACGAGACGGTTCTCCATCTCCTGGAATCGATGAAGGACGACCTCGTCTTGTCTCCGCGGGCGAGTTTCACCGTGAGATTCGTTGCCTTGGGCTTCTTGTCTAGGACCGGTGTTGTTGCGCGCCTTGGTCCTGGGGCCACCCTGGATGGCCTGGAGGACGTCATTCCTAAAGTTTTGAAACTCAGCTCTCGTGACCGGGGTCTGCTCATCCTAGCCACACGGAGGCAGGTGATCCCAGGGTGAGCGGCTGTGCGCTTGTGCCTGTACTTCAGTTGGCTGCATGTTATGGTTCGGAGCCGAGTTGGAAGCGGTCCCTCCCCTCAACCGGTTGAGCTATCGGTGCTGAAAAACACGCCGCAAATCACTGGCGACCGAGCGCTTCGCGCTCGGTCCGGGTCCTCCTACACCATTGGCTCTTGGTCGGTTAGAGTCCCGGGTGTTCACATGGCTGTAAGAGGGAGGATGGTCTGGACGACGTCTAGCGATGAAGGCTCTTCTTGCTTTGGGAGCCATGGGAAGGCTCGGCCTTGGGAGAGATCCGAGCTTAGGATTGCGTCAGTCCTTTTCCCGCAGAAGGTGCCAACCTGATGCTGCTTGTTTTTTAGTGTGGGGGCCACATGTGTGAGTTCTTGTAATTTTTATAGTGGAAGGGACTGATCTTGATCCAAGCTCGGGTTTGTTCCTTAGGGTCGGCCCGGAAGAAAGGCTAACAGCTGGGTCGGGAGGTTGGAAGCTCGGCTGGGCAGCTGGAAGCTCAATTGGTCGGAGTACCTGCAGAAGGCCTAGAAACACCGGGAGAAATCCCGGCGACAGACCCCTCCGACGGTCTAGTCAGTCACTGGAAAAGAGACTGAACAGCTATGGTTCAGATGGGGAAAGATTCATTACCTGCTGCAGTGTGTAGTGGGTCTGGTATTTATAGGCAGGGGTAAACGGGTATGGGACCGTAACGGACCGGGTCAGATCTGTTTGCCAGTGGGCTTGAGATGGCGGAAGCCCGTTGGACTTTGTTGACTTGATGATTTGGGATGAGCAAAATCTGAGGAGATCTGATGACCCTGATTAGGCCACATCATCTATACCACATCAGATCATTTAATTGAAGGTTGATTACCAGATAAAGTTTAAATAATGCAAGTTCATGAGAGATCAATGCAATCAGTAAGCCCCAAGACCACCGAGTTGAGTTGTAGCTTAGTTGGTATGGTTTTAGGATTGGCAAAGAGAAGTCTTCAACTAGAAGCTATGCTTATCCGTTACCCTTTATTAAAAAAAGTTTTTTAAAAAAATCACTAAGCCCCCAAAAGACTGTATTTCACACTGACATGATTCAATCAAATAGTGCACTAGATGTTAAAAAATAGAGCTAATTAGCTATCTGATCACTTTTTGAAAATATTTAGCAAAACGACCTAGTTTGGAAAATATTTAGCAAAATGATCTAGTTCTTAATTAAATTTATACAGTATACTTCCTACTTCCTCCGTTTCACTTTAAGTGATATTCAGAAGTTTTGCACACAGATTAAGGAAGGGTGAGATAAATATTTGTTTTCCTCCATACCCTTATTAATAAGTCTCCATGATTTAATTACTAATTCTTTTTCCAATACAGATTCTGATTTCAAGAAATTGTAATTAATGTTTTCTCAATACAAATTCTGTTTTCAAGAGAAAATAGAATTACTAATTCTTCTTCCGATACAGTTGGCATTAAATTTTTGGAGAAAATAAAATTTAGAAAGTTGAAACTACAATTTTCTAAGAATATTTGATAGGATTAAGATGAGTAATTAAGACAAAATTTCAACATAAATAAGAATTTTCTTGGAAAAAAAGGGAAAAAATTGGATAATATCACTTAAAGTGAAACAAGAAAAAACCCTAAATATCACTTAAAGTGAAACGGAGGGAGTATAATACTTTCTATATGATATGTGACCTTTTATTAAATTCTAAAGGTTTTTTGGTTTTAGTATAATTTCTAGTTTTATTATTAAATTTTTGTTTTCTATTCTATAGTTTATAAATTAGTGATTAATTTAAAGAAAATTATAGAAATTAAGTAAAAATTACTTACTCTGAACTGGCTCTGATACCAACATGGGGTGAAGCGTTACATGACTGGTTACAGGACCGACTCTAACACATACAAATAAAAAGTACATAAACTGACTCAGTACATAAAGCAAACTCACATGACTAACACGACATAAAGAAAATAATATAGTACAACATGAAGAAAGTAGTATAGCTAGCTTGATGTCTTGATAGACTAGAATGCTCAAAAGTCTTCAAGTCACTTTCATCATTATTAGATTCCATCTTCAAGTCACTTTCCCCATTATTAGGTTCCTTTATTAGATTTGTCTCCTTCTCCTTTGTTAGATTCCATTTCTTATCTCTCGTACCTCCACTATTTTTACAAATTAAATTCAAGTCCCTTACTTGCCTTCTTATTTATTATTCTCTCTTACTTGTCTTCTTCTTCTTCATTTGTATTTAGTATGCTCTGATACCAAATGAGGTTGCAAAGCGTGAAATCACCTTCAAGATCTCTCATGGGTTCTGTAACTGTCTCAGATATTTTGCTACTACTTGTGTCTATATTAATAGAGTTGTAATTGTCTTCAAAAGAGAACAAAAGCGTATCAAAAAACTTTAAAATGAAATCATGAGTAGGGAGAGATTTCTTAAGGATACCATCAAAATCAAAACAAAATGGCTCATCATGCTTCCGACCTAGTTAAACTTCTTTAAGCTGCTCTGTACCAGTTACTACTAGTGGATAAAATACCTCTGGTATGCACCCCGATTTTAGTGCTCCTTTTATATTCCTCCCATCTCAGGACTACTATGCCCTTCAAGAGAGCTTCACCCAAGAGATACGTCTGGAATAACTAGTAACACTTCGATGTAGGCAACCACAACCTAGCTCGTTTCCTACTACTAGGTGTACAGCTTAACTGGAGACGGTTGCAATTTGGAATTTTTGCAAGATTTTTTCAGGCAGAGCCTAACAAAACTCTCCCCGAGGGGAAGAGATTAGTCAGTCATCTCTTATTTTTAACAAGAAAGATAATTTTTTATTTCTCTCAATTTCCTTACAGACCAAACTTTCCTTACAAACTTATATGGAATTTCTTTCCTCCTAGATGGTCCACCTTCTCCCTTACCCAACCTCCCCTTTTATAAAAAAAGGGATGGCTTTGCATCAGTTACAATTATTGTTCTCATTACATCATTGCTTACATCATAGATAAATAATTGAGCCAATTACGTCATTGCTTACGTTAAATATTCTTTTCTGGCCAACATCTTCACGTGCTTCACATCAGAAATAGTTCTTTGTCAACATTCTCTTATTCTTTTCTACATTGTCCGTATTCATGCTGTGGTTCCATCCTCATCAATCTACAGTAATGGACAACTGTCTCTTCTGTCATTGTCATGGCTCCTTTATGCAGAATTCAGTACCAGCTATCAAAGACTTCTTTCTTTGACTGTGGTTGTTAAATCTTTGCTATGCTGTAAGTCATTAATTTTTGTGGGTCAAGGCTATCATAGATCCATATGTTAATGTCTTTATTTTGTATGTCCTTCGGTTCACAATACATTGTTCTAAATCTCATAGCTTTTCTTTCTGGGATCAGTTTTTCAAATTCTTCATTTTTATATGGTATAATATGGGTTGCTCCAAAGAGGATTTGTATAGTCATCTCTATCTTTATAATATATTCAGCTGGTAGTTCTTCATCATCTTCAAGGAAATTTGGAATAGCTGAAAATAACCAGACATATATTTTGGATGCCTTTGTACGACCAAAATAACTCCTAGCAGATTTATATACTTCTTTTGGTAACTGGCTAAGTTCTTCATATTCTCGAGATGGGTATATGCAGTGGATAAGTCCTCTTTTGAACAATACTCTCACTGTTTTTGGATTTGCTCCTGGTAGTATGATCACTTTGTTCATATGTTGTTGAGAAATAGTTTTGATAAATTGGATGACCTAAGTGGTCTGGCATAATTTCTCAATATATTGTAAAAATAAATCATTCTTGGAGTATTTTGGAGGATCTAAGAGTAAACTCTCTTTGTAGGTAGTAGGTTATATGGATGTGAAGTTTCCCTCTTGTGTGGCTATTTTTGTGATCTCACTTGTATTTTGTAGGTTAATAGGTTCACTCCCTTTGCTCATTTTTTCAATATGTTCTGCATTTATATGTTGGTAAAATATACTTTGAAGACCACATTATTTGCTAGCTGGTTTTTAATTGCTCCACAGTCTCCTTTAGGTATACTATATCCTGTTCTATATGCTGGACTCTATTTTCCATCCTGTAAAATGAAATTGTTAGTTTCTTAATAAGAAGTCTGCTAGGATGTTATCTTTTCCTTTTATATTTTATATTGAGAAATCGTAATGTGCCAACTCCATTTGCCATCTTATCAATCTTTTATATACTAAAGTTGGGTCTATTATTTTGTTAATTTAACTCTTTGCTTGCGTATTGTCTGTCCTTACAATGAATTTCGTATGTATTATGAATAATTCAAACTTTTTTATAGCTTTTAAGATTGCTAGTAGTTCTTTTTCATTTATGTGGTAATTTTGTTGGGTCTGGTGAATGATCCACTAGTATATCTGGCTAGTCTTTCCTATTCTTCTCCTATTTCAATAAATTTTAATACTGCTCCCTAATTATTTTCACATGCATCTGTTTCTATTATCCATGAACATTCTTTAATAGGTAATCTTAGCTTATTTAATTTTGAAGTCTGTTGTTTTAATATTTTAAGTTTTTCTTCATCCTCTGGGGTCCATTCCCATTTCTTAAACTTTTTTATTTTTTATTGTAACCAATTTGTTTTTGCTGATAAATTTGGTATGTAACCTCTTGTTTGATTTAGTAACCTGATTATAGATTGTACTTCTCTTTTTTCTTTTAGGACGTTAGGAAATGTCTTTATTTTTTATGTTATATTTGGTTATAGCTTTATTCCTTCATGTGATAATTTTGTTCCTAAGAATTCTATCTCAGTTTTGAACAATTGTATTTTCTTTTTTGATAGATAATACATGCATTTTTTACTATTTCTGTGAATTTTAGTAGATGTTCTTTATGTTGTTCTTCATTTTCAGATCCTATTAGAATATCATCTATATATACTAATATGAAATTGTTGTATTTTTCAAATATCTTATCCATATATTCCTGAAATATTTCTAGACTGTTTTTATAACCGAATGGAAATACATTCCATTCATAAAATCCTTGAGGTGTGCTAAATGTTGTTAACTATTTTGAGTCTTCTGTTAGTTTTCCATGATAAAATCCTGATTTGCAATCAAATTTCGAATATATTTTTCTTGTCCTTACTGTGTTAAGTAGTATTTACATATCTGATAGTAGATATCCAAATCTCTTAGTATTTTTATTTAGTTCCTTATAATTTACTACCATTCGAAATTTACCTCTTTTTTAATCTGAATGTTTTCTTACTATGAATGCTGGTGATGAATGTAGACTTTGTGATTTTCTTATGTAATTATTTTTTGTTAATTCTTTTATATGTATTTTGAACTCTTCTAGATCTGTTGGAGTGTGCCTTATAGGTTTAATTTTTATTATTTTGTTCTTATCTATTAACTCTATATGTGATGTGGGTTTACTTAAGTCCCATTTTGCCAAGGGATCATCTCCGCACAGATCTTCTAATTGTTTTTGTAAAATTTCTTTTGTAGTTATTTCTTGGACTTGTTATATTCTAGTTTTGTTTAGTAAATATTGATATTCACCACGCTGGGTTGAAGAAACTCTGATGTGCGGCAGGTCTGTTCTAGAATAAGGTTGAATTATTCAAATTGCTATTGCTTGGTGTCTACAAGGTGTTGTAAATACAATTGATTTATGTGATATGGTTATAGGATAGTATTGTTGGAAAAAGTCATTTCCTAATAGCACATCATTATTTATATCATCAAACTGGTATATTATTGGTATTTTTAGTATGTAATTTCCTATTTGTACGTTAACATTTTGTTGAATATGATAGTGATACAAGTACTGGAGCTAAGTCGACTGGTGATACGAGTGCTGATGCTAAGTCGACTAGTGATACGAGTGCTGATGCTAAGTCGACTGGTGCTACAAGTGCTGATGCTAAGTCGACTGATGCTGAGCCCACACCTGATGCTGGTACTGAGTCTGCACGTGATGAGAATGTGAGTACTGGAGTGAGGAGGAGCTCCAAAAGAAGGATAGCACCTGATCGGTTAAGGTACTACGGCCTACAAGGTGCACGGGTACACAATCAGATAATCTAAGGGAGGACTTGGCGGGAAAAGGCAATGCAGGTGTGAAAGGAATCTACAGCTGGGTATAAATAGAGTATAGGGTGTGTGTGAGCTGGGCATGAATTGTAACAAACTTTATCTTCTTCTTAAATCCTCTAACAAACTTCCTTCTCCAACCTTCTTCTTTCTTCTAGACCTTCTGTGTAATCCTCTGTTCTTCTTGAGCTGTGAATTCTTCTCATCAATATTAGTGAATACAAGAATTGAAGTGGTAAGAAATAGATACTCCTGTGTTGATTGCCTTGAAGTAGATCTGAACATTCATTTGGGGGTATCAATTTGGTGCTTCCACTGAGTTGAGCTCTAGCAATGGCGGAAGGGAGACGATCAGTAGACGATCTACGGGAGACTACTCGCATTCAAGCTGAGCAATTGAAAGCATTAGCAAATGATGTTGATACACAAAAGAAGCTGTTCTCAGAAATGTTCCTACGATTTGCAGCCATGGAAAGCAACATGGAACGATTTACAATCATGGAGGAAAAGCTTAATCGTGTTGAAAGTATTGAGGAGAAATTGGATCATCTGCTAAGGAGTACTGTTTCATCAGGTAACTCAAACTCTGTAAACTCATCTTCGCCTTCCTCACAGCATTATAACCACTTCAAAAATCCTCGACTAGACTTTCCTAGATTTGAAGGTAATAACCCTATGGAATGGTTGTTCAAAGCGAACTAATATTTCGCATTCCATAAAACCCATACAGAACAGAAACTGCATATAGTATCATTCCATCTCGATGGCAGAGCATTAGCTTGGTTTCAATATAAATATGAAAATGGTGATTTTACAAATTGGGAGGTATTTGTAAAGGAGTTAGATATCAGGTTTGGGGTTTCTCCATTTGTAGATTATACAGGCCAGCTGTTTAAACTCACTCAAACCACCACACTAGCTGCATATCAGGATCAATTCGATATGTTGATCAACAAGACCAAGGGTCTATCCACTAATCACATTTTGAGCAACTACATCTCGGGGTTAAAACCTGATATCCGTAGAGAAGAACTAGCACATAAACCAACCACGTTAGCGGATGCAATTGGCTTAGCTAGACTCCATGAAGATAAGATTGTTGAACCAAGATATCAAGGTGGTCGTAGGGGATATCAAAGACCACCTTGGCAACCACCACCTAGTAACCTACCACCCCTACTACCAACTCCAGATCAAACCAAACACACACCAAACACAAATTTCCAATCCAAATTTGCAGTAAAGAAAATTCCTCCAGCTGAGTGGGCAGCTAGAAAGGAGAAGGGGCTATGTTTCAACTGCGATGAGAAGTATGTGCCTGGCCATAAGTGTCAACGCAAATTCCTAATGTTGTTAGTGGAGGAAGAGGAGGAACAAGGAGCTGGGCCTGCGGAGCTGCAGCACACGGAAGTTGAAGGTATTTTATATGAAGTTGCTAGCAATGATACCCCAGAGATCTCTTTTCATGCTTTTTCAGGCAATAAATCCTTAAGAACACTGAGAGTGCAAGGTTCTATTAAGAATCATTCCATACAAATTATGATTGATAATGGCAGCACTAACAATTTTATGCAGGAAAGATTAGCTAAATTTTTGAATTGGCCAATCCATCCAACATCTCAGTTCGCAGTGATTGTAGGCAATGGTGAAATACTGCAATGCGAAGGGAAGTGTTTGGGTGTACCTGTGGAGATTCAAGGTCACTCTTTCTTGATTGATTTCTATATTTTACCTATACACGGCTCAGATGTAGTGTTGGGTATTCAATGGTTGAGGCTATTGGGAAGAGTTGTTCATGACTATCATGCAATGACCATGGAGTTTATATTCGATGATAAAAAAGTTCTAATCCAAGGTGGAGAAGCTCCAGCTCCATCACAAATAGAACTCAATTCATTGCGGAGGGAAATGACTACAAATGCAATAGGCGAATTCTTCCACTTAGTATTACAAGATGAAGACCATGACCAGCAGATTCATCCAGATATTGCAAATCTGTTACAGCAACATGACTCTCTATTTCATGAAGTTAGTGGGTTACCTCCTACAAGAGAGTTTGATTACTCTTTGCATTTGATACCAAGTATGGGTCCGACCAATGTCAGACCATACAAGTATCCCCATTTCCAGAAAAATGAAATAGAAAGACAAGTGCAAAAGATGTTACAAGAAGGAATAATTAGACATAGTAGAAGCCCATTTTCATCTCCAGTTTTGCTAGTCAAGAAGAAAGATGGGACTTGGAGATTTTGTGTCGACTATAGAGCTCTCAATTCAATCACAATAAGGGATCAATTCCCTATCCCAACAGCAGAAGAACTTTTTGATGAACTACAAGGTGCAAACTTTTTTACCAAGCTAGATCTCAGAGCTGGCTACCATCAAATCAGAGTTCGAGCGGAAGATGTAGAGAAGACAGCCTTTAGAACCCATGAAGGCCATTATGAATTCCTAGTCATGCCATTTGGCCTAACTAATGCTCCTTCAACATTTCAAGCAACAATGAACTTCATGTTTAAACCATATCTGCGAAAATTTGTTCTTGTGTTTTTTGATGACATTTTGGTTTATGGTGCAGACTGGGCAGCACACCTATAGCATCTAGCTTTGGTATTGAGAGTTTTAGAACAAAACCAATTCTTTGTTAAGAAGAGTAAATGTGAATTTGGTAAGAAATCTCTCGAGTATCTGGGGCATGTGATTTCAGCAGATGGTGTTCAAGCTTGTCCGTCTAAGGTGGAAGCTATTAAAGATTGGCCAACCCCAAGGACTTTGAAGCAATTGAGGGGATTCTTGGGGTTAGCAGTCTATTATAGAAGATTTGTGAAAGGGTATGCGTCCAAAGCTGCAGCACTTACAAACTTGTTGAAGAAAGATTCATTCAAATGGAGCACAGAAGCTGATTTTGCTTTTTCTCAACTTAAAGAAGCTCTTCAAAGTACACCTGTGTTAGCATTACCAGATTTTTCGAAGCCATTCACTATAGAGACTGATGCATCGGGGAAGGGAATCGGGGCTGTGTTGCAACAAGGTGATCATCCAATAGCATTCTTTAGTAGAATGATGTCTCCAAGAATGCAATCAGCATCTACTTATGCAAGAGAAATGTTCGCAATTACTGAGTCAATCAAGAAGTGGAGACAGTACTTATTGGGAAGAGAATTTACTATATGCACAGATCATCAGAGCCTACACCATATGGTCACTCAAACAATCCAGACGCCTGAACAACAAAAGTGGGTTTATAAGTTAGCTGGTTACAATTTCAAAATTGTTTACAAACCAGGGAAGATTAATCCAGTGGCAGATGGACTTTCCAGATCTCAGAGTGAAGATAGCCCTACTTTGATGACAGCAATCTCAGTTCTACATCATCAGATCTATTCCAAAATTAGGGAGGAAGCTCCCAAGGATCTTGAATTGGCTAAACTCATTGACCAAGTAGGACAAAATCCTACATCTCAACCTCAATTGACCCTCAGAGATGGGTTATTATTTAGCAAAGGTAGAGTGTGGGTTCCACAACAACTCAAAGGGTTGATTTTGAAAGAGTTGCATTCATCACCTGTGGGGGGACATGCTGGCGTCGAAAAGACTCTGGCTAGAATCAAAGAGTCTTTTATATGGAGGGGAATGTCCAAGGATATTCATAAGTTTGTACAAGAGTGCTCTATATGTCAACAGACTAAGTATAGTACTTCGAAGCCTGGGGGTTTACTTCAACCACTACCAATTCCTCAACAAATTTGGTCTGACATATCTATGGATTTCATAATTGGATTGCCTTTATCACAAGGTAAGTCTGCCATTCTGGTAGTAGTAGATAGATTGTCCAAATATGCTTATTTCATAGCTTTAATGCCTAACTTCACTGCATCAAAAGTGGCTGCCTTATTTGCAACCCACATTATCAAGCTACATGGCATTCCCAAATCTATAATATCTGATAGAGATCCTATATTTTTGAGTCATTTTTGGAGTGAGTTGTTTAAAGCCCAGGGTACAATCTTGAAGCACAGTACAGCATACCATCCACAAACGGATGGGCAAATAGAAGTCGTAAACAGATGCATTGAACAATATCTGAGGGCATATTGCAGTGATCATCCACAACAATGGGCCAAATTTGTTGATTTGGCAGAGTATTGGTATAACACTTCTTTTCACTCATCGACAGGTTTCACACCATTTGAGATTGTATACGGAAGGAAACCTCCTTCCATAATAGATTACCTTCCAGGATTCACTAGAAACTGTGCTGTAGATGAAGAACTCCAAGGCAGATCAGATGTTTTGAACAAGCTGAAGGCAAACCTCTTACAGACCCAACTGAGAATGAAACATAGAGCTGACTTGCACAGGGTGGAAAGGCAGTTTGAAGTTGGTGACTGGGTTTTTGTGAAGCTACAAGCTTATAGACAGCAATCACTTCATTATAGACAGTGGCAAAAGCTGGCTAAGAGGTATTATGGACCTTATAAGGTGATAAAGAAGATTGGGGCAGTTGCATATCAACTACAATTGCCACCAGAGTCCAAGATTCATCCAGTTTTTCATGTGTCATTATTAAAAAAATGCTTGGGTGAGCAGGCTACAGTGGTACCTTCAAAGCTTCCTCCAATGGCTAAAGGAGATAAAATCTATTTCCAACCATCTGCAGTGCTAAGCAAAAGAGTGGTGAAGATTGGTAACACCCTTCGAAACCAAATTTTGGTGCGATGGGAAGGATTATCAGAGGAAGATAATAGTTGGGAAGACGTATCATCCATTATAAAGGCCTTTCCGCAGCTCAAATTAAACCTTGAGGACAAGGTTTTGTTCGAAGAGGGGGGTATTGATACAAGTACTGGAGCTAAGTCGACTGGTGATACGAGTGCTGATGCTAAGGCGACTGTTGATACGAGTGCTGATGCTAAGTCGACTGGTGCTACAAGTACTGATGCTAAGTCGACTGATGCTGAGCCCACACCTGATGCTGGTACTGAGTCTGCGCGTGATGAGAATGTGAGTACTGGAGTGAGGAGGAGCTCCAGAAGAAGGACAGCACCTGATCGGTTAAGGTACTACGGCCTACAAGGTGCACGGGTACACAATCAGATAATCTAAGGGAGGACTTGGCGGGAAAAGGCAATGCAGGTGTGAAAGGAATCTACAGCTGGGTATAAATAGAGTATAGGGTGTGTGTGAGCTGGGCATGAATTGTAACAAACTTTATCTTCTTCTTAAATCCTCTAACAAACTTCATTCTCCAACCTTCTTCTTTCTTCTAGACCTTCTGTGTAATCCTCTATTCTTCTTGAGCTGTGAATTCTTCTCATCAATATTAGTGAATACAAGAATTGAAGTGGTAAGAAATAGATACTCCTGTGTTGATTGCCTTGAAGTAGATCTGAACATTCATTTGGGGGTATCAGATAGTTTGTCCAGTTAATCTAGTTATTGCTTTTTTATTATATCCATCTTGTTTCCATTTTGGTAGTATATTTTCGCGGCATAAGCTAGTGCCTGCTCCGGTGTCTATTACATTATGATAGCTTCTTGATTTGTATCATTCGTAAACTAATTCTGTTAGTACGTATAATGTGTTCTTTATTGCTCTTAATGGATTCATTTGTCTAATATTCTATTTATTACTACTTTTATTATTTACTATTATTGTGATTTTTTTCTTCTTGAATTGAGTAAGGTTGCACCGATGAAAGAAAGTCAGTTCCTAATAACATTTTATTAACATGGTATTCTGGGTCTATGTGTAAATATAATAACATTTTATTTCTACCATTTATCCTTAGTGGCAGTATTATTTTATGTACAATTGGATGTCTATTATTGTAATAGTCTAGGTAGTAATATGAGTTTTCTAATGGCATTAATTCAATTGTTTTTATATTTGTTTGTTTAATATGTGAATTAGTAGCTTTTGTATCTATTAAGGCTACTTGTTTATTCCATTTTCCATTGTCATAATATTCTATTTCTATTTTAAATTGGTTATTGTTCTGGTGTTCTAATGTATTTATTATTGGTATTAATTCCAATGCTTGTTATTTGTTTCTTATTGATAGTTATCTCTTTCCGAACATTATTTGTGGTGTTGTTCCTTTTGCAATTTCTTTTGCTTTATTAAAGTCAAATTCTGTATAATTTGGTATAGTCATTTCAGGGTTTTCTCTAACTGGTTTGTATCTTATAATTTCGCTGAATAGCGGTTCTATTTTAAAATTATCTGTATTTCAATTTTTTACTTCATGCATACTAGTGAAGGCATAAATATTTCAAATTTGTATACTCATAACTTTGCTTTTCTCAATCATTTCTATTCCTGATAATATGTGGTACATGACTAGACTTTTTTCATTATTTTCTTCGGCCATGCTTATAGAGAAATTAGGTTTTATTGTAAATTTTATCTTTTGGTACATTAAGTTTCCTTGTACTATTCCTATTAAGGCATCTTGTGTACTTGGTTTTATTCTATCACCCATTAGGTATATTTCCAGGGATGTATTTATTCCTTCCTTAAAATAGGCTTTTATTATTATTTGTACAGCTCCTAAAATGTATCTATCTTAATGTTTTTCTGGTTTTCTCACTTATTTTTTCCATCTCTTGTCTTATTATTCTTTCGGTTATTAATGAGATTATGGTTTTTCTTTCTGCTTGTTCAATGTTTATAGGTTGTTCATTATTCCTGGCTATTATGATGGTACTTTTCTTTCATTCGAATATTGGTAGTTTAAATATCTCTTTTGAGTTTAAATCTAATTTGGTTGCTCTTATTTTATCGTATTTTTGTATGCCAAAGCACATTCTTTCCCTTACTTCTTCATTGTTTTCTTCTTTTTCTAATTGTTCTCATATTTCTGTTATTTCTGTCATCATGTTTATTTCACATTCTTCTGTTTCACCTTCACTACATCCACTATGTTCTTCCATTCCCATTATTTCTCCATCTCCACTTATTTTTGACCAGTCTTCCGCATATTCTATGGGTTTATAATTTATGTTATTCATTTCTTCAATTTTTTCTACGTATTTTACATTTTCCTTTTTAATTCTTTTACGGCAATTTGGTGATATATGTCCTACATCTCCACATATATAACAATTACATTTCTTAGGGTTTTTCGTATATTGTTTATTTTTATTTCTATCTATTCTTCTAAAGTATTTTTTATAGGGTTTTTTATATCTCTTAAAAGTTTTTCTATATTTTGGTTTACATTTTTGGAATTTGTGTTTATTCTTCTTTGTATAATTATAGTTATTATTACATCTCCAATGATTCGGTCTTGCATCCTCATAACAAATTCTTTGTTTATGTGTTCTATAGTATTTCATTGTTGCCCTAGAATCTTGTCACACTTTATCCCTATAATCTTTTACAAATTGTGTTCTATACCCTAAAGTATCTACTTCTGGTTTTACTTTCTCACCCATGTATGCACTATATATGTTTATACTCCATGGATCAGTAATTTTAGAAAGAATGAGTCCAAGATTAGACTCCTTCTTCTTTTGTATAATAACTATCTTGAAAACATTCTCGGAATTCACAAGCATAGTTGTCAAAATGACACATGTCGCATGTTTCTAAGTTACTTAGTCTTCATCCTGCTTGATTCTTTTTATATATAGTGTGTTTTTCTCCTTTATCATAGACACCGGATTATGTTCTTATTACTATTTTGTAATTTGTAATTATTTCTTTTAGACCTAATGTTCGTTGTGCTGAGGTTTCTTCAGTTCCTTTATCATCAATTGGTCTTGATTTTCTTATTGTATTTCTTTCTTCTTCCTTTAGTCCATTCCACCATTTTGCTACTACTCCTAGAAAGGTAGCTTTTATAAATTTCTCAAATGCGTTTCCTGAAAGATTTTGCCTAAATCCTACTATTAGTGATGCCTTCACCCATTTTTCTATTGCTCTGTCTACGTCTTTTACGCAGTCTAGATCTAGCCATTCTCCATTTCCTACTATTCCTTTTTCGTAGTGTTCTGTAGGTTCATATTTTGGGGTTTCTTTTTCTTTGTCTTTTCCTAACTTATTATTTTTTGTATTTTGCCATTTCCATGGCAATTGATAAGGTCTTTTGTTATGTAGTGGTGTTATGATTTCGTACATGTCAGTTTGAGTTTATGTAGGTTTTGCTATAATCTTTTCTTTATCTTGATCCTTTTTTTTATTTCTTCATTCGTTATATCTAGGTTTTTTAAGGCTTCCTCTACTTCCACTGAATTGAGCTTTACCATTAAATCTTATATTTCTAAAATATTTATATTAAGTTTTGTTATCGCTTCAAACTCCTTCATACCTTCTTCCGTTATGCCCAATTCTTCATTTGTGTCATCAATTATTTATCTACCTAGTTCTTTTATGTTCTTATTTATGGACTTTTAAATCTTTTCTTATAATTTCTACAAACTCATGACCATTGCAATCTTCTTCCAACTCTTGTATCTTATGGATTTAATCCTACTGCTCCGTTAGCCATACTTACCCTAATATTTTGTATGCTAGTAGGTGTTGGTAATACAAACTTGCTTCGTCGTTTTTGTAATCTAATACTTTGTATGCTATCTCTTTTTGTATTTTCTTAGGTAGCTTATTAGTTATTTTACTTGTTATTAACAAATATTCTTATATTTCCCTATCAGTAATATGCTTTCTTTCTGTTAATCTTCTATCAATGTATCTAATTTTAAATTTTGAAAGATTTTTTAATTTTAGTTTCTTTATTTTCTATGAAATATCCAGTTTTTATAAGGTTAAGAAATATTACAGTTTATGATTTATAAAGCAGGGTTATATAGAAAGTTTTGTTTTTAGGTTATTATATTAACAGGGTTAATTAGATATAATATTTTGTGAAAGTGGGTCAACTGGATAAATGTTTTGGAAAGTGGGTTGGTTTGCAAAATATTTATTGAAAGTGGGTTGGTTAGTAGAGTTCACTCTAAAAAATTTTGAAATCTCCGATTTATAAATATGACCTTCGAGGGATTTTTTTTTTTTGAAAGAAAGGATGGAATCCTAAGGGATCCCAGCCAAGTTATATAAAAACTAGAACATGTTATAACATCCAGCAAAAAGCACATTCTGGTGCAAAAGAAGCATAAAGCTTCACAACAAAAGCAACCAGAAGGCAAAGAGTATTTAAGAGTAGCAGGAAGTAAAATAAAGCCTATTACAGACAAAACTTTAAGGATCCACCACGACAACAGGGTTCCCTTCATGAGTCACACCACGTTCGTAGGCAGCTTGAAAAGAAGACACCAGCAGAATCCCAGTAATGTACTCCTGATCATGGGGAGACATCGAAGAAATAGTATCCAAAGTAGATGAAATAGGATCAAACTCCATATTGACTTCAACTTGGTCAGTATCAGCAATAGGAAGATCACCAGACTCAGGTCCATCCATGGCAGTAAAAATTGGAGGTAAGACAGGATCAGTTACAGGAGAGTCAACCACTTCAAAAATATCAACAAACACCTCTTCATCAGGAGGATTGTTAGTATGAGAATCATCTTGGATGGTAGAAATAGAAGGTTGATCAGCAGCAACATTGGCAGGAGCAGAGACTCCAGACCACTAAGAAGAAGAACCACCTGCCATTGAAAAAGCATGAACAAAGTTTTGAATAGCAATCTTAATAGGATTAAAATCAATAAGACTTTTTTTAGAATGGGGGAGGATCTCCGGCCAAAGAGAACAAAATAATAAAATGGAGTTAAGAATAGAAATAATATCAGAACTTTTATTGATGAAAATCCTATTATTCCTTTCTTTCCAAATAACCCAAATAATAGCCATCATGAGAATGTCCCAAAGTAAACGAAGCTTAGGCTTAATTCTTTTTTTCCTCCAGACACTCCACCAAGATTTAATAGAAAGAGGATACCCTTTAATATTCCAGGCTTTCTTTAAAATAAGCCAAATATTTCTCACAAAAAGGGCATTTAATAAAAAGTTGAAAAGCATTTTCAGTCCCATGAGAGCAAAGAACACATTTTTGACCCAATGCTAAATGTCTTTTATTGTCAATAGTAAGTAACTTATTATTGATAACCTGCCAAACCAAAATCCTCACTTTTAGAGGAGCAATATTCTGCCAGATAATTTTATAGAAAGGACATAGAACACCACCAGAATTAAGAAATTTGTAAAAGGATTTAACAGTAAAGGAGCCAGAAGAAGACCATCTCCATTTATAATCATTCCTAATTAACCAATCATAGTTGCTGATAAGATAATTGAGTTCTTCAAAATCATTGGATTGGGAAGTAGAAAGAGATCTTCTAAAAGTAGTGTTCCACACTTTACCATAATTGTTAGAATGATAAAGAGAAAATATAGTCGCATTAGGATTAGAGGCAATCTTGACAAGAGAAGGATAAGCAGAAGCAAGAGAGCAATTTCCAATCCAAATATCAGTCCAAAATCTAACAGTTTTACCATTCCCATAATTTTTTTGAATATCACATTTAAAAGCATCAGCAGTTTTCCAAATACCTTTCCAGAAAGAGGAAGAAATAGAAAGGGGTTTACCATTGAAATCCCAGATGTTTCTGCGTCTGAAATATTTGTTCTTAATGATTCTAATCCAGGTAAGGTTCTCAACATTGATACTTTTCCACCTCCATTTGCCCAGAAGGGCCAAGTTATGACTGAGTAAATTAATAATGCCTAATCCCCCCTTCTTTTTTATCCATACAAGCTCTATTCCAACTCATCAAGCATTTACCAGAATCAAAAGAAGAAGACCCAAGAAGAAGACCCAGTCCAAAAGAATTTTCTCTTAATACAATCAATTTTCTAAATAACCCAGACTGGAATGTAAAAATAAGAAAGAAGATATAGAGGAATGCAAGAAAGAACAGAGTTGATAAGAGTCAATCTACCACCCCTAGAGAAAGATCTACCAGCCCAAGAATTGAGTCTTTTTTTCAATTTTTTCAATGATAGGAAACCAATCAGACTTATGAAGGCTACCAATTCTGAGAGGAATACCCAAATAAGTAAGAGGAAAGTTACCTCTTTGGCAAATGAAAAAGCAGAAATTTCCAATTGTCTAAAAGAATCACCACCAAGCCAATTAGTGGAAGATTTAGAGAAATTGATCTTCATACCTGAGATACTTTCAAAACAGTAAAGTAACAACTTAAGATTCCTCAGTTTAACACCATCACAACAGGAGAATTAAATGGTATCATCAGCATATTCTAAATTAAGAATCCCTCTAAAAGAAGGAAAGCTACCTAGACCTTCAATAAGCTCATTATCCCAGGCTAAAGTTAACATTTTGTTAAAAACATCAGCAATGAGAACAAAAAGAAGAGGGGAGATAGGATCACCTTGACGCAGTCCACGTTTACAAGTAAATTTCTTTCCTTCAACATTGTTAACAATCACAGTAGAAATGCAAGAAGAAAGACTAGAGAGGATCCAATTAATCCAAGTATCACCAAAACCTCTAGCTTTTAACACAAGAAAAAGGAAATTCCAATTAACCCTATCATAAGCTTTTTCAAAGTCAAGTTTTAATAAAATACCTTCTTTTTTTCAAGATGAACAGAGTGAATAACTTCTTGAGCAGCAGCTACACTGTCTAAGATAACCCTATCTTTGATAAAACTTGATTGAGTAATATCAACCAAAATACCAATCACAGATGCCAGTCTATTGGTAAGGACTTTCATAATAATTTTAAAAATAACATTGAGGAGACTAATAGGTCTAAATTGGTGAACTTCATTGGCCCCAGGGACTTTAGGAATGAGAATCATATGGGCATAGTTAATCCTACTAAAATCAAGAGAGTTATTAAAAAGCTCCTTAAAATACCCATAATGTCTTCCTTCAAATCATTCCAGAAATATTTGTAGAAGAAAGTAGGAATACCATCCGGGCCAGGGGCAGAGTCTAAAGGAAGTTCATTAATAGCCTTACAAACTTCTTCTTCAGAGAAAGGAACTTCCAGAGCAGAAAGGTCATGTCTAGAATCAGAAGTATATAAAGTTTCCCAATTGACATTAAGAGAAGTATGTCCTGAATGACCCATTAAATCTTTGTAGAATTTGAAAAATTCAGAATGGATCAAAGATATATCTGAAACTTCACCTTCAGAAGTAAGAATAGAAGAGATAGAATTACATATTCTCTTATGAGAAGCATAATTGTGGAAAAACTTAGTATTACCATCACCAAGAGAAAGCCATTTAATTCTATCTCTTTGAAACCACTTAATCTTTTCCATATGTAAAATTTGTAAATATTTCTTTTGAAGATCAATTCTTTAGACCGAAGAGACATAGGTAAGGGCATAGTTTCTTCCAAACAATCAATATGAGAAATTTCATCTTTCAACAAATTCTTCTTAGAGAGCAGATTACCAAAAAAAAAATTCTCCAGGATTTACAATTAACTTTGATGTTCTTGAGAATAGAAAGAAAGCTACAGAGCCCAGGAGATGAACCTTTAGAAGTAGAAATGCAATTAGAGATCATAATAGAAGGGGGGGGGTCTTCTAACCAAATTTTTTCAAATTTAAAATTAAGAAATTTAGAAGAAGAGGAATTAGTGGATAAGATAATAGAGATATGATCAGAGATAATATTTGAACAGGATTTAACACAAGAAAGAGGAAAAGAATTATTCCAATCTTGTGAAACCAAAAATCTATCCAATTTGGCAAAGCTAGGAAAAATTCTTTTATTAGACCAAGTAAATCTCTTACCACTAATAGGATAATCAATAAGATGCAAGTCTTTAATAACATTATTAATGTGATCTGAATCAGTATTATTAAAAGAGTACCCACTTTTTTTAGAAAGAAATCTAATATAATTAAAATCACCACCAAAAATAGTCCAGCCTGACATAATATTATTCTAGTCAATGAATTCTTTCCAAAACTCCTCTTTGAGCTCATTCACACAAGGACCATACATAGAAATAAAGAGAAGGTTACAATTAAAGGCAAAACAATTAAGCTGAACAACAAGAAAGAATTTCTTTCTAATCACATTCAAACATTTAAACATATTATCTTTGAAGCCAATAAGCATACCACTAGAAGCACCAACAGAGTCAAGATAGACCCATTCAGTGATAATCGAGCCACCTAAAGCTTTAAAAAGCAAGAAGAAGGAGAAGAAGTTTTGGATTCTTGAATAGCAATAATGTCGCAATGGGTAGAATTGATAATATCAAAAAGCGCCATTTTTTTTCATCATTCCCTAAACCTCTGATGTTCCAAGAAAGAATATTCATTTAAAACTAAAAGAACCCCCTATAGATTTTTCTAGATTAACTAAATTGCTGAACTCATCATTTGAAAAAACTTCCAGACCAATCATATCAGCAAAATTATTTAATTCAGAAGAACTAAAACTATCAAAGTGACATTTAAAAATTGAGCCAAGTTGAGTACCTTCAGGAGAAGCCGAAGATTGAAGCAGAGGGGCAGGAATTTCAAGATTTCTGATTTTGGCAATAAGAGCAGCTTTCTCCATGATAGGCTGATCCGCATCACCCCTGTTACCAACACATAGGCTTCTTCTAAGCGGCATAGCCATTTTTCCTTTACGACATCTTTTTCTAGAATAGACAGTAGGGGTAGAACTGCCTTCTTCTTCCAAATTATGGAGAATCGAGAAGGAGTTATTGGAAACAGGAGGAAAAGGAAGGGCCTCTTCAGAGTTAGGAAAACAAATAGAAAGTGGCAACAGAGAATCAATGTCCAACATATTCACAGATTCAGAAAACTCATCATCAGCTTGAGAGATCTCAAGGGGATAAAAAGGCGCAATGGGGTTAAAAGAAGAGGGAGAACAACCAAGATCCTGTATAGGTATACCTATTTGGACATAGGATCAGAAGAAAAGTTCATGGAAAGATTCTTGAAAAAAAAGACAAGTGAGAGAACTGTAGTTAAGCTTCTAGGGATAGATTGATTATAGGACGACCAATTTCAAGTATTCTGAAAATAACTATCAAATGCCAGACAAGAACACAACTCTCTCCAAGAAACACCAAGTGGTAAGATGTTCCTAAGCAAAAGAAGTTTTCTAAGAAAAATTTCTTTGAGAACCAATGAGTCAAAAGAAGGAATGAGGACACCAGACGACACAAGAAGAATATCCAAAGTAGGGAATACTCAAGATTCAAGACCAAATCATTAGATTTAGACTGTGAGATCAACTCACCATCTTCAGGATCATTTTTAGAAATGGCAACCCATTGTAGGTTAGAGCCTTTACCCTTCCCTTGACCAGAAGAAGCATCATTTTTCTTAATGAAGCCAGAGTTTTGAGGATTATTAAAAGGAACTGAGTTAGCCAAAGAAGGATTCTCCCAACTCTCCCAACCAACATTCTGTTGAAACGCCTGAATAGGAGCAGCGGGTAAGGGATCAACAGCGGGAAGAATAGGTAAATCAGGATAGGAAACCGAAATAGTAAAAGCCCTAGAGCCCACCCAAAGAGTATATTCCTTAATCACATCGAGAGAAGGGCATCTCAGGAAGTCAGTCACGATTTCAAGATGACCATTACTCATCCTATTTTTAGAGGAAAAACCAACAAAATCCCCGATACACTTAGAAATCAAACTGAAGGAAGAAAAGGAGTCACAATAAGGGGGAACACAAGATAAGATACATTTAGTTTTAATAAGGCCCAAAGATCTCTTACTAATACCAAGTTGAGGCAAATTCTTGACTCTAAAAATAGCTTTGCCAAAACGAAGTTCCTGATAGATTCTCAAGACATTGAATATTATGGCATTTACAAATAAAATTGCCATTGGGTAACATCCAGAGACCCCAATTCCATCATGGGACTTGAAACCTATAGTCAAGATAGTTGACCAGATCCATAGCAGTAAGAGACCCAGAAATCACAGAGATATCCCCTTCAGTGTTCAAAGATAAACACCCATCCTTCATCTCTTGAGAAAAATCACAGTAAATTTCAATTTTAGATTTCGAAAAGGAAGGGACATAAGGATTACCTGAAGACTGAAGAGGAGGAAAAACAGACTTAGAATGAAGAGGAATAGAAGAGGGAGCAAGATTAGAAGAGAGGATGAGGATGGGATCCCAAAACTCCTAAAGATTCACTCAGAGAATTACCAGCACTACGATTCTCCCAGGATCTAGCAACCACCGCAGCAGTTTCAGAAACTCTATTGTCTAGATTAGCAAGAGCCACTGAATCTTGAGAAACCTGACCACCTTCTTGTTTTAAAACACCAAGAACGAACGAAGATCTACCACCTCTCCCAACAAAAGGACCACCTCTACCCTGAAAATGCCCACTACCACCAAATCGCCCACCACTCCTACCACCGCTCCTACCTGCCACCTCCAAAGTCTTTAGACGGATAAACATTCTGATGATGCCCTTTTCCACCTACAAATCCGACACACCAACAAGTTTCGACAATACTTCTTAAAATGGCCTTTAGATAGGCACCGAGAATAGATGAGTTTGGGATCAGAAATAGAGTAGACGGAAGGGGGAAGAGAAGAGAGAAAAGATTTTGGAAGTAGATTAGGGTTTTTTGGAACCATATCAGTATTTAAACCAGACTTCTTGTTGTAATAAAACCAAACTCAAGGTCTTTCTTGAGTACTTCCACTCAGTTCTTGGGGTTGTTTTGTAAAAAAAAAAAACTTCACCGAACTCGAAGCAGCTCTGACAAGCTCAGAAGACGAATGGCCAAGGGGGGGGGAAGGGTCAGAAGGGGTAGAATCTCGAGGCAGAGAAAATTATGAGGGCTTATGGGGAATAGAAGAAGCATGGGGAAACTGAGAAGAAGACGAAGGGAAGGCGGAGGATTCAAGAAGAGGAATTATTGCTTAGAGCATATGTAGTCGTTTGCTAAATATGCATAATATGCATATTTTCGCAAAAATATCGCTGCAGTCGTTTGCTAAATATGCATATTTTGCATATTTTGGTACAGTAGATTGCTATAAATGAGAGTGGATATGAGAATTATGCATAATTTATAGGATGCAACTTCGAGTTTCGTTGCTCTAAAAAATATTATTTTAAAATCGTCAGACGCAACTTCGAGTTCCGTCGCTCCCAAAAAAATTAATTTTTACAAATAAAAAAATTTGAAAATACAAACCCCCTCGGACGCAACTTCATGTTGTGTCCCTCCACTTCCGCAATTCTCGGACGGAACTTTGAGTTCTGTCCGTTGGGATTTAAAAAAAAATTTAATTACCATTTTGCCCCCTCTTCATTCAATGGCTATTTTTTGCCTTCCAAGATAAATCCAACGGCTCTTTCTTTATCTGAACAGCTCACTAAAATTTTGTATATATAGTACCCGATCCTGAACCGAATATTAGGACCACAACTGTCTAAAAAAACTGTTGAGACCTCAAGTTTCTATTACCTCTCTTTCTTGTATTGAATTATTTGTGAAAGAAAATCAATGGCGAGCCAAAGTGCAAGGGGGAGAGCATATACGTCTCAGGAAGATGTTATTCTGTGCCAGAGTTGGATTAGTATAGCTCAAGATCCAGTAATCGGTAACGATCAATCTGGGGCACAGTTCTGGGAGCATATTTTTTCTACATTTAAGGTATTATTAGGAATTCCGACCGACAGAACAGTTAGCTCACTTACTTGTCGATTTCAACTGATTTCGAAAGAAGTAGCCCTTTTCATAGCAAAATTGAGCAATGCAACTACTAGGGCCTAGCGGACAACCGAGACAGATAGGTATGTAGAAAAAAGTATGATTTAAAGTCATTATTGATATTATTTGTGTACATAATAACGTTTGGAATTTCAATGTTGACTCAGATTCGCAAAGTCAGAGTAGAATATATCGCAACTTCGGAGAGAACTTTCAAATTTGTTGAATGTTATGAGCTTCTTAAAGATCAGCCGAAGTTTTCATTGCGTACTACACAAGTGTTTGATCAAGTACAAAATACCAAATCTGGTGAAGGGAGTGGTAGCCAAAACTCTCCCACAATAAACAACTGGGACTCAGATACACCCGTTGGTACGGATTCACCTACACCCCTTACCCGACCACCAGGTCGCAAAGCTACTAAGAGGAAAGGAAAAAGAGTGGCTGAAACATCAGAATACCAAGATATGGCCGAAGAAACAGCTATTTTTACATCTGTATACAAAGAATCGCAAGATAAGAGGAATGCGATAAAAGCCCGAGAACACGATATTAAAGAACGGGTCGAGGAAGATCGCATTATGGGTATCGATCTGAACACGTTACCAATGAATCAACGATATTATTTTATGTGTAGGCAAAACAAAATTATGCAAAAAACGAGGTTACAACGATGGCTAAAGAACATTAGGCCAAAATTTTGTATTTTATCTTAATATAATGTAAGCATGCAATTTGAAATGAAGAATAAATCTTACGCTATTAATTTGAAATGAAGAAGAATCTTGTTTTCACAATATGGCTCCATAGTATCCTGTGATTAAATTGAATTTTAATTACATGGTCCCTACGTTATTATTTTAAATTATAATTGCGTATGTATCTTGTGTTTATAATATGGTAACGATAGTTAATACTCATAATTATCGGCTTACAATACGCTTCAATATTAAATCATAGTTCAAAGTAGTACATTAACTACGTTTATAATTATTTAATCAAAGTAAAAGTTACAAGATGTAACACCCTAAATTTTATTTATGTAGAATTTGTGATTTTACGTATTTTGCACGTATAATTTCATTCGTATGATTTCTTTTATAAAAATATTTCTTATATAGTAGTCTGTTCTCTTTATTTTCCAAAAGACTATTTTAAGAGCCTAATTAAATTCTAAGCCTATTTTCCTCTTTTAAGCCCACTCTTAATTAATTAATTAATTTAAATAGGAGAGCCCATGGTTAAATTGGTCCATTAGTGAGCCCATTTAACTTAATCCTATTTTTAAAATAGCCTAACTTGTAGTGTAGACTCTTTTCATGAAGAATTAATTTTAATTCACATGAACAACTTGTAAGGAGGGATACTATTTTGGCACGTGCATGCATTAGAGTGTGCATTGCACACCTTTCACCCATGGCCGGATTGTAGGATGGAGAGTGGGAGATATGGAAGTGGTGGAGAGGTGGTTGTTCATCATGGGTAGTTTCTATAACTCCCTAGTGCATCTAGACCCTTGATCTTTAACCATTTGATCTAATCCTAGCCCTACATTCACCCTAAAAAATTGTATAAATACCCCTCCTTACACTCTTCATTCTCACACTTAAAATTTTGAAATGAAAAGAATAGAAAGAAAAGAAAGAGAGACAATTTGGTGAGAGAAAAGATAGGGGAGTTGTAAGAGTGAGTGTTTGTGGGTGTGCTTCAACCAAGGAGAGGAGGCCGGACTACAATAGGGGAGGCTCGGGTTTGCTTGATCAATAGGAGGAGAAGTCAACTTGGTTGCTTGATCTAGGAGGAGAAGGATTCGCTTGCTCGTTGTAGGAGATCTCTAGGAGTTTATTTGATTTTTCTCTCCATTTGAGGTGAGTGATTCTCTTACACTTCTAATTAGGTCTCATGCTAGAGTATGGTTGATGAAATTGAAAATAAACTTAGCTAACTTAGCCATATGTTACGAGAAGGAGACAAATTGAGATGATTGATTGTGTGTGAAAAGAATGGTAATTAAGTGCAAATTATGATTGTTAATGTAGAATTTACCATGCTACCATGCTCTATTTGATTGTTATGTGCTAAATTAAGAATACATGCTTGTATGTTAAATAATTGAAAGAAGAACTATGGAAATATGTGATTTTGATTATTGAGTTGTTAAATGGCATGGAAAAGGAAATTTATTACTAAGATAATTGTACAATGTTAATAAAAATATTATAAGTGATCCAGGAAAATTTTAAGTGCAATTTATAAGGAGAATATGTTGATTTCTCCTAAATTCGAAAATTGAAGAACAAAATGAAGTAGTGAGCAAATTATGTTTTTTTGTATCAAAAATCAAATTTTATTTTACTGAAATGCTGTAATAAGATGAAAAATAAAATTTGGAGTTTTTGAATAAATTTGGAGAAGAAGAGAACTCAAAAACATTCACTTTTTGTAAAAATTCGAAATAATAGAGACTCAGACTTTAACCCTAAAAATCCCATCCTATATCAGTCTGGTCACTTAGACCATTTGGTTAAAGGTGGCTTTGGGCGCTTACTGTAGCCGTGGGTTGGTCTTGGTGGTCTTAAGTTCGAAACTGGGCTTTGCCCTTTGTTTCTCTTTTGTTTTGAAAAATATCCGAAACCCGAAACCAATTATATACCCAATTAAATCCCGCCTTGTATCGCACTTGCGCTCTAGCTTTTCTGGTTAGCATTGGCACCACATTGCGTTGCAATGTAGCAGTGGCAGGTAGTGGGTTCGATTCTGGGTTTCGGCAGAATATAACATTTTTTGATTTTGGGATTTTAAATTGATTTCTTGGCTTTAAAAATCCGAAAAAAATACCACAATTATTCTAAAAATATGTAGATCTTATGAAAAATATTAGGACTTTATTTGACTAAAATAAAAGTGATTTAGAAGTGAAAATTGAGTAGAATTCCATGAAATTTTAATTTGTATAATTATAAAAGGTAATTTATTTCATGAGAAGACCATACTAAGTTATAAAAGAGAATTTTGAATGAAAGAGAATTTAAGTGTGTTATTCATGGGTTTTTACTTACTAAGTTGAATATTGTATATGAGTGAAAAATACGACTTTGTGGCTATTGAATTAAGTAAAGGAAAGAAACTATGGACATGAGTATCTAATGTGTTTATCGAAATGAAATTTTGAGCATGAAATACATGAATTGAAATTGAACTTGATATGTGAGATTGATTCATAGAAAAAAAATGGACATCATGATAATTGTGAAAAAGAACTTACGAGTATGAAGACTCAAATTTTGTGATTGTGAATTGAAATTGAGAACTAGAGTGTAGCTAAGCCTCATACCGGCATTGAAAAGAAATATGTTGAAATGAAATTTGAAATGAAAAGACTAAGATTTGGGTCATGTGATATAAATGGTTAAGACCGGTATAGTGGAAGGGCTAACTCTAGATAATTGATTTATTCATGATTCAAATAACTAAGGACTAGATACATAGTGAAAATGTGATGAAAATAAGAGAAAACATGAGTGATATGGCTAAAAATGGGATTTAATCGGAACCGTCCAAATCAGGCACGAATCTTGAGACCTGAGGGTAAAACGGTAATTTCGCCCACAAGAGGACCAAAACGGGTATTGGATCTGCCCTCCTAGGGCCCAATGATCCGCGAATGGATCCGCCAACAAGAGGGCGCGGATCTCAACCCGCTGCGCTCCCAATCCAACAAGGCAGAGTCAGGATTCCTGATTAAACACGATCAACGACCCTGATGGACATCTACCTTTTCACTGGGATTTGGGGATTAAAATTCCTTAACTGATTACAGGGAATATACCTTATCAGATTACATACCTTATCTGACTACGAGGAATATTCCTTATCTAATCACGGGGATTACATTCCTAAAACCATTCCCTAAGACGCCTATAAATACCCTTCACCCATCTCCATTAACAGGTAATCAACTCTTCACCAGTTTTTACGCTCCTTCATAATCTCTTCGATTACTGACTTGAGCGTCGGAGGGTGCGTCGCCGGGATCCCCCCCGGTGTCTCGCACTTTTTGCAGGTGCACGGCAGGAACGACGAACGAGGCCCGACGGAACAGGTACGCAGGTTTTCCTATTCAGTTTCCCCAAGAATCCACAAGTTCTATCTGTTTGCCCCCACACCAAATTTAGCGGCAACAGATTGGCGCCGTCTGTGGGAAACTAACGAATAGGGACCTCTCCTCTTCCCGGTGAACAGGTTCTCTCCTACCATGCCGCCTCGCAAAGTTAGATCCAGGGGCTCCAACCGAGCGCCCAACCCTGACCAGCAAGAAGTCCATCCTGATCCCGCTCAGCAACAAGGGCAACTCCCTCCTACCATGGAAGAGCCGCTTCAACAGAACCCCCCTCCTGATCCAAAGGGTCCTAACCCTCAGAAACAGCCTCTTCACCAAGAGAACCTCTCCATCCACAACGCCTCCAGTGCCTCCATGGCCTCCCATCATCCCCGAGCCTCTGGTCGCCACGATGCCCATCCCAAACGCCCGGAGGATAAGGACCTTCGACGCCATCTGGACGAAAAGCGGGCTCGGGGAGAGGCCTCCCGCCAAGAGCGATCCCCCCGACACCGGGGACACAGGGGGTCCCCCGCCCGAAGAGGGAGAAAAGACTCCCCCGATCACTACCGAAGGAGGCACTCTCCCGCAGGTCGGCAGCAGCATCGGGACAATGAGGCACCCATCACCCGTGCCGAGTTCCAGCAATTCCAAGCAATGGTACAACAGGCCCTCAATCTTCGTCAGAATCCCAATGAGCCGAGGGCCCCCTCCCCTCCTCCGGTCCGGAGCCCTCGCCAACGTTCCCCTTCTCCTCGACCCGCTCCTACCAATTCCAGGCGCACCCCAAGTCCTCGTCGTTCCCGAAGCTACCGTCGCCGCAGCCCTCGCTCCCTATCTTACGAAGACGAGTCCCGTGGCTCGGCAGATCACCGCCGGAGAGATGACACCATGAACCGCCGCCTGAACGAGGTGGAAAAACTCTTGGGACAAATAAACCGAGAAGAAGAACTCAGGGGGAGGACCCTCCGTCCTAGCCGACCCCCGTTCTCCCGGACCATAGTGGATACTCCTGTTCCCTTCGGCTTCAAACCTCCCCAGTTCGAGAACTACACTGGGGAGACCGATCCAGTTGACCACATCGAAGGCTTTAAGACTTTGATGCTCCTCCATCAAGCGTCCGATGCCCTCCTCTGCAAGACATTCCCAGCAACTCTGAAAGGCCCGGCTCGAGAATGGTACTCTCGTCTTGCCCCGGCATCAATATTCTCCTTCGAACAGTTCGAGACCCTGTTCATCACCCATTTCGTCAGCAGCCGAAGGACCGAGAAAACCAGCATCTCACTATTGCACCTCCGTCAGCAAAAGGGGGAAAAATTGAGGGACTACGTGAAGAGATTCACAGCCGAGGCCAGAACCATCGCATCCCTCGACCAATCCGTCGCTACCGCAGCATTCCAATCCAACATTCTCAATTCCAACCTCCGCTCCTCCCTTGCTAAGAAACCCCCACATGACTTTTCCGACCTTCTTCTTCGCACCGAAAAGTACATTCGGGCCGAAGAGGCCGAGCGACCCCCCAACTGGGAAGCGCCCGCCTCCGGACTCAAAAGGAAGGGGGCAGAAGAAGAAGGAGCCAAGAAGCTCCAGAAGGATAATGCCGGCCAGCGCCGACCTCCCCCTAGATTTGAGAAGTTCACTCCCCTCAACGCTAACCTCTCGGCCATCTTCATGGAGGTCGAAAAAGACGGGGTCTTGCCTCCAGCTCCCAAAATGAATACTCCCGCCAAGAGAAGAGATAAAGAGAAATGGTGCCGCTATCACCGGGACCACGGGCATGACACCAACGACTGCCGTGCTCTGAGAAACGAGATCGAAGCCCTTATCCAGAGGGGACAGCTGACGAAGTTTGTAAAAAAGGACCGAGCCGAGCCCCCTCTCCCGCCTCGGGGGGCTAACAAGCGTCCGGAAAGAGAAGAGACGCCAGACTTCGAGGAAGAGCGAGTCCTCCACCTCATCCATGGGGGTCCGATGGGAGGCTTCTCGAACTCCTCCCGAAAAGCGTTTATCAGAGAGGTCAATTCAGTCCGAACCACGCCTCCTCCCAAGGGCCTCGGAGTGCCAGTTACCTTCTCCGACGAAGACCTCGAGGGAGTCCGTATCCCGCATTGTGACGCTCTCGTCATTAGCCTCCACATGGCAAATTTCAAAGTGGAGAGAATCTTAGTCGATAACGGCAGCTCCGTCAACATCCTATTCCTCTCCGCTTTCAAAGGCCTAAAGCTCTCCAGAGACAGACTCAAACCCGCCGGTTACACTCTCCATGGGTTCACGGGGGTTCCGGTAACTATAGAAGGGGTGATCACCCTCGATGTAACTGCCGGACAAACCCCTACCACCAGAACGGAGCCAATGGACTTCATGGTAGTGGATGTTCCCGCTGCCTACAACGTCATTTTGGGAAGGCCAGGCCTCGCGGCTCTGGAAGCAGTCCCCTCGGCATATCATCTGAAGATGAAATTTCCCACCCGATCCGGGGTCGGAGAAGTAAGGGGAAATCAGGAGCAGGCCCGGAAATGCTACATGACTTCGACCCTTGGGCCCGTCCTCTCTCTAGAGACCCTGGAAATTCCCCAAGATTCCACAAGACCGACCTCCGAGCCAGCGGACGAACTGGAGGAGGTGCTCTTCTCCGAACAAGAGCCGACCCGCAAGTTCTTCGTAAGCAAGGCCCTCCCGTCCGCCCTATACTCAGATATTGTGGAATGCATCCGAGACAATCAAGACCTCTTCGCATGGTCCGCGGCTGACATGCCCGGTATCTCTGAAGAGCTCTTAGTTCACCGCTTGAGTGTTGATCCGGGGTCCAAACCGGTTCAGCAGAAGAGGCGTAAGTTCGCCCCCGAGCGACAGCTCGCTATTAAAGAAGAGGTAGATAAATTGCTGAAGGCCCGATTCATACAGGAGGTAAACTACCCTGAATGGTTATCGAACGTAGTAATGGTGAAGAAGTCCAACGGAACATGGAGAATTTGCATTGATTTCACCGACCTCAACAAAGCCTGTCCCAAAGACCCCTTCCCTCTACCGAGCATCGACACTCTGATTGACGCAACCTCGGGACATGAGCTTCTAAGCTTCATGGACGCTTTCTCTGGTTACAATCAGATAAGGATGTTCCCGCCAGATATCCCAAAGACGTCTTTTGTAACCGACCAAGGCCTTTATTGCTACAGGGTCATGCCATTCGGCCTAAAGAACGCAGGGGCAACATACCAGCGCCTCGTCAACAAAGTTTTTCAGGCTCAGATCGGCAGAAACATGGAAGTGTATGTCGATGACATGCTGGTGAAAAGCATCCGAGGTGCTGATCATGTGACCGACCTCCAAGAAGCATTTGGTGTTTTAAGAAGGAACAATATGAGACTCAACCCGAACAAATGTGCGTTCGGCGTCTCATCAGGCAAGTTCCTCGGCTTTATGGTTAGCCAACGAGGAATAGAGGCGAATCCGGAGAAGATCAAGGCCATACTGGACATGGCCCCCCCTAGAAATGTCAAAGAAGTTCAGAGGCTGACTGGTCGCTTAGCCGCCATAGGGCGCTTCCTGTCGAAGTCCGGGGAGAAGTGCCTCCCGTTCTTCAAAGCCCTCAGGGGGGCTAAAGGATTCGAGTGGGGGCAGCAGCAACAAGACTCCTTTGACCAGCTTAAAGCCTACCTCGTCAATCCCCCTCTCCTTAGCAAACCAGTACCCGGCGAACCGCTCTACCTCTACCTCGCGGCTTCCGAACAGACGCTCAGTGCGGTCTTAGTCAGAGAAGAAGAAAGGGCTCAGAAGCCCGTATACTACGTCAGCAAGGTGCTCCGGGATGCCGAACTTCGGTACCCGAAAATTGAGAAAATGGCGTATGCCCTGGTAATGGCCGCAAGAAAACTTAGACCCTACTTTCAGTCTCATTCGGTGGTCGTCCTTACCGACCAGCCACTGAAACAGATTCTTCACAAACCCGAGACTTCTGGTCGCCTCATGAAGTGGTCGATCGAGCTGAGCCAGCACGATATAACTTATCAGCCTCGGACTGCAATCAAGGCGCAGGCACTGGCCGAATTCATAGTTGAGACTACCATCCCCGAGTCTGGTCAAGCAGCAAAGGGACCCCCCGTCTGGTCGGTCTATGTTGACGGGTCCTCTTGTAATGAGGGTAGCGGGGCAGGAGTCATCCTGGCAGGACCAGATGGCTTCCTCCTCCAATACTCACTCCGGATAAATTTCAAAGCCTCGAACAACGAGGCCGAATATGAAGCACTAATAGCCGGGCTTCGAATGGCCCGAAATGCTGGAGCACGTCGCCTACGGGTTTTCAGCGACTCCCAGTTGATTGTTAACCAGGTCCTCGGCGAGTATGAAGCCCGCGACGATAGAATGGCTAAATACTTGTCCAAAGTAAAGAGCCTCATGGCGCTGTTCGACGAGGCTCTCATCCAAAGGATCCCTCGAGAAGAAAATGCTCAGGCCGACGCCTTATCCAAGTTAGCCTCCTCCTCCCTTCAAGGCCTGGAACAGACCGTTTTGATAGAAGTCCTCCTAAGGCCGAGCATAGAGGACGAAACGCCAGACTCCGTTGAAGCATTGCCCGTTCTCCTCGAAGACAACTGGATGAAACCCATTGTCGAATTCCTGAGGAACGGACTCCTCCCTGAAGATCCGAGGGAAGCACGAAGAATTAGGGCCCGAGCCGAGCGTTTTACTTTACTCGAAGGCGTCTTATACAAACGCTCCTTCACCCAAGCGGATGGTCGACCGTATCTAAGGTGCCTCTCCCCCGAGCAAGCCGACTACGCCCTTCAGGAGCTCCATGAGGGGATTGGCGGAGCCCATTCTGGATCCAGGGCTCTGGCGCGCAAGGTGTTGAACTATGGGTATTACTGGCCCACTCTCCTACGGGACGCCGAACGACACGTTCGGCAGTGCAGCTCCTGCCAAAAGTATGCAGACATCCGACGTCTTCCGCAGGCACCGCTGACCTCCCTATCGAGTCCCGTTCCCTTCGCTATGTGGGGGATGGACCTACTGGGACCATTCCCTCCAGCCCCTGGACAGCTAAAGTTCCTAGTCGTGGCAGTCGACTATTTCTCTAAATGGATAGAAGCCGAACCCCTGGCTACGATCACCGAACATAGGGTCGTTCAATTCTTCTGGAAGAGTGTGATTTGCCGGTTCGGCATTCCCCGAGTCATAGTCACAGATAACGGGACACAGTTTACTGGAGCCGCCTTCCGAGCCCTGTGTGAAGACCTTACCATACAACACCGATTCTCCTCCGTCTCCCATCCCCAGTCGAATGGCCAAGCTGAGAATGCCAACCGACAGATTCTTGCAGGAATCAAGAAGAGGTTAGACAAATGTTCCAAGGGACTATGGGTCGATCAGCTGCCGAACGTACTCTGGAATCACCGCACCACCAAGCGGACCCCAACAGGCGAAAGCCCATTTAATCTCACCTATGGGGCCGAAGCCATCATCCCCCTAGAAGTCGGGATACCCTCTCCTCGCCTGATCGCTTATGAAGAAGAGCAGAACGCTAGAGAACTCAGAACAAGCCTAGATCTGATAGACGAAATCCGAGAGAGGGCTGCCATACGCCAGCAAGCTTACCGAAGAAGGATCGAGCTGGCATACAACAAAAGGGTCCGCCCAACGGACCTCAAAGAAGGGGATTTAGTCCTTCGGAAGTTGGCCATATCATTCCCCGGACTGAAAAGCAAGCTGGCCCCGAACTGGGAGGGACCGTACAAGATCTCGAAAGTAATCCGCCCCGGTACCTACAAGCTAGAGGATCTCGAAGGCAGAGAAATTCCTCGGACATGGAACGCCGACCATCTTTTGAAATACCAGGGGAAGACAACTACGTCTCTCCAAGTAACTCGAGATGCCGAACCGTTCCCCTCCTTTCTCTAGTCATAGTTTGTCTTTTTTTTTACTTTCTTTTATCATTGTAATAACGGCTAGCAACTTTAGAAGCAGCCGATCGTTAGATGTTAATAAATGAAGTTTCTTCATGTTTTCACTACTATTACATCCCTCTGCGTACACCCTTTAAACTGACAATGGTTCCGGAGTCCAACACTTGGCTCGATTCTACTTCACGAGCTCGCTCCTAAGCGAGCTAGAAGTAGCTCGCCATTCGAAAATGCTCCCACAGCCGTTGGATGGTACGGAGTCCAACACTTGGTTCGACCCTACTCCGCAAGCTCGCTCCTAAGCGAGCTAGGAGTAGCTCGCCATTCGAAATTGCTCCTACACCCTTTAAACTGACAATGGTTCCGGAGTCCAACACTTGGCTCGATTCTACTTCACGAGCTCGCTCCTAAGCGAGCTAGAAGTAGCTCGCCATTCGAAAATGCTCCCACAGCCGTTGGATGGTACGGAGTCCAACACTTGGTTCGACCCTACTCCGCAAGCTCGCTCCTAAGCGAGCTAGGAGTAGCTCGCCATTCGAAATTGCTCCTACACCCTTTAAACTGACAATGGTTCCGGAGTCCAACACTTGGCTCGATTCTACTTCACGAGCTCGCTCCTAAGCGAGCTAGAAGTAGCTCGCCATTCGAAAATGCTCCCACAGCCGTTGGATGGTACGGAGTCCAACACTTGGTTCGACCCTACTCCGCAAGCTCGCTCCTAAGCGAGCTAGGAGTAGCTCGCCATTCGAAATTGCTCCTACACCCTTTAAACTGACAATGGTTCCGGAGTCCAACACTTGGCTCGATTCTACTTCACGAGCTCGCTCCTAAGCGAGCTAGAAGTAGCTCGCCATTCGAAAATGCTCCCACAGCCGTTGGATGGTACGGAGTCCAACACTTGGTTCGACCATACTCCGCAAGCTCGCTCCTAAGCGAGCTAGGAGTAGCTCGCCATTCGAAATTGCTCCTACACCCCTTAAACCCACAATGGTTCCGGAGTCCGCCAAACGAGCTAGGGACAGCACACCGTCCTAAAAAAACGCTCCGACGACGTTAACCTAATCAAGCAAGTGTACAACTCGGCTCGACATTACTTCGCAACTCCACTCATGATCATTCGGAGTTCGACAGTTCAGAAGTTACCCCATGACAAACAACATTCACAGCAATGAAACGCGCAAGTTCGGCAATAACGCATTTATTAATGAAACAGATGTGATACAAAGGCAAACACAAACAGGAGCACGACTCAACAAGGGTATTTACAATACCGACTCGTCACACTTAGAAAAAAAAAAGAGAGAGAGCGAAGAACGCGCGGAACCGACCACTTCAGCGCTTCTTCGGAGCTGGAGCATTCCGCTTCAGGGACACTCGAGAGTGACGACGCTTGTCCCCGGAGCGCGACCCCAAGCCGGCAAACTGGGACGTATCCTCGGCACCGCTCCTGGTAGCTACGCCAACAGACGCCCCGCTCGAGGAGATTGCCACCGAGCTCTGCGCGTCCCCCGGGCTTGGTTGGCCGATCCGCTGACGGGTCGCCATCTCATAGAAAGTAATGCCCCGCTCACTCTCAGCACGAGTGCATGACGTGCTTCGAACGTTGATCGGCCCTGAATGTGGCTTCAGACGAGCCACTTCCGCCTCCAACTCTGAGATCCTGTCCCGCAACGAGTCGTCTTTAACGTCGACTTCAAAACGTGGGGGTATCGCAGAGTCCGGCACTCCAGATCGACTAGCGACGAGGCGCCGAAGGTGGGTGACTTCGATGCTTTTATCCACCGTCGCCCTCTTGAGCGCTTCGACTTCAGCAGTCAACTCGACTCGTTCAGTCGTCAACCTGGCCACCTCGGCCGTTAGCCCCTCGCCCTCACTCCGGAGCTTCGCCTCTACAGACTGCAGATGCTGTATCTCGGAAAGCAACTCGTCCTTCTCCGCTGTTATTTTGGACAAATTATGACGAATGCACTGAACACGAATCTCATTACTGAAATCAGTGGGCAAGTGTTCACCTTCGGGTATGAGCTCGGCGATTCGGCTTTCCAAACGACGAATCTCGATATCACGCCGGCCAAGGACGAGCTGGAGATGCTTCCTCTCGCTCTCGGCTCGGCGCAATCCGAGCTCGACGTCATAAAGTTTCTCCCTACACCTAGCCAGACACAGCCTCGTCGCCCCTAGGCCGGCTTCGGCTTTAACCTCCTCGTCCGGGTAGGAAAGCTCGACGCCTTGGGGGATCACCATAAGCTGCAAAGAAATCGTAGCAATCAGCGAAAACGTTGAGCGTGGCCGAAGCACCACACTTGGAAAAATTTTCATCTCTAAAAACAAAGTCTGACAGTCCGGCAAAAAAGGGGGCATAAAACAGAAATTTCCGAACACCAACACTTGCAAAAATTTTGATTTCATTTACGTCAAAAGAAGCGGTGGCCAGTCCGCTATTAGGCATTACAAAGTTCGGTAAAAAAAAAAAAGCAGAAACAGCCAAAAACAATAAAAGGAGAGGCGGATCAGTGCTCGACCTCTTTCCCCGGGCGACGAGGCGGAGTAGGGGTCGACTTCGCCGAAGGAGACGCCGCCGCCAGTGGAGTGGCCGTGACGCTCGGGACCTCGCCGGTAACCCCGGCATCGGCCTCAGCGCCGTCCTCCTCCTCCTCCTCCTCTTCCCCTTCGGACTCGGGGTCGAAGCCCTCGACGTGTCCGGGGAAGAGTCGCCATCCCGAGACGTCCACCCCGGGGTACGCCTCTCGCACCCGGTCGAGGGCAGTGGCGAAGGCTTTCGCCATGTTCTGCGCGAGGTACCCCTGGGCCTTCTTCAAGGTGGCGTCCTCCACCTCCTTCACAGCCGCCGCCTGCTTCGCCTCGGCCTCGGCCACCTGATTGGCCGACCCCTCCTTCTCCCGACGCAGCTCGTCCTCCAGCCTCTTCACTTCGGCCTCGAGGTGCTGAATCCTCGCAGACCGGCCTTCATGCTCGACTCGGAGCTTGTCGAGCTGGTTCGACATCCGAGCCTTCTCGTTCCGAGCCTGGTCGGACTCCTGCTTCAGCTCCTTCTCGAGGGCGGTCAGCCGTTCGGTGAGGTGGCCGAAGTGGACGACGATCTGCAAGGGGAAGAAGAAGAACTCAGAGAGTTAGAAAAAATTTTTGTGATTCAAGATGAAATGAATGAAGGGAACTCGGGACTTACCGATACCGCCGAACGAGCGATCTCGATCACGTCGTCGCCCTGCCGCCCCGCGTCCATGGCGGCGCGGTCCTTCGGAGTGGCGAGATGCTTGACAGCCTGCATACTCGCCAACGAGTTCCCGAGGAACCCATCGTGCCTCCGGACCTGCCAGTCCGGAATGTGGATCCGCTTGTGCTCCTCCGTCAGGAGCTCCTCGCCTGCTACGGTTAGCGGCGGGGTCGGCATGGCGAGCGCGGCAGCAATGGGGAAATCCCCCTCAGGAGCAGTAGCCGAAGGCCCCGCCACGGTGACGACCGGGTCGTCAACAACCTCCACCGCCTGGTCGGGTGCCGCAATCCTCGGCACCTTCGAAGCCGAGGGCAGCTTCGACGCGACCCTCTTCCGCTTCCTCGGCGCCTTACTGGCGAGCCCAGCCCGGAGCGCCAACACCGCTTCGTAGTCCATAGATTCTACATCAATTAAAAAAAAATGATGATTAGCACAAAAGAAGAACAGGACAACAAGTACAAAAAAAAAAAACTTGGCGAAAAGCCGCGTACTAGGATCTACGCGGCCGAGCCCTCCCCTGTAAAGAACGTCTTCCGTCAAATCTTTCCAGTCGTACTTCGGCCGGTCGAGAAGGGTCCGAACCGCCGCTTCCTCTTCTACTGAGAGTCTCGGCAGCGCCGTCGCCCTCTTGGTCACCCCCTCTGCCCAATTGGTGGGGATCGGCCAGGCCTCTCGACTCCGCACGACGACCCACTTCTCTCGCCAATGCTTGATGGAGTCTGGGCAAACCACGAGCCTGCCGCCGTGCCTCGGAGTCAGATAATACCGGTACTCCGACTTGTTCCCTTGGTGGAGCCGGTATATCGTCCGAAGCACGTTCAGCTGCGGTTCGATCCCCGCGGCCTGGCAATGAAGGACGAAGCCATTAATCACTCGCCACGCGTTCGGCATGAGCTGGATAGGACAGACCCCATACCAGCTCACCACGGTAATTGCGAACGCGTGGAGAGGTAGCCGGGCGCCGGCGATAAAGGCATCCACCGGCCAGCAACACATGGTCACTGGCAGCGGCGAATTGGCCCTAACTCCGGGGCCCGGCAACATGATTTCGTACTCCTCCGGGATGAAAAAAGCATCCCGGATCGCCACCAACTCCTCCTCGCGAAGGATCGACGCTGCATCATCCGCCTCCGTCGTCTCCCTCGCCTCATTCTCCTCGAAGGTCCTCTCCCTCCCATGGACAATCCGCTCGGCCTGGTCCTTCGGGAGCTCCCTGACCCTATGCAGACCCGTCAACGGACCCGGTAGCTGTCCGAACTCCCCCATCCTCTTCGGCTCCTCGACGATGGAATCCTTCCCGAACACCTTCCCCTTGGGCGGGTTCGGAGACGAGGCCTCGGCGCCTTGAAGGGAGGGCTCGGACCAAGAGACTTCATCTGAGACAGAAGCTACAGACATAACTTATAAATTTACCTTGAAAGGAAGGAGAGCCGAAAAACCTCGCCTGAGACAAACGCCGGTGCCGGAGAAACTCGTCTGAGACACTAAAGAACGCCTGAGCAAATGAGAGGAGAAGTGAGAAATGAGGGGGGGGTTGAGGATTTATAGAAGAGGGGCACGCCCCACGAGGCTAATGGGCTTGTACGACCGGCCCATCTAAACCAAGCGGCGGAGCGATCCCAATCGTCACCTCGTTAACCGCAGCGAATCATGAGATGCATTTAATGCTATCCCATCTGATGGAATCCCAGAGGTCACAGCATTTAATGGGCGTCCCATCTGTCAGGGTTGTCAGAATTGTCAGAATTGTCAGACGTTCAAATGGCGCACAGAAGAGACAAACTCACATAAACGACAAGTCTGCACGCTCGGCACCCTCTGCCGAGCATTCGTGACACCGACCCTGTTATAGGGGAAAAAGTCACGCTCGGCACCCTCTGCCGAGCATTCGTGACACCGACCCTGTTATAGGGGAAAAAGTCACGCTCGGCACCCACTGCCGAGCATTCGTGACACCGACCCTGTTATAGGGGAAAAAGTCACGCTCGGCACCCACTGCCGAGCATTCGTGACACCGACCCTGTTATAGGGGAAAAAGTCACGCTCGGCACCCACTGCCGAGCATTCGTGACACCGACCCTGTTGTAGGGGAAAAAGTCACGCTCGGCACCCACTGCCGAGCATTCGTGACACCGACCCTGTTATAGGGGAAAAAGTCACGCTCGGCACCCACTGCCGAGCATTCGTGACACCGACCCTGTTATAGGGAAAAAACCGGTTCGGCACCGCTGCCGAGCGTTCGTGGCACCGACCCTGTTATATGGAAAAAACAGGTTCGGCACCGCTGCCGAGCGTTCGTGGCACCGACCCTCTTATAGGGAAAAAACCGGTTCGGCACCGCTGCCGAGCATTCGTGACACCGACCCTCTTATAGGGGAAAAAGTCACGCTCGGCACCCACTGCCGAGCATTCGTGACACCGACCCTGTTATAGGGGAAAAAGTCACGCTCGGCACCCACTGCCGAGCATTCGTGACACCGACCCTCTTATAGGGGAAAAAGTCACGCTCGGCACCCACTGCCGAGCATTCGTGACACCGACCCTCTTATAGGGGAAAAACCGGTTCGGCACCGCTGCCGAGCGTTCGTGGCACCGACCCTGTTATATGGAAAAAAACAGGTTCGGCACCGCTGCCGAGCGTTCGTGGCACCGACCCTCTTATAGGGGAAAAAGTCACGCTCGGCACCCACTGCCGAACATTCGTGACGCCGACCCTGTTATATGGAAAAAACAGGTTCGGCACCGCTGCCGAGCGTTCGTGGCACCGACCCTCTTATAGGGGAAAAACCGGTTCGGCACCGCTGCCGAGCGTTCGTGGCACCGACCCTCTTATAGGGGAAAAACCGGTTCAGCACCGCTGCCGAGCGTTCGTGGCACCGACCCTGTTATATGGAAAAAACAGGTTCGGCACCGCTGCCGAGCGTTCGTGGCACCGACCCTCTTATAGGGGAAAAACAGGTTCGGCACCCCTGCCGAGCGTTCGTGGCACCGACCCTCTTATAGGGGAAAAACAAGACCGGCGGATCGCCGAACTCGCTCCTGACGCCCGCAGTCCTGCCGAACTCGCTTCCCTCTCTGGAAGAGCTCGCCGAACCGCATATGGACCTCGGCCCCTTCGCTAGCGAACTCTAGGGGGGTCTAAAGCGTGCTCCAAGTATACAAGACCACCGAATGACGAATTGACACTTTGCGGAGTTAATAGGATATCCCTGCCAGAACACCACACGACCATAAGAGCTCAGGAGCGACTCAGAGTTCAATCCGCTTGAAAAATCACCAAACTACCTCCTTCAAGATTCAAAACCTTCCATTTGGGCTCCGATACAACTCTACCAGCCATTAAAAAACAGCTAGACTACTCCTCAAAGGCCGATCAAGCTCAGCCTTTAGGAGTGGGGGGCTCGTGATATGGCTAAAAATGGGATTTAATCGGAACCGTCCAAATCAGGCACGAATCTTGAGACCTGAGGGTAAAACGGTAATTTCGCCCACAAGAGGACCAAAACGGGTATTGGATCTGCCCTCCTAGGGCCCAATGATCCGCGAATGGATCCGCCAACAAGAGGGCGCGGATCTCAACCCGCTGCGCTCCCAATCCAACAAGGCAGAGTCAGGATTCCTGATTAAACACGATCAACGACCCTGATGGACATCTACCTTTTCACTGGGATTTGGGGATTAAAATTCCTTAACTGATTACAGGGAATATACCTTATCAGATTACATACCTTATCTGACTACGAGGAATATTCCTTATCTAATCACGGGGATTACATTCCTAAAACCATTCCCTAAGACGCCTATAAATACCCTTCACCCATCTCCATTAACAGGTAATCAACTCTTCACCAGTTTTTACGCTCCTTCATAATCTCTTCGATTACTGACTTGAGCGTCGGAGGGTGCGTCGCCGGGATCCCCCCCGGTGTCTCGCACTTTTTGCAGGTGCACGGCAGGAACGACGAACGAGGCCCGACGGAACAGGTACGCAGGTTTTCCTATTCAGTTTCCCCAAGAATCCACAAGTTCTATCTGTTTGCCCCCACACCAAATTTAGCGGCAACAATGAGTATGAGGGCCTCAGAGCTACGGTGTGAGAATATTCACATGCTATCTTCACGATGCGTCGTGACATGACGTGAATATGTCTCCAGGAGTCCGTACCGTAGGCGACGCTCGTGGGGTATTTGGTAACTGCAGGTGGTGTCATGTCCCATGACGGAGGCTGAATTGTCCATAGGTTCTTCACGATGCATCGTGACATGACGTGGAATTTCCCTCCAGGTTGTCTGGACATGAGCTCGTAACTCATAGAATATCTAGGATACTTATCGTAGTTACAGTAGTAGTCATGGCGAGTGATTGAACCAAGATGAAGAACGGTTAAAGGCTTGCCCTCAGACCTATGTAGTATGGGATGCATAGAATCTGAACAAGTGCGCATTAGTGTCATGTAATATACATAACTGTATTAAGGACTAAGTGCACCGCACAGCACGACATCTATAGGATAGTCCCTTATAGTTCTGTTTGTGATCAAGTTTGTGGTTTGTTTAAGTATTTGAGAATCATTATACTGTTCCGGCATAGAAAGGATAGCCATGTATAATATTTCGTCGGTTGTAAGCAACTGACATGCCCACAGTTTCTATGCAGGGTAAAATGATTAAGAAGATTAAGGAATGCATGCTGATTAAAGAATGATTCAAGTGTTATACATTTCAATTCATGTAAATTGTTGTAAATTGCTTCTGCTGTAAATATGTAATGTAAATGTAAACTCTGATGTAACAAATATTTTTATTTTCTTGTAAAATTGTACGAAGAGAAGTGTAAAGATCCTGTGGAACTTCGAATTCAGTATGTTTTGGAATTCGGGGTGTTACACAAGAAAATGGGAATACATAGTAAAAATACATGCTAAGTGCAGTTACTCATCTCCATATTGATTCCAAATATGCTCCACAAGATCTTGACGAAGTGCATGATGTTTTTGCCGATCATGTAGAATGACATTGCGAACGATTCGGCTTTCTTCAACAATTGGTCCACCTGTGCTTGGTTCGATCCCAATCGAGTCAGGAATTTGATCATAATCATAATCAAGAATTCCTTCGTGACGTTCATCTTCAACAATCATGTTGTGTAAGATGATACACGTTTTCATAATATATGACAGACATCTGCATCCCACATACGTGCTGGACCCTTGACTATTGCAAATCGTGATTGTAAAACTCCAAAAGCATGTTCCACATCTTTTCTTGCACCCTCTTGCATTTCTGCAAATTTCTTTTTCTTTTGTATATCTGGTGCGGTGTAAGTTTTCACGATGGTTGCCAAAGGTGGGTATATACCATCCGCTAAATAATAGCCCATATTGTAATTGTGGTTGTTGATGACAAAATTAGTTGGAGGTGCACAACCATCAAGAATCTGATTAAATAAAGTTGACCAGTTCAGCACATTTAGATCATTATTGCATCCTGGTATTCCGAAGAATGAATGCCAGAACCAAAAGATCATAAGAAGCAACTGCTTCGAGAATAATAGTCGGTTTCCGAACATGTCCTGTGTACTAGCTCTGCCATACTGCTGGACAATTTTTCCACTTCCAATGCATGCAATCTACACTACTCAACATCACAGGGAAGCCCTGAGCGCTGTTCTCTTCGAGTAGTCTTTCCACATCGGCTGGTATTGGTTTTCTCATATATTGAGTACTAAATAAAGTTACAATTGCGAAATAAAAACGACGCAGAGTTTTCAATACCGTTGTTTTGCCTATACATATATGTTCATCAACCGCACCTCCGTATGCCAAATATCGTAGTGCCGCCGTAATTTTTTGATGAGGAGTTAAGCCAAGTTGCTTACAAACATCCTGGGATTGGAGAAAATACTGATCGTAACTCACAACAACATCTAATACCCGGTTGAAGAGTTGTCAGCGCATACAGAATCGACGACGAAAAATTGAATCTGGGTAAACTGAATTTTCAGCAAAGTAGTCTTTCCACATCCATCTATGACCTTCTTCTCTTTCCCGACGAATGTAATGGCGACGATTGATTTGTTCACTAGCTTGGATTGCCTTGTCAATCCTTACTATACGGCTGTGAACAATCCTAGTAACAATATTGTTGTCCTCCTCTGATGAATCAGAAGATGAACTCGAGAAAAAAGGTACATGTAAATTAGCCATGGTTAATTAGAAGGTAAATTTGCAGTGGGTTCTTTTGGAGTTGAAGTTTACAAAGTGTTGTCGAGAAATAAATGTACACAGGATGACAACATATAAATATTGATCATGCCACTTGAAGAAGAATGAATCATCATTGTCCTGTCCAATCTAAAAGTTAATCAAAAGGTGTAAAAAAAATTCAAAACCTACACTTCGTAGATAGGAAAGTAACTGTGAAAATGGGTACGGAACTAAATAAATACAAAAACCTACTTCGCCACAATCCAAGTATGAAGGTGCTAGCCATGTGACATTAATGTTATGACTACAATATCCTCAAGTCTACAATCCCTAAGTTAATACAATACCTTGACATTAATTATGTGGTTTTAGAAATGAGGAAAAAGAAAATGTTGAAATTGACATTAATACCCTCCTGTGACATTTTCTGATTGACATTTACAAGTTCATATTAATACCATCAAAGTAAATAGAAAATAAATGATGTACATTTTTTCCTATTCTTCATAATTATACTGTGTTTCAGGCACAAATGAGGACGTGGATGTTCCGGTGTCATCTAAATTCGGATTCAATGGTCTATGTCGGGAATTAGATGGTCTGCTCATCGATACAGAACGCCTAACATTTGGTAATTCATGAGGAATTGATTCCCTCAATACCATTTCTGAAAGTATTATTCTTCGAAGTTGTGCTTCGGTGTTGCTCAATTGTTGACAACGAGTGTATAACTCCTCCTGTGGAAAGGTATAAGATATATAAAATAATGAGAGTGAGTAAAATACATTGTAACATAATAACGTTATTAAAGCCGAAAATGTATACACGATTTTGGTAACTCACATATGATGGTTGCCCACTTTGATGAAACGGGACATTTATATTGCCGTCCAAATTCTTGATAAGAGTACTGCCTTGAAAAAGTGGCACTTAAACATAAGGTTGACCAAGCAATAATGAATTATCTGCAGTGGATTGAGTTGGATACTCGACCGGTAGCCCAAATGAGGTGCAGCATATGGCAACTGAGCAGAAGTATCTCTAATAGATGCTGGCTCAATGAAATCGACATTGGCTGCATGGGAGAGTGTCGGCATTATCGGACCAATCGAAACCTTTGCCCAATACTGATCATAAGTGATCTGCTCTACAATTCGTACAAAAGGTGATGCTTCAATAGGTTCAGGAAGTGTATTACTGGATGTCATGAAACGCAGGAGAGGAGGTGGGTCTTTTGGGATAACAATTACTCCAGTAAGTTACCGAATACAACGATCACCAAGATACCATACACCCTGCAATCAAATATTCACTTTAGCATAACCAAAATATTTAATCAAAGTAATGTAAATAAATATGACAAACAATTAATATACCTGGCCGTAGTACGTAAAAGCGTGTCGATAACATGAAATGAATTTAGCAGCTTCAATTTCATATATGTCTTTAATTGTTAACCCATTATATGGCTGCCAAATGATGGAGGAAGAAGTGCACATCTCCAACTGATCACGAGCCATCGATTGGTTGTACCTAATAGGATCAGATCGGCCTAAATCCAAGAATTCTTTATTCCATCGAAAAATTTTCGGCCATACATCAGAATTAGCCATGTGTGTCTCCATAGGGATGTTCCTGTCTCTAACTGGAATACAACAATTTGTGTATTCGTAAGCCCAATACTGCAAAACGTTTATGAAATATGTTACGAACATCACAATTGAAATAACATAATGACATTGTTCAACTAAATTAGTAGCTAATAGATTAAGTATTACCTCCAACACTTGCCACGACCCATTAAACCCCTTCACTTTAAGTCTGCTACATGATTTCAAAGACAAATATAGCAGAGCAAGTGCATGACTACCCCATTCGTATTTGGCAATAGCATTCAGGTCTACAACTGCGGCTAGCCAACTACACCTTACTAAACCAGCACCATTAGGGTAAAGAAATGCACCGAGAAGGAACATAAAGAAAGCTCGTGCAATCCTCGGTACTAGTACCATATCAGTTTCGGCTTCTTCAATCATAGTATTGGTAAAATAATTTTTGAAAAATGTATACTGTATACCTTGTGATTTCTAATCATCTACTGTTAATTCCGGAAAGAAGCGAGACTGAACAACTTCAAAAGTATAGGCCTCATCGTCGCATGGAGGCAAATTGCCAATACCGATAGGAATCCCCGTTAGCATAACCCAATCCAATGGAGTGAAACCCAACTCACCACACGGTAGGTGAAAAGTGTGGGTAGTGTCCCACCATCTCTCTACGAGTGCCTCGACGAGTCGAATCGACGACTTGTTTGTATTGATTTTCATAAAACGGTGTCATCCTGCCTGCTTTACTAATTGTTTAATAAGTGGGACCCATGAGCAGTACTGATTGTACATCTTAATTCCTTCCAATTTCCCCTGAACGTACAGAAACCGCCATCAGAGGTAACAGTAATATATTGACTTATATGTTTGGAATCGTCTACTACACGATTCCAATTTGATTGATCAGTAAAGTCGACATTTGAAATCTCTTCTTCACCTTCGTTGCTTGTGTTGCCATGAGCTGGCATCTGTTCCCACTTTGATTTCAAACGACCAATAAATCTTCGTATCGAAGACATTTTTCTCGACTAATTAAGAAATTGATATAGAGAGTTGGGCTTTATGAAATTGAGATAAAGAGTTGGGCGAGAGTAAGTTGAGATAAAGAGTTGGCCGAGAACAAATTCATGTTTGCTTCGTTCCATATAACATCAATATATAGAATGAAGGAGGGGTATTTTGGTCAATTATTGAATTAATAAAGCCTAACTTTACAGAAAAGTAAATAAATCCAAATAAAAAAAAACAACTTGTCGGACGCAACTTCAAGTTGCGTTTGCGTCCTAGGGTTCCCGAAAAGCCGGACGCAAGTTCATGTTGCGTCTGGCAATTTTTATTTTTATTTTTTTCTCCTCCGACGCAATGTGAAGTTGCGTCTATCAATTAAAAAAATATTTTATTTCCTCCGACACATCTTCGAGCTCCGTCTGATCTGAAATTTTTATTATTTTAAATTAAATTGGTAAAAAATATCTTTCGACGACTGCAGCAAAATAGCATATGCATTTATGCATAATTTAAACTTGACGACTGTGGATCACTTATGCGACCTTCGAGGGAAATATATAAATATATATAATTCATGGTGCAATCGTCCAATCAAATCAACTTTCTCAAGTGGAAGGAAAATAAAGAGAAAGGAGACTTAAAGCTCTGCTTTCTTTCCTTCCTGTACTTTCCCTTCTTCATTTCAGTCAACTCAATTTGGATCCTCATCGTATATAGATCTGGTACAGAGCTGGATTTCCCCTGAATCATTTGAATCTTAGTCTTCACCCAGTAAAATGTCGCAAGATCCTCGAAAGGTAAGCACTCATTTGCTTTTTTTGCTCAGTTCAGTTTATGATCAATCTACTTAAGGATCATTGAAGAATTGTTCAACATTAGATACTAATTCAGTTGCAAACAGTTATCAATTGCATCTAGAACCCATTATTAAATCTAAGGTTAGATGTGTTTATGAAGCAGTGTAAGTCACCTAAGCTAATCCTATCAAAAACTCAGGTGGAGCAGAAAAAGGTTAGTCCATTACCTAAAACCAAGTTAGTTTGGGTCGAATGCACAAAAAAATCACCAGAATCAACTGAGAATAATGATCAGAAGATCAAGAAATCAAAGGCCAAGGTATTGATTGAATCAGCTGAACCTGTTCAGAAACCCCAAGATGTGAAGAAACAAGATCAGAAGAAAGTTGTGAATCCACGGCATTCGAAAAGTTTAATTTGGGTAGAAAAAACCCAACTGGTTCAGAATGATGAGACTGTCAAACCCATTAGTACACCTCTTGACGAAAAAGCCATGGAGTCACTGGAATTTTATGAAGATAATGAAAATGAAACTGACGGTGAATTAGCGCAGCTGCATAAAACTTCTAAAAGGAAGAAGTCCAGGCTTCCAGTATATGCAATTCCTAAGCATGTGAAGGATCTGATTGAGAGTGATAAGGTGCCAAAGGTTCTTTATAGGCCGTTATCTCCATCAACTTATACTGGCTACTTTGCTGCTCTTCTATATGCGGAGGATTACTACATCGAAGTAAGAAAATAAATTTACTCCAGTTCTACTATTTATATTTTTAAATTATGTGTGAGTAAAATCATGCCGGGACTTCAAATCGTATTTTCAGATGATTTTGCGGTCATATTCAAATGTTTTCAGATATCGTCCGAGTCTTCAGAATTTATGGTTGAATAGTACATTTAACAAAAGTTTACTTATATGTTCCTTTCTTGCAACTTCTGTTCAATTTATGAAGCTCCATTACATTAAGGAATCTAATAAATCTTTGTGGGATGAGATAGAAAAATATTGAGACATAGTTACTAATTGGTGTTTAAGTGTACAACCATGCATTGTGGATAAATCATGCTTATAAACAGGATATCAATCATCAGATACAAGCTCATGCACAACCAAACTTACTGGAATACAAAATTATGATTAAGCATTTTATTGTGCACCCACACCGATACCAATACACATTTGAGAAATATTGTATATTCTTGTGTCCAATTTATTTGATTAATCATCTATTAATATTTGTATAAGCATCACACAAGTTATAAGAGCCTTTCTTCTTGGCCAGAAATGGACAGGTTACCTTATATCAAATGCTACTCTGGAGCTGTACAAAGAGAAGGTTAAGAAGGACAGGGACAGTAGGGATTTGTTGCAGAAATCCCCCGAGGGAAAGAAACTTTTTGTTAAATTTGAAATTGATTCTATCCCAGAGAGGAGACCATACCTTCTGTCAAGGGACTTTGTCTATTTACGACATTCAGGCAAGAGATCAAGAACTTTTGAGGTCAGTTATTATCATCCGAGTCTAACACAAGTCCTACTCCAATCCAGGATTCAATTCATTTTTTAATATTTTAAAGAAAAATTAATTTAAAAACCAAAACCAGACTAGCTTTCTCCACTTTTTTGCCAGCATCGGAATTATTATTTGCTAATAGAAATAAACTCGAAAGTGAAAATTTTCTTCTTTTGCTCTCATGCCTTTGTTGTGAATCTCCATCTAAGCAGGGAAGATTTTATCGTGTGATGAAAAGCACTCATGTATTGGCAGAGTTCACAGACGATTTCTATTTACAGTACTCTCCAAGTGACAGATATGATGTTAGCTTCTCATTTAATAGAGCCTGCTTAAAACGTGCTCACCAAGCTGTAATGTCTGCCATGAATCCTTCATTTCGCCATATCCTCTTCCCTAATAACTCCACACAAAACATGGATGATAACAAAAGTTCACTTGTTCACCTCATCGCAACCATGCAAGGTCCTCTACCTTATCTGATAAGCAGTAAACTTCCGACAGGAAGAGAGACTGTTAGAAAAGCAGTGCTTCAAATTTTCAGAAACTCACCTGGTAGTTGAATTCTCATTTGTGCTCCTACAAATAGAACCTGTGACTTTCTTGCATCAAGCTTAAAGAAAGAGATTCCAAATTCTGCACTATTTCGTGCCAATGCTGCCTTTAGAGAAAAGTCTGATGTGGAACGTGATGTCATACCTCTGTGTTCCTATGCTGGGGAATGCTTCGAAATTCCTTCACTTCCGGAATTGGAGAAGTTCAGAGTAGTGACTTCAACCTTTGTTTCAAGTTTTAGGCTTCACCGTTGTGGCTTAACTACAGGTCATTTTACTCATATTTTCATGGTTGATGCCTCGGGTGGCACTGAGCCTGAATGCATGATAGCCCTTGCGAATCTTGTAGGGGAGAATACGATTATTGTGATAACTGGATGTACCCAAGATCATCCAAGATGGGTTCGTTCTGAAATTGCTCGAAGGAATGGGTTGAGGACATCATACTTTCACAGGCTTTTAGAGAGTGACCTATATTTGAACAATGATTCTTCACTTGCTGCTTATCTTTAAGAGAAGAGCTGGAAACATGAATGTAAGAAACATGAATGTAAAAACATAACAAATGAATGATCCTATGAGATCTTACTTTATGTACGGTAAGGAAATGGTTATGCATTGTATCTTAAACTGAAGCTTTTGTTTTGTAACCAAATATTCGGGGATGAAGAAATAAATATGTTCAATGTTATGCTGGGATGATAATCTCTTGCTCATTAAAAATGGAGGATTTTCTTGGCCAATTTTAACTGATCATTTATTCGTCTTGCCTCAGTTGATTTGGACAAAGGTCCAACATTCATGGCCATGGAATTAACAGGACAAATTGTTCAGGTTGAATGAGCAACTTTATGTTGAACTAGAATTTGTGCAAAGTGGCCATGCATTTTTTCACTATTCACATCATAAATATAATCTGACAGCATACACCACGAAGGCACGAAAGCATAGAGTTTTAAGAAACACACCAAACATAAGCAACTCTAGACTCTCCAGCCTACATTTTATGATGTACAGACAAAAAACCAACTACATTTTGGCTGAAGATTCTAATATATCTTTCTAATTTTGCCCATCTATGAAATAAAAGGTAACACTACTGGTCAACAAAATGAACTACTAAAAGCTAGTTCTTGTAAAAAAAAAAAGCTAGTTCTTGTAAAGAACTACTAATCTCTGAAAAGTTGGGTCACTTGAGAGAGCTCCAAAATCTCAGTTCTTATACTCAACCACACACTTGAAACACCAAAAGAATGATTGCTCTGTCTTGCCTCTCCTTAACAAAAAATCTCAGAACAAGTATGGCTCCTAAATAGCCTTTAAAAAAAAGAGAGAGAAAACAAATCTCTTAAGAGTAAATATCAAGAAAGTAAAAAGAAAGCAAAGATTGAAGAAGAAAGTGACTCAGTTTCTAATTCATCAGAAGCTGTTGAGGATCTTTGAACAAAGTGGTGGGTTTCACAACACTCAACACCCTCCCTCTGTCATTGGGAAATTTAAAATTTTTCAGTTTATGTTATGATCCAAATTTAGTCCCACATCGGTTATATGGATAACCAATGTTGGGTAGTTATAAACTTGGGCTCCCTCCCTTTAACAGCTAGCTATTAAGGGAGAGTCCTCCTAGGTTCTTAACAATTCGTATCAGAGCCAACCCTATGCCTCATAATTCGCTCTAGAGGCTAGATTAAAATTACTGGTAGACCCGGGTCGGGCCAGTGTCGCTAGAGTGAAAGCCGCCGAGAGTCGGAAAGGGCTACATATACCAGTGTCGCTAGAGTGAAAGCCGCCGAGAGTCGGAAAGGGCTACATATAGAGGTATAGAGGCTAGATTAAAATTACTGGTAGGTCTCCTTTAACATCTAGCTTTTAAGGGTGAGTTCTCCTAGGTTCCTAACAATTCGTATCAGAGCCGGTCAGAGCCGGCCTTCATCAACGGCGACGAGCGTGACGTCGAAGGCACATTGACGAAGGAGGGAATCCGATCGTTGAAATTGCAGCTCGAATTCATCTCGGCTCAACTCAAAATCATCGCACAATCGCAGCAGCTCGATTTCGCCATCGATCAACTCAAGAAAATCGAGAGCAACAACCAGTCGATCAACATTCAAGAATCGAACACCAATGTAAAAAACCCTCTCAACTTCGATTTTCCTAATTTTTCTGGAGTAAATCCAAAGGAATGGATTCGAAAATGTGAACAATTCTTGGAATTTAACGGTTTTCCTAAAGAAGAGTGGTTGAGATTTGCAATTTTGAGTTTAAAACAAGAGGCTTGTCGGTGGTTCTGGAGCAACATAGGTAATAGATGGCGTGTGTTGAAATGGGAAGAGTTTGTAGAAGAATTTATTGATCAATTTGGCTTTATTGAGTTTGAAGATTGTGATGTTGTTAAAGATGAAAATCAAGAAGATGATGAAGCAGCAGTAGCTTTAGATAAGAAGAATTTGACACTGGAAACAAATTTATTGGATGATTATGAAGGGACGCCAAATGTGTTTGATGAAATGCATGAACAAGAAAAGGAGAATAATCCAGTTTCGAAGAATAGTACTTTGATGGCCAAACAACCTTCAATTGAAGAAAATGAGGAGAAGCTCTTGTTTGCTAAGAAAATCTCAAAGATGAATTCATCAAGTGTTTGTGGTAATGTCTCAAATACAACTTTTCCTAATCTTGAACTCCAATTGAGTGTTCAATGAAATGTCAATAAGACGGAGTTGGAGGCTCTCACGGCTATAGTGGGAAGTGACGATGTAGTACTTAACGGATGGCCTCCACCGATTCGAGCTCATGTCAAAATTAATGGAGGAAAATATTACTTTGGTTGCCTAATTACTGTGGTACAAATGGTGGAGATGGAAGATACTACTTATGATCAAAAAAACTTGAGTCACGATGGTATATCAAGAAGGAAAGCATATGAAATAGTTTCAAGAATTACAATGGAGATCTTTAAAACAACATCTGCAGGTCATGCAAGAGATCTTGCTTCTACTGTTGATTCTGGAACTTCCCTTGTTAATGGCATCGGTCAATCTAATCATATGCCTGTAAATGGTGGTCCAAATGGAGGCCTTGGTTCAGGCACCCTTTTCCCTGTGGCCCTTATGCAGTATAATATGACAGAAAACACGATGTTCAATCCAGTTTTTCCTACCCAAACTGAAGGAAAAGAAAGGATTTTCCTCTTGGAGAATTCTCTACCGACACTTGATGAAAATGATCAAGGTTTCATGAAGATAGAAGAGGAAGAAGTAGTAGACATCAAAGCTGCGTTAGTGACTATAAAGGAGTTTAAGACACCTGAAATGTCAAATACTCAAATAGTGGCTTACATTTCATTTCATTTTAGAAACGGACATTGTGGAGAACCACAAGGTCTTTCTCAGTATATCATTGGCACTGCAGATGTCCAGGCAGTTGAAGATGCTTTGTGTTCCAGAGATATGATGCTCCGGTTGCTCAAGGATAACATCAAGACTGCCCAAGAAGGAATGAAACATTTTTTATGATAAAAACAGAAGTGATAGGAAGTTTGAGATGGGAGATATGGTGTTTTTGAAGCTGCAGTTCTACAGTCAATCTTCACTGAAGGGATCTACACCACAAAAGCTTGCTACTAAGTTCTTTGGTCCTTATCGAGTGCTAGAAAAAATTTCTCATCTTGGAGAGAAGAGTTCTCTGTCTGTTGCAGCAACAGGATCAATTAACCTCAAATAATTAATATTTTCTAGCAAGGCAACTCCCTTGTTGATACATTTACTGTCAACTGAACCATTTGAGTCATTTGACTTTAAAAAAGAAGCAGCATTTGTTTTAGGTAATCTATGTGTTGCTCTAGTTGAGGGTTTTCTGTGTCCAAAGTCATTGTATATTTGGAGTAGTTTGGAACATGATAAGGGACTTGGTAGACTAGTTGGTTCATTGAAGCCTCTGAAGGCTCTAATTGTGAAGGTGAGTAGGGAGAGTAAGGTGTTGAACAAGCAGGAAGATGTGCAATTGCTGGAGATGAATGTGTTGTTCAAGCACACTCAGGAGATGCTTTCAGGGGATACGATTGTGATTCCTGAGACCGGGAATTCTTGGTTTAACTGCCAGAAGCTCAGACTTCCTGAGGGTTGTGAGTATGAGTTCTAAATGCAATATGGTTCAATTGAGTGGTCAGTCAGAGCAATACTGGGTTATGCTCAGGCTGCCAAGAACAAGATTGTTATTGCCTGCATTGGTGATGATAGCTTTCAGGTGACAGTCCAGGATGTGTCAACACTTGCAAAAGAGATTAATGATCTTTATCGGAGGTTCCCGATTTTCGAACTTGAGGCAAGTTCATTCTGAAGGGGAATGGAGTTGTTAGGGTGTGGGAAAGTTGTAATGGATTGTTATATAAAATCTACTGGTATTCCATAGTATGCACGTGTTTTGATATACACTGTAACCGCCTATAAAAAGGCTATTCTGAAATTGAAATGGAATCAAGAATTGAAATAACTGAATTTCCCCAAATTGTCTTCTTCTTCTTCCTCCAAAAACCTTAGGTTCTTCTCCAATGGCCGACTCCGCAAGAGCTCAGATTTCGATCCCTTAACAATTGGTATCAGAGCCAACCCCATGCTTCTTAATTCGCTCTAGAGGCTGGATTAAAATTACTGGTAGACCCAGGTCGCCAGTGTCGCTAGAGTGAATGCCGCCGAGAGTCGGAAAGGGCTGCCTAGAGGCTAGATTAAAATTACTGGTAGGTCCGAGCCGGGCCAGTGTCGCTAGAGTGAATACCGCACTCTTTTATTTCTTCTTTTCACTTCACACTCCTAAATTTCTCATCCTAAATTTATTTTTAGGAGCTAGCTAATAATGTACGTAGCCATCTTTGCTTCATCAACATACAACCCACCTAACATATTTCAAATTTACCACAACTCAACATATTTTGACTAAGCTCCTAATGTGATACATGTTATTCATGAACCCCTTACCAAACCATGTTTGGCTATCAACACTCCCCCTCAAATATGTTTGGCCATCCCGAGTCCGTTCAACTTATGAAAAACTTCAGTTTTCAACAGCATAATGAAAATATCTGCCAGTTGATCTTCTGTCTTGTAGTATATCAGCTTCACCTTTTTCTCTTTGACCTGCACTCGAATAAAATGATATTTTTTCTCGATATGCTTGCTTTTAGCGTGAGCGAACGAATTTTTTGCTAATGCAATTGCTGACTTGTTATCGACTTATAGCTCTGTCGGCTTTTCGTGTAAATGGTATAATTCCTTCATGGTGTTTCTAAGCCATATTGCTTGACAAGCTTTTGATGATGCTGCAATGTACTCTGCTTCGCATGACGAGAGTGCAACTACAGATTGATTCTTCGACAATCACAAAAATGTTGCTGATCCAATGTTGAACATGTAGCCACTTGTTCTCTTCTTTTCATCTAAATCTTCCCCATAGTCTCTATCTGTGTAGACAACTACCTTGGCAGCTCTCTGTGCATGTGTAAAGTAGTCCATCGTTGATACCACCCTTGATGTACTGCTGTATTCTTTTTGCCGCCATGAGGAGCTTCTGCTTCGGCTCCTCCATATATCTGCTTCCTAGCCTAACAACATACATGATGTCAGAGCTTGTAATAGTCAAATACCGCAAACTTTCAATCAAGCATTTGAATAGTGTGGAATCTATAGAAATCCCTGGTGAGTCACAGTGAAGCTTCAATCCGGTCTTTGCTGGAGTGTTGATTGAATTGCATTTGCTCATGTTGAACCTCTTTAAAAACTGGTATACATACTTTTTCTGTGTGATGAAAATTTCTTTCTCAGATTAGGTCACTTCCACACCTCGGAAGTAGGACATTTCTCCAATATCCGTCATCTTGAACTCCTTGATCATTGCTTGCTTGTGTTAGGGAAACAAGCTGTACAACGATACCACTTGTTAGGGAATTAGCGGAACTCTTCCATTTCGAGAATCTTGTTGAGTTATACTATGCAATGAACACAAACTACTAAGCACATATTAGATCATACTAAACACACCAAAGCACATACAAGTTTTTCCTGTTTGGGGCTTTCGCCTTAATCCGGGGGAGAAGAAACTCGAGATGTTATTCAACTAGAGAAGATACAAGTATGTTACAATTCTCACCACGACCCTTTCTCAAGCCTCACCAGTAAGTACTAGTTGTTTATAATTGGATAACCTATCAAACTCTGCCTTCAAAGAAGAACTCTCTCCCTTGGTTCTCAATGGAGGCAAATAACAATAATATATAGAGATCTAGAGAAACCTTAGTTTGATATCTTAATACAATAGCTATTGGATATTACATAAGAGATAACCCTACGATAAGAACCACATGATCTAACATGAAAAGCAAGTTTGGGTTTCAACAAAGTCACTCAGACCCGCACCTAAAATCTGTATTAGCCGCACTCGGTCGACCGACCCCAAGGTACGGTTGATCGTCCCCCTAGGGGAAACCTTGTACAATCAGGCGGTAGACCGTCCCACAAGCTAGTCGACCACAACTGCTCCTGTTACTGTTGTTGTCGTTTCCTCTTGCTTTCACTCTGTCTCCAATTTTCTTGATCCCTCCATCGTCTCATCATCTTCATATCCAACATAGTGTGTAAGACATAAATCCAACAATCTCCACCTTTGATTGTATACTCATGAATCCACATCTTTGTGATTTAAATTCTAGACTCTTTTATTCTCTTCTTGCAAATGACTCGGTTCTGTAGCTTCTTCTGCTAGTTGAATCTACCTCCAACTACTTTTCTCATACTATATGCCCCTTCTCAAGGGCACACCCCAGTAGATGTTATCATGGAGGTATCACCTTCCACACGAACTCCACATACATCAAGGCTCTCTCCACCTTCTGACGTTATTCGAACATTGCATTCTCGCTCAGATGATTTAGTGATGACAAACTAGATAGCGCTTTAGGAATAATGGACTTCAAACCACTTAGCCAAGGTTTTCTGTTCCTCCAAAGCTGGTAGAGGTTGTGCTGACTCTGCTCAATCCCCCTCTCACCCTTCATCTCCTTATAATAACTTTCCCATACTGATCGAACTCTACCTGGATCTGTACCTGCAGTCTCGTGCTTCTAGAGTTCTCATGGATAAAAAACTTTGTTTCATCAAAGGAATATACATACCCTGTTCTAGTGTGTGTCCTCTTCCGTCTGTTATCTTCGACTCTAATGTTATATCACCCCTTACTTCACATCAATCTTCATTCTCACACAATGACATGAAGCAAACTTGTAAGTAGAAACCATTACTTCACAAATCTTATCATTCTTCATTCTCACATAATGTCATGATACAAACTTGTAAGTAGAAATCATCTCCCTTTTGGAGCAAACTTGAGAAGAACTAACCTAATCAAAAGAATAACCAGAATTAACATCTAAGAAACTTAAAACAAAAACACTGTTTAAGCCATCATCTGATTCACCGGCACTGGATTTGGCATCCCTCTGACTCAACCACTTGCAACAGTCTCTCATGTAATGCCCAATTCCTTTACACTGGTGACCACAGACCTTACCCCTATATACACTTTTCCTTCTATTTGAAATACAATCCAGCTCCAAGTGACTCATAGAAGCTAACGCCGATTTCTGACTCTCATTCCTAAGTGCATCCTCCTCCAACCCCTTGATCATACTTGCTACAGAATATTTTTCCTTGGTAGATTTCTCGCCTAACATGGTTATCATGTTGGATGAATTTGGTGGTGAATAAATCAAGTTGGAAGCTTTTAGATCATCTGTGTTGAATGCCTTGAGTTTAGATAACTCCATATTGAACTCCACTGTATGATCTAGAAGAGCGGAATTTTCATTCTTTGAGTAACCCCACAACTTTCTTTGAGTAACCCCACAACTTTCCTTTATGGTACATCCGACCCTGTAAAGATGATCCAGAGTAGTCAGTTCTGAGACTTGCCCAAAGACTCGTCGTGCTTCTCCTATACCTGACTTTGCTCATCGATGATATTCAAATTAAACCCAAGGCTTCTGAATAAATCTCCTCCCAGTTCTCCTACTTTGTGCATATTGGTCTCCCTTTATCTCCTTCTAGGACTAAATCCATGCCATGTTGAACCGATGCTTCATGCATGTCCACCTTCAAAAGATCAAAGTTGATCTTACCTTCGAACCGCTTGATATACGTGATTTAATCTGCCATCTTCTCCAAAAAAACTCGAACAAACCCATGAACCCGAAGCTCTGTTACTAATTGTTAGGGATACAAGCGGTACAACGACACTACTTGTTAGGGAATTAGCGAAACTCTTCCCTTTTGAGGATCTTGTTGAGTATACTATGTAATGAGCACAAACTGCCAAGCACATATTAGATCATACCAAATATGCCAAAGCACACAAAAGTTTGTCCCGATTGGGGCTTTCGCCTTAATCCCGGGGAGAAGAAACCCGAGATATTATTTAACTAGAGAAGATACAAAAATGTTGCAATTCTCACCACGATTCTCTCTCAAGCCTCATCAGCAAGTACTAGTTGTTTACAATTGGAGAACCGATCAAACTCCGTCTTCAATGAAGTACACTCTCTCTTAGCTCTCAATGAATGCCAATAACAATAATATATAGAGATCTAGAAAAACCCTATTTTGATATCTTAATACAGTCGTCATTGGATATTGCAGAAGAGATAACCATACGATAAGAGCACACGATCTAACCTAAAGAGCAAGTTCGGGTTTCAGCAAAGTCACTCAGAACCGCACCCGAAATCTGCATCAATTGCACTTGGTCAACTGACCCCAAGATGCGGTCGACCGTCCTCCTCGCGGGAAACCCTGTACAGTCGGTCGGTCAACTATCCTACAAGCCGGTCGACTGCAACTGCTCCTGTTGCTATTTCCTCTGTGAAAATTTCAACAGAGTGTTACATAATGAGATCATACGAAGTTACTACAGGAAATTAAATTAAAATCAAGAATAAAAAGTTGTCATGAAAGTAAAATAAAATAGAACATCAATATATTACCCAAGTCTCATTGAAATGGGGTTAGCTAGAGAGATATAAGCTCTACATATAGATCAAACAAATTGGACAACCTACTATACAAGTTTTAATGCCATTTTTCTTGCCAATATTCGCAGTGCATATTTGTTCACACCTGTCACACCTCCGTGAAAGAAAAGAAACAGCAAGCCTGACCATCCTGACATCATGTTAACTATTAACAAATAACAACTATACTTTTTTGTTGTGCGTGAATAAGAAATCAAACCAACAATCAAACCAACGCGGAAACAAAGAGAGAACCAGCGAGAAAACACAGAAAAGCAAGCAACACAAGAACACAAGATTTACGTGGTTCGGCAAAACGATGCCTACATCCACAAGGGCGGTTGGGGTTTCTTTACTATATTCTCCAATGGGCAAACAAAGCCTTTACAAGAGATGACGGCTACAAAATCCGAATTAGGTGTTACAATTTACAAAACCCTAACGGGTGTATTTATAGGGAAACTATTGGGCCTTTCGAATTGGGCCGGATCTGGATCCAAAACCCGCCGACAGTCGACTGGTCCAATTACCAGTCGCCTGGTTCCTTCGGGACAGTCGACTGATCAGTCGACTGCTGCTGCTGTATTCTCAGTCTTCGAAAACCTTCTCTGGACAGTCGACTACTCCTCCATCCAGTCGACTGAAGCTCTGAAACTTTCGAACACTGCAGATACCAAATACCAGAATCGAGCCATTATCCAACAATCTCCACCTTGGCGAGATCTTCCAAGTCAAGTATCCAACAATCTCCACCTTGGTGAAATCTTCCAAGTAGCCCAAGCAATCTCCACAAATACTTCAAAACAACTGCTCATCACCAAATGCAACAAACGAACCCAAACTCCACCTTAGTATGATATCACATACTAAACAAACCAATAGCAAAGTACTATCCCAATCGCCCATGCCAAATTATCAAACATGCAAAATATTAGCCAGGTTCATGCAATGCTTGAACTTGGCTGCTCCAACAACTTTGGTCAACATATCCGCAGGATTATCAGCTGTTCCAATCTTCACCAAATGAATATCACCATCCTTTATCAAATCACGCACAAAATGATAACGAACATCAATATGTTTGGTCCTCGAATGATGAACTTGGTTCTTCGCTAAATGAATAGCACTCTGACTGTCACAGTGTACCTCCACCTTCTCCCGATGAATCCCCAAGCTCTTCAAAAGTCCATGTATCCAAATGGCTTCCTTCATGGCCTCAGCAACCGCCATGTATTCAGCCTCAGTAGTAGACAACGCTACAGTGGACTGCAAATTTGACCTCCAACTTATAGGTGCCCTAGCCATAGTAAACAAATAGCCTGTAGTAGACCGCCTCTTATCTAGATCACCTGCATAGTCAGAATCAACATATCCAACCAATAACCTGCTAATATTGTCATCCCTTTCAAATTTCAAACCCACATCTGCGGTGCCACTTATGTACCTCAAAATCCATTTAGCTGCTTGCCAATGCTCTTTGCCTGGATCATGCATATATCGACTAACCATACTCACCGCCTGAGAGATGTCTGGTCGAGTACAAACCATGGCATACATCAAACTGCCAACCACACTAGTGTAAGGTACATTAGCCATATACTGTCTCTCTTCATCTGTACTTGGAGACTGAGAAGCACTAATTCTGAAATGAGTGGCTAAGGGTGTACTGACTGGTTTAGTTTTCTCATCTATACTGAACCGTTTCAGCACCTTCAAAAGATATTGCTTCTGTGTCAAACTTACTATGCCCTTTGCCCTGTCTCTAGCTATCTCCATCCCAAGTATCTTCTTGGCTTCACCAAGATCCTTCATTTCGAATTCAGAACTCAACTGATTCTTCAAATTTTGAATCTCCTTAGCATTTTTAGAGGCAATCAACATATCATCAACATATAATAACAGATATATGAAAGAACCATCCTGCAATTTCCTGAAGTAGACACAATGATCAAACTCACTTCTGGAATATTTCTGCACCTTCATAAACTGGTCAAACCTCAAATACCACTGCCTTGGAGATTGCTTCAACCCATAGAGAGACTTCTTCAACCTGCAAACACAATTTTCCTTCCCAGCAATTTTGAACCCATCTGGCTGCGACATATAAATTTCTTCATCTAGTTCCCCATGTAAGAACGCAGTCTTCACATCCATCTGTGTCAATTCAAGATCAAACTGTGCTACCAAAGCTAACAAAATCCGAATAGAAGGATGCTTCACAACTAGAGAGAACACTTCATTATAGTCAATTCCTTCCTTTTGAGCATACCCCTTTGCAACTAGTCTAGCCTTGAACCGAACACTGCCTTTTGGACCTTCTTTCTTCGTATACACCCACTTGCAACCAATTGCTTTCTTCCCCTTTGGTAGTTGCACTAGATCCCAAGTCTTATTCTTATGAAGAGAGTTCATCTCTTCATCCATAGCAACTTTCCAATCTGCATTTTCTGAACTTCTAGTGGCTTCTTTGAAGTTGGAGGGAACTTCATCATCCACAATGGGAAGAGCAAATGCAACTGTATCTGTAAAACGAGACGGTCGTTTGATATCTTTTCTTTGCCTTCTTACTGCAATTGATTCTTCCTGCTGGATAGGAACTTCTTCATCATTCTCAGTATCAACCACATCATCTTCATCTTGGACAGGTACAGGATTTTCAACTGAAAACTTTTCTAACTCCACCTGTTGGAGAACTTTCCTACCAGTCGACCGGTTCTTGCCAACAGTCGACTGTCCCGAGCTCCCACTCTTCTGCTGTTCTAGACCACCAGTCGACTGCTCCTGTACATCAGTCGACTGTCCCGAGATTCTGCTACTCACCTGTTGGAGAACTGTCCCACTCTTCTGCTGCTCACCAGTCGACTGTCCTATACCACCAGTCGACTGTCCCGAGCTAATCATGCTGGTCTCATCAAAAGTCACATCTCTGCTGATTACTAACTTCTTCTGTTCTGGACACCACAACCTGTAACCTTTGACACCAGTACTAAAACCAACAAATATAGCATTTTTGGCTCTTGCATCAAGTTTAGTTTCAGTTACATGAAAATAAGCAGGACAACCAAATATATGCAAAAAACTATAATCAGATGCAGGTTTACCACTCCATACCTCAATAGGCGTTTTGCCTTCAAGTGCTGCTGATGGTAAACGGTTGACAATGTGGCTTGCATATATAACAGCTTCTGCCCAAAATGTTTTCTTCAATCCAGACTGTGCTAACATACATCTCACCTTCTCAAGTAAGGTTCTGTTCATCCTTTCTGCAACCCCATTTTGCTGTGGAGTCTTCCTAACTGTGAAGTGCCTCTGGATCCCTTCATCTTCACACAACTTCAGAAACGGATCGTTCTTGTATTCCCCTCCATTATCTGACCTCAGAACCTTAATCTTCCTACCAGTCTGATTTTCAACTTTCTTCTTCCAACTTGTGAACAATGTCAAAACTTCATCTTTGTGCTTCATGGTATATACCCAAACTCGTCTGGAGTAATCATCAACAAAAGTAACAAACCAGTGTCTTCCACTCATAGAAGGTGTCTGAGTATGGCCCCAAACATCTGTGTGCACATAATCGAGGATACCCTTTGTCTGATGTACAGCTGTACCAAATTTCACCCTAGTTTGCTTACCCAAAACACAATGTTCACAAAATTCTAACTTGCACCCTTTAGCATCCTTAAGCAACCCTTGCTTCACAAGCCCCTGCAAGGCCTTTTCTCCTGCATGCCCGAGTCGCATATGCCACAACCTGGTAGAGTCGGGAACAACCTGTTTAGGCTTCTCAGTTACACTGGCAGCCTGACCCAAATATGTTTTTCCCTGCAAGAAAAACAAGTTCCTCTTTCTTTGCCCTTTCATCACCACGAGTGATCCGCTAGTCACCTTCAGAATGCCACCTTCACTAGCAAATTTCAATCCACTGGCCTCCAAAGCACCAAGTGAAATTAAATTCTTCTTCAAATCTGGAACATACCACACATCTGAAAGCTCCCTAATAAGACCATCGTGCATTAGCAATTCAATCTTCCCGATTCCTACCTTCTTACAAGGTGCATCATTTCCCATCAAAACTACACCACCATCCATATACTCCAAAGAAGTAAACCACTCCTTCTTCCAAGACATATGATAGGAGGCTGCTGTATCAAGAAACCATACTTCTTGATAAAGTGAGGGACTAGAAGCAAGTGCAAAAGAAAAATCCTCGCCACTTTCTAAATTATCAACAGTCACATTTGCAGTCGAATTTCCCTTATTTCGTAGCTTTGGACAATCCTTTTTCCAATGCCCCCTTTCATGACAGAAAGCACATTCATCTTTGGCCGGTATTTTCCTGTCCTTCGAAACTCCTCTCGATTTGGAACGAGATTTGTTTCCCTTTTTCCCAGATTTGGACTCAGATCTGGTCTCAGTCCTGCCCCTTACAATCAAAACTTCAGAAGTTTCTCTATCAACCATTTTATCCCTTCTCCTAGTTTCATTATTCAACAAAGCATTTGCAACATCTTCATATTTCACAGTATCCTTTCCATATAATAAAGTAGTTTCTAAATGATCATAACTTTCAGGTAATGAATTCAACAGAATTAGGGCTTTATCTTCATCCTTAATTTGCTCATCCAAATTTAACAAATCAGCCAACAATTTATTAAATGATTCAACATGAGCATTCATAGACATACCTTCCGTATAGATGAAGCGAAAAAGTCTCTTCTTCAAATACAGCCGATTCTCCAAACTTTTCCTCATGTATTTGTCTTCGAGTTTCTTCCACAACACCGCAGCAATGGTATCCCTCATCAAATCATACTTCTGAGCCTTCTCAATAAAGATCCGAATAGTCCCACACGCAACTCGATTCAACTTCTTCCAATCTGCTTCGGACATATCCTTTGGTTTTTCTACTTCCAAAGCAACATCTTGTTCTTGTTGGACAAGAACATCCAACACCTCACATTGCCACATCCCGAAATTGTTTGTCCCATCAAATTTTTCAACTTCAAATTTTGCGTTGTGAATCGTTGTTCTTGACGAACTTGATCCCACAACATCCTTGGTTGCATCTGCATCACCCGCCATCTCCCTCTAGGTCGAACCAATCGCTCTGATACCACTTGTTGTGCGTGAATAAGAAATCAAACCAACAATCAAACCAACGCGGAAACAAAGAGAGAACCAGCGAGAAAACACAGAAAAGCAAGCAACACAAGAACACAAGATTTACGTGGTTCGGCAAAACGATGCCTACATCCACAAGGGCGGTTGGGGTTTCTTTACTATATTCTCCAATGGGCAAACAAAGCCTTTACAAGAGATGACGGCTACAAAATCCGAATTAGGTGTTACAATTTACAAAACCCTAACGGGTGTATTTATAGGGAAACTATTGGGCCTTTCGAATTGGGCCGAATCTGGATCCAAAATCCGCCGACAGTCGACTGGTCCAATTACCAGTCGCCTGGTTCCTTCGGGACAGTCGACTGATCAGTCGACTGCTGCTGCTGTATTCTCAGTCTTCGAAAACCTCCTCTGGACAGTCGACTACTCCTCCATCCAGTCGACTGAAGCTCTGAAACTTTCGAACACTGCAGATACCAAATACCAGAATCGAGCCATTATCCAACATTTTTAACAAGAAATGCCAATACATACAGTAAAAATCCTGTATCTTAAAGAAAAGAAACTACCCATCAAAATATCAAACCCCGTTGCCCATTTGAGTACCTAATTTATGAGTTTAGAATATTCCTAGATCCCTTCTGTCCGGAGCAAATCTGAACGGTCATAAAATTATATCAAACAGTTTTGATATGGCTGTTTCTAGAAAAGTACTAACATATGTTTCCCTTTTTAGGTTCAAGTATACTTACAGAAAAACTTCAATTTAAGTACTCAAGCTTTCCACACAAAAAATTTCTGCCAGCCGAAAAGTAAATTTGATACTTCCCAATGAAATTAAAGTACAGAAGTTTTAACTTTTAAGAGTATTTTCTTGAAATCCAAATTTGAGTGTATAGCTCACATTGCTCAGCAAGATCATTTATGCTCGAAAATATCAGTTTCTACGTTTCACGACAATTTATTCTTCTGCCAAACTTTCAATGTATTATAACATTTTCAAGTTTCACCACGGTTATCAACCAACCATAAGGTCAATCTATTATTGCCTCAACTGTTACTTACGCTCCAAACCAAAGTTTTTAATTTTTGGAAAAATGACCAAATGACACCCAAAATTTATACTAATTCCCAAATAATACCTAAACTTTTTAAAATATCTAAATAGTACCCGAAGTTTTTAAATATGGAAGAAAAATCATCAACTGTTAAATTTTCCGTTAATGGAATATTTCCCGAATATACCTCTTAACGCATTTAAACCCATTAAGAAGAGTATGAAATGTCGAAATTGCTTTTATCTCTTAACGGGTTTAAAATCCAAACCCATCTCCACCACCGACCACCACTATCTCCACAACCACTGAAAAAACGAAAAAAATGAAAAATAACCGAACTGAAAAGAGAAGAGTGGGGGTATTTTGTAATCTTACATCATTTATGCTGAAAAATTAACGAAAGGGATTTTTTGTTCTATTTTAAAAACGTTGGGTGCTATTTGGGTATTATAAAAACTTTGGGTGCTATTTGAAAATTAGGGTAAACTCTGAGTGTTATTTCGTCCTTCCCTCCTTATTTTTAGGAGGCTTTTTGTTGGGTTTATGCCAAGCATACTTGGTTATGAATCAGGTTGTAGAAGAAAAAGTGAAGTGAGAACAAGAAGCGAAGCAAAGATGGAAGAAAATGACGTTCATGTTGCTGCTAGGATAGTTCCGGTCAACCACCAACTCTCAGGATGCTCTCGGCCTGGATGCACTCGACTGTCACTTTGGGCAGTTGACCTAAATGTAGTTGACAATAGTTTTGCCGGATCTTTTGCATATTTTGTTAGCACAGTTTGCTCTCCAACTATAATTGTACAATTCTTCTCCTATGATTGTCTCTCCAAACTTATGAAGAATCAAGATTAAAACTTAGGGTTTCTAGATCTCTATAAATATCAATTTTGGCCTCCTTGAGACATGAGTACTTCATATGAGAGTTTTCCATCATAAACAGTAGATTATCTGCTAGTGAAGCTTGAGAGATAGGTAGATTCTTTGTGAGAAAGTATATGCTATATGAATACTTTTTGGTTAGCCGAAATTTATTCTATCATTGCACATAGATCACAATCACGCTCCGATATGCGATTCACAAATTTCAGGATGGCTTTCTGTTGGGGTTTGTGGATCCAATACACGATAATGAGGTTGGAGAAGATAGGCGAGAAGGAGAGTCGAAGTGGGAGCAACAGTTCAAGAGTAGTTGGAGGCTACAGCAGAGTTGCGGTCGACCGCACCTCCCGACCGCCCAAGAAAAATGATCGATCGACCGCAGAGTCGACCGTCTCGCTTTCTGGTTCAACCTGTAGTCTTGAAGAAGTGATCGGTCGACCGCGCAGTCGACCGACCCGCTCTCTGTTGGATTTCGTGCAGTCGAGGAAAGGATCAATCGATCGTCCTAGAGTTGCGGTCGACCGTCCCGATGCTGAATAGATGAACGGCTTAGATTATAGTTGTGGAATCCTATATATATATTGTATTGTGTACGATTTTAGGGTTAAGCAATAAGAAAAGTAAAAAGAAAATAGAGTTCTACCAGCCGTCTTTAAGAGAGAGGGGGATAGAGAGAAATCTGACACCTTGGTGGTGAGTTCTTGAGAGATTTGTAAACCTAATCTTCATATTTCTAGTGGAAATCGCAAAAGTGCTTCTGCGCGGAGAAGTAGCCATTGTTTGGGTGAACCTCGATAAAAATCTTGTGTGTTCTTGTGTGTTGCTTTTGATTGTTCATTGTTCTCTTGTTTTAATTTTATAGTTCTTGCATCTCGTCGTCGTTGTTGAGTTTATTCTGCAGTTAGAATTCAACAAAGTGGTATCAGAGCTACAGGTTTGGTAGTCTTGATTGAGATGGGGGACAAGAGTAGAGACAAGGAGTTCGATGGAACGGATTTCACAATGTGGAAGATCCAAATGATTGCGTATCTCCGACAGAAGGATCTAGATGATCCGTTGTTTGGTGTGAAGCCAGAAGGGGCGGAGGTCGATCCAGTTGCGTTGGCGGCCTGGAATAGATTGGATCAGAAAGCACCTGGACAAATTCAGTTGTCGCTGACCAGGAAGGCGCTATTTCATATTGAGATGGCAAGAACCGCAAAGGAGGCAATGGAGATATTGACAGACATGTTTGAGAAGCCGAATGCAGCGAACCAGATCTTATATCTAAAGAAGTTGGTTAACTTGAAGTTGTCAGAAAGGGGTTCGGTTGCTGAACACATCAACAATTTCTGTATGGTTTACAATCAGATGGAATCATCGGGTTTAAAGTTTGAGGAGAGGGCACAATCGTTGTTGTTGCTATCCAGTCTTCCTCATAGTTACGGCACAGTAGAGCAGACTATTACTAGCACCATGACTGATACGACAACCCTAAAGGATGTTATAAGCAGCATTATGAATGAGGATGCAAGGAGAAAAAGACAAGGAAAGACTTCAGTGTCATATCCTAGCAGTACCGCATTGTCAGTTGATAACCGTGGTAGAAGTAACAACAGAGGGAGGTCACAGAGCAGGAATCACATGTCCAAGTCAAGAATAGGACATCGCAAAGGTGAGTGTTGGTACTGCAAAAAGCCAGGACACAAGAGAGACCAATGCGAGGAGTATAAGAAAGCACAAGCAGGGTCACAGGTAGCCAATGTGGAAAGTATTGATGTAACCCCTGTTTCCGTTAAATTGTATTTTCAAGTATTTTACCGTATTTTAAATTAAAATATTCTTTTTTAATTTAATATGTTATTCAAACTATTTTTGTGAAGCCAATAATTGATTATTCAACTATCTTATTATGTGAAATATTTTTGAACCCAAATTCTATTATAAGCCCAGTAATTTAAATTATTTTATATGAGCCCAAACCAATTGTTTAAATTAAACCCAATTGCTAAATTATTTATTTTGGGGCCCAATTCTATTTTTTTTTAAATAGTTAAATTGTTTGGAGCCCATGGACCAAGCCCGCATTCCATTGGGTCTTGATCCGCTAACCCAAACCCAAACCCTCCTTGTTGACCAGATCAACAAATTCCTTATCTCCCCTCATCTCTCCTACCTCCTTTAATCCTCAAATTAAACCCCAAAATCTCTCCCGTAACCCCCCTAATCTCTATCCCTAAATCTAATTATGAGCCTATTAATTTCTCTCATTGTGTAATCCCGTAACTCCCTCATATCAATAACTCCCGCTATTAATTTATTATACTATAATTTCCCTTCCTCTCCCCGTCATCTTCTTCTCTCACCCTACTGTTTCGGAACAGAACCCAAAAACAAACCCAAACGAAACCAATCAAACAAATCAAAACCAAACCCAAACACACAGTGTCCATCTTCTTCCTCCCGCTCGAACAACCACCTCCATCATCTCCACCGTTCCCTCACCCTCTTCGATCATCGTCCCCACCACTCCAACCCATTCTCCTTCTCGCCTTCACCCAAAACCGAACCCAAAGACCTTTGCCACCGCCTTCCTCCCTCCCCCTTCCCCGTTCGCCTCTCAAAACCATCCCTCGCATCCCGCCATTGCCGACTTCGACCCCACCTCGAAGCTCCGCACTCCCATCGTCTCCGTCCACCACTTCCTCTCCAACCTCGCAACCCACTCGACCCTGCCCCCCACGACACCACCGCCTCCAAACTCCATCACCGTTGCCCTCTCCAAACTCTGAACCCATCCTCGTCAACCCAACTTCGCCATAACCGTTTCCACCACCTCCGACCACTGCTCCACCGCAACACCATCGCAGTCGCCTCCAACGCATCCCCTCGACCTCCTCTCCACCTCCGTCGCTTCGCCAACACCCCACACCGCCGAACTCCTCCCCCGCTCTCACCTCTGTTTCGAACCCAAGAACAGAGGAGCTCCACCGCCGACGCCTTCCGTCACCCTCGCGCCTCCGCCGTGCCACCATCGCTGCGTCGCTTCCCGATGCAGTGCCACCGTCGAAGCAGCCGCCGGCGCTACCCTCTCTCTCTCTCCCCGTCGCATTGAAGAAGAAGGAAGCAGTAGGCGGGATTGAATCTCAGGCATTCGATCGCTTCAAGATTCGTGCCATCTGATCGTCGTTCCGTGTTCGCCCACAGCGAATCCCGAGATCGCTGTACCCTGTTCTGGCGATCCGCTGCGCAGGAGGCTGCCCATTGGTTCGATTGGCTATCCCGTGTTTTGGCGCAGCGAATCCAGATCGCTGTTTTGCTGTTCTGGCCGATCTGGTGTGGGGATTTCTTGCTAAGTTGCTAGTTTGTTTGCTTGGATTTCTTGCACATATTTTCGCGCGATTATCATCAAAAAGGCAAGTATCGCTTGTACACTTTTATTTGTTCTAGTACAAGCCATTTTTAAAAATACCGCAAGTATATTATTCTTTTGACTTAATTTGCATCCATAAGTCGAATTGACACCCGTTTACATTCCTAATCCGTCGATCCTGTATTCACATATGATCGTGAATATTTTGTTACCCTAAGCATGACACGAACATAAATAAATATACACATATGTACTCTTAGGATTATACATGTTTATGTGCAGGAATGTTTCACCGAGACAGTAGTTAAATACGAAAATGACATCTTGTTCTTGTTGATTAAATTAAAATAAAAGTAACAAGCCGGGGTATAAGGGAAAGATTTAAGTAGTGGGCAATATATATAGAAGAGCGTACTCGGACGGGAGCTCGTGGTTTCCCGATGCAAGTTGCAATTACAAGTTGCAAGATTGCGAATGACAAGTTTACATGTTCACGTTACAAGTTTACACTCTACATGTTCCACATTACAAGTTTGCACATATCTCGATACAATATTGAATGTACATGTTTTCCCGAGTACGTGACCTATAAAACCCACAACTAAATCTAAACGAAATTGTATTGACTGTAGCAACCATGTAGTAAAAATATGGGATGCATGAAGTGCTACCTAGATAGAATCAAGACATTAGACATAAGATTAACACGTGCATTTGCATGATCCAATTATATGTTACATGTTCATGTTGACTCGATACTTGTTTACTTGTTACTTGTTTTACACGCCACTTGTTTCATATTGACTTGTTCATACCATGTTACTTATTGCATTTCCCTTACTCTTGATTCCTTGCTCTGTTCCTGTTTTTCCTTTGTTTTATTGTTGTTCCGGTTTCCCTTAGCTTGTACTCCCCTTACGGCCCGTAACTTGTATTAACGGGTCTTCTTGTTTCCCTTTTCTTTTCTTCTTGTTATAATATACTTGCAGGCCCTAATGGAGAGTTACCAGAAGGTGTCGCTGACCAAGTGTTCTAGTTTATCTATCATGTTATCTTTAGTTGTATTTTATTTCTTGCAAATATTTATTATAATCCGGGCTTGTTTGACCTGTAACTATTGTATTTCCCAGTTGTTGGTTACTTTTATGGACTATGTCATGAATTTTCATTATCATATTGTGATTTATATGCCTGCGTGGTTTATTCTGTTATATTGTTGTTGAGTTTACTTGTACAGCTTATGAATGGTGTGTTCGAACCATTCGCTGGGCCTTAGTCTCGCGCCCGTATTCTTGTGTTTTGGGAAGCGGGGCGTGACAATTGAATCCCGTCTAGATAAATTGTGTTTATCTGCTAGATTTAATATTTTGCAAGATGATTGATGTATAGACTCAGGTGCTTCTTATCATTGTACTCCCATGAGGGATGTTTTTGCGGATTACAGGACAAGTGATTTTGGTACAGTTTTAGTTGGTAATGGGCAGATATGTTCAGTTGTGGGTAGAGGCACTGTGAGACTGAAGTCTCGCAATGGTGGGCAATTGGTCTTGTATGATACAAGACATATTCCGAGCTTGAAGAAAAACTTGATCTTAACTAGCAAACTAGACAAAGAAGGGTTTACAACAACTTTTAGGCATGAAAAATGGAAGGTGACTACAGGTGCCAGGTTGGTGGCAAAAGGAAAACGTGGTGACACGTTGTACTTACTTAGGAAAGGTGATTTAGGTGATATCATTGCTACATCATCAGAAGGTAGTTTCCCTTCAATTCTATGGCATGTCATGTTGGGGCACCTTGGTGAAAAGGGTGTCAAGCAGCTTTGTTCTAGGGATCTTTTGCCGGGGCTGAAGAAGGTTGAGATGGATTTTTGTGAGAATTGTGTGATGGGCAAACAGAAGACAGTTAGCTTTCAGTTGGGTGGGCGTGAGAAGAAGTTTGCGAAGCTAGAGGTGGTACATACAGATGTGTGGGGTCCAGCTCAGGAATTCTCTTATGGTGGTAAGAGATACTTCGTCACATTCATTGATGATGCTGGAAGAAAGGATTGGGTTTATGCAATTCGTGAGAAATCGGAAGTTTTTGAGGCATTCAGAGCTTGGAAGGCCAGGATTGAGAATGAGACGGGTTGCAAGGTGAAAGCAATAAAGTCAGACAACAGAGGTGAGTACACAAACAAAGAGTTTTTTAACTATCTGGCAAAGGAAGGTATTAGAGGGATCAAGACAGTTTCTAAGACTCCACAGGAGAATGGTGTAGCAGGAAGAATGAACCGCACGATACTCGAAAGGACGAGATGCATGAGACTTCATGTGGGTCTTCCGGTCTATCTTTGGGCCATTACAGCTGATACAGCAGTGTACTTGATTAACCATTTCTCGTCTAGTTCCCTTGATGGGGCTATTACAGAAAAACTATGGTCAGGTAAAACTGTTAATTATTCGCATTTGAAAGTTTATGGTTGTATGACATATGCACTAATTGACAGGGAAGAAAGAAAGAAGTTGGACTCTAAGTCCAGGAGGTGTGTGTTCATTGGCTACGGTGGCGATGAGTATGGTTACTGGCTTTGAAATTTTGTGGATAACAAAGTCATTCGCAGTAGGAATGTAGTGTTCAATGAAGAGGTTCTATACAAGGACAGACACACAGGTCAAGACAGTACAACCAGTTCAGAATCAGATTGGGGGTTCGGACTCAGACTCAAATTCAGATTCTAAAGGCGATCCTTATGGTGGGGGCCCTACAGTGCAGCAGCAGGTACAGGTACCACATGCAGCACAGGAGGCTCATGGTGAGCCTATTGGGAATGAGCAGGTTATCCAAGACGAACAGGTACAGCCAGAACAGTTCGGAAAACCTGAACCAGTCGGTGAACCGGTACCCACATTGAGGAGATTGACACGAGAAAGGAGGCCAACCAGGATATTTGATCCATCGGCTAGTGTTGTTCATGAGCATGTTCTGTACACGAATACGGGGGAGCCAGAGACTCATGAGGAGGCTTTGAGGGATGAGGCTCAAATTCAGTGGGAGTTAGCCATGAAGGACGAGATGAGCTCCTTGGAACAGAACCAAACTTAGAAGTTGACCAAGTTACCTGTAGGGAAGCGCGCTCTTATGAACAAATGAGTTTTCAGAGTCAAAGATGAGGCAGATGGAAGTAAGAGGTACAAGGCGAGGCTTGCTGTGAAAGGATTCTCTCAAAGAGTGGGTGTTGATTATAGTGAGACCTTTGCACTGGTTGTGAAAATGGTTTCTATTAGGGTCATGCTTAGTATTGTGGCAGTTGAAGACTTGCACTTCGAGCAGTTGGATGTGAAGACAGTATTTCTCCATGGTGATGTCGAAGTAAAGCTGTACATGAAACAACCTACAGGTTTTGAAGCTAAAGAAAAGGAAGACATGGTGTGTCGATTGAAAAAGAGTCTTTATGGGCTCAAACAAGCACTGCGGCAATGGTACTTGAAGTTTGATTGCTTCGTAAGAGGGAAAGGTTTCGATAGGTGCGAAACGGATCATTGTGTGTATGTTCATAGATATGAAGACAATGATATAGTTACCTTAGTGTTGTATGTGGACGACATGCTGTTAGCAGGTTCATGTATGGAGAAGATCAAGGAAGTAAAAAAGGCGCTAGCTTCGGAGTTTTCAATAAAGGACTTGGGTGAAGCTAAGCAAATCCTCGGCATGAAGATCAGTAGAGACAGGAATAGCAAGAAGCTTTGGTTATCACAAGTGGACTATGTGAAGAAGGTGTTGAAGAGATTCAATATGGATGGCGTGAGGCCAGTCACTTGTCCCTTGGCTACTCACTTCAAATTATCAATGGACTTGTATCCTAAGACAGAGGCGGAGATGGAGGAAATGGCTGCTATTCCTTATGCCTCAGTCATTGGGAATTTGATGTATGCGATGGTGTCTACAAGACCAGACATCGCACAAGCAGTAGGAGTTGTCAGCCGTTACATGAAGAATCCAGGTAAACAGCATTGGGATGCAGTAAGGTAGATTCTTAGATATCTAGCAGGTACTTCAGATCACTCACTTTGTTTTGGGGGAGATTCTTTGCATATACATGGTTTTGTACATGCGGATTTTTTGGGTGATCGTGATGGTTGCAGAAGTTTTACAGGGTATGTATTTACAGTTGGTGGAACATCTGTTAGTTGGGCTTCGCAGTTACAAAAGGTTGTAGCACAGTCAACCACGAGTCAGAGTATATGGCACTTACAGAAGCGACGAAAGACATGTTGTGAATTTCAGAGCTTATGAAATAGTTGGGCAGGAAGCAACCCACAGGTGAACTATGGTGTGACAGTCAAAGTGCGGTTTTCTTGGCGAAAAACTCGGCATATCACTCTAGGACTCGGCACATTTAAATGAGGTATCATTTTGTCAGAATGGCGGTTGAGAAGAAATGGTTGAAGCTAACTAAGATTCTTGGTACTAAGAACCCGGCGGACATGCTCACTAAGGTGGTGGATAATAAGAAATATCAGTTTTGCTATACCGCTATTGGATTGTCTCCAGGTTAATTGTTGAGGAGACTCACAGAGGCACAGACCTAGGCTCGGCCAATGGAAGAATGAAGAACAGGTTAGAGACTTCGTGTATATGTCTCCAAGTGGGAGATTGTTGGGGTTTGTGGATCCAATACACGATAATGAGGTTGGAGAAGATAGGCGAGAAAGAGAGTCAAAGTGGGAGCAACAGGTCAAGAGTAGTTGGAGGCTACAGCAGAGTTGCGGTCGACCGCACCCCCCGACCGCCCAGGCAAAACGACCGGTCGACCGCGCAGTCGACCGTCCCGCTCTCTGGTTCAACCTGCAGTCTTGAAGAAGTGACCGGTCGACTGCGTAGTCGACCGACCCGCTCTTTTTTGGATTTCGTATAGTCAAGGAAAGGACCAGTCGACTGTCCTAGAGTTTCGGTCGACCGTCCCGACGCTGAATAGAGGAACGGCTGAGATTAGAGTTGTGGAATCCTATATATATTGTATTGTGTATGATTTTAGGGTTAAGCAATAAGAAAAGTAAAAAGAAAATAAAGATCTACCAGCCGTCATTAAGAGAGAGGGAGATAGAGAAAAACCATACACCTTGGTGGTAAGTTCTTGAGAGATTTGTAAACCTAATCTTCATATTTCTAGTGGAAATCGCAGGAGTGCCTCTGCGCGGGGAAGTAGCCATTGTTTGGGTGAACCTCGATAAAAATCTTGTGTGTTCTTGTGTGTTGTTTTTGATTGTTCTTTGTTATCTTGTTTTGATTCTATAGTTCTTGCATCTCATCGTCGTTGTTAAGTTTATTCCGCAGTTAGAATTCAACACTTTCCTGTTGAAGGAAAATTATCTTCGTGATTTCCAGCTGAGCTTCTTTACGCTCCAAAATATTCCCTATGTTCCAAAATAGAAGTCTTTTTAGCCTTTTTTTTTTCCATATTATATGTCGTTATAGGTTCCCAAAATAATGTTTGAATACTCCTACATGTTTATTACTGCAATACCCAAATTTTCAAGTGATTTTTGAAAATTCAACATTATGACTTTTTGGATTTCTTTATAAATATCAATGATTTTGGAGTTACATGCAAATATTATAAACTTAAGAATTGAAGTGTAAAAGTTGATTTATGGGATTTTGTGGAAAATAAATAGGGTTTTCCCTTTTTGCATTCTGTTTCTTCTACATGGGCTGCCAAAAAGAAAAGAAAGTTTCGCAAAGAAGAAGAAGAAGAAGAAGAAGAAGAAGAAGAGAGAGAGAGAGAGAGAGAAGATTATGATGATGATGAAGATCAACCATGGTGAAACATAGAAAGAGAAGGCTTGGTCGAGGTGTCATCATTGTCGACAAGTTAGATCTAATCTTAGATTTCTCAGTTAAGGTGAGTGGTGATTTATATACTTCGTTTATAATTTTATTTTCATTATTTAATTTGTAATTTATAAAATGGGCTAACAATAGGTTCTTTTATGATTTTATTTGAATTGTCAATTTTGGTATAAATTACTTATGTTCTTTTTAATATCTTTTGATGTTTCCTGGTGGTGATTGTCATCATGTATTCATGGTTGAATTTATTGGTTATGCGAATAAGCGTATTGACGTTGTGCAATCAAGTATTCTCATATAGTTAGGATGAGATGCATACCCTTTGATGTGGTTAAGAATATAGATGTAAAAATTATATTTTGGAATTTATCGGAAAGGTTTATTTTTAAAGTTTGTTTTCTGAGTTTTTGTGAAGTTGGGGAGATTTTATTTGTTTTTATAGAATATATTGAACTCATTGGGTGAAAACTTGTCTCAACGACTTATATTTTAGAATGGAGGGAGTACATACATAAAAATTTGAGTGCTTTGCTTTCACATGAGATCCGAAATACCACTTGTTTCATCCATTTAAGTTTTTTTATTTAGTTTCTCTAGTATTGTATTCTATGTCTTTCAATTTATCATTGTTTCATGCCACAAATACGATTTAATTTCTTTTTCTAACCTGAGTTTGATGATATATGATTCAAATATCAAAATCTCAAATGCCTGAAAAAGATTAAAAACTCATATCCATAAAAGAACTAAGGTATCCAAGTAGGAGAATAACGATGGATAAGGTGTCGTGTCAATTTCAGGAGACCTTTAAGACAAACATAAATCGTCATAGATAAATGTAAGACAGGAAAATGATGCAGACCTGTGAGCTGCAAATGAATGATGCAGATCTGCGAGCTGCAAATGCACGTTTCAGAGCTCCGGAGTTTAAGTATCAGTCCCTCAGGAATTAAATGTCTTTCAGGGACCAGAGTGAATAAATGGCAGGGCCTTTTGCAATAAGATCCTTGGGTTTACACCTCACGGGTGGGTTCAGTGTGAGCTAGCCACCTAAGAGTGGACGGCAGATCCTTGGCGGGGCCCACTCTACAGTGACGACAGTTGGCCGTTGGGTCTCCTTTTCTTTTGTAATTGTCTTTTTGCTTTCTTGTGAATGATTCAGATGTATCGCCCCATTCTCTATATATATAGAGAGATGAGCTGTAAAGAAGATTTATGAATTGAATACATTGTATCTTCCTCTTGCTTCTATCTTCTTCTTCCCTTCTCTCTATCCTGTGCTCTTGCAGGTCACCATGGTGGAGACACACTCAAGACAAGATCCACCTGCACCACCCCCTTCTTAGAGGCCACAGTTTGGAACCTTATCAATGGTATCAGAGCCCGAAATCCCTGAGAAGATGATTGAGCGCTCGCCGATCCTTGACTCCGGAGAAAACTCTGGAATCGGATCACAGGGCCCATTGGCTTTAGATGGTGTCGATCCCCAAGAACCAATCGATCTGGACCAAAGGGTGGAAGGACTCGAGGTCTCTATTGGCTCCCTACAGCTTTAGATGACTGGCCTACAACTGCATAACGACGAGATATGGAGCCTGCTACGTCGCCTTGCGGAGCGAGACTCCCGAAGCAGGGAAGAAACCCCCAGCTCCCCAAACCTCACCAATGACCGCACTCGCCCTCTCCTTCCCACACCTGACTCATTCCTATACCCCGGATGGAGAAGAAGTGACGATGAGGTCGATAGGTACCAGGCTATATTTCCCAAGCATACCAAGTTAGAGATTCCCTTATTTGATGGGTCTGGAGACACTAGTAACTGGTTCTTCCACCTCGAACACCATTTCGATACCCAAAAGATTGAGGGGAAATACCAAGTAAACTTCAGTGTTTATTTCTTATGGGATGACGCTCTGATGTGGTGGAGATGGTTTCAGAGGCAATATGGGGAAGAAATCAAGTGGGATTTCCTGAAGAAAGAGATGATGCTCCAGTTTGGGCCAGCTGAACTCCAAAATCCTACCGCTACTCTACTCAAACTCCAACAACAGGGTCAGTACAGGGCTACCACAAGGAGTTTCTGAAATATAGCTACTTAAGCAAACCTCTGGAGATGTCGGTGTTGGTCGACTGTTTTGTTTCTGGCCTCAAAAAGGAAATACAGCAGGAAGTGCTGCTCAAACACCCCAAATCTGTGACGGAGGGTTATCGAGAAGCTATTGCGCGAGAAACTATTGCTATGTGCCAGAGGAAGGCCACGAAGTATTTGGGTAACAGCTCTAAGCCAAGCAACTTCATCTCTAACACCCCCAACAAATCATCCCCTTCCGCCAACCCCCTGATGGTAGTGAAGAGTACTATCCCTGAGATCCCTAAACAAACTCAATTCGATAGGATGTTGGCTGAGAAGAGGGCCCAAAACCTCTGTTTCCGTTGTGACGAGAAGTGGTCTAAGGGCCATGGGTGTAAAGGGAGATCACTTATGCACATTGAAGGAGAGCTTGATGATGATGAAGCAGACAGGATTGAGCATTCAGAGGACCAAGGTGAAGACCCTGGTGATCAAGCAGAGCCCCAGGTCAACTGTATGCAATTGGTGCCATTGGACTCCACTCCTCCAACCATCTCCTTCTGTGCCATCACAGGTCTTGAATCACCCAAAACCTTAACATTGAAGGGTAGCATAATGAGTCATGAGGTGTATGCCCTCATAGAAACAGGCTCCACCCACAACTTCGTAGACTCGCAGGTAGTGAAGAAGGCAAAGATACCTGTCAACAGGGGTATCAAGTTCTCTGTCACTATCGCTGGTGGCAAGGAGCTGCAGTGCGAGGGTGTTTGTCAAAATTTAGAGTTCAACTACCAAGGAGTACCTATAAGAACCACATTCTATGTGCTCCTCTTGAGAACCAGTCAGCTTATCTTGGGGGCTCAATCGATGCGATCTTTAGAAGGCATTTGGCTGAGCTTCAAGAGCAACTCTGTTTGCTTTGAACAAAACGGCGAGGTAAAGGTGTTGAGAGGAGTCGGAGGTGGGAGCCTGCAGGTGGTGGAGCCAAAGGCGCTCAACAAGACCCTCGCGCATTTGAAGAGAGGGCTCCTTCTTCAAGTCACTACAGTGACAAGCCTAAAAGTTGATAAGGAAGCTACAGTAACTGTTTGCTCAGAAGAGTTTGCTCCGATTTTGAGCTCCTTCAAAGAAGTTTTTCAAGAGCAGATCACTCTTCCTCCAGTAAGACCCCAAGACCACGCTATTCCCCTCCTCCCCAATGCCCAACCTGTCAACCAAAGGCCCTATAAGCACCCTTGGAACCAGAAGAATGAGATAGAAAGATTGGTCCAAGAGATGCTGCACTCGGGGGTTATACGTCCTAGTAGTAGTTCTTACGCATCTCCTGTCGTAATGGTGAAGAAAGCGGATGGAACATGGTGACTATGTGTGGACTATAGAGCCTTGAATAAGATGACGATCAAGGACAAGTACCCCATCGTTGTTACCGACGAGTTACTGGATGAGCTGCAAGGCTCCACTGTTTTTAGCAAGCTGGACCCCCGCAGCGGGTACCATCAGATTCGTATGAAGGTGGGGGACATCCACAAGACGGACTTTAAAACCCACGAGGGGCATTACGAATATGTCGTGATGCCATTTGACCTTACCAATGCGCCGTCCACTTTCCAATCCTTAATGAATGAAGTTTTTAAGCCTTATCTCCGCAAATTTGTGCTCGTCTTCTTCGACGATATCTTGATATACAGCCGAAACCCCCAAGAGCATGCTTAGCACCTGCGCTTAGTATTGCAGCGACTGCTCGACAATTCCCTGAAGGCAAAAAGGAGCAAATGTGTGTTTGGAGTAAGCGAAGTAGCTTATTTGGGACACATTGTATCTGCGAGGGGTGTCTCCATGGATCCAAGCAAGATCTCTGCCATTAACAACTGGCCTCAACCTAAGACCCTTCGAGCTTTGCGAGAATTCCAGGGGTTAGCAGGGTACTACCGAAAATTTATTAGCAATTATGCCTTCATTGCTTCTCCCCTTGTATCCCTCACCAAGAAAGGAGCCTTCAAGTGGTCTCTCGAGTCTCAACATGCCTTTGAAGCTCTGAAGGAGGCTCTCACTACTTCCCCAGTGTTGGCCCTGCCTAATTTTGAGGATAAGTTCATACTGGAGTGCGACGCAGCTGGTACGGGAGTGGGAGCAATTTTGATGCAAAGACAACATCCCGTCGACTTTTTGAGCAAGGAGTTGAAAGGGAAGAGTAAGTATCTATCTATGTATGAGAAGGAGATGTTAGCTATCCTACTCGCGATAAAGAAGTGGCGACATTACTTGTTGAGTGGAGAATATCTTATTAAAACCGACCACAAACCCTTGAAACATCTTTTGGAACAACGACTAGACATGGAAGCTCAACATACATGGCTTTGGAAACTCCACAGGTACCAATTCAGGGTTGAGTATAAGCAAGGACGGAAGAACAAGGGTGTAGATGCTCTCTCTCGCATGTTTGAAGATTGTTAGTTGCAAGCCATTTACATCATACACCCCACTTGGTTGATTTGGTTGAAGTCTGCAGTACAGCAAGATCCTTACTATCAAGAGATCCAAGCGAAGATAGACAGAGGTGAAGCTCCCGGGTGCTGCATTCAACATGGACTCTACTATTACAAAGGGAGGGTGATCATTAACCCTGCATCCCCGATAACAACCCAACTCTTGCAAATCCACCATGATTACAGGGGGGCCACTCTGGCTACGAAAAGACTTGGCTGAAGCTCAAACAGGTGGCGTATTGGCCTGGAATGAAGAGAATGCTCAAAGAATACATTAAAAGGTGCAACATCTGCCAACGATGTAAGCACACTAACCAAGCACCTGCGGGACTCCTCCAACCTCTCCCTATATCGATGGAAGTGTGGAATGATGTGAGCATGGACTTCATAGAGGGGTTGCCGCGGAGTTGGGGAAAATCGACTATACTCGTGGTGGTCGACAGACTCTCAAAGTCTGCCCATTTCATCTCCCTATCACATCCCTACACCGCCAAGCAAGTGGCTGAAGCATTTGTGCACAATGTGATCAAGCTATACGGGGTTCCCTCTACAATCGTCAGTGACCGGGATCCCATCTTCACAAGAACATTCTGGCAAGAAATCTTCACTCTACAAAGAACCCAACTTTGTCTCAGCACCTCCTTCCACCCCCAAACCGATGGGCAAACAAAGGTCGTCAATCGAACATTAGAAACTTACCTTCGTTGCTTCTGCTCATATAAGCCCTCTAACTGGGTCAATCTACTCCCCTGGGCTGAGTATTGGTATAACACTACGGTGCACAGTGCGACAAAGATGAGTCCCTACCAGGTTCCGTATGGTTGGACCCCTCCTAACCTCCTTTCCTATACCCCCAAAGCTGCTAGCTCCTCAGAGGTCAAGGAGAACCTCCTAGAGAGGAACACCACGTTGCAGATACTCAGGGATAACCTATGCAAGGCTCAGCAGAGGATGAAGGCCTATGCTGATAGGAAGCGCACGGAGAAGGAGTTTGAAGTGGGGAGCTTTGTATACCTCAAGTTACAACCATATCGACAGACCACAGTGGGGGGAAGACGAGTCCATAAATTGTCCCATATCTACTATGGACCGTATGAAATAACAGAGAGAGTTGAAAGCGTCGCTTACAGACTAGCGTTGCCCCAAGGAGCTAAGATCCACAACGTTTTCCACATTTCTCAGCTACGTCAACACATTGGGGATGAGAGTAAGCATGCAACAACTCACCCCGCCTATTTCTAGGAAGAGGATGCACAACCCCTGTGTATTTTGGATCGGAAGATGGTGGGGAAGAGAGGCGCAGCGACTACAGAATTAGCGATCCAGTGGAGAGGAGGAAGTAAGAGCGACGCGACTTGGGAGGAATTCTGGGACATACACAGTCGCTTCCCTAATTTCCGCAGTATTATGGAAGCGCCTTTTCAAACGGGGACGAATGATACAGACCTGTGAGCTGCAAATGAATGATGCAGACCTGCGAGCTGCAAATGCCCGTATTAAAGCTCCGGAGTATAAGTATCAGTCCCTCAGGAATTAAATGTCTTTCAGGGACCAGAGTGAATAAATGGCAGGGCCTTTTGCAATAAGATCCTTGGGTTTACACCTCACGGGTGGGTCCAGTGTGAGCTGGCCACCTAAGAGTGGAGGGCAGATCCTTGGTGGGGCCCACGCTACAGTGACGACAGTTGGCCGTTGGGTCTCCTTTTCTTTTGTAATTTTCTTTTTGCTTTCTTTTGAATGATTCAGATGTATCACCCCATTCTATATATATATATATATAGATAGATAGATGAGCTGTAAAGAAGATTTATGAATTGAATACATTGTATCTTCCACTTGCTTCTATCTTCTTCTTCCCTTCTCTCTATCCTGTGCTTTTGCAGGTCACCATGGTGGAGACACGCTCAGGACGAGATCCACCTCCACCACCCCCTTCGGGGAGGCCACAGTTTGGAACCTTATCAGAAATAATATATTATAACTGTAATATTTATAGATAACCATAACTTCGGAGAAGACATACAGAATGAAAGAAAAGGTAAACATCAACTTAATTATGAGTTGGTTTAAAAATATACCGTCTTTAAAAGAAAAGTGTAAGTATTAAAAAAAAATCAGGCTTCTCATATACGAATAGAGATTTCTCATATAGGACATCTACAAAAGGATAAGACTAGTAATCCAAAACAATCTATATAAATGTATATATATATATACATACAATTGAGTTTTAATTCTTTTCCTTGCACCACATAGGCATTTTTTATTCATTTTCTTGTGCCACATAGCATTTCCTTGTTAAACACGTGATAAAATTCTCATTTATCATCTTCATTTGCTTTTGTTATGTGGCGTTTTCATGTTAAACACATGATAAATTATATTTTCTAATCCTCAAATACATGCTTTGATCTTATCTAACTACAGTTTTTTAAACCAAATTCTATCATCTATATATTACCTATTTTCAATTCTCGCTTACTAATAAAAAAATTCAATTAAAATTTTCGTGTATTATTTTTAGTACAGGATCAACAACAACAATGATGTAGATTTTATACATGTAGGCTGGTGTGAGAAATTGATGATGTAGATTTATTGCAAATTAACTTGTTTTTAAGTTTATTGAAGTTCGTGTTAAGGCATGTCTACTATGATTTGATGTTAGTAAATTTCTAAAATCTTGAAACAGATAAACATTAATAATATAAATAATAGACATGTAATAGTTAATTATGATATTTTTTGAAACACACCCTTTCACATCTACCTATATCTGTGGAAGTTACTAATAAAATGTGTCGACGGGTGTATAGACGTTTGCTAATTGTCTTTTCGGTTTTTTCTATTGTCAATATATCCATCGGCTTTTATTTCCTCCCTGATTGGATGAAATGTTGAATTTTCTTTTCTTTATATATATTTTCGTATATGTTACTTAACTATTTGTTTATTTCTTTTCACGTAATTAAACTAAATAAGGTTAACTTAATAACTAAGACAAGTAGACGACAGAGAATATTAATAAAAAAGTATAATATAACTTTTTGTGCATCGCACGGGCTATATGCTAGCGTTAATTCGTAGTTCGCTTTGGTTCGTGGTACAGTACGAGTTCACAGTTCAAAAATTTGTAAATTTGCAATTCATAGGGGGTAGCCTTAGTTGGTACGATTTTGGTTAGCTATATGTACATAATAATTACATGAGTACATTATTATGATGTGTAGACCAAATTGCTATATTGATATGGGTAAAAGACTCGGTTATTCAGAACCGTATGATTCTTGCACGAATCTTGAGGCTCCTAAAGCAAGACAATAATCTCACAGCAGCTACTACAGACCCATGATCAGCACACAGGCCGCCCTCAGGTCCACTACCTTGAATCAGTCCACTAGGGGGATTACTTGCAGCCCAATTGGGGGAGACTGACCAGTCAACCATGATTGGCAATCAAATCCTCCAAATTAGGAAGATAATAACTGATTATATCCCTTGATTTGGGAGATGTTCCAAATCAGTTATGGAATCTTCCCAATAACTGTCATCTTCCTTGCTTATAAATACAACCTTACCTCCTCCATTATCAGGTTATCAACATTTTTCCCATTAAACCCACATTTCACTTCTGGTTACTGACTTAATCGTCGAAGGGTGTGTCATTGGGATCTATCCCGGTGTTTCAAGATGTTTTTGCAGATTTCTGGCAACCAACAATCAGCACAACCACCACCAGATCCACATATCCAATCAAACACTAGTCTCACATCAATACCAGATCGAAGGCTGTGATCTAAGCTTTCCACTTCAATACAGCCACAACTAATCATCTGTTGCTCCCACAACGAAAAAAGCAGCATCATAATGTGTTATTTATTGTAACTTGCATATAACCCGTGCAATGCACAAAAGATATACATTATATTATTTTTTTTAAAATCTTTGTTGTCTCAATTTTTAAATCAATCTCATATAGTTTTACACAAAAACCTAACTTGAACTTCTGAACAAAGAATAAAAAAGTCAACCGAATATATATTTCCCTATTTAGGTATGCTGGAGAAATTATATGTGAAAAGAAAGGAATACAATTTTTTTTAGGACAAGCGAAGACATATGGCAATCATCCGGACCACCAATAAACCATATGATGGTTCACTTCTAATCCGATCACCTAATAAAAATCTCTTTACAGGATGGCAATTGGCAAAACATGATATTTTTAACAAACAGAAGAAAAAGTTTGATAAGATTGATTCACAGCTAGCCAAAATTTTGAAATAAATTTCTAATGATCATAATACCCTAGTGATCTATCTCCAACGAGGAGCAGAGCCCTCCACCAGAGAAGGAACCGTAGAGAACCCGTCATGAAACCTTGGGAGCCACCATGAGAACTCGTCCAGAAACCTCAATCCATCAACACTCCTCCACTCACCCTCTTCTCAAGTCCAGACGTGATCTATCTCCAACGATGCCCAGGCACGGAAGGGAAGAAGGCGAAGGGTTCCATCCAAGCAAGCGTCAAGGAGAACAAGGACCTCGGAGGAGCAGAGCCACTGAGCGAGCTAGGGAAATCTCTCCCAAAGGGGGCAGAGAGCGAGACGAAGAGGATAGAGATGGATTAGAGCGCCGAAGTCGTCTAAGGAGGGACGATAGCCGACTGCGAGATTCCAAGATCCAGACGCCAGCTTCCCGCCATCACCCAGACGAAATAAGTGCCAGTACAAAGAAGCGTTCGTACGCAGCAGTCACTAAAGGCAAATCCATTGTAGTCAATGAGCATAGAGCCCATCGACGCTCTCCCTCACCAGAGAAGGAACCACCACTAACAAGAGAAGACGATGAAGGTGAATGGGTGCTGGTTAAGCCAAGGAAGATTCGAAAGCCACTCAAGTGCCAGAGTTCGTCGGAGAACACGAAGAAAGACGGAAGACAGAACTATCACAAGTGTGCTAGACCAGGACATTCGATTAGTAACTGTAAGTTCGACTGGTTCTGTTATGTCTGTAGGTGTTCCGGCCATATCTCCACAGCGTGCCCTAAGCGCAATGGCGTCTCTATCTCCACTCCAAAAGCTTCGAAAGCAGTGACTACTAGTGTATCGGAGGCTAGCAAAACTCAAGGGAGTACCGCTGGAGATAGATGTGTTATCCACGCATCTATCACCCCAACTCCATTGATGGCGGACTTGGAAAGGCGTTTCAAAGGGGGCATTTTGATTAAGGCACAAACTGGGTTTCCTATGGCGACTGACGTCTCTGAGTTGCTTCACGCGACATTGATTACATCGCCGACTCCCACGTGGGTGATTCAAGAGGTCTCTTCCAATAATTTCTTCGCGCATTGTAGCGACAAAGCTCTAGCGGAGGAGACGATTAGAGTCAAAGGGTTAGAGGGAAAAGACGTTCAGGGGTTAGAGTTCTTCGTCACCTTCAAGTGGTGGTCGCGCGAGTTCGGAGCATTGAAGGCTGGAGACTTCCCGCCGGTTTGGATTAGGCTATACAATCTCCCGTTCCATTGTTAGGCACGCTCGGCTTTCCAAAACATTATTCGTAAATTCGGTATGCTCATTGACATAGACAGGCAAACCCTAATGCACTCCGCTAGAAAATTCGCGAGGTTAAAAATAGGGGTTTCTAACAAGTCCGACATCCCTTCCAAGATTTTAACCGAATTCGAAAGCTCCATCTATGAAGTGAGTCATAGTAGAAGTGCAAAAGAATGTTTCCTTTCGAGATTTAGCAATGGCGAAGAATAAACTAATCTACGGTGCAGATGAAAGGTTAGAGGTAGAAGACGATCCCTATCCGTCAGATGCGAGGAATGGTGATCGGATCTTCATCAACAGGAGTGGCCAAGATTACATCTCATCCATCCATTCAAGGGCGCCACATTCAAAATCCAAACGAGATGAAATCAAGGCAGTCCACAAATCCAGTCAATGCGGTAAAGTACCTTTCCCCACACAAACTGTACAACTCATCGAGGGCCCCACAGGGAAAAGTAAGCGACATCCTGTCACTTAAGGAGAAATGTCTCACTTCTGTAGTTGAGGGGACGTCTAGCGGCGATGTGATGGATTGTAAGAGAAGACCATCAAAAGGTGGGATCCTGAAATTCGGTGGAGACGTGGGGCTCGATGCAAGGGAGAGTATGGGTTTAGTTAATGAAGATTGGCTCCACTTCTCCAAATCTGACATCGAGAGTTCGGTTAAGGCAACTTTAACAGCTTTGATCCAATCCAAAGGACAATTACCCACAGGGCCTAAGCCCACGGGCCTGGAAGTTTGTGGGCCTCACGATAATTTAAATCCTCTGGATGAAGTTGAGGCCGGTCTAAATCAGAAGGAGACTGCATTTCCTTCTCTGCAGATTATTAGCAAGTCCATACAACTCAATCACGACCCGGATTCGGATGCTGACATTATCAGAGCTTTACACGGAGTGCAAGAGGACAACTTCATCTCAGAAACGGAAACAGATTTCGAAGAAAAAGAATTCAGAGGGAGTGTGGGAAGCACCTCTACCAAGATGATTACAGAATATCGAAGGAAAGGGAAAAGACAGTTCAATGGTGGGGGACAACAAAAACTGGGTATAGATGGGATTGCCAGTAGGGAGCACTATGCGTCGGAGGCAGAGACGACTGGGGAAGGTACCTCTTACAATAATTGTTCTATTCTAAATTCTTTAAATGATAAGTCCCTCATTTACTTTGCTAGTCTGTATGGTCTAGCCATGGGTTCCACTAGGGCTGAACAATTACAAAATTTAGCATGCATTAGAGAGGATACCAGAATAGCTATCAACTGATACCAGGGGCGTTCGACGCGGGGGGGGGGGGGGGGGGGGGGGGGGTGGTTGGGTAGGTGTTGTTTATAGTTTTTAATGGTATACACCTTTTGGAATGTTAGGGGGTGCGGCAACAAATTATAAAAAGAGCGATAGGTGCCACCATGAACAAAATTCGTCCGGTCATCGCCGGATTTCAAGAAACTAGAATAGACGCTCCCACAGTGGAGGATTTTAATTGCCTTAGAGGAATGGGAGACTTCCACTATAGATACAAACCGGCGGTCGGATATTCAGGAGGTATTGCACTAGGGGCAAACTCAACATTATTTGAGATTATCGACGATTTCGTAGGACGGTTTATAGTATCGATTAGATTCAGAATGAGAAGTGATGACTGGGTACAGACAGTTTTCTCTGTCTATGGGCCGTACGACTGTAGACTGCGCAAAGATCTGTGGAAGGAACTCAGATACATCAAAAACAAATGGGACGGAACATGGATAATAGGAGGAGATTTCAACATCACTAGATTCCAAGATGAGCATAAGGGTAGGGGCCATAGTCGATCCGAGCGGGACTCCTTCAATGAGACTGTGTCTGATTTAGAACTCTTGGAATTAGATATGACTGACAGAAAATTCACTTGGTCAAACTTGCAACGCAATCCTACCTTAGCCAAGCTCGATAGAGTGTTGGTATCGAACGAGTGGGAGGATGCATATCCATTAGCTAAGGTCAAATCCACTATACGATACACATCGGACCATCTACCACAGGTGATTGACTATAAGCAGGGTGGGAGGGACAAGCATTTCATCTTTAGATTCGAGAAAGCATGGACCGTTTGTAAGGACACCCGACAGGTTATCGCCGATTCATGATGCGCCGGTGCCGAAGAGACTACAGCAGTGGGTATTTGGGTAGAGAAGACGGGACGTCTTCATAGGAGATTAAAAGGGTGGGCAAGACAAAAAAATGAGCGACATTAACCTCAGAAGAGAGACATTATGCTTTAGAACCGACGCTCTAGAAACTATTCAAGAGAATAGAGAACTTTCGGAGGAGGAGAAAGACGAACTAGCAAGCAAAAGACTGGAGCTACAACAGATAGGCTCAATGGAGGAGATGTACTAGAGACAGAGATCTAGGATACAATGGCTAAGAGAAGGGGACGTAAATACAAAATATTTCCATAAGGTTGCTAACAGGAGAAGAAGACAAAATCACATCACTGGGCTTTCAGTGAACGGTTCTTGAACTGAGAATGAAGAGCGCATCAAAAACCATCTAGACAAAGAATTTCACGACTTATTGGGTAGTAACACAACTAGTAGATGCAAGCTGGCACCGGATATGTGGAGTTCCTCCAGAATAGATGGCTGTCAAGGTATTGAAGCGAGTTTCTCAGAGATAGAGGTTTTCGATGCTATTAAGAATCTCGGCCAGGACAAGACACCTGGCCCAGACGGGCTACCAATCTTCTTTTACAAAGTATACTGGCAAATCATCAAGGAGGATCTAATGAACATATTCCATGAGCTTTATGAAGGAGTCGCAAAACTAGATAGGATAAACTACGAGTAGTTCTGGTGCCTAAGAAGCATGAGGTTACCACGTTCGAATATCTCAGACCAATTAGCTTGCTTAATGAGTCGTTCAAAATCATTACAAAAGTCCTAGCCCGAAGATTGGCTCCGCATCTAGACGATGTCATTGCTCCATCACAATGTGGCTTCATTCGTGGTAGGGACATCATGGACAGTATAGCATCAGCACACGAAATAGTTTACAGAGGCAACAGAGCAAAAGCGGACGGATTTCTCCTCAAACTAGACTTCCAGAAGGCTTATGACTCAGTGCATTGGGACTGTCTGGACGAAGCCCTACACCTCAAAGGTTTCGAAGTGAAATGGAGGATGTGGATGAATAGTGTGTTTAGGGCAGAAAATTGTTCATCCAATTGAACAGATGGCAAGGGAAGGAGATTAGATGTAAAAGAGGTCTTCGGCAAGGGGATCCCCTATCTTCCCTTCTTTTTGCAATTGTAGCGGATGGTCTAGCAGAAATGATAAGGAGGGCTCATGAACACAACGTTATCAAAGGGATCGAGATTCAAGGAATCGAACAGCCGATGACGATTCTACAATACGCAGACGACACACTACTATTCGGAAGGGCTTCAGCCGAAGAAGTGGTGGCTATAAAGGCTGTTCTGGCTTGCTTCCAAGGGTGGTCAGGCCTGAAGATCAACTTAAATAAGACTAGCGTCACCCCCATTAGTGACCACCTTTCTACCGCTGTTACAGAGATTACGGATACATTACAATGCAGAAAGAATGATTTTCCAATCAAATACCTAGGCACACCCATTAGGCCTGGAGCCCTTATAAAGGAGGATTGGACATACCCTGTCGAAAAGGTAGCAAAGAAACTAGCAGGCTGGAAAAGTCGTTTCCCATCTCTGGGGAGGAGGATTATTTTGTTAAATTCGGTCCTTAGTGCGATCCCACTGTATCTGATGTCCATTTACGAACTTCCAAAGTGGGTTATCAACAAGATCGATAAGCTAAAAAGAAGATTCCTTTGGAAAGGAACTGACGAGGGCAACAGAGGCCTACCCCTGGTGAGGTGGGGCAGAGTCTGTAAGAGGAGGGAATACGGCGAATTGGGCATCTTGAACCTCCACGATATGAATAGAGCGCTTCTGAGCAAGTGGTGGTGGAAGATCGCTAACAAGCGCAAGTGCTAGTGGTGGAGCTACTCGTTCGATCTGTTCCGTAGAAGGAGAAAATATGGATTCGAAGGTAGAAGCCCGTCTGCCAAAGTTTCGTTTCTCTAGAAAGGAATTTCTAAGCAAGGAGAGTTGTTCCACACTAATAGTAGATGCAGGGTTGGAAACGGGAGAGGGACCAGGTTTTGGAAGGACAGATGGTGCGGCAACACTACACTTCAAAACCAATTCCCACAGGCGGCAGCTGCTACGCTTAACTTAGACCTCTTGGTGGCAAACGTCCGAAAGAACGGTAAACTCAGATTTATAGTTTACGATAACCTAGCTCCGAAGAGTATCGCTCAGTTCGAAGAAATGAACAGCCTGATCCTACAAGAAGAGGGACAGGCGTTAGGAGCCGAAGATGAAAAATGGTGGGATAGAGACGCTTCAAAAACTTTCTCAGTTTCATCGATGTATAAATGGATCAATGACAGAGGAATGAGATGTAAAGAGCAATCCGTCATCTGGGGTGCTCAGGCTCCCCTGAAGGTTAAAGTTTTCTGTTGGTTAGCTCACAACGATGCGATTCTTTCCAAAGTAAACCTCAGAAAGAGAAACATGCAAATCGACGTTACATGCAAAATCTGTCTAAGCACGGAAAAGGATGCGAATCACATCCTATTTATATGTCCTAAGGCTAGACTAACAGAGGAGATAGTTTGCAGGGGATTTGGGTGTACTCTAGTCTCTAACTCAACCACTGACATATGGGGGGTATTAAGAAATGTTCATATTAGACTAGAAGATAAAAGGGCGTGGGACATAGCAATAGCGGCCTCAATGTGGAACCTATGGCTAGATCGAAACAATTTTATATTCCGTAATAGTTTATACAGATTCCAAACTTCAATGCATAAAATTTTTCTTCTTATTCATGAATGGGCAGGAGTGGCTGAGGCGGCCAAGAAGATGAAGATCAACGAGGGAGAGTAACCGAGGAGAGCAGCGGAGAGAAGGGCGCCACACTGGCAGAGAGGGGATAGTTGGTGTCACCCCAGACTTGTCATGTTTTCCTTTTATGACTGATGTTTTTTTTTTAGGTAAAAGGTGGAATAAAGCCACCTTGTTTCATTAATAAGAGGTTAATAAAACAACCCCAGAAAACCGGGGGAAATACAAAAGTACAGTGCAGAAAGCAGAAAATAAAACATAGCCTCCCAACAAAACCCTGGGGAGTGGATTTAACCATCTAAACAAAAAACAACTAAAAGTACAGTAGCTCGAATCAAAAGGCAAAATAGAGTTAGTTGCTGCCGTCTGGAACCCGATGTGTCGTGTGATCAACGGGGTCGCCTAACCCTCAATCCAGAGTCGAACCAAACTCGACCTCCTCGTCATCAAATTCTTTCACCTGGAAGACTCTGGCAATCCTCCCTCTTGCTCCTGTGGCAGCAGCTGTGGCCCAAAAAGAAATCAGATGCATGATATGAGTAAGATTACCAGAAATACTATTACATGAAGCACAAAAGTAAAAACTATTCCTGTCTAGCCATAACACCCACGTAGTTGCCGCAATGGCAATGTACCAAGCATCCTTCATTTCATGGCGTACCGAGGCAAATTTGGGGTCAATCCACAAATTCTCGTATTCGCTGGGGTAGTCACTTGTCCCTAAGGCCCTTAAAACCTCTACCATAGTTGCCTTACTCCTTTGACAGTGAATGAAAAGGTGGTTCGGAGTCTCCGTGTGTGTGTTACAGAATCCGCAGCTCATCGCTATCTGGGGTTGTCTTTTGGCCAGATTCTCTCTGGTGAGAATTGCGTTATTGAGCACTAGCCAGAGGAAGACTCTAACTTTAAGGGAGGTCTTCGCCTTCCATAACACCTTTGCCCAGCTAGGTCTGCACCCTCGAAAGTGAATTCGGTTGTATAGCGACCTCACAGTGAAAGCTCCCTTGGTCTCAAGGTCCCAGCGCATCTGGTCTGGGCCTTGAGCACACATCGCACCTAACCTGTTACAAATGTTCGTAGTTCAAGCAGTTGCTGATGTAACTCTAGGGTAAGAGTTCCTCGGAAAGACGGTCCCCAAGTGCCCCTTTTCCAAGTCTCTGCCACAGATATGTTGGGGCGATTCGTTTTCTTATGAAGCTCTGGGAAAGTCTCCTTAAGGGTATGTGCACCACACCATTTATCCCACCAGAATCTGGTGGAATGTCCATTACCGATAATCGATGTAACTGCTGAGTTGAAGGGCCCGCTTGCTTTGGTAATTCCTTTCCAGAATCGAGAAACTTTCAGTCCTACTCGGAAGCCTAAGTTTCTCGTGCCTTTACCCCATAGGTATGGTTGAATAAAGTCCTGCCATCCTTCCCCGCTGTGGTGAAAGACCTTCCACCACCATTTCCCCAGCAAGGCAAGATTCATATCTCTCAGGTCGATGATGCTTAGCCCCCCGTGTTTCTTCTTCATGCATGCGATACTCCATTTGATCAGGTGGTATCCTCCCCTATTCGAGTCTGCTCATTTCCAGAAGAATCGTTTTCGGATTCGGTCAATCCTTTGGATTATCCATTTTGGAAGCTCAGAAAATGACATATAGTAAATGGGCAGATTAGACAGCACTGAGTTGATGAGTACCACTCTCCCACCGAGGGACAACGATTTTCCTTTCCGCCCCGACAATCTGTCCTCCACCCTGTCTATGATAGGTAACCAATCCGTCTTATTTAGTTTCCTTGGTCTGAGTGGGAGCCCTAAATATTTGATTGGAAACTCATCTGTCATACAGTTAAGTATGGTCGTGTGGTCCTGTGCCTCTATATCGGAAAGTGCAATTGGGATCAGCGCACTCTTGTGGAAGTTAATCCTGAGACCTGACCATACTTCAAAACAGTAGAGCACCCCTTTGACGCCGACTGTCTCTGACCGATTCCCATTACCAAAGAGCAGGGTGTCATCAGCATACTGAAGAATCGTGCATCCTTGATTAGTCTGACTGCTAGCCACTGGTGTAATCCAGCCTTTTCTCTGACAGTTGTCTAGCATGCTCCTCAGTACATCTGCTACGATGGTGAATAGTAGAGGTGACAGCGGATCCCCCTGCCGCAGCCCCTTCTTGCAAGGAAACGGTTGACCCGGCCGACCATTAACCGAGATTGCTGTTTTACTAGTGTATAAACACTGTTTGATCCACTTGATCCATTTATCCCCGAAGCCCCTCCCTCGGAGTGCCTCCAGCAAACAGTCCTAGTCTACTGAGTCATAAGCTTTCTCAAAGTCCAGTTTGAGAAGGAAGTTCTTAGATTGGCCCGTGTAGCAGTGGTGGATGACTTGTTCAGCGGTCGCCACACAATCCAGGATACTTCTACCCTTGGTGAAGCCATACTGTGTTTTGCTAATTAGACAGTCCATAATACTACCCAACCGGATGGCCAGGACCTTGGTAATGATCTTAGCCGAGCAGTTTATGAGGCTAATCAGTCTAAAATTCCCCACCCTCGACGATTCCGCCCTTTTAGGTATTAGAATTACCTCCGCAAAGTTGAACATGCCCAATCTGAGATTGTGGTGGAAGAAGTCATCCAGCAACGCCATAAAGTCCCCTTTTATTTTCTCCCAGAACACCTTGAAGAACAACATTGGGAATCCGTCCGGCCCAGGCGACTTGTCTGCTCCCATTTGCTTGATGGCCTTTTCCACTTCCGTTTCCGAGAAAGGAGCTTCCAAGTTGGAGAAAGTTTGCACTGATTCGCTCCGACCAGCCTGCCAGAAGTCTTCCCTGATCGGGATCCTGAAGTCATTCTTCTTCCCAAAGATTCCTTTGTAGTAGTCTTGAAAGGTCTTGGAAATCACATTTTCGTCTTGCGATGTTTCCGAGTCTGTTTGTAGAGACAATACTAGATTGGACCTACGTCTTGCGCTTGCCACTCGGTGGAAATAGGCCGTATTCGCGTTTCCCTCTTTAAGCCACGAAATCCTCGACCTTTGCTGCCATTTGATCTCCTCTAGCTTATAAAGGTTAGCAATGTTTTGTCGGAGCTCTAGAAGCCTGTTTCTTTCCTCTTGTGACAGGACTCTCGTCTCTTCTAATCTCTCTAACTCATCAATACCTTCCAAGAAGGAGTCTTTTGCACGCCAGATGGTCGAAAATCTAGATCTGTTCCATCTACGCAGCCTCTTTCTCAATCTACGGATTTTTTCACACCATCGGGATGCTGCATCTGTCCCATTGGTTGAGAGCGCCTAGTTTTCCATCACCAAGTGGTGAAACCCTTAGATTTCTAGCCAGGCCTTCTCAAACCTGAACATCCTTGGTCTTTGAGTTCCCTGCATCCCGGCATCAAGTAGGATCGGGGTATGGTCTGACGTGGGTCTAAGGATAGATTTAGCGCTAGTTAACGGGAATTTAGCCTCCCAATCCATCGATACCAGAATTCTGTCCAGTTTGGCCATAATCGGGGTTGCTTGCATGTTTGACCATGTAAATAATCTGTCATTAATAGAGATATCGATTAGCTTTAGTTCCGTAATCACCCTATTGAACTCTTCCCTATGTCTGTCACTGGAGCCTCTTCCTTTGTGCTCAAAAGAAAATTTGGTGATATTGAAGTCTCCCCCGACAATCCAAGCTCCCGGCCACCTATGGCGAATATCGATAAGATCTTGCCAAAAGGCGGCGCGATCTGCCGCTGCATTTGGCCCGTAAACTACAGTTACCATTTGTACCCAGTTATCAGATCGTCGCTTTAAGCAGATAGACAGGGAAAACGCTCCACTGTACTCCTCTGAGTAGTCGAAGAAATCCGGATTAAATCCGATGGCAATCCCCCCCGAAGCTCCTGCGGATGGTCGTAGAACCCATTCCTTGATTCTGGTGCCCCCTACTCTTTTGAATTTTAACCCGTTCGCGAGTTTGGTCTCCTGTAGCCCTACCACTTCCGCTTTGGAGGTCATAATAACGTCCCTAACCATATCTCTCTTCCCCCTACCCCCTAATCCCCGAACATTCCAGAAAAGTGTATTCATTGGGGGAGTGAGTTAAGGGTGATCATGGGATTGGTGTGGGGGACTTCCTCCCCGACCTCCGTCAACCCAGAGCAAGATCGAGTGTCTTTCTGAGGGTTCGTCATAGCCCATTCCGTTTCCCAACCCCTAATTTTGTTGAGCAGAAGAGCATTGCGCTCTCTATCACAAACTTCTAAACCACAAGTTTGAGCTAGAGTAAAAAACATCTGAATCTAACATGAAATTTAAAATAGATGCTAAAAAAATTTTCGTACCTCCGTCCTCAAATTTTGTAGCTTTGGCTGCCGCAGCTACCTCCAGCTAGTCATCTAGGGACTCCACATGAGCCCTCTTAGGTGGCCGCTGAACCCTGAACCCAACTACCCTGCTAGACGTGCCAGAGCTAATACTCAGCGCTGATAGTGGAAGGGTGGATAAGACCATCTCTGGGGAAATCTCTCTCTGTGTGTCAGCAATAAATTCTAGATCTTCTGACTCCTCATCCGTAAATGAGAATTCTTCATCCAAATTTAAGCGCCCTTCCAACTCCTCTTCACTATCAACCTGCTGAATATCCAGTTCCATAGGTGCTCTCTTCTCGGACTCCTCATTGAGCCCGCAGATCAGAGTATCGTGGCTGTCCGTAGTGGACCCCTCGATGGGCCCACTGCACGTCGAGAGCTGTAACATCTTGTATTTGGACCCCTCATTGGGCTCACAAACATCCTTATAAATACCCCCCTCTAAATCCCTATCAGCACCGTTGGCACCCTTTATTTCTTGTGTTGTTCCGCAGAGCAATATACCACCCATCTCATCAAACGGTGCGCTCACTTTCCTGTACTCACCGCTGGAGACGGATAGAAGCTCTCCTTCGCGAGTAAGCATACGCTCCTTCTCGAAAGAAGGAGCCACCGTTGTAATATGAGGGACACGTATGGATAGCGTCTCTTTGGTATTGTCGCCTTCTCCACGTGTCCCCTCGTGAGAGGGTGGCGATACATCCGAGGGCGGCTCCCCCTGTACATCTACTCTCTTAGGGTTCACCTGCTCTCTTTGAAGCTCACCTGCTCTCTTTGAGATTTCCACTTCTCCGCTGCCAACTTCAGCTCTCTTTCCCTTCTGCTCTCTCCCCTTTATCAGATCTGTTGTCTCGCCTACCGAGTCTTTCCCCTTTTGGGCAGGGGCTCTGTCGATTGTACAGCCGCTGCTCACTTCCTTCCCCAAAGAGGAAGCTTCTTTTTCAACTCTCGGCCCAACGGTACCCACTCTCGCCTCTTTTGGGGGTGGTTGCGCAGGTCTGGGCTGCCTTGTATGTCTTTTTTTAGGCACTTTTGCCATTTTGCCCTCTCTGCTCCTCTCTGACCGTTTCCCCACCAACTCCCAAACATTGCTTGCCATTTTGAGGTTTGCGTTGGTCCTCCCTTAGCGGATGTTTTTCTCGAGCAGCGTTCCCTTCCAAATTTGGGATGTTGAGCAGATCCACCGTTCGATCTAATGCGTTGGAAGTCTTTGAGGACTTTTGACCGTTGGATCTGACAGAACGACCCCTGTCTCAACCAGCTTTGTACGGAGAGTCTTTCTTCGACCCTGATCCCTCCGCCGGGGTTCCCTGGCAATGCTCCTGCCCCTTTGCCGCCTTGATGATCTCTCGGTGAGCCCTTTCCGCTTCATGGGTCCCATCTATTGTCAGGTCCGTTAGTGGCGAGACCACTTGCCTGTAGGATTGTTGTCTCTAAGGGCTGAAGCAGGCGAGGGGGAGGTGATTGCCGCTTGTTCTCTCTGTGCTTCTTCTCTCTTGTCGAGCACAAATCTGATGAGATAAGATTCTTCGAATGAGAACACTTTGGCGAAGCGTAGCATCAGTGAGATATCGGTGCTTCTAATGAGTATTCTCGTCGAGACTATCTCTGAACGGCGCACCATTTTCTCATCTATCTCTTCAACGGTCCCGAAGTCCGCTACTATCTCTTGAAGAGCATCTCTCTTCTAGAAGTGAAGAGGGACGTTGTGTATCCAAATCCAGTATTTGTTTCCTTGTGGGAGCTCCACTCCGAAAGTTGGCGTCCAAGCGCTGAATTTGAGTTGGAAATGCCCAAAGTCGACAATCCCCAGGCTAACGACTTCTGTAACCTTCTCAGGCGAAGGGAATGAGACTAGGAATTGCATGTGGCACAATTTCTTGTCGACCCAATCTTTATGGGCTCTCATAGGCCATTTTTCAGCAAGAGCTTGCATTAGATGCACCTCCGAAGGCCTCCCTGCTCTGACTTTGGCAATTGCGCACCATTGCCGCAACCACCTTTCTTCACTTTTGATGGTTTCCAGGCTCTTTGCCAAACGAATCACCGTGGGGTTGTCAGGGGACCTTCCTCGGCTCACTGGACGTACTTCGTCACTGTGGATCTCCACCACATTGGTTCATACATAAGAGAGATGCCCCCGCTTCATACACTTGAGGCAACGTACTTCTTTGGTGCATTCACTCCTTTAGTGGCCTAGGTCACCGCAGTTGAAGCACGGTACCGGCTTACGCCTGCCCTTCCTCTGTTTCTTATTGTAATGGCGCTGTTCGGCTTGAAGGTTAGCCTAATTTTTGTTTTTCTTCCCCTTTACCTGAACCCACTGCCCCTCCGTATCCTCATCGCCGGAGATCCCTTCCACTATAATCCCGTCTGGCGCAGCCCCTTCATGGGCTCGCTCGACGCAGGATTTAAGTGTTTGGTTCTCCTGTGGTGTTGGATTGGTGAGTTGGAAGGTGCTGGGATTGGGGTGGTTGGTCAGAATGGTTTGTTGAGGTTCATGATGGTCCCAGTGATTGTTGAGGTGAAGGGGAGGGTCAATATCCCTGGGGAGTTCATCTGAGGGCTTGCGTTGGTATGGCAGATTGGACTGCGGTGGATGGTGTTGTGTTTGAGAAGTTGGTTTGGCGTTGGTGTTGGTAGGATGGTGGTGTTGCCTGCGATAAACATTTTCATACTCTCTCTGAGAGTGATCCCAGGACTGGTGGTGACGATGATCTAAAGGTGGGGTTTTCTTATGCCTGTAATGGCCAGTAGGAGGACCCCGTCTTTGGGCCCTTCCCCCGTAACACTCCTCTTCTCGGCGCTGGTACCCAAAGCCCCTGGTAGAGCCCTCTCCGAAGCGATGATGATCGTAGTTCCCCTCCTCGCGGCGTTGATGTGCACCTTGGGGTGCACGCGTTGGGGAGTGAACGCGTCTGAACTCTCGATCTCCTCCCTTATCGAGGTGTGGGACCGAGTGCAAGGGGGCCAGCGATGGGGCTGTTGGACTGGACCCTGCAGCGGGGGGAGAGGGGGAGGTCTGCACTGTGTAGACCAGCAATGGTAGTGTGTGGGGTTGTGGCGATTGTTGGGGTAGTGGAAGAGTAGCAGTTGTCTCCGACAAAGGTGCTGATGCTGGTGTAGGAGTTGGTGCTAGTGTCGATCGGTGTCGGATCCTCTCATTAGGCCCGCACCCACTAAGTTCGAAGACCGATAGCATGGTCGGGAAGAAGTAGTTAGGTTTTAGCTAAGTGGTCATGGGGGTTGATACGAGAATTGAAGGTTGATAAGGGTTGTGTTTTTGTGGTTTTTGGAGTTGAGGGGAGGGTTCAGGCAAGAAGAGGTTGACGGAGGACGCCGGAGATGGGGTTTAGGAAGGAAGAGGGAGAGAGGTTAGGTAGGAGGTTAGGCAATCTTCAAGGGAAGAGGGAGATGGGTTAGGTAGGAGGTAGGAAGAGGGAGATGGGGTTTAAGAATGAATACTTGACAGCCAATTACAAAGGTAGCTCATAGTATCAACAAAAATCAAATAACTTCTCGGTTCGACTCTTCTCCTGTAATAGGTATTGTTTTATGACTGATGTTTATGGTGTAACTTTTGTAATTTGATTTTGATGTGGTTCTTATGTTTCGTAGGTCTGCTTATTTCAGACACTACTGTACTACTTTGTTTTCTTAATTATCGTTAATGAAACGGTGACTGTAGTCATCTTTTATCAAGAAAAAAAAACCATTAATATAAAATTAGGAGTACAGCTGCAAGAGAAAGGGAGGAGAGCGTGTTTCTCACCACTTCAGAGGACGTGTCCAGCTGAGCAATTATGATGTATTTTGTTTATTTTTGGATATACTATTGATGCTACTTTTGAACGGTTACTGTGTTAATCGGTGGAGGTTGTATTTAGGGTTCGATAGGACCCGGACTTGCTTGTATATCTGTACTAATTTGTTTCGTTATCAATCGTTAATGAAACGATGACATAGGGTCATCTTTTTATCGAAAAAAAAAAAAAAAGATTAATATAAAATTCTTTAAGGAAATGGACCTAAGTCAATCTTCTAACATCATCTTGCAGCGATCATTAGATAATCCTTTTAAGGAAACTGAACTTAGTCAATCTTCTCAAGGCCATCTTGCAGCAATCACGAATTCAAAACAAATAGTGGCTCATGATAGATAAACAGGAAATGCATAGACATTATTTAGGATCTGATCGTATAAAAAATGTTACATGTAGGTAAAAGATTTGGACTATGAATTATTGGAATAAACAAATCGGCAATTGAAAATCTTAGAGAAGAATATATAAAGAAACCATCTTCAGAAACGTAGGAACAAATCCGACAATTATATGACTAATTTTCAAATATTTAGCCATTATGGCTATCAATTTAATGGTTTAGATTTAACAGCTGAATCCAAATCAGAGTCTCACGCATCTGAGGATGTGTCAAAAAAATTAGCAAACGCTTTCATGACTGGCACAATTATGACAGAAGCATTGATACAACACCTGACAAAGGAACAACATGAGATGAACCACAAGCCTTTGTTGGAGACGGCAATGCTCCTGAATCCTCTTGGCAAAAGAGGTCAGGGTGCATGATCAGGCTCAGGATCTTACAGTTCGAATCATTGCGAGTATTCACAAAATAGTTCCCACGCACAACAAAATGTGCTCACAGCGGGACAATTTAAATCGAGATGAAATCCCTTCACACCTAAGAAAACAGCACATCAAAGAATGGGCTCAATGTGTATCTGAATTCATACAATCCTATCCGAAATGGACTGATCGACTGTTCATAGATCATGTTACTTCTAGAAGGAGCTTGTCTATATTGGCTAAAATGTTTAGAAAATGTCTCTAAAAGCTTAGAACAAATTAGAAATCTTTGGTTAAAAACAATAGAGAACAGGCCTTACGGATTTTTGTCTGTAAGATGATTGCAGACCTAGTAGGAACACCTGATAGAGATTTATTATCTGAAAACCTTGAATATGAGTTGAATAAGATTGGGCTTTGTAAGTTGTAACTCTGCTATTTTGAGGAATATACACAAAAGTTTCTTAAACTGATTATGAAATTACCCTTCCAACGAACTTTCACTTGGTTTGATGGCCATTTTGATAAACTTTCCAATCCATGGTATAATTTGGCAAAAAAAGGTATATATAATTATATGTTGTAACCAACGACATAGCCAAAAAACTCGCTAGGATTTATAACAGAATTTCTTAGATCATTTTTAATAGAATAGTGTAATCTTATGAGAGCAGTAAAGAAAGTCAAGAAATCTCTATAGTAAACAAAACTAGGATAGAGTGATCTTAAGAGAGCAATTAAGCAAATCAAGACATCTCTGCAGTACACAAAACTAGGAAAATCTTCTTTTAAAATTTGAGGACAAGGATTAGATATAGGTTCTATGAAAAGCCCCAAAAGAAGAATATAAGGTTCAAAAGGAATGGTCCCAAGTCGTATAAGATATGGTATAAAAAGTTCTCCAAAAGGAAATTTGAAAAATGACCGTTAGAAATTACATATTATTCCGACAAAAGGGAAAATGAGTTGTAGGTGTTTCACTTTTAGTGAGAAGCAAGGCCTCAAAAGGTAAAATGATAAAATGATAGAAGCTTATGATCTAGACCAACTAGGTTGTGAAATAGCATAAATATCTCCTGATCAACTTATTAGTGATCAAGAATCTTATTTTTAAGCATCAGAATTAGAACGAGAATGCACTGATAATAGTTTAGTAAGTATCAGATGCTGATGAATGTGAAGTTACTAGTGCTGAAGAAGGTAAGACCTCTGATAGATTAGCATACATAAGGGGGAAACGTTTTGAAGTATCTACAGAAGATGCAGCCAAACTATTATCAATAATCCCTCATCCTTCTCACACACACACACAAATGTACAAGGATAGGTCAAAAAGAGAAAAGATGGAAACCATTTGTGGCTAGATAACTTGAATTTACGATTGGTTTAGATAGGTACAACTAAGTGAACCTAGAATTCCAGTACAACTAAGTGATCCTGGAATTCCAACAAATTGGAGACTAGATGTTTGATGAATCAACAATCTATTACTGACGGACCAAGAAAGAAACTAATATCTGGTGAAGAACTAATTCTTTTACCATAAGATGAATATAGACCACCTCCAGGAAGATCACTACTCTTAGCGATAGTCACCATGATAAATCTATTTTTAACGAAGATCTTTATCCTTGCAGAAGATTCATCTACTGCCAGTTCTTCCAACAGAATAGAAGAATCTACCTCATTCAAAAATGAGAACGAGAATGGAGTGAGTTAGAAACAATAAAAATATCAGTTTTGATCCTGCCTGTCAAAAGATAGAATCCATGGTCGCGATCAAACTAAATCTTAAAAAATTGGTGGATAGCTCTCTTTATGTACCAATAACTGTAATATATGAAGATTTCAACCTCATGAGTCTTCATGCGCTCCTAGATACAGGAGCATTAGTAAGCATAATTAGACGAGCAGCTATTCCCGAGTATATCAGAATTCCTTTATAATATCGAAAAAGATTACAGGAATAACTCATACAACAAACCAGATTGAAAGATAGAAATGATGGTAATTTTGAGATACAAAATCGAAAATTATTATTATTTCCAAAACTAAATGGAGATATCATTCTAGGAAATGATAAATTTCATACATGGTTACAATTAATTACAAGTTCTCAATATGGTACATTAACTATTGAGCATTAAGAGGTTAGTTTGTTTCGTTAAAACAACACAATTTAGGATAGTAAATGAGAGTTTCACGCTACAAAAGCATGATGAAAAAATGCCAAAAATAATTACAGAAAAAATAAAGCAAAAAAAAAAAAAACCTATTTTCCAGGACAATATTCTGTTTTGTATAAACAATAAAAAATATTCTTCAACTGTTTAGTGAAAACACTCTCTTGCATTGGGAGAAAAGTCCACGCTAATACAAACTAATTTCTTAAATGACAAACCAATGAGGACTAAGCAACTACTCCAGAGAATTACTTGATATAATTGTGCCAAATAATCATCCTCACTTATCACATGCATTTATGGCAAGAAACCATGCAGAATAGAAAATAGAAAATCATAAATGATCATTAATTATAAAAAATTTAATAACAATACAAAATTTGATGGTTATTTTATACAAACTACTGAGCATCTCCTAAACCAAATTATGGGTGGTGCATGGTTTAGCAAGTTTGATGCTAAAACTGAATTCTGGAAATAAAGATTGCTGAGAAAACTTCCAACTAATTAACAGCATTTAGTTGCCCACAATCTCACGTGTAGGAAAGCATAATGCCATTTGAATTTTTAAAAAAATGCACCTCATGTCTTTCTAAAATGGATGCTTAGTATCTTTGGTAATCTTTTTATTATCCTGGACAATATTGACAATATTCTTGTTTATTCAAAAATGCATGAAGAACATAGAGCAAGGTAAACCAATTACTCGATGAGATATAGATAAAATAATGCTTTCTTTTTCGGAAAAGGAAACAGAAGAAGTAAGGAGAACTAAAAGTTAATGTAAACACATAACATCTCTTTATTAACAACACAACTTTTAGAAAACTCTCATTGACGGAAAAGATGAGAGCTCCCAACCACCAACCCACCCACAGACTCCACTCCTCCAACCACCAATCCTCCAACAGACGCGGCTACTCTTCACCCCCCCCCCCCCCATGAACAAGCGCTACAGAGATGACGAAGAGGAGCGTCGTCTGGCCAAGCTCGAAGGGGAGCGAAGGTGGCGACAGAGCTCGAGACGCGACTCTCGCCGATCTCCATCTCCCAGAGCTAGGAGAGATAGAAGCAGGAAAGAAGACTATCACAAGAAGAGGGAAAGGGAAGATGAGCGCCGCGCCAGGGTAAAGCGATAGGACCCGCAACTCGATGACGAGGATAGGGAAGATGGCCAGAAGACTTCTAAGCACTTCAACGAAGACGAAATACAACTTCCAGTAGCAGAAGGCATCAACAAGAGGCGTCGATCTTATGCCGAAGTTATCAGGGGCAAGTCTGTTGTCGTCGACGAGATCGGAGCGCGTCAGCGCTCCCACTCCCCAGTCCAAGAGTCTCGACCTACTATGGAAGATGACGCTGGCGAATGGGTCTTAGTTAGGCCACGAAAAGCGAGAAAGGCGTTAAAGATCCACAGCTCATCGGAAAACTCCAGGATCGAGGGACGCCAAAATTGCCATAAGTGCGCTCAACCAGGTCACTCCATTAGTAAATGCAAGTCTGATTGGTTTTGCTATTACTGTCGGAACTCAGGGCATATCTCCTCGACTTGTCCAAAGCGCCTGAAAGTCGCACCCTCCAACTCGAAAGCTTCGAAGACAGTACACACAACGATGTCGGAGGGAAGCAAGACTCAAGAGAGCATCGCTGGTGATCATCACGTCGTTCAAGCTACCATTACTCCGACGCCACTAATAGCAGAGTTCGAAAGACGATTCAACGGAGGCATTTTGATCAAAGCTCAAACCGGCGTCCCCACAGCCAACGACATTACTGAACTGCTTCAAGCAGCTCTCATCACCTCCCCAGCTCCGATATGGGTTATCCAAGACATCGCGGTTGACACTTTTTATGCACACTGCAGCGACGCTGCGATTGCCAAAGAAACCATCAGAGTCAAGGGATTGGAGGGGAAGGATTCCCAAGGACTAGAATTCTTCGTGACGTTCAAATAGTGGTCAAGGGACTTCGGCGCGACGAAAGCGGAATCATTTCCACCGGTGTGGATTCGCCTCTACAACCTCCCCTTTCACTGTTGGGTCCGCTCCGGGTTTCAAAATGTGATTCGTCCATTTGGGATGCTCATCGATATAGACAGGCAGACACTAACCCTTTCGGCTAGGAAATTTGCGCGAATAAAAGTTGGCGTCGCTAATAAGGCCGCAATCTCATCCAAGATCATCACAGAGTTCGATAATGTAATCTACGAAGTCAAGGTGATAGTCGAGACCCATAAAAATGTTTCCTTCAGAGATCTTTCGCATTCTATCAAAGGAAAAACCGATGGTGGAGATTCGAAGCTGGAGGAAGCAGACAACGAACAGCCGTTGGATGAGAGAAGACTCAATCTGAACCGTTCAGCTCATCAGATGGACCAGCGTACAGTTGTTTCACGCGAGCGCCAAATTCAAACTAACCATGCCGTTCAATCGAAACCGTACAACTCTCCTACTCTCCCTAAATCAACGCCGAACAGCTGGAAGTGGGCCCCAAAGCAGTCGTTAGCTGTCGATGGGACGATTCTGAGCAGATTTGATGGGTCCACTGCTGAAGAAGCGATTGGAAGCGGCGATAAGACTCCATTCGGCGAAGTGACAGGAGACAGTGGCAAAGGTCAGAGCTCCAAAACAGATAAGAAGTTGGGTATTTTGAAACAGGCTGTGGGAATTGGGCTGGGCCACATCAAGGGGTTGGGCTTGCTGAATGAAGAATGGTTAAAATTCTCTCAAAACGAAATTGAACAATCTATTAAGGCAGCGATGACTAGCTTGATCCAGTCCAAAAACCAATCCGATCCACACCTCAAGCAGCAGCTCATTGAGCCAGCGCACATTAGACCAGAAATATATTCCCCGTTGAATGAAGCAACGGTTAGAATCCAATCTAGCATCAGCCCAATTCAGATTGAAACCCAACAGAGAGATAACACAGTTCAGCACTCCTTATTGTTGGGTTCTGCACACGAGTCGGGAGACGTGATTATTGGAGCTTTAGACGGGATTCGTGAGGACAATCTTATCTCCGTTACAGAGACTTACGGTGAAGAAAGGGAGGTGAGAGGAAGCGTGGGAAGCACATCTACCAGAAAGATAACAGAATATCAAAGGAAAGGCAAAAGACAGGTGGTTACTATTGACAGCCAGATGGATCAGAGAGCCGAGTGGCCTAACAAGGATCAAGCTCTAAAGATGACTGATACGTCGGGAGCAGGTACATCTAATGCGAATTGCTCTATTCTTAATTCCTTAACTGATGAGTCGCTTATTTATTTCGCTTCCTTGTATGGGTTAGCTTTGGGTTCCTCTAAGGAAGAACAATTAGTTAACATAGCCTTTATTAGAGAGGAATCCAACTTAGCGAACATTTAACCCCGGGCTATTAGTGTCGGGTGGGGGGGGGAGAGATTCTAGATGCATTAATTTCCTTTTAATGATATACACATTCTGGAACGTTAGAGGTATGCGTCAAACAACAAAGAAAAGAGCATTAGGTGTCACCCTTAACAAAATCCGTCCCGACATCTGTGGACTCCAAGAAACTAGAATCGAGTCCCCTACGGAAGAAGATTTTTCTTCCCTTAGAGGTATGGCGGATTTCCATTGGAAATTTAAACCAGCGAGAGGGTATTCAGGCGGCATTGCATTGGGGGCGAATGCGATGTTATTTGAGATTTTGGACGATTTTATCGGTCAATTCTCTATCTCGATCAGAATTAGGCGTAGAAGCGACGGTTGGATCCATACTATTTCAAGTCTTCACGGTCCTTACGACAGTAGGCGTCGTAGAGAGCTGTGGACGGAACTTAGATTTATTAGAAACAGATGGGCAGATCCGTGGATGATAGGAGGAGATTTCAACATCATTAGATTCCAGAACGAGCATAGAGGCAGAGGCCACTGCAGATCAGATCAGGAGTCTTTCAACGACATCATAGATGACTTGGAGTTGCTGAAATTAGAGATGACAGATAGGAAATTCACTTGGTCATACATGCAGCGCAACCCAACGCTGGCAAAGTTGGACCGTGTGCTAGTGTCTAACGAGTGGGAGGAAGCACATCCGTTTGCCAAGGTGAAAACGGCGCTTAGATATACATCCGACCACCTTCCCTTAGTTATTGATTGCGGTCTAAAAGGGAAGAAGCACCACTTCGGTTTCAAATTCGAGAAAACTTGGACTATAAACGAAGACACTCGTCAAATCATCAAGGACACTTGGGAGGAAAGCACTACACAATCGTCAGCAGTAGGCGTATGGGTAGAGAAGACGCGGCGTCTCCGAAGAAGATTGAGAGAGTGGTCAAAATGCAAGATACAGCAAACCAACATGAGAAGAGAGTTACTGGCAAATAGAATAGACGCGCTCGAAATTGCTCAGGAGGATCGGGAATTACTAGAGGTCGAGAAAGACGAGATTGCAAACAACAGATCGGAGATCCAGCAGATCGCCAGGATGGAAGAGCTGTATTGGCAACAGAGATCGAGGGTACAATGGCTCAGAGAAGGGTCGCAAACACAAAATACTTTCACAAGATGGCTAATGGCAGAAAAAGGCTGAATCATATCACGGTATTACGGTGAACGGGACCTGGACCGAAAACGAAGATATTATCAAAGACCATCTGGACAGGCATTTCCACGCCCTCTTGGGTGAGGCCCCAAGCACGAGATGTGCGCTCGCACCAGACATGTGGAGTTCATCCAGAATAGATGGCAGCGAGGGGATTGAATCAAGATTCACGGAAGAAGAGGTCTTCAATGCAATCAAGTCGCTAGGTCAGGACAAGGCCCCGGGACCAGACGGATTTCCGATTTTTTCCTACAAACTCTACTGGAATATCATCAAAGAGGACCTCATGAATATATTTCAAGCGTTGTTCGATGGAGAGGAAAATTTAGACAGGTTAAACTACGCTACAATTGTTTTGGTGCCTAAGAAGAGCGAAGTCACTTCCCACGAAGATCTCAGACCAATTAGTTTGCTCAACGGCTCGTTCAAAATCGTCACGAAAGTGTTAGCTCAAAGACTAGCCCCGCACCTAAACGACATCATAGCGCCATCACAAAGCGGATTCATTAAGGGAAGGGATATTATGGATAGTATTGCATCTGCTCACGAAATTGTTTTCAGAGGCAATAAAGAGAAGGTGGACGGATTTCTCCTCAAACTGGACTTCCAGAAGGCGTATGACTCAGTATCCTGGGACTGTACAGAAGAGGCCCTACAGCTTAAAGGCTTTGGACAAAGATGGCGATTATGGATGAATAAGTGCATCAGAGGCGGCAAATCGACCATTCAGGTTAACGGGTGGCATGGCAAGGAAATCAGGTGCAAAAGGGGACTTCGTCAAGGGGATCCCCTATCATCCCTTCTTTTCGCAATCGTGGCGGACGGTTTGGCGGAGATGTTAGCAAGAGCACGGGAGAGCCATATCATCAAAGGATTACAGATCAAAGGAATCACACAGTCTTTGTCGATATTACAGTACGCAGACGACATTATCCTCTTCGGCCGCGCTAGCACGGAAGAAGTGGTGGTTATCAAAGCGGCATTGGTCTGCTTTCAAGGGTGGTCTGGACTGAAGGTGAATCCAAATAAGACCAGTATTATCCCAATGTCAGAACATCTCACCTTGCCAATTCAGGATATCATGAGCATTTTAGACTGTAGGGTAAGCGCTTTCCCAATTAAATATTTGGGCACTCCCATCAGGCCCGGAGCTCTATTGAAGGAGGATTGGATTTTCCTTATCGACAAAATTAAGAAAAAGCTAGGGGGTTGGCAGAGTAGATTCCTCTCTCTCGGAGGCAGGATTATCTTGCTCAACTCGGTTCTAAGTGCCATTCCACTGTACCTGATGTCTATCTACGAATTACCAAAGTGGGTGATCAATAGCATAGACAAGTTAAGACGAAGATTTTTATGGAAGGGCACAGACGAGGGTAATAGAGGGCTTCATCTGGTCCAGTGGGGTAGAGTCTGTAAAAAGAAGGAATTCGGGGGTCTGGGAATTACTAATCTCCACGATATGAATAGGGCGTTACTAACCAAATGGTGGTGGAAAATCACGAATAATTGCAAAGGTTGGTGGAGGTTCTCCTTCGATCTTTGCTAGAAGAGAAGAAAATTCCGTTTTGGCGGGAGAAGCCCGAAAGCAAAAGTCTCCGGGCTGTGGAAAGGCATCGCTAAACAAGGAGAGATCTTCTTCGCTAACACTAGATGTAAGGTGGGAAACGGGAGAAATACAAGATTCTGGAAAGACAGATGGTGCGGCCAAACAAGTCTCCTTGCCCAATTTCCAAAGGCAGCAGAAGCAACAAATAATCTAGACCTAATGGTGGCAGACATTAGAAAAAATGGAAAGCTGAGGTTCGTCGTAGCTCAACACCTAAGCGAAGAGAGTATCGCACAATTTGAAGCATTGAACAGACAGGTACTCCAAGAGGATGGGACGGGCAACAGCTTAGAAGATGAAAGAACATGGGATAGAGACGCCTCCAAAGAATTCACGGTTTCCTCCATGTACACTTGGATCAACAACGAAGGTATGAGATGTAACGTCCAATCGATCATCTGGGGGGCCTTAGCCCCATTAAAAGTGAGGGTGTTCTGCTGGTTAGCCCACAAAAACGCGATTCTATCGAAAGTTAACCTTCATAGGAGAAATCTGAATATTGACACTACCTGTGGATTGTGCTTAGCTGCGGACGAAGACGTTATCCATATCCTTTTCCAGTGCCATAAAGCTAGATTAATTTGGGAAGTCATTTGTAGGGGATTCGGATGTAATCTAGTGCCAAACTCAACCATTGACACCTGGGTGACCATTAGAGATTCACACATTAGATCAGGGGACATTAAAGCCTGGGATTTAGCTGTAGCTGCAACTATGTGGAGTCTTTGGCTAGAAAGAAATGATTTCATTTTCCGCAACTATCAGTATAGATTATCTTTCTCTGTGTACAAAATCTTTGTTTTAATCCATGATTGGGCAGGTGCAAAGGAGGCGGCCATGAAAATCAGGAGTAGCGAGGGATAGTGGATCAGGCATACAGCTATGAAGATGGTGTTTTAGATGTGGTCAACAAAAGCAGGTACAACGAAAGCGCTCAGTGAAAGAGACGGCAAACTGACTATTGGAGTAGTTAGTCGAGCTGCATCCTTTGTCGTTGTTTTCTTTTGACTTATTGTTCTAGGTTGTTTTCTTTTGAACTCGAGTAGACTCGAGTACTTTTGATGTTACGTGTTGCTTGTTGCTCACGTGTTTATCTTTGCTATTTTCTTTTATGATGTAGTACTGTGTTTCGTTATAGCTTATTAATGAAACGATGACGGACGTCATCTTTTATCAAAAAAAATATAAAAAAAAACATCTCTTTATTTTCCTAAAGCCTCACATAAACTAGTATTGCAAACAGATGTTAGTAATAATTTTAGGCAAGAGTAATGATTGTTCTTATAAAAAATGAGGAAAAAGAGGTTCGTTCGTACTGTCCTGGTAAGTTCACTAAGGTGGAAAAAAACTATTCCACATACAAAAAGAAACTTTAGCAATCATAAATTCTGTGAAAATTTTAAGAATATATCCTATTCTCATGAATTTGAAATTTAAACTAATAATCAATCAGTAACTTTATGGAAAAGATAGTTCAATTACAGGAGAAACAAATTCTCGTAAAAATAGATGGTAAATATATCTTTCTGATTTCCTTTATATTATGAAACATATTCCTGTTATGAGTAATATTCTTTCTAGGCAAAATTTAAAAAAACTACACAACTTTTAGCCAGTTTAAAAAAACTACACTAAACTTTTTTTTTTTAAAGGGACACAATGTTTAAATAAGGTCCACTGGTTTAGTTAGGGTTAGGGTTAGTTCGGGAGGTTTATTTAAACATCTGATTAGTTGAGTGATGTTTTTTTAAACACAAATAAAAGATGAGTGTGGTTTTTTTAAACACAAATGAAAAATGAAAGTGGTCTTTTTAAACCCTACCCTAACCCAACCCAAACCCTAACCCTAACCCTAACCCTAACCAATCCAGTGGACCTTATTTAAACATTGTGTCCTTTAAAAAAAAAACTTTAGTGTAGTTTTTTTAAACTGGCCAAAAGCTTTGTGTAGTTTTTTTAAAATTTTGCCTTCTTTCTATTCTTCTCACCAGGGATGGAGCAAGTAATAAGGATTGAGGATAACACCTCATCTTCAAGAGGAAAGAAACCAATGAAAGCAACATTTCATGGACCACGTTTCCTATGGCAAATGTACAAAGAAATGAAAAACCTACAAGTGAGATCTCAATGACTCAACCTACATTAAGGATGGAGAGGCAGTCTATCAGATGGCTTGAAAGATTATCAAAGACGATCAACAGAATCCTACAAAGGAGTTTTCTTGAATCAGTATCTTGGAAACATTGTACACAATGTGAACCAAGGAAAATCCAACAGACTTATATAATCATGGTCACATAAAAGAAGACTGATAAATTCAATAATCTTTGGCGCTCTATCTAAAAACAAGAGAGGACAAGTATTAGAGCGTATATGGGAAAAATAACCCTGTTTAACTTTAAATAAAAGCAAAAAAATTTATAATCAAGATGAGACAATCTTTAGTACTAGGGAAATGCTTATTGAACTCCAACAGTTCATTGAGCCACTACTTGATAATTCCGAAGTAATTCCAACTCAATTAGCGTTAATTCGGAGTCATCACGTAAGATGTCCTTTATTGGTCAAAATATAAGAGTTATCATCAATGAATAGATTTTTTCATTTCTTCCAAAAAAAAATTAATTATTATTAATAAGATGGAGGATGATCGGATAGTTTCTTTTATACAGGAAGAAAGGTAAAAACCTAGTTAACAATCAAGACAAATATCCTGGAGTGGTATGCAATGAAGGAGAAATCCTCCGTAATTGATGCAGGACTTGTTACAGAACTTATTATGGACATAAAGGAAGATAACCAATATTTGTCGTCAATCATTCTAACAGCAAGTATATATATTTAAGGTTGCAAGAAGATACAAAGAAATGGTAATAGAGCCTGTGTTATATATATATACTAGTTATTTGCAAGCCACCAAGTGCCTTTGCACTCTTAGTTAAATTTTTTTTGAAGGTTATACCTCTGTGGTATAAAAATATAAAGGAAATCATTAACAGAGGAAAGATTATACATAAAACATTGTCATGAAATGATGTCATATAAATCATTTATTTTTGTTTTCATTTATAGATAATCAGAAAATTTTGTATACGAAGAAAAAAATGTAGAATTTAGATAAACATAATGAAGCGACATATAGGTGTCTTCTTATGTATAGATATACGGCTCTATCATATAAATAGCAATAACAAACTGACCATAATTTTTCTTTCTACAACGCTATCTTTCAATTGGACATTATTCGTTGGATTATATATAGAACACAATCTCTTTTTGTTACTTCCTCCTCTATTACTTTATATGAAAAACCGTGTCTACAAAACCAAACAGTGTGAAAAAAAAATGTACGAAATATGGATTATGAGCTCTTCCACATATAGTAGTTATATCTACGAGTTTCTTTCTATGGCTGATGAGGACAATGTATAGAATTTTGTGGTTCTAAGGTAACATAATAGCGTAAGGCTAAAATAAAGTTTCAAAAGACAAATAATTAAATACAATTACTAGAGAAAGATTTACCTATATACATTATGGCGCACGAAAAACTCAATCACCTCAACCGAAATTCAGATCCACACCGTTCATTCCTCATAACATAAAACATACAGTGATGCAAAATCACCATATTTGAACATGTTTTGCCCACTTATCAACGAGGTTGCAAAATGAACGGTTTTTCAGCAATCGAACAATTGCGACCACTCAATACAGAGCAAAACATATTCAATTTGAAAAAATTTCTTCCTCTTATATTTTATGGCATGTTAAACACTTTGAAGTTTGAATGGTTTGGATCATGCATTTGGGAGAATGAGGTAGGACTTTTTAGGGTGCCATGGGAGAAAATTTCCTCCAATGTCACCTCTTTCCTTCCCTTTACTCTACAAATATATACATATATTATATTATATTATATTACTAGATTTGCCTGTGGGCACGTGCCTAGTTTTCGGAACGATACAGCATATCAAAATCTTGCAAACAGTAAAACAACAATTATGCAGCTCAAGTTTGAATAGTAAAACAATAATTAGTTGTAAATAAAAGTCTATGTTTCCATTAGTATATGTTGAAAAATAATTATAAATGAGGGTGTAAAATCCAACTTCTTAGAACTTTGAGTGTGGAAAATGATGAAATTTAACTGTTGATGAGATATTTGCTATTTTCAATGTAACATGAGCAATAAAAAAATGCATAAAAAATCTGAAAATTTACAAACCTGAAATCTGAAAATATAAATTTTTGATTAAATAGAGAGAGAGAGCGAGAGAGAGAAAAATAAATAAATAAATAAATAAAGGAGTTGTTTTGGAGGGATTTGAATTTGAGTGGGGGGGGGGGGACTTTTGGGCGAGAAATTATGTTTTGTGAGGTTAGATCTGGACCATTGATTTCAACCTTATTGAATGAGAGCCACTTGATAGCTTTCTTTGTGTTTTATTATATAGATATCATACACCCTCCGTTTCAAAATTTAAGTCATTCTAGGTTTTTACACGCCTATTAAGAAAAAACCTAGGATTGACAAAAAGTACTAACATTCTTGGTTTTTGAAGCTTATAAATAAGCTATCAATTATAAAATGTCCAATTTGCCCGCCTTTATAATTTTACTATTACTCCTTTTATGAAAATGATAAGGGTAAAATTGAAAATCTCATAAAAAATATTTGAAGGACATTAAAGAATGACAAGACATTTGCCTCAGAAACCTAAAGTGACTTATATTTTGAAACAAAATAAAATGCTAGAATGACTTATATTTTGAAACGGAAGGAATATTATATATTATATTATATTATATTATAATGAGGATATAAGGGATCCTATGGTATTAGAGAAAATATCCACCTAGGACGCACTAAAAAACCAACCTCAACAACCCAAATTCAACACTGTTTAAGTAGATCTTCATACCATAAAATATAGAGTGAAGTAAATCACTGAATTCGAACATGTTTTGCCCATTCATTGTAGCGCCCCAAGTTCCATACACCAGGAACTCGTGACATTAACTAGGATCTTGCTTCAACGAGTACATAACACAGAAAATTACAGGAAATTTAAACTTACATTATACAAGGAATCAAGGAAATAATATTCTCCACTACTCGAATCTCCAGCTCCCACTCCGGCAACTAATCAACTGTGGGCACATCAGTTGAATGCACCTGACGCAAACTGATAAAAACAGTGAACTTCCATTTCAACAACAATTTAATGGCCAATAAAAAAATGACACATAACAAGGTGTCGATGTATAACATGGCCCTAGAATCTAATGTGCAACACAAAATGAACACGACGCACTTATTCTAATGCATGCTTGATATGAAAATGTATGCATCCCACGCTTAATACCTTTCCAAATGCAACATCATTGGAAACATATGCATCCCATACTACATACTTCCCAATGAGTTCGTGTTCTCCAGATATTAAGGTTCGATCCCCCGCCATGCATCCTACTCTTGTACTCTAGCTCTGTTTATGATATTCATCTAGTGTCTAATGAGATTGCAGTTGTTCGGTTTACTCCGCTACTGCAGTCAAAAGTGCCATGCCGAGACCCTGTGGTCTCTCTCCACTCATGTACACCCATAATGGTGCCAGCCCTTGCGGTCTTTCTCCACTCCCCGGTCTTACATACATCACTCCGCCCAGACCCTGTGGTCTCTCTCCACTCCTAGACAACCTCGTGGAACCTCCACTTGAGGTGCCGGACCATTGGTCTCTCTCCACTCCCGGACCTCATCAAAAATTGTTACTACATCAAGGTAATCCTACAGATTTCTCATTCGCATTAAACAGCTCAGACTACCTTTAGGCGGAGGCATAGGGGTCCATCCCATATCTCCGACCATAGCTTGTTCTTACACTAGATCCCAGAAATTAACAGACGATACTACGCCACACGTGCCCCAGACGAGATCATGCCACACATGTCCCCTTAACAGGTGAGTACACGCCAACTATTGTTTTTCCTTACAGTCACGAATCACACTACTTATTTAGCGCCCCGAATTCCGCACATTGGGAACTCGTGACACATACCCGGAATCCTTACTTCAATGAGTACACAACACGAAAGCACAGGAAATTAAAAACTTTATTACCTCAATGATATTACATTTATCTTCCACTTGGATGCTTCCCACAACTCGAGTTCCCTACTCCACGTTCAGCAATCCTGCAACTAACAAACTGTGGGCACGTCAGTTGAATGCAGCTGACGCAATGCGGATGAAACCCGCGAACTCCAAAATTCTCAACAATCAATATTGATGCAGAAGAAAACTGTGACAGTCAAACTACAAGTGTCATTGTATGTCATGATCTAGATTCTAATGCACAAACTCAAAATGCACACAATGCTTCTACTCTAATGCAAACTTTATTTGAAAACATAAACATCCCATACTACATACTCCCCAAATCAAGTTCGTATTCTCCAGATGATGGGGTTCGATCCCTCGCCATGCATACTACTCTTGCACTCTTTCCTGTTTCTAACATTCATCTAGTGACTGGTAAGGTTGCAGTTCATACGGTCTATCTGCCACTGCTGTGGACCGGTGGTCTTTCTCCACTCCGGAGCAGTTTGGTGATTACTCTATTCTGCTAGGGCCGGTGGTCTTTATCCACTCCACACGGGACCGGTGGTCTTTCTCCACTTCCTGACAGGCTGGTGATCATTCAACCTCCTCGAAACCGGTGGTCTTCCTCCACTCCCGAACCATACCAAAAGTTATCCAATCATAAGAGCATCCACATTCGTTTGCTATATTATGCAAATATGCATATTTTAGCTCCGAGGGAGCTGCAGTCGTTTGCTATTTATCCACATTTTGCCATAATCGCTAAAGTAGATTGCTATATATGAGAGAGGATATAGCAATAAGCATATTATACAAGACGAAACTTCAAGTTTCGTTCGATATATTTTATAATTTTTTTAACCATCAGACGAAACTTGTAGTTTTGCCCGATCAAAATAGGGGAATTTTTTAAATTAATAAAACCCTGAAAATGTGGAAAACAATGGGACAAAACTTCAAGTTTCGTCCGTAGATTTAGGATATTTACTAAGTTACTTAATTAATTTAATAATTAATTAGTTAATTATACTTAGTATACTAATTAGGTCATTTAATAAATAATTAGGCTTAGTTAAACACTTAACTAATTTATTAGGGGGTTAAGTGGGTTATTAGTGTTTGAAAGTGACAGCTCCCCTCAAGTTTCGTCCGTGGGGGAAATTTTTTTTGTTGCTCCAACAAACCTTCAAGTTTCGTCTGCCAATTTAAATTATTAAATATTCAATTCAGCCCCAAAAAATATTTTAAAAATAATTTTTTTCATGGGATGAAACTTCAAGTTTCGTCCGATCAAATTTTGTTTTAACTTTGCTATTTTATAGCATTTGATGACTGCAGGAAAATCTACTTTGCTATATCTATTTCATGCATTTTGCTATTTTTTACCATTGACGACTGTGGATGCTCTAAGGTGGACCGGCAGGTCTTTCCCTACTCCACCAAGAGACACAGAGTTTAACTCTTGCGCCTCATTCGTATTGATAACTCAAAACATAGACGGAAGCTTAAGGGTCCATCTCCTAAGTTCCGACAGGACTTGTGGCTTGTGTTTGCATCCCGCTCCTATCACTAAACTCTAAAAATTAACAGTCGAGACGCCACCGCACGTGTCCTAGAAGAGACGCCGCTGCACGTGTTCCCTTGACAGGAGAGTACAACGCCCAGCTAGTGCTTGTCCTTATAACAATTGTCACCTACTACAATCGAGAACTTGGTAAACACCATATAACAAATGTCTATTAACGAACTCTTCTTGAATCCATTCCAAGGGTTATTCGAACTCAAACAATACCAACTCGCACAACCCAACATACGACTATATATCATGTACTCATACTTGAACATATACAAGCCTTCCATCGTACACTTACATGCGCAAACTTAAAATATAATCTTACACAACCCACTATATATCATAACATAAATTAAGAGTTTATAAACAACATTTCTAAGGTTGTTAAGAAGTCCTAAATAGATGACAACTTGCATACGCCGAAAACAACAAGTTCAAGTCTAAAATGCAGTTCTTGCAACTTCTAAAAATCACCAATAATCACTCTCTTATTGGAATTTAGATATCTTAGGTTCTAAAGAAAGGTCAATGAGTCTACAATAAGTTCTTAGTTGGGAGTTTTCTCAAAATACTTCATTTAAAAGGTTAAATTAATCAATAACTGAAAGGTGTACAAATTTTCCAGCAACTAAAAATTGCTAACCAGTCATGAGTTCAATATTAATTTAAAATACTAGACAAAGTCCAAAATTCTTAAAATTTGGTGAGCATATTCTAGACACATACATGTATCACATTTAGAGAGATTTGATTTTTGAACTAGAAGTAGTAAACAGTGCTTTGTTTTCTTCTTGACCAACACTGGTTTCGGATTTTATTAAAATAGCAAATATCATCCAGAATTATGAAATTTGACAGAGATGTTCTAGACACATATAAGAAGTTGTAAAAATTTCAACCCTAAATTCCGCCTAGACAAGGAGTTATGATTTTTGGATTTGAGACCTAATTTCATCCAAGTTATTTCTATCACAATTTTATCCATACATCAATATGCACCATATAACTTCATGCCATCATAATCTTACAATCTTAACAAATAATCTAGCAAACTATTAACCATCACTACACACAATCTAATATCCATTACTACACATACAATCTATACACAATCAAAAAACATCATAAAGGTTGAAGAACTCCCACCTCACTACGGAGAGTTTCTACACATCTCGTCTTCAAGCTTGCTTTCTTCTCCTCCTTGTTCTTGGTCCAAAATAACACTTAGAGAGGTTGAGAGTGTTTGGATTGAAGAGATGAGTGAAATATAACATAGAGTGAAATATGGAAAATATGGAAATTAATGAAATATGGAAATGAGAATGAACTAGGGTTTGTTCACAATGCCCTGATTTATATAGGGAGGGGGAGGGGTGTGTATGGCCGGCCAAGCATTGGGATAGGGTAGGATGAGTGTGGGTGAGTGTAGAAGGCTCTAGGGATGCTTAGTTGTCCATATAATAACCCTAGGTTTAATTAACCCCTAAGTTGAGTTAACCCTCTAGGTCAAATTAACCCTTCTAGGTCAACAATTGTAGGTTCATTTCAAGTCAAAAATTGTTGGCTTCATAGTTCATATGTTTAGTGTGTAGTGTATGTACAATATATATAGTAGTAGTATATATGTGTATGAAACATAATTTATATGGTTGGCCTCATAGATTAAATTCATATGAATTTGATTGGAGAATCCAAAACCATACAACTTATGTGTATATAACAATGTACAAAAATATGCACAATTCACATGCAACATCATAAGCCAAATATAATAATATATAATTCAGGGCCGGCCCCGAATTTCCGGGGGCCCGAGGCGAACTTCCGAAATGGGGCCCTCCATACAAACAAAAAAAACATATATACAAAAAAATTGCATATTGTTGAAAGCAAAATATGCAAAATATATAAATTTGTTTTAAATCACCCAAATTTAAAGTCTCAAATTTAATTCAAGTCTTCAAGCCTAAACCCAAATAATTTTTAAAAAAAATTTAAAGGCTCAAATAATTATTTTTGGGGCCCCTAATAACAGTATTTTTCTTTTACGCGCAAAATACGTGCCTATATTTACAAGGGAATTACAAATTTGGGGGCCCCTAAAATCGCAAAATGCTGGGGACCTGAGGCGGCCGGCCTCACCCGCCTCAAGGGTGGGGCCGGCCCTGAATATAATGCAACAATATTTATATACAAAATATTATTGTACAAAATTATTGTTAATTATTTTGGGGATATTACAACTTAGGACAAACGCCTTTACTAATTTATAAGATTTAGGTCATTCTTATCAACTTTAATTTCTCCATTAATCACCACTTAGTTCCTACGTCGATTTTATTAGTTACTTATAGTCTCATTGTTCACAATTACACTAGATTATCATCATATTCTTATTCTCAATTATTGACCAAACTTGGCCTTTATCCGGCTCATCCGACCCACGTCCGTCACGTGTCCGGGCCACATTCGGCCCATATTCGGCCCGTGTTCAGCCCATGAAAAACAACTCACTTAGTTTCATATATTAGCTTCATAAATTCTTTCATCATTACAAATTTCACTCTTTCACTCCCATGTTTCCAAATTACTAACATTTTCATGAAGTTATTAACAATTCCTCTTGCTAATATATTACTAATAGTTCCATAAATCTCATTTTCTCATTATAATCTACTACTTCAAATTTTTAATTTGTTAACTTATTTGAAAGTCACCAATATACACATTATCATATAACCCATTGAAATCAAATCTTCTTGCACCTTAACTCACTAAAGCTTACTAACATGCAGGGCCGGTCCTGAGGTATTTGAGGCCCTGAGCAAAAAAAAAATTGAGTCCTTCATAAACACGCATGTATTTTTATATATATTAATAAATTATAATATAACGGCAGGGGACATAAAAACAATACCCAGAAAAATAAAGATTACTTTTGTTTTGCTTTATGACATCAAATACTCCATATTTTTCATTAAGCATAGAGACAGCGACTCTTGCACCTGCCTAAAAAAAAAATCACCTCTCATCTAAAATATAATGCCAGGGCCCAGGAATCAAGCTTATCATATAAATAAGCTTCAAATTTCAGTTAGTCACTAAACCTGCCTAACAATAAAATCAATCAAGAATACTATTGTTGGAGTGATTTCTACCTCAGTACCTCCTAAACCCACAAAAGAGATTCTCAATTCAATTAATTAAAAAAAAACGACATGACAGGGCTGAACTACAAGAGTAGTGCTAAGAAGACCAACAACTCTTGTAGTCTTGCTAAGAAGACCAATAACTCAAGCTACGCCTCTGATACCCGAGACACCATGACTACAACTCCAACTACAACTCCTGCTAAGAAAAAAACTCTGTAAAAGAAACAAACGAAATTCTCAACTGACAATTTGAAGAAGATGAAGAGGCTGGACAAAAAAAAAATTGAAGAAGTTGAAGTGACATTGAAAGAGAGAGAGAGAGATTGCTAAATTGGGCCCTTCCCTAAAAATTAATTACAAACCCATTAATTCATTATTTTATTTATAAAATCATTAATCTATTATATTTTAAAAAAAATTGGGCCCCTCCCCTGAAGTGGACCCTGAGCGGTCGCCCAGCTGGCCCTAGGCCAGGGCCGGCCCTACTAACATGATTTTCAAGCTTAATACTATAAACCCACCACTTTTAGTTATGTTAGTAGCTTACTAACTCCATGATAATCTAACATGCTTATTAACTCATTTCTAATCTAGTAACAACCTTACTAGCTTAGATTAAAATTAATACTAGCTTCATTCATACAATTTCCATATCAAGATTTCTAACTTGATCAAGATTACAAATTAAACTTACTAACACCTCAAACTACATAATATGCTTACTAATAAATTCCATGAGCATACTAACAAAATTTAGTAACATACTCTTATTCATTGCATACTAACATACGCTTATTTATCACATAATAATTTCCAAGTTATGAATATCATGAACAAAATTTGTATATTAACATGAACATCATGGCAATCACCTACACAAAATTTCTACACAATCATAAAAATCTTACCCTAAGCAGTAATAATCGGTTTTTAGAACTAATTGGTCTAGGAGCGATTAGTGATTAATCGGTTAATCGGAAAAATAATCGGAGATTAAATCGGAAAAATCGTCACGCACGCACGCACGCACGCGCGCACACACACACACACACACACACATATTATTAAAAAAAGATATTTCCTCATTATGTATCAATCCTAAATTCTAACATAAAACTATTATGAGATTATCTAATAGGAACATATAGTTATAGAGAAAAAGAAGAGAACTTAGTTTGAGCTAAGTTTGGATTCTAGATGTGGATCGGGTCGGGTTTGCTGGTCGGTTCCATCAAACAAAAACAATCGGCGAGGAGGAGCAGCGCGAGCAGCAGGAGGAGGTGGTGCAGCAGATGCGGCCTGGCTCAAGTATGTGACGATGCAGGGTGAGCGACGGCAGGTCGGGTTTGGGTTTACTCGATGAAGATAATCAGCTTGGTTTTGGGTTTGCGCGAGGAAGAAGAAGAAAGCAGTGACATGTCAGATTTGGGTTTGCGCGAGGACCAGAAAGGGTTTGGATTTTGGATTTGGATTTGGAGTTTGGGCCGGATGGAGCCCAAATAATGCAAATGAGCATGAAAATTAAAGATTTAATCGGTTAATTGGCCACTTAAAATCGGACGATAACCACTAATCGGCCGATTATACCCGATTAAATCGCTAACTATTAAAATATTATAAATCGCTAAACAAGTAATCTCTTAGCCTCCGATTAACGATTAATCGGGGATTAATCGGGCGTAATCGGAGATTTTAACTGCTTAGATCCTACCTTAACATTCCTACAACCTAGAACATGCCCACTAACTTTCATTTAAAATGTTTATTTTTATTATCATACACAAGATGAAATCTTTTATGAGTTTTAATCCACTCGTTAACAAAAAGATAATACATTTACCCTTATTTTAGCATTCTTAAGAAAAATTAATCTTTATGTCTAATGATGCAAGTTTTCTTCATAATTTCACATTTTTATGTAACAAGATTCAAACTTTATAGATTAAGAAGAACACCCACCTCAATGAGTAGAATCTCAATGAGTAGAATCCTAGCTCCTTTCTCCTTAATCTCTCTTGATTTCCTAAGCTCCAAAAGTTCTAGGAAATTGATAAGAAATTAATTAGAATAGAAAAATAGGATGAAGAAATTGAACTAAGAGTGAACAAAAAGGCTTCACCTTCTCCTCCTTAAGACTTGGCCGAAATCCAACGAATGGGATTGAAGATGAGTACTTGTTGGGAGGTTGAATTTGAAGTAGAAAAAGATTAGAAAGATTAGGGTTTTGCTTTTGGGTTCTAGGGTTTCTTTCTCTCTTTTTTTTGGCTTACGGCTGCTTCTCTCTCTCTCTCTTTCCTTTTTTATTTTGGAATGAGAATGAAGAGGTTAAATGAATGAATGAGCTCTCTTTTATAATGTGAAGTGAAAAAAAAATGAGTGGAGTTTGAGGTGGTGAGGTGGCTGGAAATTGACCAAGGGAAGAGTGAGTGGAGTATACGACTTTCTAGAGTTTCTTTTCTTTTTCTTTTTTTTTTTCATGGCTAAGAGCATCCACAGTCGTCAAAGGTAAAAAAATAGCAAAATGCATAAAATAGATATAGCAAAGTAGATTTTCCTACAGTCATCAAATGCAATAAAATAGCAAAGTTAAAACAAAATTTGATCGGATGAAACTTGAAGTTTCGTCCCGGGAAAAAAAATATTTTTTAAATAATTTTTTGGGTTGAATTGAATATTTTAATAATTTAAATTGGCAAACGAAACTTGAAGCTTCGTCGGAGCGAAATAAAAAATATTAAAAATATATTCCCCCCCCGGAGGGAGCTGTCACTTTCAAACACTATTAACCCACTTAACCCCCACCTAATTAATTAGTTAAGTGTATTTAACTAAGCCTAAATATTTATTAAATGACCTAATTAGTATACTAAGTATAATTAACTAATTAATTATTAATTAATTAATTAACTTAGTAAATATCCTAAATCTACAAACGAAACTTGAAGTTTTGTCCCATCATTTTTCACAGTTTTGGGGTTTTATTAATTTAAAAAATTCCTCTATTTTGATCGGACGAAACTTCAAGAAGTTTCGTCCGATGGTTAAAAAAATTTATAAAATATACAGGACAAAACTATTGCTATATCCTCTCTCATATATAGCAATCTACTGTAGCGATTATGGCAAAATATGGATAAATAGCAAACGACTGTAGCTACCTTGGAGCCAAAATATGCATATTTGCATAATATAGCAAACGACTGTAGATGCTCTAACCCATATAATGCAAATGTCTCGGTGTACAATAATATACAACATATATATTTTCATATAAAATAAATATCTATTCATACAAAATAATTATTTATTATTTTAGGGTTCTTACATTCATCATTAGGTTGCAAAATAAATGGTTTTCAACAACAAAACAATTGTGACCATTTAATGCATTGGCAAAACATATTCAACTTTTATTAAATTTCATCATCTTCTTTTGTATAAAATGGAGAACACTTTGCACGGTGTGGATCATGCAATTAGGGAGGGATACAATTTTTTAGGGTGCCATAGGAGGACATTTCCTTTAATGCCACCTTTTCTCTTGTTTTATATTATGTGCATGTTTGTTCCTAAACAGATGTTCGGTAAGGATTGTGGTAGGAACTCCATACTGGACATCTCCAATTGATGTGATCCATGGTTGGGACTGTGCTAGTACAAGGATGTGATCAAGTAATTTTCATCAAAGAACAACACGCTAACCTATTTTTTTAAGAACAAAATCTGATCAACTTACTCTTTAAATAGGTTATCAAATTATTGGTGGCTCTAAATATTAAGAAATTATTATATTTTACCAATTTTAAGATTGCTATGGATAGTTAAACTCAATTATTCATGTAGACTATTTACGTAAGATTTCAATTACCAAATACACCATAATTTAAAGAAAAGCATATCAAAATACCGGAACTACTCAAGATCCATGCACTTAAAAATAAACAGATTCCCGTCTATCAGTACCAATAGAAATTCTAAAATTATTAGCTAATATAATCAAATCATAACAAAATACATTAGAAAAAACATATAGAGATTGGCTGGGTAGTCACTAAACGAACAAAGTGAGAACACTCACTCCTCAGCAGAGCTCATCAACTGAGTTCTGCCCCATTTGACCACAGTGATTAGTCCTCATTTGTCCAGCATTCCTGATCATCCCATCAAATCCTTTGGTTACTTGTACCTCCTTCTGCAGGCCATTTTCAATGCTACACCAACAAATGGGGAAAAGGTAATGAGAATTCACAAAGCAAAGAACATTGGCATCAATTTCCAGTCAAAACTTAAGACATGGCAAACATATTCTAATTGGTGCTAAATTGAAACCAGGTTGGTAGATTTCTCACAAAAAAGATATGAAAAATGAACTAGACAAAAACAATAACTTTCTGTTGGCCTCATACTCAAACAAAAAAGGTACAACTCCCCCATCATTCGATAAGTATGATATGAATCAGGTCATATAGCTTAGAGATGGAGAAAGATATTACTACTCTTACAAAACTATGAGAGCAGTTGATATGAAATATTACTATATTGCAGTATGTTAAAGCATCTTTAGTTGGTTGTTTTCACAAGCTACAGAAGAAATGCTTTCCTTCAACAAGAAGGCAACACAAGATTTTTTAGTCAATGTACTCCTGGTTGTATTTGTTTGAGGAGAAAAAATTAAAAAAAAACTTAAAAGCAAAATAGATCATGGATGATCTAATTTAACTTCAACGAAAAATACAAATATAATAACAACCCAAACAATTCTATTAATAACCAATCAAGAGAACAAAAATTGCATGAAGAGATGGAATCACGAGATATCTGCGATCATCTTCAGTCTTGGCTTGAAAAAAGTATATAAATTACTACCTTCCATAACAATTGTATACCAACTTGTAAGTTAAAGAAATACCTGTATGTGATGATAGCGAGGCTGCTTCTCTTTGTGCCCTTTCCACTTCTTCTACAAGCTCCATTTCACGCATCCCTTTTCTTGATTTTAATGCCCACTGCCTGTTCAAGACCATCCTATTATAAATAAAACATTTAATTGGAAAAAAAAACAATGGATCATAAATCTACAATACTAAAAACAATACAAAAAACAAACAATGGATCACACCTCCTTCCGCTTAGTGAATCAGCCTGGACCAACCCAGGATTTAACCTAACTTTCTGTCTATCTGATGGCAGTTGAGATGATTGAGACTCTTCATCAGAAACTTTGACTGAATTTTGAGTCCCAAGAGGTGATGAATATGCATTTCCAACACCTATCTCACCTCGAGTAAACCCCAAATCATCCAAAAACGGCGAGTACTTGTCCACATCGAAATACATTGACACCAAATCATAATCACATTCATTTAATGGAAATGGACAAAACAAGGCTCGAGTGCTTTCATTAACTTCATCTCCACTGAGTGGAGCCTTTCCCTTGTCCATTCACAAAGTACAAGGGAATAGGAGCAGAAAAAGAACAAAAGAAAAAAAAAAGGACAATGGAAAAGAGAAAAACAGATAGGCCGAGAAAAAGGATGAACAAAATAGATATGGTTAAAAAAACTAAAGAAGGTAACCAATATGGAGAAACCACCCCTTGCAAATAGCGAATGTACAGATATATTATAGAAAGGAACTAAATGAAAACAATTAATTTCCATGTTGATTTCCCCAATAAATGGAAACCAGCCATTTACATTTTATGTACTTACTAATTTAATTATTAGTGACTATTCAATCTTTTACAGGTAAGAAGTCTGGTACTATGAACAGCAAGTTACCTTGTTACCGAAGCAGAATGTGAAGTAAATCTGGTAAAATAGGAAAGGGTGAATCTAAAAACATCAGTAAATAACAACATAAAACATTATATCGGACATATAAATCTACCATAAACAAAACCACCACGCTATCATTAAACTTATGCTCTAACTAATTTGCGCTATAACAACCACCACCTTCAGTATATCTAAGCACTTTTTTTCTGCATTGGCTAACAATCTTCATATTAAAATTTTGACATGTAACCAAAATATGAATCACACATACAGAAATACTTCTACAAAATGAAAACGTATAAAATACATATCTAATATTTGGCAATAAATGTTGGTTAGTCTTGAATCTCTTGATCTACCACACAGTTTATGGCGCATATCTAACATTTAGTATCGTATGCATCTATAACATAGTCGTATTTAATAATGCAAAATATCTGCTAATCCGGAAGTTGTAATTGCTAGCAACTTCTTGCTGCTATACAAATTCGAAAAATACACAAAGCATTTCCAAGTTGAGATGTAATAAGCACTATCAAACTGCAACTTGACTTAAGAACTTAATGATCCATACTTTTGTAGATTTAGAACACACACAAAGGATGATGTTCTGTCTCTCACAATTGCTCGATAAATAATACAGTGCCTCGTAAGTACATTGGACATCAAGTAGCACACAATACACCTTCTAACTGTATCCTTCCCAAATCTTAATGAAGTGTCTTTCACATGCGACAAATTTTTCTCTAGATTGTATACTAGAATTAATTAATTGTGTATTTTGTTATGTTCTCACCCTATTGACCTTTTTTTCTCTAGGGGTAGTACATGGCCTGATTACCGAAGACAAAGGCGCTACAAAATTTTCTCTAGAATGTTTATTTTAATTTAATTAATTGTGTATTTCTTTGTGTTCTCACAATATTGACCTTTTTTTCTCTAGGGGATAGTACATGGCCTGACTCCGAAGACGAAGGCGCTTCTCGACGACAATTTATCCATGGGGAACCTCACTCATCGACATTGCCAACTCCTCGATGCTTCAAAAGAGTTGAGAGCCTGGCACTACCACCTAGTCGCAGGACCGACAGTAAGTCCCGCTTCTTCCCACCTTCAGCCTTTCACTTCATACCTGTTAAGAGTAAAACCATATTCCCAAATCGTTGACATTTGTTATGGTGTATTCTTACAAAACTTTCTAACTAATATATTTTTTTGTGTTGTGTGAGTTTGCAATCAGTAAATCTTTATATTAAGAACTTTGAATAACTTGATGTTGGATAATTATTAGTCTTCTAAAGTAAAGGTATTAGCTATAAGTTGGCTTACCATCACTTTAGCTCTCTTATCCTCATGTATTGCTTTATCGATTGGCTTTTAATTCTTTCGTTGATGGGTGGTACTTCTCAATCACTTTTCAAATGATACATATATGCTTTCCTTAATGTGAGCATTGGATAGTATACCTATGCAATTTGTGTCAAAAGTGAGAATACATGGGTATTCATATTCCGGTTGTATGTGTTTTGAAAGTGAATATTGAATATCCGTTCAAATCTGATGGAATATTCTGAGTTTGGGGATTTTCCTTCACAAAAGGTTGAAAATAAAAACTATGCCTATACTTGAAGGAGGATGTTCCATCAACGGTACGACCAAAGAGGGCCTCTTTTATGCATTTTTCACATGAGCTCATGCCTTGGGTTTCAACTATCTTAAAAATTTATTTAAAAAACTAAATATCTGAGTTTTACAAGAGTTGTTTACAATTGTTGAATAAATATTTTTAGTTTGTTCTTTTGGTGCCAATTAACCAGGGCACAATATGAAGAGGGTGGCATATTACACCTTAATGTATTGCAAAAGTATATAAAATCTAATTCCATGGATAGTTATTGTTCTATTTTGATTCAAATTCTGATTATGTGGCTGCTATCAGTGTGCATTACATCTTATGAACAACTAAACATTTCATCAAGCTCAAGTTAATCCTTTCTCACTGTAAAACCATGTTTGTGTTCACCATGTTTATTATTAATGAGATTTGGTAGTTTTATTGACTTTTCCGTGCAATTGACTTTTGCCTGGCCTTGGAAGTGGCCGTCGCTTTATTGCCTTGTACATGATATTTCAACTGAAAACTAGCACATATTGAATACTATATATCCAGTTGAATAAAAATAGTGGCAAAAGATAATCTTGAAAATTTTCAAGGTAATATACTGGTTAATATGGAGAGTGGGTTGTGAAATGATGAAGTTTAAAATATAGTCCAAACAAATAAGGTTTCTTATAAGGTTTGACAAAAGTCTTAAAAGAGAAAAAAATAGAATACTGCTAGATATAAGGGAAAGAATCTGAAAAGAGATGTTCAGTTCAAATTGTATGAAGATTTTTGTATGAAATAAATAAATCATAGAGGAAATGAAAGAAATACACGAGCTAGGTTACTCGTAGTAAAGAAAATTTAAGGTAATATAAATATTTAAAACTTTTGATTTATCTGCTGTTTAGCAAAAAAACATAAAAATAGAAGAGTACATTAAGAATCTTGTACAAGAAAATAGAATTAGAACAGCTACATGGACTATGAAGTCACTCAGAGGAAAAGGACGTGATCTATAGTTCTATACTTGATACAATGATGCAGAGGGGGGTGGGAAAGAACGACGAAGTCCATCCAATTAATATAATATGAATAGATAGTCTAAGAGCATCCACAGTCGTGTGCTATTTATCCATTAAATGCATTTTATAGTAAACGACTCGCTGCAGTCGTTTGCTATTTATGCATTTTTTGACAAAAACGCAACAATAGATTGCTATAAATGAGAGAAGATATAGAAAAATGCATATTATAAAGGACGGATCTTGAAGATCCGTCCCACTAAAAAAAATATTTTTTTAATTCTCCGACGCAACTTCAAAGTCCGTCCCTCCAAAAAAAAATCGTAATAAAAACCCCAAATAAAAGCTTCTCCCGTCCGTCCATTCTGCAAATTTCTGATAGAACTTGTAGTTCCATCGGAGGTGATTTTTTAAAATAAAAAAAATTTTAAATGGACCATTTTGCTTTTTTTAAATGAATGACCATTTTGCTTTTTTTAAATGAATGACCATTTAAATGAATGAATGACCATTTTGCTTTAATTAAATGAATGACCTAATTCACGAACGGACTTTGAAAGTCCGTTTGTCCATTTTTGTGTTTTTCCCTTCAAACGGATCTTCAACTTCCGTCTAACAATAAAAAATTAATTAAATAATTCATTTCGCCCTACGATGGATCTAGAAAGTCCGTCTTGTATTTTTTTATCTTAAATTGCTATAAAATAGCATAGTACGACTGCAGCAAACGCTAAAAATGTTATATGCAAATATGCATTTAGCCATTTTTTGACAATCACGACTGTGGATGCTCTAAGGGCTGTAGTACATATCACGCTTTAAGATATTATTTTAGATTTTAAAAGAATTGAAGGCATAGTTAATTTTAGTTAAAAACTTGTATAATATTAGTTACTATATATCCAATTAAATTTAAAGCCACAAAAGATAATCTAGAAGAATTTCAAGGTAACATCTAGATAGAAGGGAAAGAATCTGAAAAGGCTATAAAAGATGTTAAGTTCAAATCTTATGAAGATTTACGTATGAAGGAAAATAATCAGCAAGGAGATGAACCATAACGCCCCAAGTCCCATACACTAGAAACTCGAGCAGTGTGGAGCATTCAAGTAGAGATTATTGATCATTTATAATATGCAAATTATCGATGTAATTCATGATGTAAATTTTTATGTCGAACAATTTTGGACATTGTAATGACATTTGTGGCAATACAAGTTTTTAATTTCTTGTGCTTCTTCTGTGTTATGTACTCATTTGTGCTTATGTAGGGTCGTTTGAATAGAGTTTGGAGACCCTAGGCTTAGATGGTTGATACTTGAATAGATGGGTAGGATATCATCTGTACTTAGGACAGGCACTACTTGAGTATGTACTCACCTATCAAGGGGACACGTGCGATGGTGTCTCGTCTGGGATACGTACGACGTTGTCTCGATTGTTAATTTTTGGGATTTAGTGATAAGAGCGGGAAGCATCCAAGTGGAGGATATAATTTCCTTGTACAATATCATTTATTGTGTAATTCAAGATGTAAATTATAGATAAGACTACATTGTACATTATAATAATATATTAAAAGTTTTTAATTTCCTGTGATTTTTTTGTTGTGCTCATTGAAGTAAAGATTCTGGATTGTGTCCCGAGTTTCCAGTATATGGAACTCAGGATGCTACAAAGTGGTATCAGAGCAGACTTTCGACACCGATAGTGTGCAAGATGTACGCCTGAGATGGAGCTAGCGATGTACACTATTAGAAAGACTAGCGACATACACTAGCAGAATCAGGGTACTCTACTCCACATCGGCTAGAAAGGCGATCCTATGCTAGATTGCATGTCCCGAGCTTAGCGAGGATGCTAAGATCTCAAGGTGGGGTGTATGTAATATCCTGTATTTGAGGACTATATATGATGGTATATATGGAATTATGATGGGCCATGAATGGGCTTTCATGGTGGGGCATTAAAATATGGTATTAGAGCCGGGCTCGGGGCGCTACACAAACGAGCTGTGTTTCTCGTATTAAAGAAAATTTACGGTAATCTAAAAATCTAAGAGTTTCAAGAATTTTTCTATTGTTTATCAAAATAAAAAAACTATAAGGTTACGAAATATGAAAGACGATTTTAAGAATCTTGCACAAGAAAATAGAATTATATCAGCTACATGAAGTATCAGATACTCATATGAAAAGGATGCGACTTACTTGATACCATGATCAAGAGAGGGGGATAATATGATATAATTGTTGGAAACCAAATGGATATGGTAGGAAGTCAAGGAATTAATAGTAAAAGATACAGAATTTGGGAAATGGTCAAAAAATGAAAAGAAACAATCTAAGGACGGCAGTACATAAAATGACGGAAGACAGTATTCTAGATTTTCAAAGAATTAGAAGGTAGAGTTAGGAAAAATTTTGATTTATATTGAATACATTATATCCAATTGCATTAAAATAGTAGCAAAAGATAATCTTGAATAATCACAAGGTAATAGAGTGGTTATTATGGTGAGTGGGTGGTGAAATAAAGAAGTTCCATATATACTCGAAACAAATAAGTTTACAGATAAGGTTAAACGATTGTCCTAAAAGTTGAGGAAAAAATAGAAAAATGCTATATAGATGGGGAAAGAATCAGAATAAGCCATAAGAGACGTTAAGTTCGAAGCTTATGAAGATTTACGTATGAAGTAAAAAATAAGAGAGGTGATGCAAGATATAAGCGAGCTAATTTACTCGTATTAATGGAAATTTACGATAATCTAAAAATTCAAGAATTTTGAGTATTTTTCTATTGTTTAACAAAATCAAAAATAGAAGGGCACGAAATATGAAACACGATGTCAAGAAATTTGCACCCAAAAAATAGAATTAGATCCGCTACATGAAGTATCAGGTCACCTATAGGAAAAGGGTGGAATTTACATGATACAATGATCAACAAAGGGGGTTAACATAATATAACTGTTGGAAACCAAATGAATACATAAACTTTGTTAGATGGGAGAAAAAGGAATAGACATAGTCTAAGGGCGGCAGTACATAAAACTGTACAAGATAGTATTTTAGATTTCAAAAGAATAGAGATAAGAGTTATTGTAGTAAAAAACCTGTATTATATTGAACACTATATATATATCCAATTGAATTAAAATAGTGGCAAAAATAAGCTTGAAGAATTTCATGGTAATATAGTGGTTAATATGGAGAGTGGCTAGTGAAATGACAGTTCAAAATATAGTGAAAACAAATAAAATTTCTTATAAGGTTCGTCAAAAAGTCTTGAAAGTGAGAACAAAAAAAAAAAAAAAAACTGCTCGATAGAAAGGAACGAATCTGAATAAGCCATAAGATATGTTAAGTTCCAATCTTACGAAGTTTTACATATGAAGTAAAATATTTAGAGAGGTGATGAAAGATATAAACGAGCTAGGTTATTCGTATTAAAGGTAATTTGCGATAATCTAAAAATTCAAGAGGATCGAGTATATTTCTGTTGTCTAACAAAATCAAAAATAGAAGGGTACAAAATATGAAACACGGCGTTAAGAATCTTGCACGAGAAATTAGAATTAGATCAGCTACATGGATTATCGGGTCATTCACATGAAAAGGGTGGGATTTACTTGATACAATGATCAGCAGATGGGGTTAATATAACACAATGTTGGGAACCAAATGGATATGGCATGAAGCCAAGGAAATTAAGAGTACAAGATAAATGGAAATAGACACAATCAAAGGGCGGTAGTATATAAGACGCTGCAAGATATTATTTTGGATTTTATGAGAATAGAAGGTATAGTTATTGAATACCATATATCCAGTTGCATTAAAATAGTGGCAAAAGATAATCTTGAAAGAATCTCAAGGTAATAGAGTTGTCAATATGGAGAATGGGTGGTGAAATGATGATGTTCAGTATATAGACAAATGAAATAAGTTTTCACATAAGGTTCAACAAAAGTCTTGAAAGTTGAGGGGGAAATAGAAAAACGCTAGATAGATGGGCAAAGAATCTGAATAAGCCATAGAAGATGTTAGGTTCAAATCTTATGAAGATATACGTGTAAAGTAAAAAATCTGAGGTGATGAAAGTAGTAAGATGTAAACGAGCTAGGTTACTCGTATCAAAGGAAATTTACTGTAATCTAAAAATTCAAGTGTTTCTATTATTTTTCTGTTGTTTAGCAAAATCGAATATAGAAGGGTACGAAATATGAAACACGACGTTAAGAATCTTGCACAGGTAAATTGAATTAGATCAGCTGCATGGAGTATCAGGTCATTCGCAAGGAAAGGATGGGACTTGATACCATGATCAGGAGCGAGGTTAATATAATATAATTGTTGGAAACCAAATGGATATGGCAAGAAGTCAAGGAAATTAAATGTACAAGATAAAGGCTTAGGTAAACATGTAAATAAATGAAAAGAAACAGTCTAAGGATGGTAGTACATAAAATTGTGGAAGATAGTAATTTAGATTTTCAAAGAATAAACTGTAGAGTAATTCTAACAAAAAACCTGTATTGTATTGAATACAATATATCCAGTTGCATTAAAATAGTGACAGAAGATCATCTTGAAGAATCTAGATAGAGTGGTTAATATGGTGAGTGGGTGGTGAAATAAAGAAGTTCAATATATACTCTAAACAAAAAAGTTATCAGATAAGGTTCAACAAAAGTCTTAAAAGTTGAGCAAAAAATAGAAAAACGCTAGATAGATGGAGAAAGAATCTGAATAAGCCATAAGAGATGTTAAGTTCAATTCTTATGAAGATTTACGTATGAAGTAAAAATTAAGCGAGGTGATGTAACGCCCCGAGCCCGGCTCAGCTGCGCACGCGGCTACACGTGCGCACACGCGAAAGAACGGACACAAAACTCTAGCCACGCCCACCACAGGCTGCCTCAAAAGGGTGGTTAACCGTTGGGTACCCTTAATCCTTGGCTAATCCTATATATCTCTCATTCCTATCTTTCTTACCACCGATATGGGATTTTTAATCCCTAGTCAAACCCGGTCAAGCCACACCCAGCACACACACATCCATTCTTTCTTCATTCATTCAATCCTTCCTTCATTTATTCCATATATGGTCAACCAGTCAACACCACACACACTTTCCTTCTTTTCCATGCCACGTCATCATTCAATCCAACTATTCTTTCTTTCTTTCTACTTATTATATATACTAGTATATATCTACATACTATATACTAGTCTCTAGAAATACGGGGTCTCACAGGTGATGCAAGACATAGGCGAGCTAGGTTACTCATATTACTGGAAATTTACAATAATCTAAGAATTCAAGAGTTTCCAGTATTTTTCTGTTGTTTAGCAAAATAAAAAATAGAAATGCACTGAATATGAAACATGACATTAAGAAATTTGCACAAGAAAATAGAATTAGAACGACTAATGGTGTAGAATTTACATGATACAATGATCAATAGAGGGGGTTAATATAATGTAACTGTTGGAAACCAAATGAATATATATACTATGTTAGACGGGATAAAAATGAATAGACACAGTCTAAGGGCAGCAGTACATAAAACCGTGCAAGATATTATTTTATATTTTAAAAGAGTTATTCGAGTAAAAACTTGTATTATATTGAACATTATATATCCAATTGAATTACAATAGTGGAAAAAGATAATCTTGAAGAATTTCAAGGTAGAGCAGGTGGTGAAATGAAGAAGTTTAAAATATAATGAAAACAAACAAAGTTTCTTATAAGGTTCGACAAAAGTCATAAAAGTGAGAAGGAAAAAAAAGAAAGCTGCTAGGTAGAAGAGAAAGTATCTGAATAAGTCATAAGATATGTTAAGTTCAAATAGTATGAAGATTTACCTATGAAGTAAAAATTCAGAGAGGTGATGAAAAATATAACAAGCTAGGTTAATCGTATTAAAGAAAATATACGATAATCTAATAATTCAAGAGGTCCGAGTATTTTTCTGCTGTTTAACAAAATCAAAAATAGACGGGTACGAAATATGAAACACGACATCACGAGAAATTAGAATTAGATCAACTACATGGAGTATCAGGTCATTCACTGGAAAAGGGTGGGATTTACTGATACAATGATCAACAGAGGGGGTTAATATAACAATTGTTTGGAACCAAATGGATATGGCACGAAGCCAAGGAAATTAAAAGTACAAGATATAGACTTTAGTAGACGAGGAAAAAGGAATAGACATAGTCGAAGGGCGGTAGTACATAAGACACTGCAACATATTATTTTAGATTCTAAAAGAATAGAAGGAATAATTATTGTGTTATGTTGAATACCATATATCCAGTTGCATTAAAATAGTGGCAAAAGGTAATCCTCAAAGAAACTCAAGGTAATATAAGGTTAATATGGAGAGTGGATGGTGAAATGATGATGTTCAGTATACAGTCAAAACAACAGTTTTCATATAAGTTTCGACAAAAGTCTTATAAGTTGAGGGGAAAATAGAAAAAACGCTAGATAGATGAGAAAAGAATCTGAATAAACCATTAGAGATGCGTAGTTCAAATCATACAAAGATTTACGTATGAAGTAAAAAAAAAATCAGAGAGGTGATGAAAGATATAAACGAGCTAGGTTACTCGTATTAAAGGAAATTTACGGTAATCTTAAAATTCAACAGTTTCTAGTATTTTTATAATGTTTAGCAAAATCAAATATAGAATGGTATGAAATATGAAACATAATGTTATGAATCTTACAAAAAAAGATAGAATTAGATCAGCTACATGGAGTATCAGATCACTCCCAGGAAAAGGACGGGACTTACTAGATACCATGATCAAGAGAGGGGGTTAATATAATATAATTGTTGGAAACCAAATCGATATGGCAGGAAGTAAAGGAAATTAAAAGTACAAAATATAGACTTTAGTAAATGGATACAGAAATGAAAGAAACAGTACAAGGACAGTAGTACATAAAATGGTGGAAAATAGTATGATAGATTTTCAAGGAGTAGAAAGGTAAGAGTTATTCTAGCAAAAAATTGGTATTGTACTGAATACAATATATCCAGTTGCATTAAAATAGTGACAAAAGATAATCTTGAAGAATCTCAAGGTAATAGAGTGGTATTATGGTAAGTGGGGGGTGAAATACAGAAGTTCAATACTCAAAACAAATAAGGTTCTGTAGCGCCCCGAGTTCCACACACTGGGAGCTCGTGACACTTATCCAGAATCTTTACTTCAATGAGTACATAACACAGAAATCACAAGAAATTAGAAACTTACATTACAGAAGAAAACTATATCTTCCACTTGGATACTTTCCGCAGCTCGAGTCCCCTGCTCCACGATCAGCAATCCTGCAATTAGCAAACTGTGGGCACGTCAGTTGAATACAACTGACGCAACGCGGATGAAACCCGAAATCTCCAAAATCTTCAACAATCAATATTTGATGCAGAAGAAAAATATGAAAGTCAAACCACAAGTGTCGGTGTATGCCATGATCTAGATTCTAATGCACAACTCATATGCACACCATGCTCTTAATCTAATGCAAATTTAATTTGAAAACGTATACATCCCATACTACATGCTCCCCAAATCGAGTTTGTATTCTCCAGATGATAGGGTTCTATCCCTCGCCATGCATCCTACTTCTGTACTCTTTCCTGTTTCTGACATTCATCTAGTGACTGGTAGAGTCTGCAGCACGTGCGGTCCATTCCCGCTCCTGCAGTTGGATCATGGTCCTTCTCCACTCTGAACGGCAGTGATCACCCTGTTCATTCAGATCATGGTCCTTCTCCACTCCGACAGGATCGTGGTCCCTCTCCACTTCCGGTCAGGCCAGTAATCATCAGCTCTGCCGGAATCATGGTCCTTCTCCACTCCTGTCCCTACCAAAGTTATCATGAACATAAGGCGAATCGATAGGGTCATCCCTGCTCTGCCCAGAGACTTAGAGTTACACTCGTCATCCCTGCTCCGCCCAGAGACTTAGAGTTACACTCTTGCTTCTTGTTCGTATTGATAACCCAGAACATAGACGGAAACTTAAGAGTCCATCTCCTAAGTTCCGACAGGACTTGTGACTTACGTCTGCATTCCATTCTTATCACTAAATCCCAGAAATTAACAGTCGAGACCACGCCGCACGTGTTCCAGACGAGACGACACTGCACGTGTCCCCTTGACAGGTGAGTAGTACACACCCAACTAGTATCTGTCCTTACCAATTATCCTGAATTAATTTCTTAATTCACCAACTTATCCGATTCTAATTGCTTTATTAACACAACTTCTATTTTCTAAGTTAATTAAACTGTGCTCCTAGTTTCCACTTTCATCCTTCAGCTAGTTTACATAACTAATTTAACTTAATTCACTAACTAGGTTCTAAGTGAATCCAACCCAATTGAATCTCAACAAGTCTCATCTTGATTTAGTTAGGGTTCAACCTAGCCTCCAATCATGCTGAGTTGACCCACACATGCACCAAACTAGCGCACTCAATGTGCACCACACTTCACAACAAGTACGCATATAAGCATGCATTGATTATATACATACCCATGCATAACCATATTTCATCTAACACCGCATTCCATGCTTATTAAAATTGTTTCCATACTAGGATATTGCACACGTGTATGTACTACCTCACATCCACATAATGGTAAATACCTTAGTTTGCAACTTATTCATAGGTGGTTAATTTCCTAAAATTCTTATTGTATATGTGCATTTAGACATTTCATCAAGCACTTTACATGCCAACTTTCCATTGCAAAATTTCCATAACAAGACCCTAATTAAATTATGCATTCTCATATAATTGTCTTTGCGTTACAAGTTCTAGTAATGACATCGTCTCCTTTTTAACAATTTCATCTACTACAATCTTCGTTCACTTTTTATTGCTATTTTGCTAAACATGAGTTTTAGGCATACAACGCTTCTAAGCATACATGCTTCAATCTACTAGCAATTCCCACATCAAACGACTAAACTACTAATGAGAATTGACATAATAAATCAACTAGTTGAGGAGGACGCCTACCATGAATTTTTTCTACTACTACAAACATGATTTCTTCCACATAACAAATACTATACTTAATGTAACCAAGCCATTTCACATACATACATACAACAATTTCTAGCAAACCATCAATCATTAAATTCATAAATTGAACACAAAAGGAATGGAGAATACCCACTTTGATTTGTTCGCAATCTTCAAGTTGCTATCTTCTCCTCCTTGCTCCTTGATTCTTCCTTGACTTCTTGCTCCAATAATAGTAGTTTAATAGTAGTAGCAGTAAAGTAGTAGAAGTAGTGCAGTAGTAGTAGTGCAGTAGTAGTAGTGTAGTAAACAGCAGCAGTAGTAATAAGTAGTAGTACTGCAGTAGTAGTAGCAAGTAGTAAGTAGTAGTAGTAGTAGTGCAGTAGCAGTAGTAGGTAGTAATAGTAGTTGTAGCAAGCAGTAGTAGTAGTGCAGTAGTAGTACTGCAGTAGTAATAGTGAGTAGTAAGTAGTAGTAATAGTGAGTAGTAAGTAGTAGTAGTAAGTAGTAACACACAAATATATATAGAAAAGGGGGGGAAAAGAGTTGCTTGTTGCTGCCGGCCAGTAAAGAGAAAAGGAGAGTGTGGAAAGGTGTAGAAAGGCTTAGGTGTCCTCCACTTTTGCATTAAACCCCTTTAAACCCCTTAGTCTTTATGTAATTGCACTTAACCCCTAAATAACCTTATTGGATTGGACTTTAAGAAAATAAAGTGTTAGGCCTTTTAATGAAAGAAACATATTAGGTTTTTTCAAATATGATAAAAAAAATAACAATAACAAATATCAATATATCTATATAATAAAATACAAAGAAAGCTATCAAGTGGCTCTCCTTCAATTCCTTCAAAATCAAAGGCACAGATCTAATCTTACAAAACACATTTCCCCCCAAAACTCAAATTCAAATTCCCCCCCCCCCCCCAAAACAACTCATTTATTTATTTAATTCTCTCTCTCTCTCTCTCTCTCTCTCTATATATATATATATATATGTGGAAATTTATAATTATTTTTCACCATATACTAATGGAAACATGGACTTTCATTTACAACTAATTATTGTCATACTATTCAAACTTCAGCTACATAATTGTTGTTTTACTATTTACAAGGCTTTTCATATGCTGTATCGTTCTGAAGACGTGTCGTAGGCACGTGGTCACGGACAAATCTAGTATATATATAGCAATGCATATATATTTGTATATTTTTATTTTAAATAAAAGAAAAACAAATGTTATTAACCATGCATACTAGGGGTATTACAGGTTCGATAAAAGTCTCAAAAGTTGAAGAAAAAATTGAAAAGCGTTACATAATGGGGAAAGAATATGAAAAATCCATAAGAGATGTTAAGTCAAATCTTCTGAATGTTTTGAGAAAAAATAATTTTTCGTTATCCATCACTAAGAACAAGATAAAAGATCCCAAAACGAGCTCAAAGATTTACTGAAAATTCCAAATATATCATAATTTATTTGAATATTTCCACCTCAAAATTAACCGTCACAAACTCTATCCTTAACGAAAAAACGAAACATTCATATATACATAACCCTAACATTCTCAACATACTCAAAATTGCAAAAATCATTGTAACCAAATAATTTATCTAGTCAGTTAAGACGAACAATCAAACCGGAATCCCAGCTTGGCATAATATTAGCCACATCAAGTATCATACATCATGTCTACCGCTTCACCAATACATAAAAATTTGTCCGTACTAATCATGAAATCCAACACAATTTATATCACTACATTGGGACTTATATTCCCCAAAGTCTACGTTGAGACTAACATGCAAAAAAGAATATAACAATATGACATCACCAAATGAGCTCAAAATACTAATTCAAATTCCAAATATGTCAATATATCAATTAAATAATTCCACCAAAGACAAGTGTGTTACAATCTCCCCATGTTCACCAAAAACAAAAAAAAAATCATCCTCAAAAGTTGAACATCCATATATTCATAAATAGTGCTCATACATTCTCAACATATCCAAACTGCAAATAATCTATATCCAATTAGCTAACTAATCCTTAAGACCAATAATCAGACCTACCATTTACTATGGTCTTTCCATCTACAAATAAATTATCGAATGTCAATAATCCTACCAAGGTAACTTGGTACAATGTTAGCCACATCAAACTCCAAGTGTTATGCATCAGGTATACCACACAATCAATGCATAAATGTTCGTACTAATATGAAATCTGACTTCACTTTATATCTTAAACTCTATTACTGTTGTTCTAAGGGTTTTATATCTTAAACTCTATTACTGTTGTTCTAAGGGTTGTATATTTCAAGTACTACTAATTTCAACTTGGTTTGGGCTATGTGTCTAACTAGTTAACTCTATTTCTCATGGACTCCTGAAAAGGATTTACTTAGTCAAATCACGAGTTTTTCTGAAATTACTACTTACTAAAACTCTTAGGTCTACTTCATCCAGCACACAACCGATTGTCACCGAAATTTTTGGTGATACCACACTGAAAATTGAACACTCATTCTTAGACAGATTGATAAGTTATTTTCAGATCAGTCCACATATCAACTGCTTTGCAACCAAACTAGCATTCTCATTTAAGACGAAGTCTCATACTGCCTATTCAATTTATTCTATAACTCAGTATAGCACGCCCTAATAGATTTTGTAAGATATCATATATACTACTCTTCTTTTCTCTCTATCATTGATACCACTTGTAATGCCTCAATTCACCATGTCTCCATCAAAAAAAGAGCTTTCTCTAATAGATCTTGTAAGGTATCATATACACAATTCCGAATTTTCTTTTCCCTCAATTTCATTGATCACTTGTACCATTATGATATGTAATGCCTCAATAAGGAGTAAGAAATTAATGTGCTCCCCCCTTAAAAGAAAAAAAAAACAGGAACTTTTAATGATTATCATCACGGCCTATGCAGTACCATCCTAAAGCAGTAACATCCTTGACCAGTCAAGATTCACAAATATACAAGGGTTTTAACTGTATTACGTAAACAAGTTAAAACTGATCTACACAAGTGGATGATAAATGGTACTTAATTTAACGAAGGAGGTGACCGTCAATAGAGTTGAGCGGAGGAGAAGGATTCATTAAGCCAACCAAAAATTTTGGGATCAAGGCTTTGTTTTCGAAGTTGTAAAGTACTGGGACAAGTTGTAATACCCCCAAATTAACAATTCTTTTATGTATTTATTAATTATTTATTAATAAATTTTTGTCATGAACAATATCATTACATATATTATTAAATTGTATTTACAAATATACACACTACACACTACACACTATACATATATATATATTATACATACACTACACACAACCATAGCCTACAATCATTGACTTTGAAGAAGGGACACCTAAGCACTACATTTTCATGAATAAATAATCCTAGCCTACAATTGTTGACTAAGAAAAGGGTCTATGTGTAATTATTAAAAATCCTAGGGGGGTAAATGTAAAAAGTAGTGACACCTAGGCATTTCTAGGCATCTCCATACACTTCCACACTCACCCACAATCTCCTACACCCTCCTTAGTGGCCGGCCAACCCCTCCCTCCATCTCCTTCTATATATAAGTGTGTGTATGCATAAAGAAAACCCTAGTTCTTATTTTCTTCTTCCAGTTCATTTTTAGTCCATTTTTAGCGTTGAATGCTTAGGCTCATCATAAAAGAAATTAAGTAGATAGAAAAAACCAATATCATTGGATGCTCATTTTTATTAGATGATAAGTTGTATGCTTAGTTATTTGTTTAGTTAATTGATTGATGTAGTTTGATGTTAATTGGTTGTTTGATGTAATTTAATGTAATATGAGTAATTTGCTAGTAAATTGAATGGTTGTGTTTAAAATTCATACATAGCAACAAGAAAACCAAGTTGAAGGGTGTAGTTGTCAAGAAAATTAATTACCGATTACTAGATTAAATTCTAATTTTTGTATGATTAGATTCATATATGATAACTACAATAAATGCATAGATAATTGTATAAGAATACATATTTGCATTAGGGTGTGTTGAGAAGTTTATGATATGAAAAGATAGCACGAAAGGATCGCACGTAAGGTGTTCAATGAAATGTCTAAAGGAAAATATATACACATATATGAACAAAAGTCTAGTAAATTAACAAACAAGCTATGAGAATGTGTTGCAATTGAGATCTTGGAAAATATGTGGATGTGAATTAGTACATTTACATGTGTGAAATAACAAATTTAAGAAGTATAAGTTGTTTACGAAGTGTTTGCTGAAATGTGCATGTGTAGATTCATACCTAGTGTAATTAGACACTTGTATATGTGTAGGAAGAAATTATAATGTATATGAGGTGTAGGAAATGTAAAGTAACACTCAAATTCATGCATAATAGGTTGTATGTTGGGTGTACGAGTTGGCACTTGTTTGGAGTCCCAATAACCATTAGAACGGGTTCGAGAATGGTTTAATTGTGGTAACTTTGTTGCCATTCTAAAGTGTTAAGTTGTGGTTGTTCGTTGAGCCGGCAATGGGCCGAATTGGATCAAAGTCCTAGGCACGAATTAGATGGTCAAATGGTACCCTAATTAAATACTTGTAATTAATTAACTTATGAAACTAGGATGGAGTACTTAAGCAATGGACTATGTAATCAACCTAGTACATTGAAGTTAACTTGGTAAACTAGAATTAATTAAGTTAATCTAATAAGTAACTTAGAAACTAGAAGTGTAATAATAAATCAGGTGAAAGTTAGTGAATTACGAATCAATTTAGCATAACTTCAACCACTAGGTAGGGAGCTTCATAGAAGATTGAGATAGAAGATTGAGATGATTGGTAAGGACAGGCACTAGTTGGGCATGTACTCACCTGTCAAGGAGACACGTGCGACGTCGTCTCGCCTGGAACATGTGCATTGTTGTCTCGACTGTTAATTTCTGGAATTTAGTGATAAAAGCAGGATGTGGACATAAGTCACAAGTCCTGTCGGAACTTAGGAGATGGACCCTTAAGTTTCCGTCTATTTTCTGGGTTATCAATACGATTATACGAACAAGGAGCAATAGTGTAACTCTAAGTCTCTTGGCGGAGTAGGGGTGACCATATTGATTCGCCTTATGTTCGTCATAACTTTGGTAAGGGTAGGAGTGGAGAAAGACCATGATTCTGGCAAAACTGATGATCACCGGCCTGACTGGGAATGGAAAGGGACCACGATCCTATCAGAATAGAGAAGGACCATGATCTGAACTAACAGAGTGATCACTGCCGTTCAGAGTGGAGAAGGACCACGATCCGACTGCAATAGCAGAAATGGACTGCATGTACTGCAGACTCTACCAGTACTAGATGAATGTCAAAAATAGGAAAGAGTACAAGAGTAGAATGCATGGCGAGGGATTTAACCCTATCAACTGGAGAACACGAACTCGATTTGGGGAGCATGTAGTATGGGATGCATACGTTTCCAAATCAAGTTTGCATTAGAGTAGGAGCAGCATGTACAATTCGAGTTTGTGCATTAGAATCTAAATCATGCCATACACCAACATTTGTGGTTTGATTTTCATATTTTTCTTCTGCATCAAATATTGATTGTTGAGGATTTTGGAGATCGTGGGTCTCATCTGCATTGCGTCATCAACTGACGTGCCCACAGTTTTTTAGTTGCATGACTGTTCACGAGAGCTGGAGATTCAAGTTGTGGAGCATCCAAGTGGAGGATATAGTTTCATTGTGCAACGCAAGTCTTTAATTTCCTGTGGCTTTTTCTGTGTTGTGTGTACTCATTGAAGTAAAGATTCTGGGCATGTGTCACGAGTTTCCGGTGTGCAGAACTCGGGGCACTACACAAGTAATATATAAAATTACATACTACACTTCAAAATAAATGAATATAACCAAAACGTAAATACAAAGAAGAAATCACAGTCAGAAACAAGAGTTATAAACACTTCTTTTCCAAAAATAATGATTTTTATACATCAATTTACAAAATTCAATTCAATGAATAAGGAAAAATTCATTTTTTAAAAAATACATATCAAACTAAAAAAATAGAGCTCTTGCAAAACAAATGTACTACAAAACAATAGTTATCTATTAAGAAATTTGTGAATTTTTAAAACCAATGGGAAACGGATCAAAAGATTATTTATCATAAAAACATTTAAGTCTGTTTGGAGAAAAATTCAAGAAAGTATTTTTAAAATTAATTTAAATAACTAACATAAATATTTACAATAAGTTGTCTAATGAAACAAATTTTAGCAAATCAATGCAATCTAAGAGTATAATTATTCAGATGATAAAAAACTATCACTATAATAAATAAAAAAATTGAAAATATCCAATCTAATGTGAAATACGGAAAAGGAACCAAAAGCAATAAACTTATTACAATTAAAAGAAGGTTTAAAAAAACATGATTAAAGAGTTTTTTAAAAAATCAATTATAAAGTTTATACAATAATGGGAGAACATTGCAAAGACAATTAATAAAATAAAACAAAGGATATGAAAAGAAATGATAAATCAAAATAACAGAATAAATATTTCAAAATCTTAATCTTTATATAGACATTCAAAATTCATGTGAAACAAATCATAGATGTGAGTGAAAACAACCTTCACACAATTAAATGAGAACTTTATCAAGTGATATTGCAAACGATTGTAATTTTAAACTTATTTAATTTAGTTTAAGTAAATACCAATATTAAAGTTGATCATTTTAATTACAAATTATCTCAAAATGGTCACTAAAAATAACTAGTTCAAATGAAATATTATACTTGATAATATCTAAATTAATTAAGAAAAAAATTAAGAAAGGCGATAAATGATAAAAATTGACAATTAATATTTTCAATAAGACAAATCAGTGATCAGTGCAAAATGAAAAAAAAAACTGCCAGCAAATTTAGAAGAAAAAAAATCAACGGGCCAAAATATATATATATATATATTTGATGGTTTGAATAAGTAAATAATATTATCAAATACATTTAGTTACAATAACATTTAAATTTGTCTTAACAAATTTAAATGTATTTGTAACGCCCCGATCCCGGCTCAGCTGCGCACACGGCTACGTGTGCGCACACGCGAAAGAACGGACACAAAAACTCTAGCCACGCCCACCACAGGCACCATCAAAAGGTGGGTTAACCCTATAGGTGACCTTTATCATTTGGCTTTTTCCTAATATACACTCATTTTTCCTCAGCACCCAACGATGTGGGACTAAGGGAGCGTTTGGCCCAGCTTAAAATTAGTTTCTCTTCTCCTTTAGAAGGAGAAGCTGGGCCAAACGCATATTTTGAAAAGCTCTACAGAAGGAGAAGTAGCTTATTTTTAATGAAAAAAATGAGCTTAAAAAAAAGCCCTCAAGAGCAACTTATGGTTTCTCTTTTTCTACTTTTTTAACCTTTTCTCATTTTTTGGCCCTTCCCACATATCACACCCTAACAACAAAAATTTTTCCCCTTCCCCTTCCCCTTCCTCGCCGAACATTCGCAACCGGGAGACACCGCTGTCGAACGCCGTCGAAGAGTCACCCTTATATATATATATATATATATATATATATATATATATATATATATTTTAAAATGTTGTTTAATTTTTTGAAAGACCCTGGTACCAGTAACTAAATATATATAGGATAAATATCTCAAATTTCGTCTTGAAGATTGCTTATACCATTTCAATATGTAAGCTTTTCTATTTATCTATATTCCGAGTTTCTTCACGGGTAATGGTGTTTGATCAAGTAAAGCCATTTAAATAATTGTAGTGGAAGTGTTACTACTAATTTCACTAATTATATCACGTGCCCATTTTTTAAATCCAACTTATGGACTTTTTAGCTAGGATTTAGTTATATTCTTCCATTATTTTATGCAGATAGTATTTGTTTCTTGTGCCAGACTACTTGCATTTTGTTAATAGACTAGGTAGGTTTGCCCGTTGACACGTGTCTACGGCACGTCTTCGGAACGGTGCACCTTATTTGATCATATAAAATAGTTTTGGAGGTTCAGCAAATTAATGAAAGTAGCAAACATAGAGCAAAAAACATATTATAAATATAGAGAAAAAAAACATATTATATGATTTTTTTGAATTATTTTTAAAGTTTTTAAATTTTAAATTTTTTTTAGTTTTAAATTTTTTAATTTTAAAAAAATTTTAAAATTTTTATTTTCTTAATTTTTTAAATAGAAGAGGGAAAGAGAGAGAGAGAGAGAGAAAATTAAATAAATATAGGAATTGTTTTGGGTGGGAGATTTGAATTTGAGTTTTGGGGGGAAAACTTTTGGGAGAAAAAATATATTTTGTGAGATTAGATATGGGCCTTTGATTTTTGGAAGATTGAAGGAGAGCCACTTGATAGCTTTCTTTGTATTTTATTATATTGATGATTAATCTATTTAAACATGGAATATTTAGATAATATCGCATTTGATATTTTTCATCTTAACAATATCAAAGGCTAACAGTTCAGTTATGCATGTTTGCAGTACAGACATTCTAAATATTTCATTTATTAGTAATTTAAAGATTTTTTTTGTAATTTGATAACTTATATTTTATTCTTAAATAAAATCAAAAGCTTAAATTGAGTATAAAAGTAGGTTACAATTGATATCTTATGACAAACAACTTCTAGCTTAAAAGTAGCTTTAAAGTTTAAAAAAAGCGGACTATCCAAACAGCTTCAGCTTTTAATTTCAAAGCTCTACTTTCTGCCTTCTCCTTCTGAAGTAGCTTTAAAGCCCAAAAAAAGCTAGGCCAAACGCAACCTAAGAGCTCACGGCCAAACAAGCACAACACCGACACCATTTCTCATTTCATGCATTTTTTGTCCATATGTGGGTTATTAATTCATAAGCCCCATAGACAAACTATAGGCTCCCTCATCAATCCATTTAATCCCATAGCCTATAGAATTCTATAGGCCAACCACCTTTTCTCTCACTCATATATATATATTATATATATATATATATCATTATATATTTCTATATAATATTATATATATACCCGCTTAAGTAAGGGGTGTTACACACACACCCCCTTAAGAACTCAGCGTCCTCGCTGAGCCCGAGACTTGCAACATGATCCAGGATCCCTTTCTAGCCGATGTGGAAAAGACTACCCTGATTCTGCTAGTTGTACAGTCCCCTACTCGGGCAACCTGTACCAACCTTGCTCCATCTCAGGCGTACATCTTGCACACACTCAGTGTCGAAAGTCGGCTTGATACCATTTGTAACGCCCCGATCCCGGCTCAGCCGCGCACGCGGCTACATGTGCGCGCACGCGGCTACGTGTGCGCGCACGCGAAAGAACGGACACAAAAACTCTAGCAACGCCCATCACAGGCATCATCAAAAGGTGGATTAACCCTATAGGTGACCTTTTTCATTTGGCTTTTTCCTAATATACACTGTCATTTTTCCTCACCACCCAACAATGTGGGACTAAAAGCTCACAGCCAAACAAGTACAGCACCCACACCCTTTCTCATTTCATGCATTTTTTGTCCATATGTGCATTATTAATTCATAAGCCCCATAGACAAACTGTAGGCTCCCTCATCAATCCATTTAATCCCATAGCCTATAGAAATTCTATAGGCCAACCACCTTTTCTCTCACTCATATATATATTATATATTATTATATATTTCTATATAATATTATATATATACCCGCTTAAGTACGGGGTGTTACAGAATTATTCTTAAAATGATCAAATAACCATACCTATTAAATAGTACCGATTAAGCAAATACATGTGAACCAAACAATATAAAAAAAGAAACGATGTTACATGATGAAATATCTAGGAAACTAATTCTTTGTTGAAAATATCCAAATTAATATTTAAAAAAATAATTCTTAAAATTAAACAAATAAGATTTTAGCAAAACTATAAGAAAAAACCGTAAGCTTGAGAGATTGAATTGGAAACAAATCCACACAAAAAAAAACACTCTTGCCAAAAATTATAATTTTTATAAATCAATTTACAAAACTAAATTCAATGAATAAGGAAAATTCATTTTAAAAATATATATCATATTTAAAAAAATTGAGCTCTTGCAAAACAAATGTACTACAAAACAACAGTTATCCATTAAAAAATTTGTGAATATTTAAAGCAAATGGGAAATAGCTCAAAAGATAATTCATTATTAAAAACATTCAAGTCTGTTTGGAGAAAAAATAAAGAAAGTATTAAAACTAATTTAAATGACTAACATAAACATCAATTACAATAAGTTGACCAATGAAACAAGTTTTAGCAAGTCAATGCAATATAAGTATAATTATTCATATGATAAATAACTATCACTATAATACAAATTTTTTGAAAATATACAATTTAATATGAAATACGGAAAATGAACCAAAAGTAATAAACTTATTACAATTAACTTATTACAATTAAAAGAAGGTTTTAAAAATGATGATTTAAGAGTTTTATTTTTTTAAAATCAAGTAAAAAGTTTATAAAATAATGGGAGAACACTGCAAAGACAACTAACAAAATAAAACAAAGGATACGAAAAGAAATGATAATTCAAAATAGCTGGATAAATATTTCAAAACATTAATCATTTCATGGACATTCAAAATTTATGGGAAACGAAACATAGAAGTACAATTAACCTTCATACAATTAAATAAGAACTTTATTAAGTGATATTGCAAACAAATGTAATTTTAAACTTATGTAATTTAGTTTAAGTAAATTCTAATATTAAACTTGATAATTTTAATTACAAACTAATTAATTAAGAAAAAAATTAAGATATCGGCTAAATGATCAAAATTGACAATTAATATTTTCAACAAGACAAATCAGTGAAAAGTATAAAATGAAAAAATAAAACTGCCAGAAAATTTAGAAAAACAAATCAATTGTCAGAAAATTAAAAAAATTGATAGTTTGAATAAGTAAATAATATTATCAAATAATTCTTGTAACAATAACATTTAAATTTGTCTTAAAAAAAATTAATGTATTATTCTTAAAATAATCTAATAACCATACTTAAATAGTACCGATTAAGAATACATGTAAAAGCAAAAAATATAAAAGAAAGTAACGATGTTACATGATGAAGTATCTAGGAAACTAATTCTTTGTTGAAAATATCCAAATTCATATTATAAAATTTTAAATTTTAAAATTAAACAAATAAGATTTTAGCATCACAATTAGAAAAAACCATAAGCTTGAGAGATTGAATTGCGAACATATCCACACAAAAAAAAAACATTTTTGCCAAAAATTATTATTTTTATAAATCAATTTAAAAAACTAAATTCAATGGATAAAGAAAAAATCATTTTAAAAATTCAAATCAAACTAAAAAATAGAGCTCTTGCAAAATAAATGTACTACAAAACAACAGTTATCAATTAAAAAATCTGTGAATATTTGAAACAAATGGGAAATAGCTCAAAAGACTATTCTATATAAAAAGATTTAAGTCTGTTTGGAGGAAAAATCAAGAAAGTATTTGATGAGGACATCTTTCCAGTTTAGGATTTTTATTTTATTACCATTTTTTATTTCTGGCAATTATAGCCATATGTAATCTTTTTTGTAATTTTTTAGATTTTGAGAATATTTTGGAGATGTGTTTCAAGATGTATTTGAGCCTATTTAAAGGCCTTGAGATTAATGAGAAAGCATGCCATTATTGATCAAAAAAAATCTGTGTTGAGTTTTGCTCTTCATTTTTTCTCCTTTGTGTGATACAATTGAGATCAAATTAGGGTTTGTGATAAATCCTAATCTAGTTTTAGAATTAGTGATTAATTCTAAAATTATCCCCAATTAAAAAAATCCCCAATACAGTTTCCCCTAATCCCCAAATATCCAAACCCTAACACATACAGCCGCCACCTTCACCTTTATCTCTTCTCCTTCCCTCTTCGTCTCCCGTACCCAATCCAAATCCACAGAACCCAACGCCCCTACCTTCGCCATCGCCCTCAACCCGCACCCACACCCTCATCGACCGAACCACAACCCCTTCCCTCTTCGGATCTCCAACAACCCCGACCCCAAAGCCGAAGCCATCGTCCCCGATCGACTTCTCTGTCGCTCCCTCACCACTTCCCTATCGTCTTCGACCCTGACCAAGTCCCTCACCCCCACACCACCGTCGACCCCTCTTTCCCTCTCTCCTCGTCAACCAAAACCCTCGTCCCCCAGATCTCCACAGCTTCGACCGCACTCCCTCACCAGCGCCGCCCTGTGCGCCTCTGCCGTCACCGCCGCGCCTCGCCGGCGACGTCGCCTCCCCGCTCGCCGCCAACAAGCCACGTCGACCTGATCTGCCAACTGCGTTGGCTTAGTTGCTGACTTTGCTCCCTGTGTTGCTGTGTGTTGCTGTGATCTTGGTTGCTGTCCGCTCCTACATCTACGCTGGGTTTCTTCACATTCGGTATAATCTTTCCATTATTAAGTATTTGTGTTTTACTGCCTTATCATCTAGTATATTATCTGATTTGACTGTCGACCACAAAATACTGAGATTGAGTGATCCACATGCTAGATTAGAGTACAAATCGATATTGGACTTATTACTTGCTAACATATAGGAATTTAATTATTGATTGAGGTTGAATTATTAATTGGAATTGTTAGCATAATTCAGTTCTTGAAAATCCATCAAACCTGTTAACTGTTAAAAATTTCTAACTTAGATCAGTACTTTCATGTTGGTAAAATTAACCCATTAAAATTCTTGGAAATTCTCTATTTTAGGGTTGGTTTTACATCAGTATTAAAATTAATTTCAATAACTAACATAAATACAAATTACAATAAGTTGTCTAATGAAACAAGTTTTAGCAAATTAATGCAATACAACAGTATAATTATTCATATGATCAAAAACTATCACTATAATACAAAATTTTTGAAAATATCCAATTTAATACGAAATACGGAAAAGGAACCAAAAGTAATAAACTTAAGGTTTTAAAAAAGATGATTTAAGAGTTTTATTTAAAAAATCAAGTAAAAAGTTTATACAGTGATGGGAGAACACTGCAAAGACAACTAACAAAATAAACCAAAGGATACGAAAAGAAATGATAATTCAAAATAGCTGAATAAATATTTAAAAACATTAATCATTTCATGGACATTCAAAATTTATGTGGAACGAATCATAGAAGTCGATACAAATAACCTTCATACAATTAAATGAGAACTTTATCAAGTGATATTGCAAACAATTGTAATTTTAAACATATTTAATTTAGTTTAAGTAAATTCCAATACTAAACTTGATAATGTTAATTACAAACTAAGATAGCCAAGAAGCTCGCAGGTTGGAAGAGTCGATTTCTCTCCCTAGGAGGAAGGATTATCCTGTTAAATTCGGTACTTAGTGCAATTCCGCTGTTTATTATGTCTATCTACGAATTGCCTAAGTGGGTCATCAACAAGATCGATAAGCTTAGAAGAAGATTCCTATGGAAGGGTACGGAGGAGGGTAACAAAGGAATGCACCTGGTAAAGTGGGGTAAAGTATGCAAGAAAAAGGAATACGGCAGATTGGGTATCATGAATCTACATGACATGAATAGAGCGTTGCTAAGCAAGTGGTGGTGGAAGATCTCCAATAAGCGCAAGGGTTGGTGGAACTACTCTTTCGACCTATTCCGCAAAAGAAGAAAATTCGGCTTTGGAGGAAAAAGTGCGTCGGCCAAAGTATCATTCCTTTGGAAGGGTATTACGAAGCAGGGAGAGATATTCCATACAAACACTCGATGCATAGTTGGAAATGAAAAATGTACCAGATTTTGGAAGGATAAATGGTGCGAGACCACGACATTCCAAATCGATTCCCACTTGCTGCGGCCGCCACGACGAACTTAGATTCGACTGTCGCAGACGTTCGGAAGAGAGGAAAACTAAGATTTCGGGTTTCGGACAACATTACATCGGAGAGTACTGCACAGTTCGAAGAACTAAACAGACTAATCCAGGTAGAAGGGAGTCCAACGAATAGCAGCGAGGACACAGGATGGTGGGACATGGACAAATCAAAAGTTTTCTCGGTGTCGTCTATGTATAATTGGATCAACGACTGAGGGCTAAGATGTAAAGAAGAAAGCATCATTTGGGGGACTAAGGTGCCCCTAAAAGTCAAAGTGTTCTGCTGGTTAGTTCACAACAATGCGATTCTATCTAAAGTAAACCTCAGAAAGAGAAACATACAAGTAGATGTCACATGCAGGGTGTGTCTAACAGCAGAAGAGGATGCCGATCACATCCTTTTCCGATGCCCGAAGGCTAGGATTACTTGGGAGGTAGTCAGTAGGGGTTTTGGTAGGGTTTTGGGTGTACCAGATATCCGAACTCAACTTCTGACATTTGGGGGATTTTAAGAAATGAGCACATTAGAATATAAGATAAAAAGGCTTGGGATATAACTACCGCGGCGTCAATGTGAAACCTATGGCTAGAAAGAAATGACTTCATATTTCGCAATACTTCTTACATTTTTTCAACCTCAATGCATAAAATATGTTTGTTTATCCATGACTGGGCAGGGGCTGAGGAGGCAAGGAAGAAGATGAAGATCAATGAAGGGAACTAGTCTACGAGATCAGTACAGAGTGGATCACCAACCAGACTGGAGGTGGGCGACGGATGTACTTTTATTTGGTGTTTTTTGGGTCTCTGTTGGATTGCAGACTTTCCCTTTATGTAACTGCTGTTGGTTTCGTTTTCTGTAAGCTTGTATTTTGAGTTGTCTTTGTACTGCTTTGTTTCTTTAATGATCATTAATGAAACGATGATTGCGGTCATCTTTTATCAAAAAAATAAAAATTACAAACTATTTAATTAAGAAACAAATTAAGAAATCCGCTAAATGATAAAAATTGACAATTAATATTTTTAATAAGATAAATCAGTGAAAAGTATAAAATGAAAAAATAAAACTGCCAGAAATTTTAGAAAAACAAATCAACTGTCCTAAATAATTTTAAAAATTGATAGTTTGAATAATTAAATAATATTACCAAATACTTTTTGTTACAATAACATTTAAATTTGTCTTAAAAATTTTATAATGAATTATTCTTAAAATAATCAAATAACCATAATTAAATAGTACCGATTAAGCAAATACATGTAATAACAAACAATATAAAAGAAAGTAACGATGTTACATGATGAAGTATCTAGGAAACTAATTCATTGTCAAAAATTTCCAAAATTGACATCCCTTTTTTTATTTCCAATGTTTCAAACTCCAATTTACAAACAAATTCCCAAGATTACAAAAAATATGTTGCCAAAATTTAAATTATTAAAAATTAATCTTGTAAAAATTAATTTCTATAAATTACTAAATTTCTGTTGTCAAATATAAATTTCAAGAAAAAGGAATTTTTGGTCAAATCTCAACATCAACAATGAACAAATAAATCACTAAAGTAAATCTCAACAACACATATACGTCAAAATTATATCAATTATCCACTAAAGTGAACAGAAGAAAATAGGAGGGACAAGTGCATTATTGCACGGTGTATAACTATATAAGCTCTATTCAAAACTCAAACTCAAAACTAATTACATTTGAAGAAATTTAATTGAATTATAGGTAATAAATAAAAAGATGAACCGGAAAATTAGATTATTCAAAAAGTTAAACAAGTAAAAGTTTGATCTCTATCCAAACTAATTCAAATTTTTTTAAAAAAACTAACTACTAAACTACCTATATAACTCACGACATTATCCATATATAGGAAATTAAAAACATAATTAAATCAAAACTTAACTAACCTAATCTACTATATCTGCTCAAAGTTAAGAAGAGAGTGAATAAAAGTTGTAATTATAATTTAAAACAAACCACAACCACTACTCAAAAGGGTGGACAATGATCAATAAAGGGAGTTAATATAATATAATATAATTATTGGAAACCAATTGAATATGGCAGGAAGCCAACAAAATTACAAGATACAAACTTTGGTAGACGGGAGAAAAAGGAATAGTAACAGTCAAAGGTTGGTAGTGTAGCGCCCCGGATCCCCATTACCGGACATCCGTGACATCACCAAGATCTTTGCCTTCAAATGCATCTCAACACAGTAAATAGCTCGGAAATTTAAAACACTTTTATTGCCATCAGAGTTAATACATCAATAATTATGAATATCAATTTATCATATCAAACTGTAACGCCCACCTTTTGGCTCCAAATTCAATTCTTTCAATTTCTATATCACTTTAAACATAAACTAAGATAGTTATATTTCAAAAAAAAATCGGGCAGAATTTCCCCTGAAAATTTCTGCCCCGAAACACAAAAAGCTTACGGAATTCTGCTCTAAATTCCGTAGCTCATATCACAGGCAATAATATCACGGGCTCCCCAGGCCAAAATGAGCAGAGACATACAGGCAATCAATATATATGCTCTGGGGGCCAAACTCATAATAGAATATCAAATATCAAATAAAACCTAAGTTTCTTTGAAAACGATGTATGGTTTTTAGAAAATAACTTATAAAACATACCACAGAAACATGAATCTACAACTCACCTCTGCACTGCTGAGGACCTGTAACAGTAGGGGTCTAGGGTAGTCCAGAGACTCCCTAACCCCCCAAAGACTAAGGGGTTAGCCATTCCTGGTGTGAGTATAGTCTATTAATTAAGCAAATAAAATTAAACTTATAAGTAAAACAGAACGAACTTACAAATACCAAGATAATCAAACTTTACTTGAAATCTGAACATGTAAACATCATAAATGGGATTTCACATCAAATACTCTCCGAGTCAGTTCCTGTATGCATATCCATACCCGCTCACAACATACTTATCTTTAGTTTGGAAATCATTTCCAAATTAGTCGCTTAAGGCCCATCACTTTACGCCTTATGCAAATATTCCTATAGCTTTATTTTCCTATAAAGCCTTATATTCACATAACTCTACTTTCACATAAACTGCGCCTCATTTACCATTCATTATACAGTTCAACTATCACATTCACAATTCAGCTTGAATGGAAAATAAACGTGTATCCTGATTTCCTAGTGTTCGTGTATGTCATGATCTAGATTCTAATGCACAACTCATGCACACCATGCTCTTAATCTAATGCAAACTTGATTTGGAAACGTATGCATCCCATACTACATACTCCCCAAATCGAGTTCATATTCTTCAGATGGTAGGGTTCAATCCCTCGCCATGCATCCTACTCTTGTACTCTTTTCTGTTTCTGACATTCATCTAGTGACTGGTAAGGTTGCAGTCGCTCGGTCTAGTTCCGTCGCTACAATCAGAATCATTGGTTAGCCCATTATGTATGCCGAGACCCTGTGGTCCTACGCCACTCTCCGGTCATACTCCGTCCGGCCCCTGTGGTCCTATGCCACTCCCGGATCTTACTCTGTCCTGCCCCTGTGGTCCTGCACCACTCTCGGATCTTACCCAAAAGTTGTTACGAACATAAAGATGACCCTGCAGGTCCCACCTGCTCCACCGAGAGTCCTAGAGCCCTGCTCTGCTCCCTGTTCGCATTAAACAACATAGAACCTTAGGTGGATTTTGGAGGGTCCATCCCTTAATTTCCACCATACAGTCCTTATCACTAAATCCCAGAAATTAACAGACAAGACCACGCCGCACGTGTCCCAGACGAGACCACGCCGCACGTGTCCCCTTGACAGGAGAGTACAGCGCCCAACTAGTGCCTGTCCTTACCAAATTATGAGTCACACTGCTTAGGGCTAACACCTTTACTTAGTTTAGGTCAAAACTCATCCGCTTAATTCCTTCATTAATCACCACTTAGTGCTAACTCTCAGAATGAGTTGGATTATAGGAAATCACCCCTAACACCAATTCGATCTTCCAGCGAAATAATAAAAGAAAACCTAATCAATGCGGTTTACTGAAACAAGTTGCTACCAAATCACACTCGGTGTCGATCAACAATGTCGAGCCTGTCTGGTCTGTCAACAATAATTATCACAGGAATCACATCCACTGATTCCCAATACCTTCACAGATCAGCGACCAAATAATCCCGGCACGTGACCCTCAGCAAGTAGTCCAACGGCGCCCCAAGGATGCAATACAATTCAATGAAGGTAAGCACACACATAACCATCAATTCTTGACCATCGACAAACTCAGACACCAGACACCAAACACAAACCGACCAGAGCTATATCCCAACTCACTCATGTCCACCATGAATACCAAGCACATGAACTTTATCTAGGTTCCAAATGAAATGCTAAAACATCATTAGAACCCAATAGCTCATGATCACCATACTGTAGTATGCAGAGAGTTCCTCATCAATTGTCCGACGAAATAGTTCAAGCAATAGCAGTAGCGGTGACCTAAGCTATGCTCATCGGAATTTAACACAATCAGACTTCTAGAAGAGTAGGGAGATCCACAGCAATCCCCTAGTGGGCGACTCCCTCAAATATTTAAGAGCTCAAGTCCCCGAATCAACTTAAACTTGAAGTTTGGTCTAAACAACAGGTTGCTATGTTGCAATGTCCATAACTTCCAACACAATACATAATTGCTTGATGCTAACCTTTACCAAACGAACTCTAGAATTTCTAAAACTTGAGAATCATCAAATAAACTCATACCCAAAGCTACTCTCAAAAGTTCATAGTAAGATCATACATATGCATTTGGTTATGACCCTTTGAACTTCAGTCCAAAGGCAATCGGCTTCAGCTCTGCCCTTTCAGACCAGCTGCACTCCTCAAATTTTTGAGGTATCAACCGACCTCGATAATTTATGAAATTTAAACTATAGTTGTGGACACACAAGAGTGTCCACACAAATTCTTAGCTCAAACACCCATGCTACACTAAGATACGAAATCGGAAATACACAGCAAATCGTAATTTAAAATCTTCATAACACCCCATGTACATAAAAATAAAAGAGATCATATTCACATAGTATCCCGCGAAGACTCGAAGCGCCAGCACGCCATTCCGCATCCAAAGTCGCTAATATATCCTATCATCAAATTTCAAAGCAATTAAAACTCAAATCATCTAAACCAATCACAAAAGCTAATAACACTCTTCCATACATCACACAAGCGTTTATTGAACACCTGGGATACACACGTGCGATGCACGTAATAATCTAATGCCTATGGAATTTTTTTCCCCAAATAATTACTAGAACCACTCCTAAATTTCCTAGTGGCCCAACTATACTTCCTACTACTATACGAGAAATAATTCATACTCATATAGTTCTCTTTTACAAACCCAAAACTCTAATTTATTAACCGTAATACCCCTAAATTCTTACAATATATATATATATATATATGCATTGTTATATATTGTTATTATTATTATTATTTTATCATATTTTAAAAGCCCAATATGTTTTTCTTTTAAAGAGTCCAACACTTTCTTTTTAAGCCCAATCCAATAATATTTAGGGCTTAAGTGCAATTACATAAAGTATAAGGGGTTATGTGCAAAAATGGAGGACACCTAAGCTTCTACACTTCTCCACACACCTCTCTTTCTCTCTTTTTCTTTCTTTCTGCAGACAGCCAGCAGACACATCAGTTTTTGTTCCCCCTCTTTTCTATATATGTGTATTAACTCCTACTACTTCAATTACTATTACTACTACTTACTACACCACTTCTCTTCTTCTCTCTTTTCTTTCTTTACTGCCGACAGCAACAGCAGCTCATCTCCCCTCTCTTTCTATAAATACACATAAGTTTTCCTACTTCTTTCAATCCTATTCTACTTCATCCTATTACTACTGCATACTACCACTTTTCTACTACTACTTTTTCTACTACCTACTACTTCACAACTACTACTACTGACTATTACTACTTACTGCCACTACTAATACTACAACTACTACTACTACTACTATGAATACTACTCCTAATTACTACTACTTGCTACAACTACTACTACCTACTACTTCTTCAACAACTACCACTCCTACTATCATTTCTACTACTTAGCTACTACTACTACTATACTACTATTGAAACAAGAAGACAAGGAAGACTAAAGGTGCAAGGAGGAGAAGTAGCAACTTGAAGCTTGCAAACAAAAGAAAGTGGGTATTCTCCTTTTCCTTTTGATTACTTTTATGACTTATTTATATAGAAGTTGTGTTTGTTAAAATTGTTGAATTGAAGTAGTGAGGTTATGTTAGAAGTTTTATTGTTAAGATGTTGTTGGTTGAGATTATTAAATACTTTAGTTTACATAGAGTAAACACAGCAAGAAAAATGTATGTTTACTCCAATCATGTTTTAATTCATTGTTTTGATTATGCATAATAGGTTGAAGTGATTAGATGAAATAAAAAGTTGTAATTAAGAAAGAGACACTAGTAGAAATTATATATGCTAGTAGGGTAGAATTGATGAAGAAGTTGCATGCATGATTAATTATAGAGATTCTATATAGATATAAATTGTATAGAATGATGATTGTATGTTAGTAGATCTAAATTATATAGAGTAACGTTGTATGATTATATGCTTAGACCTTATAACAAGGAAAGCTTAAATAGAAGAATCGTGAGAAGTGTATGCCTAGTTAATACAATTACTTAGCTTGTAGAATAGGAAACTACTCGTTCATGATGGTATAAACTACTTGTTAGTTAGTAATGCAAGGTAGAAGTAGTAATTCAAAGTAGAGTTAGTAGTCACTTAAGGTAATGGTAGTAAGTGGATAATGGTAAAAAGCCATAGTCGGATACTTAGCTAACTGATTTATGATAGTATAGTAATGTTAGTAAGATAGAAAAGTCACTTCTAGTTGCATGCTTAGCCAATTAGAAACTCATGATAAAGTTAAGTACATTGTAGTAAAGAACTATTGGTTGCATAGAAGAGATTGTAGGCATGATTACGGTGATTGATGGTATACCGTATGCATGTGTATGCGGGTATGCATACTTGGATATTTACATATGGTAGTGTTTTGTGCACATTGAGTGCACTAGTGTGGTGCATGTTGGACCGACCTCTTAGCATGATTGGAGGCTAGGCTGAACCCTAACTAAATCAAGGTGAGACTTGTTGAGATTCAACTAGGTTGGATTCACTTTGAACCTAGTTAATGAATTAAGAAATTAATTTAGATGATTGATAAGGACAGACACTAGTCGGGCGAGTACTACTCACCTGTCAAGGAGACACGTGCGGCGTCGTCTCGTCTGGGACACGTGCGACGTGGTCTCGACTGTTATTCCTGAGATTTAGTGATAGAGATCTCGAAATCTAGGAGAATGGACCCTTATGAGTACGTTATGGTCTAAGTTATTCAGATGAACAAAAAGCTAGAGTATAACTCTCAGTCTCTGGCGGAGTAGGGAAAGGCCTGCCGATTCGCCCGATGTTCGGATAACTTATGGTAGAGTCCGGGTGTAAAGAAGGACCACCGATTCCGACAGGATTGCAGCGGAGCTGAATGATCACCAGCCTGTTGGGAGTGGAGAGAGACCACCGGCCGACAGAGTGGAGAGAGACCACCGATTCCGATAGATCGGGGTGATCACCGACTTTCGGGAGTGGAGAAAGACCACCGATCTGATGCAGTAGACGGAATAGATCGTATTTACTGCAGCTCTACCAGTCACTAAATAAATGTCAAAAACAGGAAGGAGTACAAGAGTGGGATGCATGGCGATGAACCCTATCATCTGGAGAATACGAACTCGATTTGGGAAGTATGTAGTATGGGATGCATACGTTTTCCAAATCAAGTTTGCATTAGATTAAGAGCATGGTGTGCATATGAGTTATGCATTAGAATCTAGATCATGACATACACCGACACTTGTGATTTGACTTTCACATTTTTCTTCTACATCAAATATTGATTGTTGAGGATTTTGGAGATTGTGGTTTTCATCCGTGCTGCGTCAGTTATATTCAACTGACGTGCCCACAGTTTGCTAATGCAGGATCGCTGATCGTGGTGCAGGGGACTCGAGCTGCGGAATGCATCCAAGTGGAAGATAAAGTTTCCATGTGCAATGTAATTTTTCTGTGTTGTGTACTCATTGAAGTAAAGATTCTGGGTAAGTGTCACGAGCTCCCAGTGTGTGGAACACGGGGCGCTACATTAACAACTTACAAATTCTCTAACAACTTGCTAATTTCTCGCATCTACCCTTCCCAACATCTCCTAATCTTCCTACCATAATACTCCTACTCAAAAGAAATTAACCACACTCAATTTCATACAATAAAATAATCTAGGGTTTACCTTCCCGAAATCCTTTCGAAAAATGGACACCGTCACGATGTAGAGAACCCTTCTATTAGTCTATCCCTCAATTTAATTTGAAAATGATGGAGAAATGAAAGGGATTTGAGCGGGGAGAGAGAGAGCCGATGGGTTCTTTGGGGTTTCTTTCGGCTGGGAAGGAAACGGGAGAAAGAAGGAAGGAGAAGGAAGGAGAAAGGGTGGGGTGGGGTTTTGTAAAAGGAATAAATAAATAAATAAATAGATAAATGAATAATGTAAGGGAATATTTCTTATAAGTCCCCAAGTCTCAAATATATTTCAAATAAGCCCCAAAACTCTACTTTAACAATATAAATAATACAAAATACATCAAAATTATCTCATTTTTAATCCTTCAAAATTATAAAATAAACTAGACAATAAATCTGATATTTCTCAGTAAAAAAACAATTGTTATTAGAAAAATACATAATCGCGTGCAATTCTCAATTGCACACAGATTGCGAGGCAAAATAGTCATATGCTATTTTGAGGGGTATTACAGGTAGTCCATAAACAGTCAAAGGTTGGTAGTCCATAAACCGTGCAAGATATTGTTTTAGTTTTTTTTTTAAATAGACGGTAGATGATGAAGTTTAAAATATAGTCAAAACAAATAAGGTTGCTTAAGGTTCGACAAATATCTTAAACGAGAGAAAAAAATAGAATAACGCTAATATGGTAGGAAGCCTACAAGATATAGACTTCGGTAGACGGGGGGAAAAGGAATATATACAACCTACGGACGGTAATACATAAACCATGTAAGATATTATTTTAGATTATAAAAAAAAGTAGAAGGTAGAGTTATTCTAGTTAAGATGAAGCTGAAGATGGTGAGATGAAGACCAGTTGGACGAAGATTTGTCAATTTAAACAACAAGAGAAGAAAAAAGGAGAGAAATGAGACCCTACGAGAAATGGACTTTTTTTCTTTTGGGGGGAAGGACGAAATAGTACCCAAAGCTTACCTTAATTTCCAAACAGCACCCAATGTTTTTATAATACCCAAATAGCACCCGAAGTTTTTTAATGGGACAAAAAAAACCTTCTGTTAATTTTTTTAGCAAAAATCTTGTGAAATTATATAAATACCCCTAACCTGACTTCTTCTCTTTTCAGTTCTTTTTCATATTTTTTCAGTTTTTTTCAGTTTTCTGGTTTTGGTTTTTTTTTTTTAATTATAACTTTTTGGTGGAGTTGAAGGTGATGGCGATGGGTTTCGGAGGTGGTGGAGATGGTGGTCAGTGGTGGTGGCCATTGGTGGTCGGTGGAGATGGGTTTCAAAGGTAATGGTGATGGGTTTTGGTGGTGGAGATGATGGTGGAGATGGTAGTCAATGGTGGTGATGGTGGTTAGAGATGGTGGTCGGTGGTGGTGATTGTGGTTGGTAGTGGTGGTGTGGTTGATGGAGATGGTGATCGATGGTCGGTGGTGGTCGGTGGCGGTGGTGATGATTGGTTTGGATTTCAAACTCGTTAAGAAGTGGGGAACTTCGACATTTAATACTCTTCTTAACGGGTTTAAACTGGTTAAGAGGTATATACAGAGAATATTCTGTTAAATTAATGAAAAACGTAACGGCCGGTGTTTGTTCGTCCATTTGGGTGCTATTTGGGTATTTTAAAAATTTTGGGTGTTATTTGGGAATTAGGATAAACTTTGGGTATCATTTGGTTATTACCCTTTTTCTTTTTACATATGATTCGAGACTGTGTGCTCCATGTGTTGGCCACCTTATGTTCCCGATTTCTTTTGGTAGAAAAAATTGTGGTCACAGATGATATTAGGTTCACTAGAGCTGCCATCGGGTCCTATCGGATCGAGTCCTCAACTACCCGGAGCCGGACCCGGTACCTCATGGGTCTAAAAATTGAACCCGGATCCGGACTTGCGAGAACCGGGTCCGGGTCCAGGTCCTAGTTAAAAAAATCTACCTGTCGGGTCCGGTAGTGGTGAATAAATATTTGCACTTAAGTATTTTTGCACTCGATACCCTACGGTTCCAACAATTTTTACACTAAAGTACATGATTAAATATTATATTTACACGTCTGTTTTCAACAATTACTATTTACATGTACATCATATAACCCTATTATTCAAATTTCATATTTTTGGGGGTATTTTTTAACAGGTCCGGATCTAGGTCGGTTCTATTTTGAGCGGACCCGAACCCGGACCCAGACCCGAAAGTGCATCGGGTCTTATTTTAGGACCGGGACCTGGACCTGTATAGATTTGGTCGGTTCCGGTCCAATACCGGGTCCGGGTCGGATCGGGGTATCTGGTAAATGTGGCAGTGCTAAGGTTCACCTCTTTAACCTTTTTGCTTTGTTTCATGAGAAGAAATATTTTGTATGGAATTGCTGACTTACGGTATAATACATTTGTATGAATTCCGTTATTGTCAATTTTGCCATTTAATGTGCGATTGATTAATGTTGAGAAATTACCTTATGTGATTATCTGTTTGTTTTTTTCATTCAAATATAGCAAGATTTCATATAATTTGAAAATATATTAATATTTTCCATAAATAATTTTCATTTCTTTGCCAACACAGTATCAATCCCGACCAAAGTATATTGAAATTTAAAATTATGCACATTTCAATTACCAACAGAATACGAACCATTCCCGAAAGAATTTTATTAAATCAAAATTATTCTAAAAATTTCATTACCGAGAGAAGCTTGGTCAGCGATGTGATGACAACAAAATTTGATTGATTCAATTGTGACAGATATATTCTCGTTGATATGCAGTCGGTAATAGCATTACCAGCAGAATATGGAGATTTGGTTGGCAACGTGAACAACACCGTCTCAAGAACCACCATCCAGACATTAACGACAGAATGGTTCGAAAAATGTCGGTATTGTGTACATCCCAAACTGGTTCCAACAAAACTTATGGTCGGTAATGGACGGTTTTCACTAGTGATATATGAACTAATGCATCAGAGTCAGAGATAATTAAGAGTGATGAAAATCACCGATTGATAATTTAATATTTTGCGGATTGTAGCACAGCTACTGATAAAACTTGGCATGGAATAGTTCGTTTTTGTTAATTAAAATTTGTCTGTCAAAAGAATCAGTCATTACCATCATCATCTAAGTGTTTCCAAATCAAATGTATTTTTGGCCGTGGAAGCATAGATATAAGTGAACACATAAGATTTTGAAAATTTTTATGACTAGCAGTTAAGCAGATGTAAACCCTTCAAATAAGCCAAATGTCCAGTCAACGGTACCATGAGAAAAAATTATTTCATTGTTGTGGAATAAGAAGCCGTATCTTAATACATGCTTAATTTATTCTAAGTTACTAGAGCAGGATCACATGGCCCCAAGAGGTACTCAAATCTCATACCTAACAGGAATAGGATAGCAAGGTGTATGCAAGTAGGGTAAAAACTTGCATGCAAAGCTCTAAGAGGACATATCGGTGTAGAGTTGACTAAGAAATTAACATGTCGGATGAAGGATTACGTAAATTTACCATGTTTGAATGTCATGATAGACATGAGACATAAAACTCAACATATTCATCATCTTAGCATAATATATACATCTCCTTCTCTACATAAATCATAGCCATCAATCCATCTTTCTATCATGTTCCATAACCATTCACGAAAGTTCAATTTCAAAGCATTTTCATTTCCACAAGAAGATTTTCAGCATATCCCAAGGTAAAAATAATTACTCTGTTTCACACATGCAAAGCACGGGACATTAATCTACCAAAATACAGAATCACACAATCATCAAACGACTGTCAACTAGACCATAAGCGGCTTAAACAATAATGATACTACAAAGATTGTCAACTAGACCATAAGCGGCTTAAACAATAATGATACTACAAAGATTACATTGAGGTAAGATGGACTGGATCACTGGACAATACGCACAGAAGTGTCGACTTGCCAGCAAGATCCTTGAAATTATGAGCAGAAAAAGCAAAACTTTGCATCCATATATTTTGACGTGGAAAGGTTCCCTATGTTAATTAAAAACACGGGTAATCCTAGACTAACAGTAAGCTGTCAGCTACGCACACAATCAAGAATAGCGTCAAAGAGACGGACTGAAACATACAAATATCATTCATTTTTATTTCAACTACTGATGAATTACATTACATATTCTGCTTTTTATCAGACTTTATATTAATACTAGATTTGCCCGTGGGCACGTGCCTACGGCATGTCTTCGGAACGATACAAAACACGAAAAGCCCTGTAAACAGTAAAACAACAATTATATAGCACAAGTTTGAATAGTATGACAATAATTATTTGTAAATAAAAGTCCATGTTTCCATTAGTATATGTTGAAAAATAATTATAAATGGGGGTATAAAATCCAACTTCTTAGATTTTAAGTGTGGAAAATAATGAAATCTAACTTCTTAGAAGAGATAAAATCTAATTTTTTAGAACTTTAAATGTGAAAAATAATGAAATCTAACTTCTTAGAAGAGATATTTGTTATTTTCAATATAACATGTGCAATAAAAAAACATAAAAATTCTGAAAATTTACAAACCCGAAATCTTAAAATCTAAATTTCTAAGTAAATAAAGAAAGAATGGGAGAGAGAGATAGGGAGAGAGAGAAAGAGAGAAATATAAAAAAGTGAAGAGAGAAGAGAGAGATAGTATAAAGTAATGAGTTTTTTATTTTGGGGGAAAATTTTGGTTTTAAGGTTTGAAATTTTGGGGGGAAAATGTGTTTTGTGAAATTTAATCTGGGCCTTTAATTTTTGGGGGGATTGATTGTGAGCCACTTGATAGCTTTCTTTGTGTTTTATTATATAGACTAGATTTGCCCGTGGGCACGTGCCTACGGCACGTCTTCAGAACGATACAACACACGAAAAGCTCTGTAAACAGTAAAACAACAATTATGTAGTTCAAGTTTAAATAGTATGATAATAATTAGTTGTAAATAAAAGTCAATGTTTCTATTAGTATATGTCAAAAAATAATTATAAATGAGGGTGTAAAATCCAACTTCTTAGAACTTTAAGTGTGGAAAATGATGAAATTTAATTGTTGAAGAGATATTTGTTATTTTCAATATAACATGTGCAATAAAAAAAACCATAAAAATTCTGAAAATTTTACAAACCTGAAATTTTTAAATCTAAATTTCTAAGTAAATAAAGAAAGAATGGGAGATAGGGAGGGAGAGAGAGAAAGAGAGTTATGAAAAAGTGAAGAGAGAAGAGAGAGATAGTAATAAGAGCATCCACGGTGGTTTCTTATATTTGGCAAATTGCCATTTTATAGCAAACGCATCGCTGCAGTGGTTTTCTATTTTGTCTTTTTTTGGCAAACACGCTATATTCGTTTCTCATATATGAGAAACAGAATAGCGATTCTCAAATTTTGAAGGACGGTATAACATATACCGTCGCTTGTATTTTAATTTTTTTTAATCGAGACAGACGGTAAAACATATACCATCGCTCCGATTTTATTTTATTTTTTTTTAAAAAACTCCTCGGACGGGATATGTTCTCCTGGACGGGAGAACATATCCCGTCCAAGGATTTTTTTTTTTCCTTTTTTTTTATTTTTTTTTTAAATGAACGGCCAAGATTTGGCCGATTAAAAAAAAAATTATAAATTCTCGGATGAATTGGGGAGGTAGTGGGTAGGTTTAGGATAATTAATTAGGTTTGGGTAGTTAATTAATTAGGTTTAGGTATTATTATATAATTTATTTTATTTAATTAATATATTTTAATAGTTAATCAGTAATTAAAATTTTTTATTTTTGTTTTAAACGAGAGACGGTATATGTTATACCGTCCCACGCAATTTTTTTAAAAAAAAATTGCGCGACGGTATATGTTATACCGTCCCACCCATTTTTTTTAAAAAAGCGAGGAATATAGCAAACAACCACTGCAGCCTTCCCACCTATTTGCTATTACTGTAGCAGCCATTTTTGGCAAAATAAGAAACACCACTGTGGATGCTCTAAAGTAAGGAGTTTTTTTAGTTTTGGCGGGAAAATTTTAATTTTAGGGTTTGAAATTTTGGGCGGGAAAATATGTTTTGCGAGAATCAATCTAGGCCATTGATTTTAGAAGAGATTGAATGAGAGCCACTTGATAGCTTTCTTTGTAATTTATTATATAGATATCTGCCTTCTAAACATTTTTCTTCATCGTTCTAGCACGAACACGAACATCAAGAGAATAAGAGGGAAAAAAAAATGATTCCGAACCCCAAACCGAACCTTTTTCAAAATACAAAAAGTTAACCAGAATTCCAAAACAGAAGAAAAGGGATTGAAACCCTGACCCAAAGAATGGATGCATACAACAATTTAATTGCTTTAATAAAGAAACTTGATAAAGAGAAGGACTGGGAACCTTGAATTACCTGAGCCTTGCGTTTGTCGTCAAAATCGGAGCATAAAATCAGAATTCCCCATCACATCTGTATCAGTAAATATCAATCGAGAGTGAGATTCCACATATTTGAATAGGAGATTATGAAAACATAATCTTTAAAAAAACTACAATTTAAACTCAACGAAAACAGAAGAATTAAATAAATAAATACGTAACCCTAAATCCAAAATTGCAAAATCGAAACCTTAATTCCCAATTTCCAAAATTTATGGAACTTGAAGAGAAGAGAAGAGAAGAGAAGAGATGAATGAACCTGAATTGGGTATGGATCTGATTAGGCGCCAACATCCGATCCGAATACTCGAATTCAATTCCCCATCGCTCTCCTCTCATGGCGTCTCATGATCATCTCCCCCGTCTTTGCAGATTCAGGGTGAAGTTAGGACCCGAGTTTATGTTTTTGAGGGAAGGACCCGAGTTTATTACTGAGGTTTTTTTGGGTTTTTTTTTTTTCATCTCTCTTTTTTTTTTTTTTTTTTTTTTGATAGAAGATGACTCTCGTCATCGTTTCATTAATAAGGAGTAACGAAACAAAGTAGTACAATAGAATTAAATCCCGTGAGCATTAGGCATCACACTACAAGACAAGTACTCGAACCTACTCGAGATCAAAAGAAAACACGACAAAGAAGAGATACATAACAATGGCACCAACCTACTACAAATAAACTACCCTTAAAAAACAACACCAAAAGTACAAACAGGACGCACATGCACCCGACCCCCACAGCCTGCATGCCTCCTCTTTGCAAGATAGTCGTAGAGGGCCATCTCCTCAGCATCTGTAGAGACTGCCTGAAACGGCACACCAACCTCCAAGATAACTACTCTCCCTCTGCGATCCGATATCTCTTAGCTGCCTCCTGAGCCCCTGCCCAATCATAAATAAGCAGAAAAATTTAATTTTTTTTTCATCTTATTGAGAAGAGAGGCATTTTTTATTTTAAAAATGGTTATTTATAAGGGCTTGATTGATTGATTGATTCGATTTTATATAGGCCCAGCCTAACTTTACTGGAAACTGGTGACGCAGTAACATCTCTAATACTAGAATGGGAGAAGGCTTTAGAGCATCCACAGTCATTTGCTTATTTGTCATTTTTTCCATTTTTTTTTACCGTAACTCACACAGTCGTCTGCTATTTTGTCATTTTTTGACAAAATCGCTACAGTAGAAAAGGGCGAATAGCATTCCATATAGCAAAATGCATATTATAGCTGACGAAACATCTGGATTATTTAATTATTATTTTAATTGATCGGACGAAACATGATGTTTCGTCCGAAGTAAAAAAAAAAAACAAATAAAATAACCGTTAAACGAATTTAAGCGTGGGAATGAACATGATGTTTCGTCCCAATGTGAGACGAAACATCATGCTTCGTCCCAATCCAAGTTTTAAAAAAAATAATTTTAAAAATTAATTTTGTAAATTTTAAATTTTTTTTGCAATTATCTAAATTGATTTTGCAAATTTTTAAATTGTTTTGGCAAAAAAAATTACAATTTTTTAAAAAAAATTCTTTTTGCAATTTTTTTTTTACAAAAAAAACTTCCGGAAAATCCGGACGAATCACCATGCTTCGTCTAGCTACAGTGATTTTTTTGGAACTTTATGTAATATTTTTAATTGTTTTTGCAAAATTTTAAATTTATTTTGCAAATTTTAGTTTGTTTTTGCAAATATTATTTACAAACTATTTTTAAAATTTGTTTTTGCTATTTTTTTTTTGCAAAATTAAACTTCCTTTTTTCCCCCTTTTTGGGACGAAACATCATGTTTCGTCCCGTATTTTTTTTAATTGCTTCGTCTGTTTCTTTTTTAACGACTTTATGCATTTTTTTGCCATTCGACGACTGTGGATGCTCATCGAATTGGATGGGCAAAATATGCATTTTGCCATTTTTTACATCGAACGACTGTGGATGCTCTTAGTGCCATTTGTCAATCTACTGACACATGTGATGCGCGTATATAATTAATATAAAGGATGTTTCAGGTTCGAGTCCTAACTACGTCATAGTTTTTATTTTTTAAAAAATATTATTAAGTTGTGCGTGCCCTTCCCTCTTCCCCTTCCCTCAGCTCCGCTCTCCCCCTTCCCTCTTCCACTCTCAGATCCGTCGTTCCGGCCGTCTCTCTCCCCCTACCCTCTTCATTAAAGTTGGAGGCTTCAGTGTGCTCTTCAGACCCTTTTCGTCTCTCCCCCCTCCTCGCCCCTCCCCGTTTCATCTCCCCTCTAGTGGTAGTAATTTTCTTCGGTTGTGCGTGCCTCGGTTTCAACCCTGGTTCAGCAGTGGGCCGATTCATCTTCTTCTCAGCTTCCCCGGCCTTGCGTGTGCTCCTCAGTCATCAACAGTGTCCTTGGGCCTGAGCCCTAATTTGCTATCTGTCGCGTCTCAGCTCACCTCCGGGGTGGACTCTCCTTGCTACTACGCGGATCGTTTGCTGCTGCTCACTGTAAGTTCTCTTCGATTGGCCTTTTCTTTATTGTTTTCTTTGAGTTTGAATTGTGGGATCCCTTGATCCGGCAGCGTATTGCTGATTCCAATTTGGAATTTTGCTTTACTGAGCTTTGTGTGGGATAGTGTATTCTCCCCTCATCGCTCTGTGGTGCTCGTCCTCGAGCCTCTTCGTTTCACCACTTACCTCAGTATTCTTCTCTCGTTCTCTCGCCCCCCCCCCCCCCCCCAAATCACCGTGCTCACTCCGGAGTTTTTCTCTTCTCCGGTGGTGTGCCATTGAGTCCTGCTGTTACTATTGTGGGCCGTTTGACTTTGAGCCCATGGAATTCTCATGGGTTGAAGTTGTTAAACGAAAAAATAAGAAAGAAAATAAAAGGATTTTTTTCGGCCAGAGGCCTTATGGGCCTTCAGTGGAGGCTGGATCGTTCTGCTTTCGGCCCTTGACCTCCAATCGCTCCTTTTATCGAGAGACTTCTTATCCTCGGTCCTCCCGCCCTTTCTCCCGCTCCTCTTCATCTTCCTCTTCGTCCCAACATCACTCTCAAAATTCTCCTCTCACCTGTTTCTGGTGTCTCCAACTCGGACATTCGAAGTTCTTTTGTGTATCCAAGATGAAATGCTTATTCTGTCTTAAGGAGGGGCATGCTCGTCACCGATGCTTCGCCCTCCAAAAACTATTGGGGCTTTCGGTAGGGGTTCCGATTGCTGAAACTGTCCTAGCTGCCCTCGACTTCCCCGCCTTGCAAAAAAAGTTGGCCGACCTTCCCGCCTCCAAATCTAAGAAAAAAAGAGCTGCGACTAGATCGCCTCTCCTCCCCACCCCTCCCTCTACTCAACGGCTGTCAGCCCCAGTGACCTCTGAAGCCATCGGCTCGACTGTGCCTTCCCGCTCTCCGGTTAAACCGGTTGTGACTCAGGTGTTCTTACAGGACACAGAACTCACTGATCGTTTGAAAATGTTTAGTAATTACGGAGCAATATCCTTCCGCGGAGGATCGATCCCCTTCTATACCCTCAACTCATTTCTCTGCAATTCTTGTAACATTCGAGAGTGGGATTGGGTTCTCTATTCATGCTCTAATGGGGATGCCATTATCCAGTGTCCTTCTCCCAAGATTCTCGATGAGCTGTGCGCCAACTCTTCCCTAGCTATCGGCTCCATCTCTCTCGCCATTCGCAAATGGGTATCGATCCGCTCTACTTCCCCGATTTTAGACCCAACGCCTATCAAGGTCACCCTTATGGGATTACCCCCCTTCTGTAACTCCTTGAGATTGGTTGCTCCTTTTGCAAGATGTTTAGGTGAGATCATTAGCATCTCATCTTGTGCTCGCCTGGCTTCGGGATGTCTTCAAGTTGAAGCATTGTTCCGCTTCCCTGCCCCAAAGGAGCGCATTGAGGCCTATCGCCTGAATGACGGGATCTCATCCTTCTCTGTTTCTGTTCAGTATCATGAGGCGAACCCACAGTCGGGCTCCCCCAAATTGGGTTTCTGTCCCGATCCCTCTCCAGTGTTTCACCCTGGCTCGTCCTCTGTGCCAAAACCTCGGCAATCTCTAGTGAAGCAAGCTCCTACTCCTTCTGCGGGGAAGATCCTTCCGCCGCCTCGTAAACCTCCTATGACGCCTTCTGTGTCGAAGATCTTGCCTTCTAAGGCTCCAAACTTGGTTTGGATCAACCCAGATCGCCCATCCCCGCAAAAGTCGAGGAGCTTGCCTCAGTCTTCTTCAGTTGTTTCTCTTCCCTCACAACCCCTGGGCCTATCTCAGGCGTCGGCGTCTGGCCAGTGCTCTCAGGCTCCTCTTTCGGATCCCCCCAAATCCGACACTTGGCCAGCTTGGGAGGTGAATCCTTCATTTGCTTTGGATTGGGAGCGTTTTCAACAGACAGCGCACTTCCCCACAGCCAGCGGGTCCTTGGTGTCGCCGCTCTCTCTTTCTGTCAAGATTCCCTCTCCCTCAAAAGCCCAAGAATGGGTTGAGCAGGATGATTTGCTGCAAGATGAAGTAGCTGATCTCGAGCAAGTACAGGCTTCCAAACAGGTATCGAATTCATTGTTTTCTTTTTCAAATTTTTCTTATTTCGGCATTGCGTTCGATTTTAGTATGCGATCTTTCTCTTTGGAGTTGGCATCTCAGGCCTTTCGGATTGAGACAATAGGTCTCAATTGGGTCATTCGCCAACTCTCATCTTACTCTTTTTCTATCCTGAGTCTTTCGCCTGACTTGAGTATTCGGTGTCAAGGACACCGGATGGCTCAGTTTACCGATACTATCTCCGTCTCTTCATTTCAGCAATTCCCCGAGACCTCTTCTCGAGAAGCTGTCTCCCAGTTAGATGGGCAGTCTTTTAGTCCCATTGAGGACAAGACTTTGTCCCCCTCCTCTCCCCCTGCTGTGTTTGAACGGACATCCCCTCGTCGGCATTCATCGACTGATCGTAACTCCAATCTCTTGATCCGCTCCAACGCTCGCCTCTGGGCGAAACTGTCGTCGCTAAAGCATTCCAAGCCCATTGTATCTCCGATCTCTTCTCTTCATTCAGTTTCTTCCCTTTCGGATCCTCTAGGTTCTATTTACCTTCCTCAATTTGCCTCTATCTCGGATAGCGAGATGAGCACCATTGCCCATTCATTGGGTTTCAACCTTGCCTCCAACGCGTCTCTCCCGATTAATATCCTTAGACAGAAAGAGCGTATCAGAGTCCAGGAGCACCGTGTCTCTTATGATTAACATCTCATGGAATATCCGGGGGCTCAATTGCCCCATTAAAAAAACGAGCGATCTTTGAACTTATCTCGTCCTCCCATTGTGATCTCATTTCGATCCAAGAATCGAAGATCGAGTCTTCCTCCCTTCAGCTCTTTCGAAGTTTAGGAGGTTCGTCCATTACTAAATGGGTTTCGCTAGATGCGAATGGTTCCAAGGGCGGTATCCTCCTGGGCTTTAAAGAATCGGTCTTTTCTATGATAGCGATTCACCGCCTTAACTTCTTCTTAATTGTTCAACTTCACTGGAATATCCTCAATTGTGTATTGACTGTTATCTCGGTCTACGGGCCATCCACCGCGGAGCGACGGCCTCTCTTTTGGACCGAATTCCAATCCTTACACAATTTCGTGCAAGGACTCTATTTTCTATGTGGGGACTTCAATGTGACAAGGTTTGCAAGTGAAAGGTCGAACCCGGTTACCTCTTTCTCCCAATCCTGCATCTTCAATGATTGCATTCGGGATCTTCAATTAATAGACATCCTTATTAACGGGAGATCGTTCACTTGGTCAAATCAACGCCTTATCCCTTCCTGGGCCAAATTTGACCGCTTCCTTGTATCTCCTTCTTGGTTCTCCACCTTTCATAATTCGTTTGTGAAGGCATTACCCAACCCATCTTCGGATCATGTTCCGATAGCTCTCTACTCTAACTTTCATTTCCCTCACCGCCACCAATTCCACTTCGAAAAATTTTGGCTCCAAGACCAGCTTTTTGTTAAACTGGTCGAGGAATGTCTAGCATCCATTTCTGGCTCGGTCGGTCTCGGTAATCTGCTCCTTAAGCTTCATGCCATTAAATTTGGCTGTAAGATATGGCGCAGTGAAAGGCAATCCAATACGAATTTTCTTACAAATTTTCTCCTCGCGTCCATTGAAGCCTTTGACTTGATGGAAGAGAGTGGGCCCCTATCGGGATGTGCTCGCAACGAGCACCTATCTTGTAAGCGTGAGTACGCCGATATCCTCCTTCAGGAACATACGAAATGGGCTCAAAGAGCCAGGACCAATTGGCTGAAGAAAGGTGATGGCAATACCGCTTTCTTCCATCATTTCGCCTCTCACAGGTAGCACTCCAATCACATCTCGGAGATCTTTGATAATGGCATTCATCGACAATCAGATCCCGAAATCCACCATGCTTTTCTCTCGTTCTATAAAAACCTTATAGGCTCTCCTAAATCGTGCCTGATCTCTCTGGATTGGCAGCAACTTTATGGGGTCAATACCAATGATCTTTCCTCCCTTGAGGCTCCATTTTCTATGGATGAAATCAAATCGGCAGTGTTCGCTTTAAAAAGTGACTCAGCTCCCGGTCCGGACGGCTTCCCGGCCTTTTCTTTCAAAAGTTCTGGTCCTGGATTAAGGATGATCTTTTCATCCTCTTTAAGGAATTGCATCAGGGCTCATTTTCTTTTGATCGCATCAACTATGCTCATATTGTTCTCATCCCGAAATTGGCGAGAGCCAAGGTGGTGGCAGATTTTAGACCCATTAGCCTCATTAACACCACTTTCAAAATTATCATGAAAGTTCTTGCCGTTAGGCTCAGTGCGGTCATTCCGCCACTTACTGATCCGGCTCAATCCTGTTTTATCAAGGACCGCTTTATTCTTGATAGCGTGGCGGCCGCATAAGAGATTATTTCCCTTTGCCACCACTCCAAATTGGAGGGCATCCTCCTGAAGCTGGATTTTCAAAAAGCCTACGACAATGTTAGTTGAGATTTTCTCCTCGATATCCTTCAACATCGAGGTTTCGGACCGAAGTGGATATCGTGGATCAAATCCAGCTTAATTGCCGGCACTTCTTTTATCCTTATTAACGGCTCAGAGGGCCATAAATTTAAAATCAAGTGTGGACTCTGCCAAGGAGATCCTCTTTCTTCGTTGCTTTTCTCCCTGGTTGCAGACATTTTCAGCAAGTTGCTTCGCAACGCTCGCGAAGCTCAGGTCATCGACGGCCTGGGACGCTCCCATCAATTTGACGGTATCCTCAATCTGCAGTACGCAGACGATACTATTATTTTCACCAAACCGAATCGCTCCTCTTTGCGCAACCTCAAACTCCTTCTTTATTGTTTTGAGTTGGCTTCGGGTCTTTCCATCAACTTTAATAAATCATCGGTACTTTGGTTGGGCGGCAACTCCGGTCGTCAAACCGAGGTCTCCCAATTTTTTAACTGTCAGACGGCTTCTTTCCCCATCACCTACCTGGGTATACCCCTGAGATGGGGCAAATTGCACAGAGCGGACTGGATTCCCATCATTGATAGAATCGAGTCCAGGCTTAATGTCTGGACCGGCAAGATGCTCTCTCGTGGAGGGAGATTAGTCCTCCTTAACTCGGTCCTCTAAGCTATCCCGCTCTATATGATGTCTTTCTTTTATGTTCCCTCCTGGGTTCTCAAGAGAATTGACCAAATCAGAAGTAATTTCTTTTGGACAGGAGCGGCACCTTTTAAGCAAGGATCTTACCTTTGCCATTGGAAAATCATTTGCACTTCCAAAGATTCCGGCGGGTTGGGTGTCCTAAACCTGCGAGACCATAACATTGCCCTATTAGGCAAATGTCTTTGGAGATTTCATTCTGCGAATCACCTGTCGTGGGTTCACTGTATCAAAGGCTATTATTTCTCCTCCATCCCCTGGTGGGATTTCCATTCTTCTCCCCATCGGTTGGCTTCCCCTTTCTGGAAAGGAGTCTGGAAGGCTGCGGCCGCTTTTCAAAGTGGCATTTATAGAATTTGTGCTGATGGTTCTATGACCAAATTCTGGACTGATCTTTGGATAGGTAATACAAAATTTCCTCGGCCTACCCACTGCTTTTCAGCTTGGCATCCCTACCCAATGCCTCTGTAGCTGAATCTTTCTATTGGTTTGAGTCCAACAGGATTTGGTTCATTCCTTTCTCTACTGAGTTGCCTGCCCCCTTAATCTCTGACCTTCAAGATCTTATCGACTCCCTTAATTTGTTTGAGTGGAATCCCTCGAAAGATATTGCTTGGAGATGGAGCGCCTTTGGATGCTTCACTGTTAAATCCTTTTACAAGTTCCTCAACTTTCGCGGTACCAAATCCCCCTCAGCGAGTTTCCTTTGGAACTCCTGTGTTCCACTCAAAGTTAAGATTAACTCTTGGCTAGCACTAAATAACAAACTTCTCACGGTTGAGGTTCTTAACAAAAGAAACCTTGCCTGGGGACAACTCTGTCCCCTGTGCTCGGAAGCTATGGAAGACGGCCAGCACCTTTTTGTGTGTTGCCCTTTCATCACTCCCCTTTGGAAGGTGGTAGCACTGGCTTGGGAAAACCCGACATTGCCCGCTAACCTCATCTCTTGTTGGCTGACCCCATCGTCGCACCCGAGGTATCGCAAAGGTTGGAACCTTTCGGTTCATATCATCATGTGGATTGTCTGGATGGAAAGGAACCGTAGACTCTTTTCGAATAAAGTTAATTCTATTTTATCCTTAATAGAAGATTTCATTTTTCTTTTTAAACTTTGGTCTTCAAAAGTGAAGGCTGAAGACAGAGATTCGTATTTCTGTCATCGATTAGATGCATCACTGTTTTGTCTTTCCAGACTCAATGCTTTATGATTTCTAGCTCTTCTCATTAGCTTACTGTGTTTTTATCTCCGCAGGGTTAATCGCATGGACTCGCTCCTCCTATCGCAGGTTTAAACCTTTTGTCTCAGCCTCTATCAAGTTTCTTTTGTTCTTCGGAGTTTTTTTGCACAGGTGGCTTGGATGTGGCCCTTGGGTATTGTACATTGGGGCCTCGCTTTTTGTTATTGGTCTGTTCTTGTTACCTTTGGGCTGTTTTTAGTTGGGTCTGGTATTGTTTTGCGCTCCTCAGTCGAGAGCTTGTTTTTGACTTACTCTGGGTTATGTCAGGTCTTCGCCTGTCTTTGTTATTTAGCTATCTTGTATGGATTATTGCTGTGCTCCTGGCGGGCTCTATCTCCCCCATTTGACTTGCTGGTTTGCTGGGACTTAGTTTGCTGCGGCTGACAGCTTTAATGTATGTTGCTTGTGGTTTTGTCTGGACACTTTTAAGTGTTCGTGACTTTATTTGGTTGCTGTTTAGTGTTTAATCTATGGTAGGCTTGTTCATGGAGCACCAGGAGCGTGCGCTCCTACTTTACTTTTCGCGATTGCGGCTTTATTATTTTTTCTCTGAGCACCTGTGTGTCTTTTGTTTGTTTGTTTGAGTGATGCTCCGGCATCCTCACATCTGGGGCCAATGCCCAGTGTGTGGGCTGATGCCTTGATTAGTGATTCTTGCTGTGGTCTACTTCACCGGCGATTGGCACTTTCGTTTCCTCTTCCCAGGGCAGTGCCTACCTTTGAGCCACAGCAGCGAGATTGGTTTTAGTGGATGGGGCGGAAGCCGGTTGGGTTCTCTAGCTTTGCCTTCTCATAGCCATCTGCGTCCCAGAAGATGGTCTCTGTTTTATTCTGTGCGATGTCCTTTGCGCCCTGAAGCCCGGTTCGCTGTTTCTCTCGTCGTTCTACGCCAGCGCGGTTCCAGTCTGAGCTTTTTTTCAATTTGAGAGCTGAGCTCGGTTTGGCTTTGTAAATTTTCTTTCGATTTGTATTGCTCTAGTGCGGGTATTTACATCTTGTAAATCCCTTCTCATTACTATTGTACAGACATTTTATATGAATATATTTTTTGATCTGGCTGGAGTCTTTCGACTCTATCCGCTTACATCAAAAAAAAAATATTATTAAGACGTGTATTGTCCGTGTATAACTAACTAGTATAATGCACGTGCGATGCACGTCTATAAAAAAATTTAGTCATTAAATTAAATGAATTTGTATATTTTGATTTGATGTGCATGACACGGGAATGTTTAGTGGATGTAGTTTGCACGTATATTGTACGGGTTTACTCAGTTACAAAATTAGGGTTTGTTTGTTTACAATCCCAACTCTCCCATTAAAATAGTAGGCCATTAAAATAGTAGAGATATAAAAGAGATCTCAAGTTCGAGACAAGACTACGTCAAAATTTTTACTTTAAAAATATATATTTTTTTAAAGACGTGCATCGCACGTGTAAATTACTAGTAAGTATAATTGTAATTGATTTGCGTATTTGTTTAAACAACGCTAATTTTGCTTACGACAGATCAGCTGGGCTTAAATTCTATTTATGGGCCTAAATAGCATACGGAGTAAGCCACCCGATTAATTTAATATTTTTTAGGCCTTTATCAAAACTCTTAATAGGCTGCAAATATTGTCATTAACTATCATTTTAGTTAATGCAAAAAAGCTAAGAAAGAATATATTATGTTAAGACAACTTTTGGTTTAATTTATATATATATATATTTAAAAATTAGAGAATGAGTGCAAATATAGAAGTGAATTCTTCACTCTTTCTCCATCCAAATTTTGGACTAGAATCATATTCTTTAATCAAACTTTAGAGATCGTGCAATATTGTATAGATATTATTATATGATTTTTTTAAAAATAGTTTTGGTATTTTTCTTTTTTTTAGAAAGTCTGTGCAAATATTGTACAAAGGTTCTACAGTTTTAATTAAGGGTATAAGTTTGGTTCGAGTCGCGGCACCCAAAACCGAAACCGAATACCATATTTCTTTTTGATAAAAAGGAAAGGTATATTAATCCCTAGCAAATTGTTGAACTGCACATGTAATCCCCAATAAAAAAATTTGTTGATCATATATGATATGGCTAAAAATGGGGTTAAATCGGAACCGTTCAAATTGGACACAAATGTTAAAGTTTACAGGGGCAAAATGGTAATTTCACCTACACACGGGTCCGAAATGGAAACCAGGTCTCTTCTCTTGGGCCCAATAACCCATTAATGGATCCACTCAGCTGGGTACGGGTCTCAACCCGTGAAAAGACAGTTCAGGAAGATAGGGAGAAATCTTGATCCGTCCTTATCCTTTGGAGGTGGTTCTTCTAATCACTTCTATCCAGCCACACCGGGGAGTAGGGATTCGTTCTTATCCCGAAGCAGATCCCCACGGCGACTATAATTACTCCTACCTCCTACCGTTACAAGCTGATCACTCTTTGTCTACCTAAAGCTCTTTTGATATTCTTTTCTGAGTACTGACAAGAGCGTCGGAGGGTTCGTTGCCGGGATCAACCCCGGTGTCTCGAACTTTCGTACAGGTCAACGGGAGCAGCTAGAAGCCAGCTCAACTACAGTGGAAGAGGTCAGATTTGACCCATTCGAGTTCTTGCAAATCCACAAATTCATCCGATTGCCTCCACACCAAAATCAGCGGCAACAGATTGGCGCCGTCTGTGGGAACTCTCGAATAAGCTATCCGACCCTCCTCCTTCAACCAAAGCCACTCCTAGCCATGCCTCCCAAGAGGAAGTCCGTGACCTCCAACCGCAGAACAACTTCCATCCCTCATCCTCCTCCAGAAAGCCTCCCTCCGCCTGTCCAACCGGCTCAACAGATCGAACAACTGATCCCGCAACCCCCTCTGCTACCACAAGGGGCTCAGGTGACTGTTGGGGAGCTGTCTCGCCGAAGTCGCCAGAAGCAACCCCTTCACCAAGTCCACATCTCCGTACATAATCCTCCATCCGACTCTATGGCTTCCCATAGCCCCCCAACACCGAAGGATCTGCGAGATATTCTCAATAACCGGCAAAACAAGCTGGATCTTCGGATCCGCTTGGAAACAGGCGGACCCGTGACGGGAACCCCCACTGCAAGCACCAGAGGGACCGTTTGCCCCGCCGGACGGATCGCAGAGGGTCCAACTCCCCCAGGAGGCGGAGGGAGTCACCTCAGCATTGCTGAAGAAGAAGTCGCTCCCCGGCTGCCCATCCTATAGCCCGAGTCCTTCGGGAGCAGGAGGCCTCCGTCACGATGGCGGAATTTCAACAATTCCAGGAGGCAGTCCTTCGGGCGCTCAATGCCGCCCCCAATAACGGCCAACGGGCTCCCAGTCCTCAGCCAGCTCCTCATCATTGCCGTCGTTCTCTCAGTCCTAGGTCGTCTCCGAGCCATCGCCGTCCCTCTCCCAGTCCTCGGCCTACTCAAAGCTATCGTCGCCGCAGTCCCAGTCCTCCTCCATATGAAGACGAATCTCTGGGATCAGCGAGGCATGGCCGAAGGGAGGACTCGATCTACAGCTGTCTCCACAAGATGGAGAGGCACCTCGGCCAGCTCGACCGATATGAAGAACAACGGGCGAAGAACCTCCGCCCGAGTAGGCCCCCATTCTCCCGCACTATCATGGAGGCCCCTATCCCAGACAACTTCAAGCCTCCACACTTTGAGACTTATACCGGGGAGTCGGACCCCGCAGATCACATTGAGAATTTCAAAACTCTCATGATGATCCATCATGCCTCCGACGCCCTCCTCTGCAAGACCTTCCCGGCCACCCTCAAAGGTCCCGCTTGGGAGTGGTATTCCAGGCTCGCTCTGGCCTCCATTTTCTCTTTCGATCAGTTCGATGGTCTCTTCCTCACCCATTTCGTGAGCAGCCACTGCTCCGAGAAGACTAGCACCTCTCTGCTCTTCCTCAGCCAAAGGAAGGGCGAGCGGCTGAGGGATTATGTCAAGTGGTTCACCGCGGAGGCCCGGTCTATCACCTCTCTGGATCAGTTAGTAGCTTTGGCTGCTTTCCAATCTAATGTCATCAACCCTGATCTCAGGATGTCCCTGGCCAAAAAGCCTCCTCGGGACTTCTCCGAGCACCTTCTCAGGAATGAGAAGTATATCCGAGCTGAAGAGGCTTTCAACCGCCCCACTCTCTAGGGGTCATCTTTCGGTAACAAACGGAAGAATGCTGAAGAAGGAGCTAAGAAGATCCAAAAGGACAATGGAGGTCAACGTCGCCCTCTCCCCCGTTTCGAAAAATTCACCCCGCTTAACGCGAGCATGTCCGCCATCTTGATGGAGATTGGGAACGAGGGTCTCCTACCACAGCCTCCTAAGATGAACACCCCCGAAAAGAAGAGACTGGGATAAGTGGTGCTGTTTCCACCGGGACCATGGGCACAATACAGACGACTGTCGGGTCCTAAAGGACGAGATTGAAGCCCTTATTCAGATAGGGCAGCTCGCTCATTTCATGAGGAGGGACAGGGCTGATCAACCTCCACCCCCCAGGGGGCACTAACAGACGGACCGAGCAACATGCGGAGACTTCGAATGTCGAGGCCGAGGTCATCCTACACCTTATACACGGAGACCCAATGGGGGAGATTCCAACTCCTCCCGAAAATCCTTCGTTCGGGAAGTGAACGCCGTACAGAGCCATCCCCCACCGAGGGGGCTTGGGGTCCCTGTCACGTTCTCCGATAGAGACTTGGAGGGCATCCGCACACCCCACTGCGACGCCCTCATTGTTAATCTCCGAATGGCCAACTTCGACGTTCGCCGGGTCTTGGTGGACAATGTCAGCTCGGTTAATATCCTTTTCTTGGATGCGTTCAAGGGCCTCTAGCTGTCGAGAGATCGGCTCAAGCCCGCGGGCTATACTCTTCATGGATTCACTGGGGTTGTAGCGCCCCGAATTTCCAATATGATATCTTAGAAATACGTGGCACAATTCCCAGCATCAACTTCAATGTAATCATAAACATAGCAACCAAATACAGGGAAAATTAAAAATTTTTATTACATCAATTGTTTACAAAGCACAGCGGAATACAAAACACCTTGAATTATAAATTACTTTCTTTACAACACTTTCTTTTACAAATCACATAAGTCATTACATCACTTTAACACTTTCTTTAACACAAGTCCTCTTGGGCCATCCCGACCACAACACAACAAAAAATCCCTCGACTTCTCTCTCGTGGTGTTCTCTTGTGGCCGCAAGCCACTTTGATCATCTCTCGCTTTTGGAAGTCTTGTTCGTGTGGAAGTTTTCGCTCTAGTTGCTTGAATTTGTTGATTCGCGGATTTTCGTTCGTGGGTTTTGTTCCTACTCTTGATTTCATCGTTCTTCATCCCCAATTTAAGACAAGTAACTTGTACTCCAATTCATTTGTTTGATACAAGTCAAAAAGTTCACCGATAGTGTAGTTGGGTCTAGAAACGACTCTTGATGTGTTTTGCTTGATGGGTTTTATCTCTATTGTGAAAACTTGACCATAGATGACTCACGACACAATCTTGACATGAATTAACTTAGGATTTGCCCGTTCTTAATTTTGATCATGTATGTGAGACTTGTGCAAGAAATTGTGTTTTGGTTGAGACCCATGTGATATAATTGGCGCAGATATGTTAGATACACTAATTCATGATGTTTAGACACTTGGTAGACTCGATTTCATGTTTGGGTGTGTTTGGATCAATTTTCTTGATTCTATGTCGATTTTGTTTTTAAGGGGAAAATCTGTATTTTGTCGCTGTTATGTTTTGGTTGCTGTTTTGGACTATTTTAAAGTCAGTATCTTAATTTCGGTATAAAACATGAGTTTTAAAGAATTTCATCTACTTTCAAACCCCTTTGATCTTGCTTGATTTTGTTTTCGTATGACTGAGTTATGACTGTTTTACTACAGAGGTATCGATCTTTTCCAAATTCTGTTTTTCGGTAATTTTGAAGACAAATCATTTTAAAGAACTATGCTACATATATTATTTTGATCCAAAACTTTGGTCAGTCTTTCTATACATATTTAGGGATTATCCAGAATTTTAGTGAATTTTATTGATGAGTTTTATGTGTTGTTTCATGCTCGCTTATGAAATCTTTACTTGTTGTATTTCGCTCGCTGATCTGTAAAGAACCTTATTTTCACAATGATTCCTTTTACTGTATGAAAAATATTTGTGAAATATGAAAGTTAATATATTTTGTCTATTTTCATCTCCCTTTGGTGGATTTGGATTTCGTTTCACTGGTTGTGAGATACTTCAGTTTTCGTACAATTGGGACTTCCATATTTTCCAAAGTGTCGTTTCTTGATGTTGTCGTATTTTTGATGACTAAACTAATTTTTCTGGAATATTATGAAACTTTATATTTTGGTGCTAGACATATAGGGAATACCCCAGATTTTTCCTGAATTTATTTGAGAGGTTTTGATGCAGTTTTCCTGACTGAGAATTCGTTTTCCTGATTTCTGACTGAACATGTTTTTCTGTTTTCAAATCTGTTTTGAGTTATGATGTTGTGAATTACTATATGGCTTATTTATACTGGCTGGATTCGTGTGGAAGTCTATTTTCCAGATCTTTTGACGGATCTAGATTTGGATGTTTGTAGTAGCAGAAATTACTGTTTTAGTACAATACTGTCTTGCTGTCCTGAATTAGAAAGCTAGTTGTTTTACCCTGTTATGTGAAATCTTGTACCTGTACTTATTTATCTTGCACCCTGAACCTGATACATGCTTATACCCTATTATCCTTGCTTTATTTTGCGACACATACATACATGCCTGATTATAATAATAAATGACCAAGCCGAGGTTAAGGGAAAGATCTAGTAGTGGAAAATATAGAAACGTGTACTTGGAAGATGACCTATGTCTTGACTGCATGTTACGTGTTCATGACTACATGATTCACGATCCTGTTTACATGTACTTAATTGCATGCTTCCCTACAGGAAGATGTACTCAGAAGATAACCACTAGGTTATGCTTGTTTCCTGTACCTGACTGCATACTTCCCTTAGGAAGGTGTACTCGGAAGAGAACCACTAAGTTCTACCTGTTCCTGTTATTCTTGTTTCCTGTACCTAAGTACACTGCCCTATGGACTCCACTAAGAAATCTAAAGCGAAACTGTTTGTTGTAGCAACCATGTGTTATGTTTTTGGGGCGCATGAAGTGCTACCTATGCTACCTAGATAGTAGCATAACAAGACTTGACATGACATAACCTGATACGTGTTACATGATTACCTGTTTACTTGATACCTGATTACCTGTTAACATGATTACCTGTACTTGTACCTGTATACCTGATTACCTGATTATCCTGTTACATGATTACCTGTTCCTGATTATCCTGTTACCTGTTTACCTGTTTACCTGTTTACTTGATACATGTTACCTGTACCTGTTAATATACCATACTACTTGTTTCTATTTTCCTGATTCATGCTAGATATTATAATTCTGTTGACACACTTATACCATGCTAGGCCTGTTACTTAAAATTTTCTAACCCCTGTACTTGTATCCTACATTATAAGTGGCCCATAACTTGCAATTGACGGGTACTTATTTTCTTTTTCCTTTTCCTGCAAATTTACTAATTGCAGATCAGGATGGACGGTTGCCAGATGGTATTGGCGAGATGATGTATTAGTGCTGGATTCTTCTGCTTTATTATTATTATTACTTGTTGCTTGAACTTAAATAAAGTGTACTTGATGACTTGGATAACTATTTGTATTTGGGCGATGTGACCCGGGATATTTGACCTGTTCAGAACCTGATTATTTGAGATTATTGTATTTGGTTTCAAGTAATTTCTGTTGGTATCTTATTTCAATTATGCATGTCTGGTTGTTTTTTTTGCTTCCGACTCTGATTATTCCTGTGATATTTTGTAAGATTCCTGAACAGCTTATGGATGATGAAAATCATTCGCTGGGCTTTTGTTACGTATCCGTATTCCGTATTCTTTTTGGGAAGCGGGGCGTGACAATTGGTGAAGAATCACTGTTACCTCGTGATTCGTACCTAATCTCCATCAGACGGTCCTGATTGTGCCACGTCGCTCGGAACCCAAATCCGAGCAACAAAGGCACCGACCTGCGCATTAGAGAGAAATCACACTTACTTCATGATTCGTGCCTGATCTCCATCAACCGGCCCTGATTTTGCCACGTTGCTCGGATCCCAAATCCAAGCGACCGAGGCACCGAGCTGCTTATATGGGGAAAATGCTTCCGAGCCATAAGAACCCTCAGATCCCTTCGAAACTCGCATCACGATCTGTTCAACGCTTCAGATTCAACCACGTCGCCAAGTTCTGATCCACCGTTTGATCATTCAGATAGGCACGCCGATGACTGATGGACGCCCCAGATCGCGCCACGTCATAAATACGGTGATTAAATCTATTTTTTATTTATTAATTCGAATTATATATTTAAAAATTGCAAAAAAAATGATTAAAAATTCGGGAAAAATAATTATGAATTCGGGGAAATATTTTTTGGGTCTCTGGGTAAATAATTATCAGTTAGAATAATTAATTAGTGCTCTCGAAAAATAAATCATTGCTTTGCAAAATTGGATAAATGATTCGAAAAATAATATAAAAATCGAGGAAAATCACCAAAAATCCAGAAGAGCCTAGGAACAATCTTGGGCATGTTACCAGCTCAGAAAAGCACTGTTACCCCTCAAAAAAGATTCGAACCCCCTTTTAGAACTCCAATAAAACCCTATATGCCATTAAAACAACAAAACTACTCCCCAAAGGCTGTAGCACACAATCTTTGGGAGTGGGGGGCTCGTGATATGGCTAAAAATGGGGTTAAATCGGAACCATTCAAATTGGGCACAAATCTTAAAGTTTATAGGGGCAAAATGGTAATTTCACTTACGACGGGTCTGAAATGGGAACCGGGTCTCTTCTCTTGGGCCCAATAACCCATAAACGGATCCACTCAGCTGGGTACGGGTCTCAACCTGTTAAGAGACAGTTCAGGAAGATATGGAGAAATCTTGATCCGTCCTTATCCTTTGGAGGTGGTTTTAACCACTTCTATCCAGCCACACCGGGGAGTATGGATTCGTTCTTATCCCGAAGCAGATCCCCACTGCGACTATAAATACCCCATACCTCCTACCGTTACAAGGTGATCACTCTTTGTCTACCTAAAGCTCTTTTGATATTCTTTTCTGAGTACTGACAAGAGCGTCGAGGGTTTGTCACCGGGATCAACCCCGGTGTCTCGAACTTTCGTGAAGGTCAATGGGAGCAGCTAAGAAGCCAGCTCAACTACAGTGGAAGAGGTCAGATTTGACCCATTCCAGTTCTTGCGAATCCACAAATTCATCTGATTTCTCCCACACCGAAATCAGCAGCAACAATATATAATCCCCAATAATTAATATTTATTTTTACATCGATAACCATGGTAGGATCAATGCATAAGTAGTTTTTGTGGAGGGATAATTCAACGCGCCATCGATGGGTATGGAACTATATATAGGGTAATGTGGTATCCAGTGGTTGCGGAATTTCCGCATTGGTTGGTTCGGTTTTCAGAGAGGCAAGAGAACCAAACTCTGCTTTCTCCATATTTGTTAATGAAAAATTAAGTAGATGGAAAGGAAGAAGAAAAATTGGGATTTGAACCCCCGAGGAGAATTTTGAGGATGAAGATGTAGACCTAGAAAACGGGCCGGGTCGGGTACCCATGGGTAGGGGTTGCTTGATCCACGGGTCCAACGGGCTGGGTCGAAAAGTAACCGCAAATTTTTTTTAGTTTTTTTCCAACCCGGACCCGGCCCGCGGCGTACCCACAAGTACCCATGGGTACCCGCCAATATTTCATTGTTTATTTTTAGTTTGTTTTGGGGTTTTTTTTTAAAAAAAATAAAAAAACTATTTTAATTGAATAATTGATTAAAAACATAAGCAACATGCTATCATTTTTTAAAAAATGTAAAATAAAAAATTGAATAACTGAAACAACAACAAATGTGATTAGGAATCAAGAACGATAATTTAATAAGCTTGTTGTTTGTTGTTTTTTTATGCTCCTTGTTCAAATAAATATATGATATCAACATTCAAAATCCAACTAGCATTTCAATTTATCATTTCATCAACAAAGAAAAAAGAGCAATAATTTGTCCAATCATGAAAAGAAAGAGCAATTATTTTTCAAAGTATACAGACATAACTGAGTCTAAACAAAATTTAAACATAATCAAAAATACAATTGCAAAATCAAAATAATGAAACCATATGACAAGTTTCTAAAGTCTAGAAATTAATTAAATTAAAAAGAATGAAACTAAATAAAATTCAAACTCAAAACACACTCAAATAAATTACAACTCAAGTTAATGAGTATTTAATTTAATTTAATTTATTTAAATACATGGGTACCCGTGGGTATAACCGACCCGACCTGCAGGTTCACGGGCCGGGTAAAAAAGTAACCGCTTATTTTTTTCAAAATTTTCCTTACCCGTACCCGGCCCATACGGGTACATCCGTGGGTACCCACGGGTCACAGGTCAAGATTGCCATGTCTATGAAGGTGGCTCACCATTTTACTCCGAACAGAGCAGAATCAGATACAATCCAGGATTCAGTAAATTTGTCAGAGATAATTTGGAGTCCAATCCATGTCTATGTCCATGGTTTCTACAATTTGAGACTTGAGAGGTGATCTAGTTAAGATTTTGGGAGCAAAGAATGGTAAACGAATACTAGATTAAAAGGTACTTCTAATTGTTTGCGTAAAAGAAAGTTACTTCCAATTTTACTGTCAAACGTAAATATTTGCTCGTCCTTCGGTAAGGGATTGGCAACACCAGAAAGTGCATTTGCATTTTCAGACATAAGAGTTATGCTTCAAGGAACCAATGACTGCAACTACTACAGCATCTCCAGTTATACATGATAGAAAAGTTATGGACAGAAGCTACCACACAATTAAAGTGAAATTAAGAAAATGACAAATAAGGTGGACACAGATATTTTATGTGGAAAACCCCCAAAGGAGTAGGGATAAAAACCACGGGCAATGTAGTGGAATTTTACTGCTGAAAATAGGGATTACAACATTCTCTCTAAATATAAGGAGAGTACAATTTTCACTCTCTCTTATAATAGGAAAAACACTCTCTCGCAAATTTGAGAAAAATTCCAAGTATATAAATTATCTCTAAGGAAATACAATTTTATCCTTCTTGAGAACATTCTTGTAATACTCTCTTTCTTTCTTAATGCCTCTTTCTTTCTTAATCCTCACTGAACTCTTGTTGCTCTGCTGCATCATAACCACTTCCTCTAACCTCAATTTATAGTCGGAAATGAGAGAGTTAGGTATTGAAGGGGGTAGGTGGTCTGTGGAAAAATGGAGGGGTGCACCATTTTTTCCACAGAAGGGTTGGTGGCTCTGCACCATTTTTCAATGTTGGTGGCCCTGACCCACCTACTTTTCCCAACATTCTCCCACTTGGAGACTTTGATTGAGGATTAATTATGTCTCCACACAATCCTTTCTACCTTGTCATTCTCATGCTGCTTATGTTACTACTAGGCCACACGAGGATCTACACCATTCGAACTTGTCAGTGTTGATTGGCTCGGTCATAACATCTGTTAGGTTCTCGTTAGTGTGAATTTTATGCATATCCACACTTCCTTCCTCCACTACTTCTCGAACGAAGTGATACTGGACTCTTATGTGTTTTGTCCATGAATGAAAGACTAGATTCCTTGCGATGTACAAGGCACATTGACTGTCACAAAACAGAACAATCTTCTCATGTTTGTGCCCGAGCTCCTCCAATAACCTTTGAATCCAGACTGCTTCCTTGCAAGCTGCTGTAGCCGCCATGAATTCTGCTTCTTTTTTATATAGAGCCACAACAGTCTGCAATTTTGAAACCCAGCTTACAGCTCCTCTTGCAAGTGTAAACACATAACCCGTAGTGGATTTGCTTTTGTCGAGATCGCCTGCAAAATCTGAGTGCACATAGCCTCTGACAGTTAATTCTGATCATCCATAACATAATGCAGCATCTGAGGTTCCTCTGATGTATCTCAGAATCCTCTTTACTTTACTCCAATGCTCTCTACTAGGATTCGCCATGTATCGACTAACTGCTCCCACTGCTTGTGCAATGTCTGGTCTTGTACATATCATAGCGAACATCAAACTTCCCACTGCTGATGCATACTGTAACCCCCATTCCCGCTAATACGTATTTCCTGAATATTTTTAGCATTTTGATTATTTATAAACTTATTTTGTGCTAAACTAGTTTCAGATCTTCTACCAAGTGTTTTATAATCGACGATTACATTTATTTTGAATAACGATGTATTTTCTATTTTTGATCGACTATTTATATGTTATATTTTAATGAATTTGTTAATCCCAAATCCTACTTTGATACATATTATTATCATTATCGGTATTATTGTTATTGTTGATTCTTGGTTTTGATGACTACAATACAATACAAAGTTGTTCTACCACATATCTTTCGCAGAGTGTATCAAAGTCAATACCATGGTGAAATACACAAAGGCAACACAATCTGATGAAGCTTTCAAGAGTAATTGATTAAGCTTCAAGACATCAAGACAAAGGCTCAAGCTCAAGACAAAGACTCAAGTTCAAGACAAGATTCAAAGTGCTTTAAATGTTTAAACAAAGTGCCTTGTAATATTGTATTTTTAATTCTTTGAGTCTTAGAAACTTATAATAGCCTTGTCACACACACACTCACACATACTTTAAATAATCTGAGTGTTACAAAATCAAAATGTCAAAACAAGCTTGAATAAGTTCAGCTGTATGAGTACCAGTCGACTGCTCCTTGGAACCAGTCGACTGTCATAGTACGAAACTTTCTGAACTCATACAAGCTCTGACCAGTCGACTCATTATGGCAACCCAGTCGATTGTTCAAGCCATTTCGACAGCTTTCTGAATTTAAAACTTGTTTTTCAAATTCAAATCTTTTATATCCATTTTATTACGGTTTATAGAACTGTTTTACAACGTTCCTTGATTCTTACTCTATAAATAGAGTATAGGAATCATTTGGAAAAGGTTCCAAGCATTCTTTAACTTTTAAGTCTTTTGTTTTCAATAAGAACAAGTGTCTCAAAAGTATACAAACTCTCTAAAACTTGGTTATCTGAATTTCAGTCTAATATAACATTGATTTCGTTTTAAACTGAATTCAGAAGTTGACCTAATAGCCACTATACAAAAGCACTATCACATACATGGCTATAGGTTGTTGTAAACTCAATTTTTGTTGTTGTTTTAACTCTCGGGTTGTGAGAGTGGTCCTTTCGGTTGGAGAGTAGGATTCTTGGTTTTAGAGTCGGTTTCACTCTAGGGTGTAGAGTGGGTTTGCTATCTCTAGTGGTGAGAGAGGTCTATGGGTTTGACATTGTTGTTGTCAAAGGCCGTAGAATATTCTTGTACTATTTCAAGAATAGTAAAAAATCTCAAGTGGGTTGCTTGAGGACTGGATGTAGGTCGGGAGGACCAACCCAGGATACATCGTTGTGTTTGGCTGTGATTGACTCTCTATGGTTGTATTCTCTAAACTTGCAATTTTAATTTCTCTGAGTTTTATTTCAAAAACTTGTCTGGTAAGTCGACTGGGTTTCCGCTATAAGTCGACTGATCAGACTTGTAACTCTTCAGTAAAATACTCTTCTTATCTGACGCAACAGTCGACTGTATATCTATTTTCAGTCGACTTAACAGTTCGAAAAGTTTAAACAACACTATTCACCCCCCCTCCTAGTGTTATTTGCCTTGCCTACAGGATCCAACTGTTGTTGTTGTTGTTGTTGTTGTTGTTGTTGTTGTTAACATTGCTGAAATTATTATTGGTATTATTATTAGCCAATGTTATTATTTCTAGCTATTATTATTACTTTATTAAAGCCCACCGATTTGATCTACATTGTATTATTAATTATTTAATTTGAAGCCCGATCCAAGCCCAAATCTAAACCCAGTACCCATATGTATTTGTTCAGGATCAATCCTATATACTACCCGTGTACAATTTCTCCACATTCACCCACTCTTCACATTTCTCGTAACTTCACACCCCCACTATCTTAACTACCCATTATTATATTATATTATATTTATTATTATTTTATAAACCCATCACTTTCTCGTTTTCTCTCTCTCCCTACCTCTTCATCTCTCCCTCTCCTCTGTCTCCCAAAAAGAACAGAACACCCCCAACTCTCGTCGTCTTCCTCCTTGCCTCGCCCTCTAGCGCGAGCGAGCGACCTTCGGCTCCGCTGTCGCCTCCTCCAGCAACTCCTCGCCTTGCACCTCTGTCGACGCGCTGCTCGCCCCTGCACCCCGCAACTGCCGTCAACGCCATTGCAACTCCTCCACAACTGGCCTCGCCTTCATCCTCCGCTTGACATTCAGTCGTCTTCTTCCTCCTCGCACTCGAGCCTCCCTAGACTCCACCGTGGCCTCGACTAAGCCCCACACCGCTACACCGGAGCACACCCCATCATCTTCCTCAACTGCAACCTTCGTCTTCCTTCTCACATCGCGCACAACCACCTTTGGCTTTGTCGTCCCACCAGCCTGCTGCTCTCCGCCTACTATTGCCAACTTCGACCATCCATCTCGTTAAACCATTCCGCCATTGCTGTCGAGCCCGTCACCACCATTGGTACCACCTTGCACCTCGTCGTCATCCCAAAGTCCTTCAACTTCGTAAACCCATCAACTTCCGAACTCACTAGCGCTCGTCGACCCTATCCTCAACCGCCGCTCTGCAACCAGCCTACCGTCGCAGCAGCCAGCGAACCACCCCAGTCCACCGCCAACCATCACTCTTCCCCGCCACCAATTCCCGCCATTTCTGCCATTGCTGTTTTCAAGAAAGATCCCGTGTTCGCTGTTCTGGCAGGGGGATCCCGTGTTTGCTGTTTTTCGTTTGGTCCTTGCTGTTACTGTGTGTGGAGTAAGGGATCATGATTGGTGTTTGGTGTTTGGGTTGATCTTGAGTTGTTGCGGGTTGTGTACTGTGTTGCTGTCACTTTGTGCACTCTTACTGCTGTGGATTTGTTGCACGTGTGTTGCACGTATTACGGTGTACGTGGAGTGCACTTGTCGTCGCCAGGATTCTTATTCCGTTATTCTTTTAATACTCATAATCGTCTCCTAACTGGAAATCATTTATTGAACTCATTTTTATTGTTTCTAGTTCAAGAAAACACTCTTTGAAATCCGACAAGTAGTAATCAAATTGAATATCATATTTAATTGAACTCCATTATTTATTTATTGTACCATGTTATTGATTCATAGTCTTCTCATCGTGCTATTATTGTTGACTTCAATCCCAAACCATAAATCTATTGTACTATGGAACATTCAAATATACTGTTATGTAATTTGCCCAAGTTTGTACTGAGGTTTCGACCCGGTTCCTGACACAGAAACTTAAAACATTGCATATGGAAATTGTAGTACACTTAGTCCATATACTGTTATGTTTTGCATCTAAACTGTGTTTTCCATATTTAATAAATTGGACCATGTATATTTCATGTATTGTATAGTCGTGATATCATCTTGAAATTGTACTAGTGCTATTAGTCTCATCGATTGTACCTGTTACATGAGTATTGATACCATCGTCTACATTGATCACATGCATGTTCATAAATGATTGTCAATAAAATGATAACAAGCCGGGGTAATAAGGGTTGACCTAGTAGTGGATAATCTCATAAAATGTACTCGGTAAGGCCTTATCGTTATATCGTATTATCATGGAAGGAGGAGTATCGATTGTGAATTATTGATTGTTAATTGTTGATTATTGTTATCGATGCCGAGTACACGCTCTGTAGATCCCACCATGAAGTCTAAAATGAACACTGTTTTGTATGCACCGAACCTGTGGTATGGGACGCAGTAGTACGTGCATTAGTTAGGATTGATAAAAGAATTATAGACATGAGATGAACACTGAACATTGACACTAATACTGAACACTGCTTATTAACATTGATTCCTAATTTGTGAATTATTGATTATCAACTTTTGAGTTTGTTATCGTTTATCATTTATTGACTCCGATATCGTTCCAATTTCTGTTCTTGTTATATAGTCCTTTATTTCCTATTTTACTGCTTCCTACTACTTGTCGCTCGAAGCTTGCTCTAACAGGTTCTCTTCCTCTTTCTTTTGAGTTATGTTATACAGGTACAGTGATGGGTAACTAAAAAGAACTCTTCGAACTGTTACTGCATTGCATATTCTCGAACTATTTGGTAAGTTCTTGTATCCCAGATTTGGTTATTGGATTTTATTCTGTTTATGTGATTATTTTTTTCTGTGTGGTTATGATTATTTATTTTCATGTTGTTGAGTTAAGACTGGTACAGCTTATGGATGATGTTAAAATCATTCGCTGTGCCTTCGTCACGGGCTCGTATTCCCGTATTTTGGGAAGCGGGGCGTGACACATACGACACTCGAGACATCTCCTTCCTCTCTGCTTCATTGCTAGGAAAAATCTTGGAGGATAACTTGAAATTAACAGGAAGTGGGGCCGAAATTGGCTTACAATATTGCATGTTGAAGCTCCGCAAGATCTTGTTGAAGTAATTCTTCTAGAAAAGCCAAATCTTCATGTTATTTCTGTCTCGGTGAATCTGCATCCCTAGAATCTAGTTTGCTGGTCCCAAGTCCTTCATGTCAAACTCCCTAGCTAACTGTGCCTTCATTTCTTGGATTCGATCTTTGTTGGGGCTTGCTACCAACATGTCATCCACATACAACAGTAGGATAATAAAGTCATCATCACCATCAAACCTTTTGTAGTACGTACAATGGTCTGAACTGAGTCTGTTGTATCCAAGACTAATAATGAAGGAATCAAATATCTTGTACCAATACCTCGATGCCTATTTGAGACCGTACAGAGATTTGTTCAACCTGCAAACCAAGTTCTCTTTGCTTGTTTCAGCAAAACCTTCTGGTTGGAGCATATAGATTTCTTCTTCAAGATCTCCATGAAGAAAAGCAGTCTTCACATCTAATTGCTCTAGATGTAAGGTCAAGCGTAGCACACATTGCTAATACTACTCTGACTGTCATAAGTCGAACCACAAGTGAAAATATTTTATTGAAGTCGATACCTTCTTTCTGAGCATATACTTTCACCACCAATCATGCACAATACCGCTCCACTTGGTCATTTCCATCGCGCTTGATCTTGTAGACCCATTTGTTGCCGAGGGCCTTCCTTCCTTGTGGTAGCATAACAAGATCCCACGTCTTGTTCTTATGTAGAGCTTCAATTTCTTCCTGCATTACTGTCATCCACAAGGATACATCTGAGCCTTTGATTGCCTCCTAGAAGGATGATGGTTCCCCGTTCTCTGTTAAAAGACAGTATGCAACATTGCTCTCCGTAACATACTCCGAGTACCAAGCTGGCGGTCTTCTCTCACGAGTTGACCGATGAACTTCTGGAGCCTTAGACTCGACTGGTTCTTGTTCATCGTGCTCTGGTGTTGCTTCAGAAGAAACTAGATCTTCATCTGGTTTATCTTCCACCTAAACTGTGGTAGTCTCTGGATTGTCCTTTAACATGCTATCGCTTCCATCTTTCTTTTGTAGCTGATCTTCTACAAAGATCACATCCCTGCTGACAACAACCTTGTGGGCAGTGGGATCCCACAGGCGATACCCCTTCACACCGTCAACATACCCCAAGAACATGCACCTCCTGGATTTCGGATCCAGCTTCGTTCTTTCTTGGGCATTGTACATCACGTACGCGGTATATCCAAACCAATGTAAAGTAGAGTAATTCGCTGGCTTGCCAGTCCACACTTCCATCGGTGTCTTCAGCTCAATTGTCGTTGATGGAGACTGATTTATGACATAACAGGCGGTTCTGGCTGCTTCTGCCCAAAAAAAGTTAGGCTGACCTACAGTCCGCAACATATCTCTCATCCTTTCTGTAAGAGTCCTATTCATTCGCTCTGCCACACCATTTTGCTGAGGTGTATATGGGACTGTGAACTGTCTTGTGATACCTTCTTGCTTACAAGGTGCAAGAAACTCGCCTTCTGTGTACTCCCTTCCATTATCTGTCCTCAAGCACTTGGCATTCTTCCCAGATTCAAGTTCCACCTGCGCTTTGAAGTCTTTGAATACTGGAAACACATTTGACTTCTTCTTAATTGGATACACCTACAATCTCTTGGAGTAATCATCAATGAAAGAGACAAAGTACTTTGATCCTCCTAAGGACATTTTCGGTGATTCCCAAACATCAGAATGAATCAAGCCTAGAATGCATTTACTCTTGGCTTCAGATATGCTAAACTACAGTCTATGCTGCTTACTTGTAACACAATGCTCACAAAATGGTAGATTCACCGATTTGAGCCCTGGAAGCAGCTTCCGGTCGGAGAGAGTCTTCAAACCGCGTTCAGACATATAGCCTAGTTTGAGACGCCACATCATTGTCGATTCTTCTTCCTTGCTGGTCGATGCGACACACGCATCAGCTTCCTGCAGTGTTTCTCTATTAAGCATGAATAGATTTGCTGCGATCTTTTCTACCTTCATGACCACAAGCGCGTCTCTGACAATTTTCATGACCCCATTTTCTACAAGGGTCTTACATCCAAGGCTATCTATTTGTCCCAAAGACAGTAGGCTCTTCTTCAAGCCCTTCACATGGCGTACCTCCTGGATGGTGCGAACCGTACCATCAAATATTTTGAGTTTGATAGTACCAATACCAGCGATTTCCAAAGTATGATCATCACCCATGTGTACAGAGCTTCCAGAGATTGGTTCGTCTGTGTGGAACCACTCTCTCTGAGAAGTCATGTGCCATGTTGCTTCTGAGTCCAGTAACCAGATGTCAGAGAACTGCTTTCTGCCTCCAACCACCGTCGTTGCCTCGCTGTATAGAACTTCACTAACATACCAGGTACTTGCCACATTCCTTTCAGCATTTGATGACTCAGGGTCTTCACTCTTCTTTTTGAACTAACAATCCTTCTTGAAGTGCCATTTCCTGCTACAGTTGTGGCACTTGTAAGTCTTCTTACTTCTGGATTTTGATCTACCATAATTCTGACTCCCACTGGGGCCACATTTTGTTGATCTTCCTCTCATCACCATCAAAGCTTTCACTTGCTGCGAACTTTCCTGTCTGTCTTCCTTGTTCTTGCGCCTGGTTTGTTCTTCCAAAACAGCAACTGCAACTTCGTCAAAGACTAGATAATCTGTCAGGATATAGTTCATTAGGTTGATGATGAGTTGATCATACGAGTCAGGTAGACTTTGAAGTAGAAGCTCCGCACGTTCAGTTGTCTCTATTTTGCAACCCATTGATGTAAGTTGCGAAAAAAGAGTATTGAGGGTGTTGATGTGGTCGATCATCGATGTCGATTTGGCCATTCGAAGAGCGTACAATCTTCTCTTTAAGAAGATCTTGTTGTGAAGTGACTTGGCCTCGTATAGTCTCGTCAGAGTGTCCTAAATCTCCTTTGCTGTCTTTTTCTCAGCCACACTGGATAACACACCATCATCTAGTGCCAAGTGCAGATCGGTAATAGCATTGCCGTCCATATCGTTCCACATGCCGTTGTCGGTGATCTCCGCGGGTCTATCTCCGATTGCTGCCAAGCAATTGTCCTTCCTTAAGATCGCCTTGATTTTCATTTTCCACAACGAGAAATTACTTCCGTTGAATTTCTCAACATCGAACTTTGTTGTAGTCGACATTTATGCTTCACCCCCAACAACCAAAGCTCCGATACCACTGTTAGGAAAGTTATGGGCAGAAGCTACCACACAACTAAAGTGAAATTAAGAAGATGACAAATAAGGTGGACACGGATATTTTACGTGGAAAACCCCCAATGGAGAAGGGGTAAAAACTACGGGCAAGCTAGTGGGATTTTACTGCTGAAATTAGGAATTACAACATTCTCTCTAAATATAAGGAGAGTACAATTTTTACTATCTCTTATAATAGGAGAAACACTCTCTCACAAATTTGAGGAAAAATACAAGTATTCAAATTATCTCTAAGGGAATACAATTTTATCCCTCTTGAGAATACTCTTGTAATACTCTCTTTCTTTCTTAATCCCTCTTTCTTTTCTTAATCCTCACTGAGCTCTTGTTGCTCTGCTGCATCATAACCTCTTCCTCTAACCTAAATTTATAGCCGGAGAGGAAAGAGTTAGGTATTGAAGAGGGTAGGTGGTCTGTGGGAAAATGGAGGGGTGCACCATTTTTTCCACAGAAGGGTTGGTGGCTCTGCACCATTTTTCAATGTTGGTGGCCCTGACCCACCTACTTTTGCCAACAATACACTTAACAGTCCTTATGGAGTGTAAATGTCCAAATTGACATCCAACAAGACTCAAGGAAAATACAACCAAGACATAACAAAATTTAAGAACAACCAAAAGTTCACTAAAAATCAAAATGATGGGCATCTATATTCATAGGCAATTATTTGTAGAAGACAACTAACTAGATGTGAGATTAAAGAGTTGCGCTGACTAATACCACCAAAACGCGAAAAACATACACAAAACAAGATCTATGTCAAGATCTTTCAGATTAGTTAAAGAGTCAAATATTTCTTAGATTAATTTCTGCTCCTGCAAGATCATCTTTTCCATGGTTGCTCCTGTCCTGGGCTATTGTACTTAAGAAACACCTTGATGATTACCTTGAGATAAATATTCCCTTCAGGTCTTCATTGGAGTTCAACTGTTGGATGACTTCTTTCTCTCTCAAGCCTAAGTTTCTCGATGTAATCATTGGCAGTACCTATGCGTACTTATATTGGGGAAAACTAATATATGTATCTGACAGACAAGCACACACACACACCAACTCAATCACAATCTCCTCTCTTGTTTACTTGTGTGATCAAGCAAATTTAGTTTGGATGTAAAGAACTTACTAGCGAACAAATATATATTCATGTAACTTCCTGTAAGAGGGCAACTCATCGTGATAAGCCGTGGTTAGTTCAGAACCATCTTTTGGTGTAAAGTTCTTTCTAGCTCTGGCTCTTGTACTCCTTTCTCTCTTTCCTTCTTGTTAAACTAGCAAATAATTTGTGCGATGCATAAATTTTTTTTTTATATTATTTTGCTAAAATTCTATATTTTCTGAGTTTTTAAATCAATCTCATTTAAATTTTTAAAAGAAAAGGAAATAGAAAAAATAGTTATCAAGATTATAGAATTATATCTCACAATTCTAACATCAAATCTGAATAGACATAAAATCATTACCTTAAAAGGAAACTATAATTAACTTAAAACATATTAATATGCAATAAATCTACATCATCAGTATATCATTCATGTTGGTGTTAATCATATACTAAAAATAATACGTGAAAGAAATAACAATATTAATTAAGAATATTTGTTTGTAAGGGAGAATAGCAAATAGGTAGTTCATGCATACATAGAAAATATGCATTTAGAATATACATATTATAGAATATACATATTATGTTATGCTAAAATAAAGGTATAAATATTATTTCTTATATCTTGTAAAATTTATGCCTTGTATATTTTTATTAGCAATAGAAGACACGTAAATTATATGAGTATTATTTTTACTATATATGATAAGATGAGATATTATGAGTTTTTTAAAATTTTTAATAAATATTTAATAATTACAATAGATGCTAGAATAAGATCAAATTATATATTTGAGGATTAGAGAAGAATAGTCATCATAGAACTATATAACTGATAATAGATTAGTTATAGCAGATAACATACAAATGCCAAGAAGCAAAAGGAAATGAAGATGATTAATGTGAATTTTGTCACGTGTATAACATGGAAATGCCATGTGGAGCAAGAAAATGAATTTAAAAAATGTCTATGTGGCACAAGCAAAGGAATCAAAACTCAACTTTATATATTTCTAATACTATAATGCAAGAGTTGGAGTTGTGTAATTTGTAGACAAATTGTAATTTGTAGACAACCAACCATATAATCTTAACCACTCATTTTTAAGTGTGAGTTATATTAACCATCAATTTACTCAATTGTTGTCAGTTATCATAATACCCTCAAAGCTCAAATTTATTTACGACATAATTATTTACAAAAGTGTCACTCATATAAAATAAAAATTAGTGCCGCTAAGGGTAATTTGTAAATAAGAAATGTTACACATAGATGAGATTTTACCCCAAACTTACATGTGGCTTGTCTTCTAGTGATGGGTGAGTCCATTAATCACTAAAAGACAAATGGTAAGACCCAACAATCACTAAAAGACAAGTCACACGTAAGTTTGGGTAGATGTGTAACATTCCTCTTTGTAAATAGTAAATAAGAGTTTGGGATGAGTGAAGAAATGTCTCAGGTTCGATGTCAGACAACATCAATCTTTATTTAAAAAATAATATTAGGACGTGCATTGCACGTACAGATTACTAGTATATATATAATAGATGAGATAATATTGAGTGTGGGTATGGTTGTATATATAGGTTTATGTGTGAGTCTATATTGTGTCTTGTTATATATGAGTTGTATATATTCTTTGGCTTTGGCCTCTTTCAATACAATCTTTGCCATTTCTACAAATATTGACATGGCATCAGAGTTTGGTTTCTATGTTCTAAACTGAATCATACTTATCCCACACTTGTCATCCACCTTCAAGTCATCGATTCCTTCTTGTCACTCAAGTGGACGGTTCTTTCTCCTTTGTGTATGACTCATCCTCCCTTGTGGATCAACAACTCAATCCAAGATCCAACAAAAGCTATACCTCCACCTACCTTGGATCTCTTTCTTATCGTACCTTCTCAAATCTCCATCTCCTCTCCTCCGAATCCACACAAAATTTGAATCCTCACCCAAATTGCACATAAGGTGTTAAATTCCCATACTAGCTTCTAAGGATGGCAACCGGGTCGGGCTGATCCATGACCCGATCGCCAAAATCCAGCCTATTGAGCTATGGTTCGGGTCCGGGTCTAACCCGCGAGCCTAAGCGGGTCGACTCGCTGGTCGACCCGGGTCGTCTAATATGGATTTCCAACCCGTTCAACCCGGTCCGCTCAACCCGGTGAACAGTGGACAACCTGCGGGTTTCGAACTGTTAGACCCGTACGGGCCAAACGTTCGACTCGCGGGTCCAACAGACGAAAATCAGAGGCAACGACTGTTCTAGCCATTTTTTTTGTTTTTTTTGTTTTCTTTGGTATTTCCCCCCTATAAATACCCCCTTAAACCACTCTAGAAATTTCACACCTTATTCTCTTACTCTCTCTACTACTACTACTCAATTCAATCTCAATTCTTTGAAATGTTTTCAACAAAGAAGCTAGCAACATAGAAGCGACAAATTCCGATCGTATCGATTTCAACTTTCAACTACGTTGTCACGCCCCGCTTCCCAAAAGGAGAATACGGAATACGGATACATGACTAAGCCCTGCGAATGATTTTCATCATCCATAAGCTGTTCAGAATCTTTACAACATCTCACAGAAATAATCAGAGTCGGAAGCAAGAAAAAGTCAACCACATATGCATAATCTAATCAAATATACCAACAGAAATTTACTTGAAACCAAAATATAATATAATCTCAAATAAATTACATCTGAATAAGTTAATAATCCTAGGTCACATTGCCCAAATACAAATAAATCCAAGTACCAAATACAATTGTTCAAATAAGTAACAGAAATAATAATAAAAACTCCAGCACTAATATCTCATATCACCAACTCCATCTGGCAACTGGTCATCCTGATCTGCAATTAATAAATTGCAGGAAAAAGGAAAAGGGAAAACAAACTCCCGTCAATGCAAGTTACGGACCGCTTGTAGTGCAGGATACAAGTACATGAGATAAATAACAAATATAAAATAACAACAGAACAAACATAGCATGGTATAGGCATGTCAATAGAATATAATATCTAACATGAATCAGAAAAATAAATCAGATAACATGGTATACTAACAGGTATAAGCAACATGTGTCAAGTGTCAACCATATGCAGATAGGTATACGAATAGCAGTATTAGATAACAGTTCGACAGTAATAGACAACAGTGTCAGGTAACAGTCAGATAATAGAAGGTAATAGTGTTCAGTAGCATGTAACAGATAACAGTGTAACAGATGTCAGTTCTTACAGTCTTGTATTGATTACTAACTAGGTAGCACTTCATTCGCCCCAGGTTTTTATCACATGGTTGCTACATTCAAACAGTTTCGCTTTAGATTTCGTAGGGGGTCATATAGGACCGTATACCCAGGTATCAGTATTCAAACAGTAATCAGACAGTGAGAACCTAGTGGTCCTCCTTCGAGTACACCTTCCTATAGGGAAGTGTGCAGTTAGGAATCAGTAACAGTAATCAGACAGTCAGAACCTATTGGTCCTCCTCCGAGTACACCTTCCTAAAGGGAAGCGTGCAGTCAGTAATCAGTATAACAGTATAACAGATGCTCAGCATGGGAAACACGAGTCCCTTCCAAGTACACATTTTTATAATTTTCCACTACTAGATCTTTCCCTTAACCCCGGCTTGGTTATTTATTATTATTATTAGGCAAGCATGTATATGTCATAAACAGGTCAAGAATAATATGGTATAAGCAGGTAACAGGCTCAGGATGACAGATAAATATGTGCAGATGATAGACAGTTCATAAAGGAATAGAACAACGCAAATGCTAGTTCAGGACAGCAAGACAGTACTGCACTAAAACAGGGATTCCCGTTGCTACAAAATAGCAAATCTGGATCCGTTGAAGAATCTGGAAAATAGACTTCTGGCCGAATCCAGCAAATGTATATAAGTCATACAGTATTTCACAAAAACATTACTCAAAATTGATTTGAATCCAGAAAACACGTTCAGTCAAAAATCAGTATTTTGTATTCAAAGTCAGGAAAACAGCATGAAAACTCATTAACTAAATCCACAAAAAATATGAGGGTATTTCCTTATATGTGTAACATCAGAATATAAAGTTTTATATTTTTTCAATGTAAATAGAATAGTCAACAAAAATCAAAAAACCTCAAGATGCAGTAGTTTTGTAAATCTGGAGTTATAAACACTGCAATACGAAAACAGCAATATCTCACAAACCATAAATCGAAATCCAAATTCTTTGAAAGGGTGATAAAATATATATAGTAGGATAACTTTCATATTCACAAAGATTTTAGAAACAACAAATAGAATTAGGCCGAAAATCAGGTTCTTTACTGAACAGTATGAAAAATCTGCTAGTATAGTAATTGTTTGGAAACATAAAATGGTTTATAAAACTCATCAAATAAATCCACAAAAATTCTGGGTTAATCCCAATCAGATCTAGTTATACTGTGCAAAATATTGGATCAAAATAATACTTTTAACATCACAATAAAAATAGATTACTCTTCAGAATTCATAAAACACACAATCTGTAAAGCACTCTACACCTCTGTAATAAAATAGACATAACTCACAACTCGTAAAACGAAACTAAGATCCGTCAGAAGGATTGGAAAATAGACAGAATTCTCTATAGTTCATGTTCACAAAATATTTTCATAAATGGACCTTAATAGGGTCTAAAATACTGATTAAAAGCAAAGTAACAGAAAAATACAGATTTATTCTTCGAACATAAAATCATCTAGTTCATGTAAAACTCATCCAAATCAAAACAAACATGAAATATAGTGTACTAGATGTCCAATCAACATGGTATAGGGTATTTTGCAAGTATTCGACAAGTATATCACGAATAACACATCAAGCACAGTTATCTCAAGATAGCATGCATATATACATCCAAAAAGTGGTCAACCCTAGATTAATTCATGTCATATATGTCGTCAGGCAACTATGGTTAAATCATCACAATAGAGATAATATCAACAAGGATTTCACACACAAATTGTCTCTAGAACCCAACTATACTACATGCGGTATTTAGCACTTGTATTACACAAAGAAGAGAATACAAGTTACTTGCCTTAACTGAAGATGAAAACGATGCAAGACCAAGAATAACGGGAATGGATTCCCAGACAACCGAACACAACGAACTCCAAACGAACACACGAACCAAAAGCGAGCAAAACCCACGGACGAATGGAACACGAGCAACCCCACACAACTCCAATAGCGAGAGGGAACGATGGCACGGTGATGACTGCAGGTCGCTGATGCTGCTGCTATCAGAGAGAAACAGCGTCAGTTGTTGCGGTGCGGAGGTCGCGACAGAGACAGGGGAACCAAGGCACTGGCGTTGCTATTGCTACTGTGGTGGTCGCGTCACGACGAAAACAGGCAGGGTGGAGCGGCTGGCTGATGCTCGGGACGGAGGTAGGTGAGGGTGAACGGGAGGATGGATGCAAAAGGAAGAGTGCAGGGAGACAAAGAAGGTCGGGAGAGGGTTGGTCTTGGATGAGAACGGGAGATTGGTTGCGGGATGTAGAAGGTAGGGGATGAGAAGGTGAAGTCGACTAGGGTATAGGGTGAACAGGAGGGAAGAATGGGGTAGTTTATATAGTAGGGTTTTAGGGTTATGTGCACATGCTAGGTTTCGGGTTCATTGGGTTTGATTTTAGTGGGTTTCAGGTTGGGTAGTTTAGGGTATTTAATTAGTGGGTATAAGGTGTGGGTGCAGACAGGTGTATTGCTTTCACTTTGCAACCCGTCTCATTCTCAACCCTGGCCTTCCAAGCTCTGAATGCCTCAAAAACTTCTGGTTTCTCGTGAATTGCATAAACCCAAAGCTTTCTTGTAGCATCATCGATGAATGTGACGAAGTATCTCTTACCACCATAAGAGAATTTCTGAACTGGACCCTACATATTTGTATGTACCAACTCTAGCTTTCCAAGCTTCTTCTCACGTCCACCCAACTGAAAGCTAACTGTCTTCTGTTTGCCCATCACACAATTCTCACAAAAATTCATCTCAACCTTCTTCAGCCCCGGCAAAAGATCTCTAGAACAAAGCTGCTTGACACCCCTTTCACCAAGGTGCCCCAACCTAACATGCCATAGAATTGAAGAGGAACTACCTACTGATGCTGTAGCAATGATATCACTTGAATCACCTCCTCTGAGTAAGTACAGCGTGTCACCACTCTTTCCTTTTGCCACCAACCTGGCACCTGTAGTCACCTTCCATTCTCCATGCCCAAAAGTTATTGTGAATCCTTCTTTGTCTAGTTTGCTAATTGAGATCAAGTTTTTCTTCAAGCTCGGAATATGTCTTGTGTCATACAAGACCAATTGCCTACCATTGTGAGCCTTCACTCTCACAGTACCTCTACCTACAACTGGACATATCTGCCCATTACCAACTGAAACTGCACCAAAATCACCTGTCTTGTAATCCTCAAAAACATCCCTCATGGGGGTACAATGATAAGAAGCACCTAAGCCTATACACCAATCATCTTGCAAAATATTAAATCTAGCAGATAAACACAATTTATCTAGACGGGGTTCAATACTTACCACAATGGCTACCTGTGACCCTGCTTGTGCTTTCTTATACTCCTCGCATTGGTATCTCTTGTGTCCTGGCTTCTTGCAGTACCAACACTTACCTTTGCGATGTCCTATTTTTGACTTGGACCTGTGATTCCTGCTCTGTGACTTCCCTATGTTGTTACTTCTACCACGATTATCAACTGACAGCACGACATTGCTAGGATATGACACCGAAGTCTCTCCATGTCTTTTCATCCTTGCATCCTCATTCATAATGCTGCTTATAACATCCTTTAGGATTGTCGTATCAATCATGGTGCTTGTAATAGTCTGCTCTACTGTGCCCTAACTATCGGGAAGACTGAATAGCAACAACAACGATTGTGCCCTCTCCTCAAACTTTATACCCGACGATTCCATCTGATTGTAAACCATATATAAATTGTTGATGTGCTCAGCAACCGAACCCCTTTTTAAAAACTTCAAGTTAACCAACTTCTTTAGGTGTAAAATCTGATTCGCTGCATTCGGCTTCTCAAACATGTCTGTTAATATCTCCATTGCCTCTTTTGCGGTTCTTGCCTTTTCAATGTGAAATAGCGCCTTCCTACTCAGCGCAAACTGAATCTGCCCAAGCGCTTTCTGATCCAATCTATTCCATGCCGCCAACGCAATCAAATCGACACCGCCCCTTCTGGCTTCACACCAAACAATAGATCATCTAGATCCTTCTGTCGGAGATATGAAATCATTTGGATCTTCCACATTGTAAAATTCGTTCCATCGAACTCCTTGACTCTACTCTTGTCCCCCATCTCAATCAATGCTACCAACCTGTAGCTCTGATACCACTTTGTTGAATTCTAACTGCGGAATAACTCAACAAAGACGACGAGATGCAAGAACTATAGAATCAAAACAAGAGAACAAAAAACAACCAAAAGCAACACACAATTACACACAAGATTTTTCAAGGTTCACCCAAAACAATGGTTACTTTCCCGCGTAGAGGCACTCCTGCGATTTTCACTAGAAATATGAAAAATTGGTTTGCAAACCTCTCAAGAACTCAGCCCCAAAGTATAGGGTTTCTCTCTACCTCCTTCCCTCTCAATGACGGATGGTAGATCTCTATTTTCTTTTTCACTGCACCCTAAAATCGTACACAATACAATATATATAGGATTTCTCAACTTCAATCTCAGCCGCTCATCAAAACAGTGTCGGGACGGTCGACCCCACACCAAGTCGGTCGACCTGGTTCTTTCCTTCGACTGCACAAGGTCCAACAGAGAGCAGGTCGGTCGACTGCATGGTCGAACGGTAGTCTCTTCAAGATACAGGTTCCATCCAGAAAGAGTGACGGTCGACTGCATGGTCGACCGTTCTTTTGCCTGTACGAATGCGGTCGACTGTCCACCTACGGTCGACCGCAACTCGCCTGTAGCAGCTTGCTGCTTCTTCGACTTTTCTTCTCATCTGACTTCTCCAACACCATTATCGTGTATTGGATCCACAAACCCCAATAGTATTGTATTGCTACTGTGATGGATCCTCATATCAAGTTAGAAAATACGAAGAGTTTGATTGAAATGTTTTTTTGCTTTACTAGGAGATGAATTTGAAATTGATTGCGAAACATTTTCAGCTAGTTTTCAATCGACATTAAATAACTTGTATGATTTTTATGATAGATGTTTTGCATCTAGTAGTACAACTAGTTTAGTTAGTTCTTCTTTGCTACTTCTAGAGGTAAGGGTAAGAGTAAATTAGATGATGCCACATTTAATTTACTTGCACAAATTCAATCAAAAAAACCTATGATTAATCAACCAAATGAATTACATTGGAATAATCAACAAGATCCTGAATGTTTTACTTCTACACTTGATAATTTACAATGGTGGAAAGACCAAAAGCATACTTATTGTATTCTTAAATATATGGCTAAAGATCTACTAACTCCTCCAGTCTCTACAGTTGCTTCAGAAAGTGCATTTTCTACAAGTGGCAGGGTTCTAACCGATTACAGGAATCGCTTGAAGCCCCAATCGTTGGCGATGCTCGTCTGCACGAAAGACTGGATGAAGGCCGAAGATAGGAATCAAGGAAAAGGGTGCCACACATCTACAAGTGGAAGCAACTCGCCGGAAGAATAACAACAACAACAATCGCAACCAACATGAAGAATTGAAGACCAACAACAACAACAACAAATTGAAGACCAACAAATTGAAGAAAATTATAAATGTTTAAAAAATTGTATAAAATCTTTGTTTCTTATAAAAAAGTTGGATAATTGAAGAAAATTAAAATTGTATAAAAGAAATTTGTTATTGTATAGACCAAATTTGTAGAAAATCTTTGTTTCTTATCAAAAATTGGGAAACTTGTATAAATTGAAATCATATTAATAATATATACATTTTTCTTTGGCAATTTCACTCTTTGATTATTATTATTATTATTACATTTTTTATTATTATTAAAATTACATTTTTTTAAGTTAAAAAAAATATCAAATAGACGGGCCAACCCTCGACCCGACCCGACTCGGGTTGGACTCGAATGGGTTCGCAGGTTGGGCGGGTCGAGATTTTGCAAATCCAACCCGGCCCGGTTAACATTCAGACCCGACCCGAACCCGCCCTAGTTGGGTTCCAACCCGGACCGGTTCGACCCGACCCGACCCGGTCAACCCGTTTGCCAACACTACTTTCCCACTTCTTTGTTTGCACCTAAAGTGTTTGATAGAATTCCCGATCCATCCTCTTTGTTTGCATGCAATATGTTTGATAAAATCCCTAAGCAATCGCCCCCCCCCCCCCCTGTTTGCACTCTATATGTTCGATAAAATTCCCGAATCAACTCTCTCCAAACATCTTATGCCTACCTTTCTACCATCTAGTCATGCCTCAATTGATAAGGCACCTTCTTGTCCTTGGTGTGCCTATTGCAAAAAACAAGGTCATTATCAATGATTGCACGCAAAGGGGGCATCGATATGATGCTTCTACTAGTCGTCACTTGTGTTGCGACATCATTTTTGACAGGTATTCTTGGTGCATGTCCACAGACCCTACCTATTATTAGCTCAGATGGTCCTCCATTGTCTGACAATCAGATCCTTCAAGTCGCTACCCCATCTCCGACAATTGATATCACCTTCTTTCAATGTTGCACTATTTGCCAATAAGGGTACTCATTCTTCCACTTTGTTACTTGACTCTGGTACGACACAACATATGACATTTAATGGATCTCTCTTAATTGCTACACCTTCTCATGTTGGATCTATTCTTACTACGAGTGGCACATCTTTACCTATTACTCAGTCTGGATTCCTTATATCTTCTTCCTACAAAATTTTCCATGCCTAATGTTTTACATGTTTCACAGCTGTCACAGAACCTTATTTCATTTGGACAGCTACTAGATTTATGTTTTTGAGATTTCACTCTCACATACTTCATGTTTAGGATCCTTATACTGGATGACAAATTGGGACAGGGCGTAGAGTGCACTGACTTTATCAGATGGAGAGTCTTCAGATTCCTCAATAGTCTTCCACTGTCATTGGTCCTACATATGGGATACTCTCTTGATGTTGGGCATAGGCGTGTAGGTCATGTATATATATATCTAGGTTAAAGCAACTCACTACTTCGCGTGCTTTAGGTTTGGGGTGGCATTCGGTCCGGGCGGGCCGGGCCGGGCCGGAACCGCCTGGGCTTTGCCCGGTCCCGGGCCAACCCGGGCCCGGCTCAAGGATATCGCGGGCCAGGCTGGGCTAATTGAGGGAAATCTTGGCCCGGACCTAGCCCCTGGCCCCAAGGGTGGGGGTCGGGCCGGGCCGGGCCGGTTTGCGGGCAGGGCCAATTTTTGAGTATAATATATTTTTTTAAAAAAAAGCAAGATGAAAGATCTAGTATTAAATTGTAATTTCATAACAATTGCAAAGGACTAATAAATAAAAGAAATTAAAACCAAATTTAAATTGATTTGATAAATTACATGATGTTAAATAAAATGAAGTTCATGAATACAATTTCATACAAATTAGATCAAATTACAAAACAAGGGAATTATTTGAATTTAGAGATCGAGATGGCTTCTATTTAGAATGAAGAGAAGGCATTGGACTATTGTCGTGCACTTCTACTTAACCTAAATATAGAATCTCATCCCCCTAATTTTTTCCAATTATTTACAATACATTGTACAAAATACATTCTACTAGTTCTTCACTCGTCGCTACTTGTTGATCCGTTTTGTGATTCTTGTAAGTCTTGAGTCCTCTCTTCTGCTTTCATCCAATCTTCGGCGCATACCAACATCTCCAAATTCTTTGCCATCAAGCGATTCCTGTTCGGTCTCATAATCCTGCCACCAAGAGAAAAAGCACTTTTCGATGCAACGGTTAACACTGGTACCGTTAGAAAATCTTTAGCCATGCGAGAAAGAATACTAAAAATATTTTCATTAGTTTCCCAAAACGAAAACACATCTACTACATCATCAATGGGAGGTTGTGAATTATACCAATTCAACTCATTTGGTGAATTAGTTCTTGGTTTTTTTTTTTTTTTTTTGACAGATTTAAAATATTACTAGTGGCAAGACCCTTTCCCTTTGATAACATAGAAGAAGAAGAATAACTAACATTTTGTGTTTGTGTAGTGTTAGATGAATAAATTCTATCATAAGTATCATATAAACTATTCAAAACATTTTCAAATTTTGTAATGAAAACAACATGGCCAAAATCATCTATTTCTTCGTGTGGAGCATAAGTATAAAAAATCTCAATTAATTTTTTTTTGCCATCTAACTTAATCATGGGATTCATTACACTAGCAACATAATATAACATAGGAAGGAGATTAAAATATTTTAAATTTTAATATAAGCGGCATAAACCATTTTTCCAATGAAAGGTTCATTTGCCAAATCTTTAATTGTTGTCATCATAGTGATAATTGCAAGTAAAATACCACTAGATGTAGATGTATATGTTTTTGAAAATTGTAAAGTAGCATCATTAAAAGGTTCTAAAAATTTGTACAAACTATCAGCAAAAAACAAAAAATCATCATCTAACATACAATCTTGCATACCCATTGCAATACAAAATTCTCTAAGATTAAAACGATAGTAAAGAACAACACTTAATAAATCAAAAGTTGAATTCCAACAATATCTAACATCTTTAGGAAAACGTTTAAATACAATCCCCCTAAGTTGACACCAATCATGAAAAACTTGATATATTGGACCATTGCACGTAATAAAATGAACACAATTTTTCATTGCCTTAATTTTATCGTGTCCATATTTAAGTGCATCTTGTACACAAATATTTAAAATATGACAAGCACACCTAACATAAAAAATTTCCGGTTCTAAAGGATTAAGTGTAATTGGCAAACTAGCAATTGCCTTAATATTATTAGAGGCGTTATCAAAACCAATAGCAAAAAATTTATCAAAAATATCAAAATTGTTACATGCTTCCATGATGTGTATGGCAATTATCTCACCCTTATGTGGGTACCTAACAAATCCGAATGAAATTATCCTCTTTTGAAGTAGCCAATCGGAATCTATCCAATGACATGTTACGCACATCATTGGTACGCCGTTCACTCCTATCCACCCATCCGATGTCAAAAAAACTCTAGTGTTTAGTGATGTAAGTGTTGCTACTAAAAAATCCTTAGCCTCATTATAAACTAATTTACAATCACCCTTTACTACATTCCTAGGAATTTTTTTATAATGGGGGTTTAATGCAGTTTGTGCAAAGGTCTCTACATTCCTACTTTCATCAAATGAATAAGGTAATTTATCTCTAATTACTAACTTAGCCATTTCTCTACGAACGAGATCATGATCGTAGCTATGACTATCTATTTGGCAGGTCTTAGGGTGTATTTTTTGTTGGGTGAGGTTGTCTTTAGAAAATTCGGGTTGACATTTACTTAAGTGTCGTTGAAGTGTACCCGTTCCCAATCCTAGTTTAAACTCATAAGGTGTTTGACACTTCTTACAAATTTTTGATCCTACATTCTTATCATTTTGTGAAGGGACAAAGTCAAAATATTTGTGCACTTCGGATTTGTTCCCTCTTATTTTACGGGATTGAGATGGACCTTGTTCCGATGGTTGTGGTTCTATGTTTTCTACTTCTACTTCTACTTGTTCCGTGTGTGTTTCATGAATATCGTGAATAGTATCATAATTGTAAAGAGTTTCTTCACTATCTACATATGAAAGAGGAATGGAACGAATGCGACGACTACTAGTGGACTCTTGGCTACCATGTCTACCACGTGATCGATTAGATGCTATCTAAACTAGTGTATGATATAAAAATTAATTGTAGTGTATGTTTTAAAATTTTAATTCTACAAAACATATTAAGATAGATAAACTAGTGTATGTTATATAAAATTATTCTACTAAGCAAATAAAAGAACAGCAATAAAATTGTTATTCTAGTGTATGTTTACCAATTTACCAAAAAAAATCTAAAAAGAAGAACAAAAAACAAGAAAACCCAATCTAATTATGAGAAATTAATGATAACAAAAAAAATGAGAATTCTAAAAATTATATAAATAGGAAAATACCGTATGAGTGTAGAATGTATGTTGAAGAATGAAGGTAGAGAGAGTTGAGAAACTTGTAGTGTTGCTGTTGATTGTTGTTGGATGTTGTTGATGTTGAATCTTGTCACGCCCGGCTTCCCAAAAAGAGAATACGGAATACGGATATATAAGTAAGCCCAGCGAATGATTTGCATCATCCATAAGCTGTTCAGAATCTTTACAACATCTCACAGAAATAATCAGAGTCTGAAGCAAGAAAAAGTCAACCAAGCATGCATATATGAATCAAAATACCAACATGAATTTACTTCAAACAAAATATATTAATCTCAAATAAACCAGATCTGAATAAGTCAAAAATCCTGGGTCACATTGCCCAAATACAAATAATTCAAGTACAGATACATTATTCAAGTAGCAACAGGAAATGATAATAGCAAGAAATAAAAATAGCAAAACTCCAGCAACTAGTATCTCATATCACCAATTTTATCAGGCAACTGGTCACCCTGATCTGCAATTTAATAAAATTGCAGAAAGAAGAAAAAAACAATAAACTCCCGTCAATGCAAGTTACAGGCCGCTTGTAGTGCATGATACATGTACATGGGAAAGATAAACAAATAGCATGGAATAGGCATGATAATAAATTAGAACAACTAACGTGAAGCATGAACAAAATTAAGTAACAACAGGTGTATATAACTTGTAACAGGTAACAGGTATCATGCAAGCAGGTGAAATGTGACAGGTATCAAGTAGCATGTACAGGTAATCATGTATCAGGTAGCATGTAACAGTATCATGTAACAGGTGTCATGTATGTCAAGTCTTGTATTATTACTAACTAGGTAGCACTTCATGCATCCCAGGTTTTACTACATGGTTGCTACATTCAAACAAGTTACGCTTAGATTTTGTAGTGGAGTCCATAGGGCCGTGTACTCAGGTATCAGGTAAACAGGCACAGGTACAGGTATCATGTAACAGTTAATCATGCATCAGGTAAGCAGTAATCATTCAACAGGTAGGACAAAGTTCCTTCCAAGTACACCCTCCCGTAGGAAGTATGTAGTTGGGTAACAGGTGGGAAACACGGGCCCCCTTCTGAGTACACCCTCTCATAAGGAAGTATGTAATCAGGAATCAGAATCATGCATGATCATATAACAGGTAACAGGTAACAGATAAACAGGTGGGAAACACGGGCCCCCTTCCAAGTACACATTTCTATATCTTCCACTACGAGATATTTCCCTTAACCCCGACTTGGTTATTTTATTATTATTAATCAAACAAGCATGTATGTGTCACAAACAGGTCAAGAATAACATGCCATGATCAAGTAACAAGTTCAGGTTGCAAGATAAATATGTACAGGTGAAAGATAACTCATAAAAGAATAGAACAACGAAAATTCTAGTTCAGGACAGCAAGACAGTACTGCACTAAATCTGGAATTCCCATTGCTACAAACATGCAAATCTGGATCCGTCAAAGAATTTAGAAAATAGACTCCTGGTCGAATTCAGCAATTATATATAAGTCATATAGTTTTTCACAAAAATAAGTCTCAAAACTGATCTGAATCCAGAAAACATGTTCAGCCAGAAATCAGAAGCTTGTATTCAAAGTCAGGAAAATAGCATGAAAACTCATTAATTAAATCTACGAAAAAACTGGGATATTCCTCTATATGTGAAGCATCAGAATATAAAGTTTTATAATTTTTCAATATAAATAGTTTAGTCAACAAAAATCAGAAAACATCAAGATGAAGTAGTTTTGTACATCTGGAATTATAAACACTGCAGTACGAAAACATCAATATCTCACAAACCATAAATTGAAATCCAAATCCGTCAAAAGGGTGACAAACTAGACACAGTAAGATAACTTTCATATTCACAAAGATTTTAGAGAAAGCAAGTAGAATCAGGTAGAAATTAGGTTTCTTTACAGAACAGCAAGAAAAATCTACTAGTATAGTAATTATTTGGAAACATAGAACGATTTGTAACACTCATCAAATAAATCCATAAAAATTCAGGGCGAATACCAATCAGGTCTAGTTATACTGTGCAAAATATTGGATCAAAATAATACTTTTAACATCACGATAAAAATAGATTACTCTTTAAAATTCATAGAAAACAAAATCTGGAAATCTTTCTACATCTTTGTAGTAAAATAGGCATAACTCACAATTCATAAATAGAAACTGAGATCCGTCAAAAGGGTTAGAAAATAGGCAGAATTATCTATAGTTCATGTTCACAAAATATTTTCAAATACTGACATTAATAGTGTCTAAAATACTGATCAAAACGGGAAAACTGGCAAAACTGAAAATATCCTTCATGCACAAGATTAACTAGTTCACATAAAACTCATCCAAATAATAACCAAACATGAAATATAGCACACTAGATGTCCAAACAACATGGTATAGAGTATTTTACAAGTCCACGACAAGTTATAGCACGAATAACACATCAAGCACACGATATCACAAAATAACATGCATATATACATCCAAAAACTGGTCAACCCTAGGTTAATTCATGTCATGTATGTCGTGAGGTAACTATAGTCAAATCATCACAATAGAGACAATAGATAACAGAGAATTCACACACAAATTGTCTCTAGAACCCAACTACACTACAGGCGGTATTTAGTACTTGTATTACACAAAGAAACGAATACAAGTTATTTGCCTTAACCGACGACGAAAACGGTGCAAAGAGCAAGAATAACGGGAACGGATTCTCAGAACACGAACTCAACGAATACCCACGAACACGATCACGACAACGAACACACGATCCCAAAGAACCCAACACGCACACAAAGAGAGAGCGAGAACGGCGAGGTGCCTTAGGAGAAGCATGCGCACTCCACACAAAAACACCACCGCAAGAACCAACCGAAAGGGGAAACAACGGCACGGCAACGGGGACGGCAGCACAGCGGCGCTGACCTTGCTGGTTGACGTTGCTGCTACCGGATGTTGGAGGGGAACAGCACGACATGCGGTGCTGTGCTGCTGTGCCGCGGCTGGGCAATCGGAGGAGGGGACCAAGGGAAAGGATGCACGATGGGGGTGGGCAACTTGGGTGAAGGTGCGGCGAAGTGGGGTTGCAAGGAGAGGTCGGGAGGATGAGGAGGCTAGAGCGACTGTGAGGGGACGTGAACAGGGAAACACAGAGCATGGGTTTATATAGGGGGATAGGGGGGTGAAGTTGACGGCGGAACAGTAGGTGTAGGGGATAGATGATAATGGGTAAAAGGTGCAACGGGTCGGGTATGGGGTTAAGAGCAAACAGGTTAGAGTATAGGGAAGTCACATGGTAGTTGGTTGAGGTAATGGGTTTGGTGTGTATTATAATTGGGTTTTTAGGTGAATTTAAATTGGATAATGGAGTTATAGGGTATTAGGTGTATGAATAGGTTTAAGAACAGGGTATTTAGGTGGATATAAGGTGTGCTATAGGGTATTAAAGAAATGGATTAAAATTCAAATAAACTAGGGTGAAACAAGAATAAAGCAGGGACAAAATAAAAATAGAAATAAAAATACTAGGACAAGAAATTTAATGGAAATCAACAGAATGGCCCTATCAACAGAGACGACACAAGAGACTATAGGATCAAGAAGATCAAATAAAGACGACAAAACAAATAAAAGAAAAATAGATTGAAAAAGAAGACCCAAATACGGTCCAAAAGAGATACAAGCTGAATCAAATACACAGAAAAACTAAATACACTCAAAATACATAAAATGGAAAATAGGGGTTGAAACACGAACTCAATGAACACCCTCGAACACGATCACGACAACAAACACACAATCCCAAAGAACCCAACACGCACACAAGGAGAAAGCGAGAACGGCGAGGTGTCCTAGGAGAAGCACGTGCACACCACACAAAACACCACCGCAAGAACCAACCGAATGGGAAAACAACGACACGGCGATGGGGATGGCAGCGCAGCGGTGCTGGCCTTGCTGGTTGACGTTGCTACTGCCGAACGTCGGAAGAGGAACAGCATGGCTCGCGGTGCTGTGCTGCTGTGCCATGGCTGAGCGATCGGAAGAGGGGACCAAGGGAGAGGGTGCACGATGGGGGTGGGCAGTTTGGGTGAAGGTGCGGCGAGGTGGGGTTGCAAGGAGAGGTCAGGAGGACGAGGAGGCTAGTGCGGCTGTGAGGGGATGTAAATAGGGAAACACAGAGCATGGGTTTATATAGGGGGATAGAGAAATAGGGTTTAAGGGGGGTGAAGTTGACGGCAGAACAATAGGTGTAAGGGATAGATGATAACGGGTAAAAGGTGCAACAGGTCGGGTATGGGGTTAAGAGCAAACGGGTTAAAGTATAGGGAAGTCACAGGGTAGTTGGTTGAGGTAATGGGTTTGGTGTGTATTATAATTGGGTTTTTGGGTGAATTTAACTTGGATAGTGGAGTTATAGGGTATTAGGTGTATGAATAGGTTTAAGAACAGGGTATTTCGGTGGATATAAGGTGTGCTATAGGGTATTAAAGAAATGGATTAAAATTCAAATAGACTAGGGTGAAACAAGAATAAAGCAGGGACAAAATAAAAATAGAAATAAAAATACTAGGACAAGAAATTTAATGGAAATCAATAGAATGGACTGATCAACGGATATGACACAAGAGACCATAGGATCAAGAAGATCAAATAAAGACGACAAAACAAAAAAAAAGAAAAATAGATTGAAAACGAAGATCCAAATACGGTCCAAAAGAGATACAAGCTGAATCAAATACACGGAAAAACAAAATACACTCAAAATACATAAAATGGAAAACATGGGTTACAAATCTTGAAAGAGAGTAGTTGAATGTTGTTGATGTTGAATCTTGAAGGAGAGTAGTTGAATGTTGTTGATGTGGTTCATGTTGATTGTTGAATCTTAAAAGAGAGTAGTTGAATGTTGTTGATGTGGTTGATGTTGATTGTTGAATCATGAAAAAGAGTAGTTGAATGTTGTTGATTGTTGTTGATTTTTGTTGAGAATGTTTAGAGATAGTAGAGATAGTTGAGTGAATTTGGGAAGAGAATTTAATGAAATGAGGTTGTATATATAGAAAATATAAATTTTCAATTTTCCAAAATACCTCCAAAAACTAGCTACTATAAATCCGTTGGGGGGGTATTTTGGTAATTTTACACACCCCTTTTATTAAATACAAATTCTGAAAAAAAGTAAAAATTTCATAACGGTAACAGCCAACGGTCGGCCCGCGGGCCAGCCCGGACCGGTCCGGGCAGGTTCAACCCAGTCCCGGGCTAATGCAGGCCGAGCCGTTACCAGTTTTTTCCGCACAATGTTGAACTGGACGGGCCCCTACTGTTTGGGCGGTCTGACCCCGATTCAACTCGATTTTGGGCGGGCCGGGTTGGGCCTTGAACCGAGCGGGTCGGGCCGGGCTGGTCCTGTGCCAACCCAACCCAAATGCCACCCCTACTTTAGGTCATGTTTCTAGTTCTTTGTTACATGGTTGTGCAAACTGCCGTTTTGCTAAATAATCTGCTTGACCTTTTCCCCACCACTGATTCTATCTTTATGTCTCCTTTTGATTTAATGCATTATAATATTTGGGGGCCTGCTCCTATTCTTCTTTGGGTGGTTACAGTTATTATGTTTCCTTCATTGACGATCACAATCGATATTATTGGTTATATCTTATGCGTCGTTGTTCATATATTTTATCCATCTATCATGACTTCACAAATATGATTAAGACTCAGTTTGGTCAAATGATCAAAGACTTCCGTTCTAATGGTGCACGTGAGTATCTTTCTTCTGAGATGCATGCTATTATGTCTGCTCACGGAACACTTCCTCAATAATATTGCCCTCATACTTCTGTTCAAAGTTGTGTCGTTGAATGCAATCATCGCCATATTCTTGAGACCGCTAGGGCTATCCTTTTCTCTGCTTACATGCCACGTATTTATTGGGCAAAGGCTGTCATGATCTCTCTCTCTCTCTCTCTCTCTCTCTCTCTCATGTTCTTGAGAATCAATCTCCATTTGAATGATTGGATCGTACTATACCTTTATACTCTCATCTTTTTTGGGTGTAAGTCTTTGTTTTTATTCCTTCCGCTGCCCGTGATAAACTTTCATCCCGATCGACTCATTGTCTTTTTCTAGGGTAAAGTTCTAAGCATAAGGGTTATCATTGTTTTGATCCCTTAACTAAGAAACTTTGTATTCTAGACATGTCAACTTCTTCGGGGACACTCCCTTATTTTCATCTTCAGTCACTACCACAGAGTCATCTTCTCTTCCCACTGAGCCATTTCATGATCTCTCATTCTTAGATTGGCCTTGTCCAATTTCTACATCTAGTCCTTCCATTAGATAGTTTATAGCATCCCCATTTTGTGATCCTCCTTCCGCTTCTTCCACTAGTTCTCATGTGCGTCTTATCATCAAGAGTACCTACTCTCATAGCTGTTGAGGACTTTGAGGTTCTTCCAGCTTCATCTGAAGCTGAGCCATTTACATTTACACTGCCTCATCTGATGTGTTTGTCATGGATCCTACACATATGCCTCATCGAAGCACTCATATACACCTTGCGCCAAATCGACGTTGATCTTCTTTCTATTTCATCATATTCACCTTCTTTTCAGACATTTCATACTGTAGTTGGTTCCCATTCAGAGCCATCTCATAATGAAGGCCATTCAGTATCATCATTGGCAACAAACCATTGATGAAGAGCTTATAGCTCTCCATCACACTTAGACTTGGAATATTGTGCCATCCCCTGTTAGAATTACTCCAATCAGTTGAAAGTGAATTTTTAAGGTGAAGACAAAATCAAATTTCATCGTTTTTGTATATCATCGTTTTTGTATATGACTTTTTGCTGCAAATTTCTTTGACAAATTCGGTAACAAGCATTTGAGAAATAAGGTTAAGGTAGTTGCATGCCAAAATCAATCGAAAAAGTTTGAGAAAAATTTGTCAGAGATTGAAAAAGCAAAAGGCGAGGCGGCTAATTGGATGAAAGAGAAACCAATTGAGAAATGGGCACTTGCTGCAGATGAAGGTCGTCAATATGACATAATGACTGCAAATTTATCAAAAAAATAATTATGTTTTGAAAGGGCATTCGTAGTTTGGTCGTTACGGTAATAATGGAGATGATATTCTATCGTCTCATTTCTTACTTCACTGAAAGTCGTAAATTGGCACAGAAGCTTATAATTGAATACTAAATTTGGGTTCCGAGAGTTCAAGAAAATATCGATGTACGTTGTGAGAGACCAAATATCAATGTGACTATAATGTTTCATCATAATCCTAGCATATTTTATGTAAAAGCAGGTCTTAGAGCAGTTGATGGGTACCGAAAGGGTGAAAAATTGCAAACTGTTGATTTGGGAGCGCACTTGTACTTGTCAAAAATTTTAGCTATATCACCTGCTATGTTCCCATGCCTTGGCGGCTTGTGCAGTTCGAGCTATTGATTACTGAACTTATGTTGATCCACTTTATTTAAAATTCCTTAGCACTCCACTTGGGCGCCTACCTTCCATCATATGCAAGACCAAGCATACTGGCATATCCAAAGTAGTATGATTCTCATAGCTGATGCAAGACATAGAAGGTGTAGAAAATGTTAGCCCAGGACTCCGCACATTCGCAATGACATGGAAGTCAAAAAAGGCTCAGCACAGGGCTAACTTGTTCAAAATGCAGTCAACGTGGACATAACAAGCGTCGTTGCTGGGAAAACGACATAGGTTGATAAAATTTAAATTATGCACTTTGCATTAGTTCATTGCACTCTTTGTTTAGTCATTAATCAACTAATACCAGCTTTACTACTCTGCAAGATCATCATCACAAGGAAATGGTATGAATGAATGAATGAGCCAATCCAATTGGCCAAGTTAGATTCATGCTAATTTTTTGTATAATGCTCATTTTCTGGACTTGTGATATATTGTTATATTTTACTCATGATATTTTGGATTTGTAATATTGTTGACTTGTGTTATTATGATATTTCGGTGATCGTATTGTGATATCGTATGATATATCGTGATATATTGTGCTATTTGGGTTTCAATTGTGTGTTATTGTGATATTGTAAATTTGTGATTTTTTTATAGATATTGAGATATATCGTAAATGTTTAGTAAACAGAGAAACAGTGATATCTAATTTTTCAGATATAACTATTTTAACTAATGTCGCAATTCCAGAGAGCTTATACTCTCTGGACTTAGTGAATTCTCTGTGCCTCAAATTCTTGAGACAGTCGTTATTGGCTGCCGCAGCAACAAATTTACACTGTTGCCACGGTAGTCACCATCGGCATGCAACAAATGTTAATGAAGCCGCAGTTGCGGCTTCATTTGTGATGTTACAAAAACTTCCAATTGCGCTAACAGCTAACGTGGTTAGTTTGACAAATCGGTTAGTGTTGCTGCTGATTTCGAGTGTGGGAGCAAAAAGATAAATTTGTGAGTTCTTTAAGGAAAACAATAAAGCAAACATGTTGACCTTCACCAATGTGTTGACTTGTTTCTCGCTGCTGCTGCTGCGAACCTGCACAAAGTTCGATACACCGGGATGGATCCCGGCGACGAACACTCCGACGCTCTTGTCACTAATCAGAAAGATTAAGAAAGAGCTTTAGGTAGAAAAAGATTGATTACCTTGTTACGGTGGGGGGAGAAGGGTATTTATAGTCACCTTAGGGACCCGTTTCGAGATAAGGATAAATCTGTACTTTCCGGTGTTGATGGATAAGCTAGGGAGTTTAAACTCGTTTCATGATAAGAAGTTGTTAAAACCGCCTCTTAAGGATAATCACGAAATTGAATTACTCTTTATCCTCCTGAATTGGTTTGTAACGGGTTGGTACCCGTATCCAATAGGACAGATATGTTTATGAGTTATTGGGCTTTGAAGAAGAGACCCAGTTCCCATTTTGGACCCGTTTGTAGGTGAAATTACTATTTTTGTAACGCCCCGAATCCCAAATACACTGAATTCGAGATGTTCTACAGGATCTTTCCGCTTCCTTTAGTACAATTTTACAAGAAAATTTAAACTTTTCACTTTACATCAGAGTTTACATCAATATTACACTTTACATTGCACAGCGGAAGTAAAATTTACAACAATGAAACAAATGTACAACAACATTGAATAATCTTTAAGCATTTGTTCCTCTTTAATCTGTATCAAGCCATTTACCTGCATATAAGACTGTGGGTACGTCAGTTTATTCAACCGACGATCATTATACACGGCCATCCTCTCTATGCCGGAAATAGTATAACTTATTTTCCATATTTAGCAAACACAAACTTGTCACATATCAAACTAAAGGGACTACCCTATTGATGTCATGTTGTGATTGTGCACTTAGTCCTTAATGCATTTATTTATATTACATGACACTAATGCGCACTTGTTCGGATTCTATGCATCCCATACTACATAGATCCGAGGGCAAGCCCTTAATCGTTCTTCATCTTTGTAGGGTTCAATCCCTCGTCATAACTTAATCTACTACTGTAACTACGGTAAGTATCCTAGATGTTTTCTGACCTACGAACTCATGTCTAGGCACCCTGGAGGGAATCCCATCGCTGACATGACTCATCATGCAGACATCCTGTGGTAATTCAGCTCCTACCATAGACATGACACCACCCGTAGTCTTCAAACATCCCACGAGCGTCGTCACCGGGACGTTACTCCGGAGCAGTATCCTCGCCCAGACTCATCATGGGACATCCTGGGATACGCTCTCGCCACTATCCAATGGCCCTCATACTCAATGTTTTTCTCTTACTTTCATCACGTCTTCACTATGTACTAATCCTTAATTTTTATTAAAATCATGAACAAAAATCAAAGCTCTAGAGTTAGCCTCTCCACTAAACCGGACTTATTCATTCATTCAAACATGACCAACCTTGGTCTTTCTTTTCAATTTTCATTTCATTTATTTCCAAAATGCCGGGGGAGACTTAGCTACTCCTTTTGTTTCAATTTTCAATTCACAATTTCCAATTCGAGCATTTCCAACTCATAAATTCATTTGTTGATTTGTCATACTCAAAAGTATTTCTCTTTTCAAATCATGATTTCTAATTCGTTAAAATAGTCCATAACTATACATGAATTTCAACTATTCATCATGTAACTCATGAAATGTTATTTTTCACATAAAAACCCACATCACAAATTATTCGATGAAAGGTGAACATTTACAACTTCATAATTTCCACACTATTCTCAATGAGAATAAATTGCATCACATCACACAATAAAATTTCTTTCTCGACTATATTAATCTTCTAATCTTTTATTTCAATTTCTTTTTGCAAGATATAATTTCACAACAATATACATATAGAACCATAGTTCTATTTATGCATTTTATTCCCAAATCATAGTTTATTTCATGCAAACAATTCCCAAATTATTTTAATAAAGTCCCATATAATTTTAGAAGAATAGTCATATTTTTTTCATAATTTTTGGACCACCAAAACACCCAAAAAAAAAATTTCCCTAAGCTGCCGATGTCAAGAATCGAACCCAGCAGCAGGGAGAACACAGCCGAAGGCACAGACCAACCGGCTACTGGCGCCAGCGATATAAAGGGGCGCTAAGAGTATTAAATACTCTCGGTCTCTGATTTCTATACATTTAAAAAAAATTTGTGAAACAAATGTGTGCCACAGGGATTCGAACCGGCCTTCACAGGGAACCCAACGCTCCCTCTGACCACTTAAGCTACGTGCTCAGGTTGTCAAAGTACAACTTAAATTATTTTTGAACCAATTTTCTCTGTTGTTAAAACGTCTCGATGTTCAACTAGTCCTCATTTCATTTTGCTTTCATAAAAATTACTGTAAAATTCCAGATTGATTATTTCTTGTCTAATTTACATATCAGTATGAAAAAATAATTTTTTCAACAATTAAAACATATTTTCATACCATTAATTCAAAATATGCACTATCACTACCACATTTTCTTCTCTTTTCGACATTTCTTAGCAATTAGCATTCTAATCTCTTTATCAACAAATTTCACATTAGTTCTCTGTCCTTAATCATTTATCCAACATACAAACTCATATTTTAATTTATTCATGCCCACATTAATACAAAAGATCTATTTAACGCATGAAATAGCATTATTAATCTACTAACTTTTGTATGTAATCCTTGATGGCAATAAATGTGTTTTCTTCAATCAATCCATGATCATAATCAATTCACATACACTCAAATAATAGAACCACATATAAATTTGTATATCCACATTTCAATCATTCAAGAGGTCATTTTTTCCAATTAAAGTGTGCTCTTGTTAATCATTTTCATGCTTCATTCATTCATTTCTAACATGCATTTCTAATTGAGAAATATGGAGAATTTACCCACCTCAATGGAGAGACAAACACAATTAGCAACTTCCTAAACGAAAGTCCTTGCACACGAACGGTCCTCCTCTTAGAAGCGCGCACTCGAGCCTCCAAAAGCACCACACCCGAGCACTACACAAGCCCACCGAGCACTACACAGCCGGCCCTTCTTCTCCTTGGTGTTGCAAGAACAATCCCACACACACTCAATCTTTTAACTCACACAATCACTAAGGTATTTGAACTATAGGTTTGGAAGAGAATAATTGGCACACGAATAACTAGCCATGGGGGTGGGGGGGGGGGGGGTATTATACTAAAATCTTGATGGAATGGAGGGCTAGGATCAGGTAGTTGGTTATAAGATGGAGGGCTAGGATGAAAGTAGGAGTTACATTAACTACCCACAACCTAGTAACTACCACACCATGATCACCACTCAAATATTCATTTCCCTCCAAAAAGATCACAGCCGGCCTACTAGGAGTGTGCATATTGCACGTGTACGTGTAGTGCACTTGCATGCAACTAGGCCCAAAAATTGTACATTAAATTTTGTATAAAACTAAAATAGTCTTTAAATTGTATTCTACATGACAAGTTGCTTAAAAAAATAGTCCATGGGCTTTAGTTTGTGGGCCAAAATAATTATTATAAAAATGTTAAATTAAATTAACTTTGGGCTTTTAAAGAAAATGCTTTTTGTCTAATTAAAAAGAAGGCTTTTGTATAAAATAATTGAAAGCACATATTTAAATATCTTTACTCATCTTGATGAAAATATTTATCAAAAATATTGCATGTGCACACTACGTGCAAATAAATATACTTTTTCATTAAATGAAAAATCAGGGCATTACAACACTCCCTCCTTAGAATAGTTCCGTCCCCAGAACTACAGTCAAGAGTGAGAAACAAAATACAACACAACAACAAGAATAAAAGATACAAAGATACAATCAAGCAAAAAGCTCAGGATAGTCCTTCAACATCCTCTCCTCAGACTCCCAAGTAGCCTCTTCAACCAAATGGTTTCTCCAGACTACCTTGACCATCGGTATCGTCTTATTCCTCAAGACTTTCTCTCGACGATCAACAATCTCGACAGGAGACTCGATGTAATTCAGATCCAACTGCAAACCTTCCGACACTTCAGGTAAATGATGACTCGGATCTGGAATATAACCTTTCAGTATAGATACATGAAAGACATTGTGCACCTGAGATAACTCTTCCGGTAACTCAAGCCGGTAAGCAGTTTTCCCGATCCTTTTCAATATCTTGTACGGGCCTATAAACCTCGGGGCTAATTTCCCGCCTTTGCCAAATCGAACCACACCTTTACTGGGGGATACATTCAGAAAGACGAAGTCACCGACCTCAAATTCAAGGTCCCTTCTCCTGTTGTCTGCATAGTTTTTCTGCCTGCTCTGAGCTTCTACCAACCTTTTCCTGATCAGATCAATCTTCTCAGAGGTTTGCTGCACAAGCTCAGGACCAAATAACTGACGCCCCTCAACTTCAACCCAACAAACAGGCGTCCTGCACTTCCTACCATACAAAGCTTCGTACGGCGTCATCCCGATGCTAGTCTGAAAACTGTTGTTGTAGGCAAACTCTACCAAAGGTAAATGCCTTTCCCAACTGCCTCCAAAATCTAGTATACAACACCGAAGCATATCCTCAAGAATACGATTGACTCTCTCGGTCTGTCTATCGGTTTGCGAATGAAAAGCAGTGCTGAAATCTGTCTTGGTACCCAAAGCTGTCTGAAGACTCCTCCAAAAATGCGAAGTAAACCGCGCATCTCGATCAGACACAATAGTTGACGGAACACCATGAAGCTGGACAATCTCGCCTACATACAACTCAGCTAACTTGTCCATCGAAGCAGTGAGTTTCATTTCCAAAAAGTGAGCGGACTTGGTTAGTCGATCGACTATAACCCAAATCGCATCATTGCCTTTAGGACTCTTAGGCAATCCCGTAATGAAATCCATACTGATGTTATCCCACTTCCATTCCGGAATAGGTAACGGTTGTAATAAACCTCCGAGTCTCTGATTTTCGGCTTTAACTTGCTGACAAATCTCACACTTCGCCACAAATTCAGCCACATCCCGCTTCAAACCTGACCACCAGAAATGCTGTTTGATGTCTTTGTACATCTTAGTACTCCCAGGATGTACTGACAAAAGAGTAGCATGCGCCTCCTGAAGAATACTCTCTTTCAGGTCCGCCTGATTCGGAACACATAGCCTATCTCCGAACCATAGCACTACATCCTTGATTTGAAATCCGGGCAACCTGCCAGCACTAACCTGCTCCTTCATCTCCAAAATATCAGCATCAACCTCCTGACTTGCAATGATCCTTGCATTCAGTGTAGGCTGAAGCCTCAACTGAGCCAAAGATGCTTCCAATCCTTGCAAGACAACCTCAATACCTGCTCAGTCCAATTCCTCAATCAGATGCTTCTGAGTTATAATCAAACTGGCTAAACTGCTCTTGCGACTAAGTGCATCAGCAACAACATTAGCCTTCCCAGGATGATACTTGATCTCAGGTCACATATCCTCAAGCACTTCCAACCATCTCCGCTACCTCAGATTCAGATCCCTCTGCTGATATATGTACTTCAAGCTCTTGTAGTCCGTGTACATGTTCAACTTCTCACCGTACACGTAGTGCCTCCATTGCTTCAGGGCAAAGATAATCGCGGCCAACTCCAGATCATGAGTCGAGTAATTCTTCTCATGTGGTCATAGTTGCCTAGATCTATAAACGATTACTCTTCCTTCTTGCATTAAGACACAACCAAGCCGACGATGTGAAGCATCGCTATAAACATCATACTCAACACCTGCTCTAGGCAAAGCCAAAATAGGTGCAGTAGTCAGCTTCTCTTTCAACTCCTGAAAGCTCGCCTCACATTGCTCAGTCCACTTGAAGCTCACATTCTTCTTGGTCAGTCCAGTAAGCGGCACGGCTATCTGAGCATAACCTTGAATGAATCTCCTGTAGTATCCAGTCATTCCAAGAAAACTTCTGACTTCCTTCACTGTAGTAGGCTTAGCCCAATCTCTCACTGCCTCTATCTTCTGAGGGTCAGTTGTCACTCCCTCCTTAGAAAGGATGTGACCTAGGAATGCCACTTCAGATTTTCAGAATTCACACTTGGATAACTTGGCATACAACTTCTGCTCTTCCAGCTTCTTCAAAACTGCTGCCAGATGATCGGTGTGCTCCTCCTCTGACTTGGAGTACACGAGAATATCGTCGATAAACACCACGATGAAAGAATCAATGAACAGCCTCAGAACTCTGTTCATTAAATCCATGAAGATTGCGGGTGCATTCGTCACTCCAAATGGCATAACTAAGAATTCGTAATGCCCATGTCGAGTTCTAAATGCAGTTTTGTGCACATCTTCAGCTTTCACTCGAACCGGGTGATATCCTGATCGAAGATCTATTTTTCAGAAAACAGCTGCTCCTTGTAGATGATCGAACAAGTCATCAATTCGAGGAATAGGATACTTATTCTGAACAGTGACCTTATTCAGCTCTCGGTAATCGATACACATTCTCATCGATCCATCCTTCTTCTTTACCAAAAGCACTGGTGCTCCCCAAGGTAACGCACTAGGTTGAATAAAGCCTTTCTCCAACAGTTTCTCAATTTGCCGTTTCACCTCATCCTGTTCCACTGGAGCCATCCTATACGGTGCCTTAGAAATGGGTGCACTTTCCGGTTGAACAGTGATGCTGAACTCTACATCACGATGCGGGGGTAACCCAGAAAAATCTTCCAAGAACACAGTCGGATAGTCCCGAACCACAGGAATCCCTTGCACTTCCACAGGAATCTCTTCCTTACGGATAGCTGCCACCAGCTTAGAACATTTCTGCTTCCCTTGGAAAGTGACTTCAGGTCCACCTGGAGCCTTCACTATTACCGTCTTGGTCTTGCACTCGATGCTTGCACTGTACACCGACATCCAATCAATGCCAATGATAACATCGACTCCCAAGATAGTCAGCTCGATCAGATCAACCCCAAAGATTCGATCTCCAATCGCGATCTCACAATCAGCATAATACCGATCAGTGGTTAGAGTCTCCCCTGACGGAGTAGCTACTGCTAAGATCTTGCCTGGAAAAATCTTCGGTTCAACTCCTAACACTTTAGCAAATTTAGGAGACACAAAAGTATGAGAGGATCCAGTATCGAACAACACAACAGCTTTTATTCCATTAAGATAAAGTTCTCCTGTTACATAATACACAGTCATTACGTAACAGTTTCACTAAACAGCGGGAAAAGAAATGACAAAAACCACTAAACATCAGCCCTTGTACCAGTGATGACGTGATCAACCTCATCAGCATCAGCTTTCGTCAAGGCAAATACTCGCCCTGGTTGGTACGGTCTCTTTCTAGTCTGCTGCATTGGTGCATTGCTATTACCACTCCGTGGCTTGAGACATTGAGATTTGTAATGTCCCGTTTCACCACAGTTGTAGCAAGTTATCGCAGGAGGTCTCACCACATTGTTCCCGGGTCCTCCAGCCACACTAATAGCGTTCGCCCCTGTCGGTTTGAACCTTTGTGCAGATGGTTGCCCCTTGAAACTTTCAGAATTGGCGGGTCTCTTCCCAGACTGCCAGTTGTTCCTCCGGTTCTGAACAACATGAAACTGCTCTATGTCTGCTTCCGTCGCTGCTGCTCTCTTGACCAACTTGTCAAATCTCTTGATACCAAGAGGTATCATTCGGGACCACAAGCTCGGCCTCAATCCATGCTCGAACTTACGAGCCTTCTTAGCTTCATCCATCACTAATTCAGGAGCATACCTAGAGAGCTGAGTAAACTTGATCTCGTACTCTCTCACTGACATGCTACCTTGCTGTAGTGACAGAAACTCCATAGCCTTCTTCTCTTGAACATCGGAGGGGAAGTAGTGACTGCGGAATTCTTCCAGAAATTCCTCCCAGCCAAGAACTATGCCTCCCATGGTCCTCTTCATCACCACACAGCCGCATCCTTCTCAAATTGCAGAGTCGCCAACTTGACCTTACTGCCTTCAGGGGTCTCCAGCACTTCAAAGATTGTCTCTACTTGACGAATCCAGTTGTCAGCTGCATCAGGGTCTGACTTCCCTTCGAATACAGGCGGTTTCATTCGCTTGAACGATTCCACCAGTTTAATCACTTCGGGCACCGAATTCGCAGGTACCCTTCCTTGGTTCTGATTCATAGCCACGGCGTTGAGCGTCTGATAGACCCTCGCAAGTTCCGTTTCCAGATCCAGAACTTCCCCATTTCTAGCTCCTCTTCTAGCCATATTCTGATGCAAAAGATCCATTAAATTCGAAGTATAAGATAAGAATTTTAAATCAACTTGTATTTCATTGAATTCCAAACTTTATACATTCGAATTGAAAAACATTTCTTGACATCAGAATGAAAGATAGTAGAAGCTACAACAGTCTAACTCCTACGGTTCCTCTTCGCTTCTCGAAGTTCTCCCCGTAGTTCATCAACTTCATCCTTCAGCACATTTGTCAAATTCTTCCTCTTCTCGAGTTCCCATACCCGATGACTGAGAACTGAAAAGTCGTCCTTGCGCTTTGCCAGCTGAGCCTCCAATAATCCGACTCTTTCTCGCAGTGTTTCTACATGCCTCTGAAGAGAAGTCACAAGACTATTTGGAACTGGTTCTTCTTCTTCGTCAGAAGAAGAGTCATCAGATGAATCCGGAGGTGGGGTAATCTCTCGGGATTCAGGCCATTCTTCTCCGTCAGAATCTGCTTGCCCTGGATAGTACTCGTCCTCGGAATCTGCCTGTCCAGGGTGGTACTCTTCCTCAATGATATGCCAGTCGTCGTCTCCAGCAGGGTCGAAGTGATCAGCCATCTTAGAAATAGAGAGGAAGAAGTATAAGTCATAGAGCAACACAAATGTAAGTCACTTACATTTAAATCTCTAGACTCAAACACACACTCTAATGTCCACTTTTAGGGTGTCGTTCCTTATAAATTTGTACAAGTGTGGAAGCGTGGCTCTGATACCACTCTGTAACGCCCCGAATTCCAAATACACTGAATTCGAGATGTTCTACAGGATCTTTCCGCTTCCTTTAGTACAATTTTACAAGGAAATTTAAACTTTTCACTTTACATCAGAGTTTACATCAATATTACACTTTACATTGCACAGCGGAAGTAAAATTTACAACAATGAAACAAATGTACAACAACATTGAATAATCTTTAAGCATTTGTTCCTCTTTAATCTGTATCAAGCTATTTACCTGCATATAAGACTGTGGGTACGTCAGTTTATTCAACCGACGATCATTATACACGGCCATCCTCTCTATGCCGGAAATAGTATAACTTATTTTCCATATTTGGCAAACACAAACTTGTCACACATCAAACTAAAGGGACTACCCTATTGATGTCGTGTTGTGATTGTGCACTTAGTCCTTAATGCATTTATTTATATTACATGACACTAATGCGCACTTGTTCGGATTCTATGCATCCCATACTACATAGATCCGAGGGCAAGCCCTTAATCGTTCTTCATCTTTGTAGGGTTCAATCCATCATCATGACTTAATCTACTACTGTAACTACGGTAAGTATCCTAGATATTTTCTGACCTACGAACTCATGTCTAGGCACCCTGGAGGGAATCCCATCGCTGACATGACTCATCATGCAGACATCCTGTGGTAATTCAGCTCCTACCATAGACATGACACCACCCGTAGTCTTCAAACATCCCACGAGCGTCGCCACCGGGACGTTACTCTGGAGCAGTATCCTCGCCCAGACTCATCATGGGACATCCTGGGATACGCTCTCGCCGCTATCCAATGGCCCTCATACTCAATGTTTTTCTCTTACTTTCATCACGTCTTCACTATGTACTAATCCTTAATTTTTATTAAAATCATGAACAAAAATCAAAGCTCTAGAGTTAGCCTCTCCACTAAACCGGACTTATTCATTCATTCAAACATGACCAACCTTGGTCTTTCTTTTCAATTTTCATTTCATTTATTTCCAAAATGCCGGGGGAGACTTAGCTACTCTTTTTGTTTCAATTTTCAATTCACAATTTCTAATTCGAGCATTTCCAACTCATAAATTCATTTGTTGATTTGTCATACTCAAAAGTATTTCTCTTTTCAAATCATGAATTCTAATTCGTTCAAATAGTCCATAACTATACATGAATTTCAACTATTCATCATGTAACTCATGAAATGTTATTTTTCACATAAAAACCCACATCACAAATTATTCGATGAAAGGTGAACATTTACAACTTCATAATTTCCACACTATTCTCAATGAGAATAAATTGCATCACATCTCGACTATATTAATCTTCTAATCTTTCATTTCAATTTCCTTTTGCAAGATGTAATTTCACAACAATATACATATAGAACCATAGTTCTATTTATGCATTTTATTCCCAAATCATAGTTTATTTCATGCAAACAATTCCCAAATTATTTTAATAAAGTCCCATATAATTTTAGAAGAATAGTCATATTTTTTTCATAATTTTTGGACCACCAAAACACCCCAAAAAAAAAAATTTCCCTAAGCTACCGATGTCAAGAATCGAACCCAGCAGCAGGGAGAACACAGCCGAAGGCACAGACCAACCGACTACTTGCGCCAGCGATATAAAGGGGTGCTGAGAGTATTAAATACTCTCGGTCTCTGATTTCTATACATTTAAAAAAAAATTATGAAACAAATGTGTGCCACAGGGATTCGAACCGGCCTTCACAGGGAACCCAACGCTCCCTCTGACCACTTAAGCTACGTGCTCAGGTTGTCAAAGTACAACTTAAATTATTTTTGAACCAATTTTCTCTGTTGTTAAAACGTCTCGATGTTCAACTAGTCCTCATTTCATTTTGCTTTCATAAAAATTACTGTAAAATTCCAGATTGATTATTTCTTGTCTAATTTACATATCAGTATGAAAAAATAATTTTTTCAACAATTAAAACATATTTTCATACCATTAATTCAAAATATGCACTATCACTACCACATTTTCTTCTCTTTTCGACATTTCTTAGCAATTAGCATTCTAATCTCTTTATCAACAAATTTCACATTAGTTCTCTGTCCTTAATCATTTATCCAACATACAAACTCATATTTTAATTTATTCATGCCACATTAATACAAAAGATCTATTTAACGCATGAAATAGCATTATTAATCTACTAACTTTTGTATGTAATCCTTGATGGCAATAAATGTGTTTTCTTCAATCAATCCATGATCATAATCAATTCACATACACTCAAATAATAGAACCACATATAAATTTGTATATCCACATTTCAATCATTCAAGAGGTCATTTTTCCCAATTAAAGTGTGCTCTTGTTAATCATTTTCATGCTTCATTCATTCATTTCTAACATGCATTTCTAATTGAGAAATATGGAGAATTTACCCACCTCAATGGAGAGACAAACACAATTAGCAACTTCCTAAACGAAAGTCTTGCACACGAACGGTCCTTCTCCTAGAAGCGCGCACTCGAGCCTCCAAAAGCACCACACCCGAGCACCACACAAGCCCACCGAGCACTACACAGCCGGCCCTTCTTCTCCTTGGTGTTGCAAGAACAATCCCACACACAATCTTTTAACTCACACAATCACTAAGGTATTTGAACTATAGGTTTGGAAGAGAATAATTGGCACAAGAATAACTAGCCATGGGGGTGGGGGGGGGGGGGTATTATACTAAAATCTTGATGGAATGGAGGGCTAGGATCAGGTAGTTGGTTATAAGATGGAGGGCTAGGATGAAAGTAGGAGTTACATTAACTACCCACAACCTAGTAACTACCACACCATGATCACCACTCAAATATTCATTTCCCTCCAAAAAGATCACAACCGGCCTACTAGGAGTGTGCATATTGCACGTGTACGTGTAGTGCACGTGCATGCAACTAGGCCCAAAAATTGTACATTAAATTTTGTATAAAACTAAAATAGTCTTTAAATTGTATTCTACATGACAAGTTGCTTAAAAAAATAGTCCATGGGCTTTAGTTTATGGGCCAAAATAATTATTATAAAAATGATAAATTAAATTAACTTTGGGCTTAAAGAAAAGGCTTTTTGTCTAATTAAAAAGAATGCTTTTGTATAAAATAATTGAAAGCACGTATTTAAATATCTTTACTCATCTTGATGAAATTATTTATCAAAAATATTGCACGTGCACACTACGTGCAAATAAATATACTTTTCATTAAATGAAAAATCAGGGCATTACAATTTTACCCCTGAGAGCTTTAAGATTCGTGTCCGATTTGGTTCTATTTTTAGCCATATCACAAGCCCCCCACTCCTAGAGACTGAGTTTTACAGTCTTTAAGGAGTTGTTTTGTCCGTTTTCAATGGCTAATAGAATTTATCAGAGTTCTTAAGGGAGTTTGGATCTTGCTCGAGGTGTAATGTTGTCAATCTGAGCTTGTAAAATGCCCAAAATTATTCTCAGATTTTTTTAGATTTTTCTGATTTTTTTGTCATTTTTCCAGATTTTTCTGATTTTTTTCCAATTTTTTGGATTTTTTATTCAATTTCCAAATTTAAATAATTAATTATCAAAAATTTTAATTAATTATTCTAATTTCATAATTATTATTTTCAGAATTTAAAATTATTTTCCGAATTAATAATTATTTTAAGAATTTTTTTAATTAATTTTTTCGATTTTTAATTAATTTTTTCTGACTTTTTAAATAATTATTTCAAATAAATAAATAAATAAATACCTGTACACGTGGCGCCATCAGGGGCGTTCATCATGATCGGGCGAGCTCGCATCGGGAAGAGCCATATTTTCTCTCATTTGGGGGTCGGTGGCACGAGTGCTCGGATCGAGCTGCTGACCCCCGATACGACGCCACGTGGCATTTGTTTTTTTTTCCTCCTTTCCTGCCATCTTCTCTTCTTTCCTCCTTCTCCTCGACTTCTTCGACGTCGACTCCGCCTTCGACTGGTGCGGAGCTCGACAATGGAGCTCGTCGGAAGGGAGGAGAAGAGCTCTGGGTTGGCGACTGGGAAGAGACGCAGAGCTTGATAGTGGAGCTCGAGATGGGTTCGAAGCTCAGACGAGGTGAGGCAATGGAGGAGCTCAGTAAGGAGATGGCTCAAGCTTGGAGGGAGGTATTGGAGGAGGTCGGCAAGGCGAGCTCATGGTGGTTTGGTGAAGGAGGTTGACGCTCGGCGACGTGGAGCTCGACGCTTCGGAGCTCGACGAAGGAGACGTCGGAGCTCGAGCTCGGTTGTTGTGAGGGGTCGGCGAGGAGAGGAGCTCGACAAGAGAGAGGTTGGAGCACAGTGAGGGGAAGCTCGACGCTTTGGAGTTTTTTAAAGGTGGCGAGGCCATGGCGGAGCTCGTTGCTCGACTGTGGGTTGGAGCTCTAGACAGTGGAGCGCGTCGTCTCGTCGTGCTCGACGTGGTGAAGGAGTGGATGGAGCTTGACGTGGTGATGAGCTCGAAGTTTTCAAGCTCGAGACAGTGGAGGCGGTGAAGCAGTGATTGATGAGGTGTTGGGTTCGGAGCTTCGCTCGAGGGGGAGCTCGACGCTTTGGAGTTTCGGCGAAGGTGGCAAGTCGTCAAAGCTATGGTGAAGCCGGAGCTCGGCACGTTGGCTTCGACGGAGAGAGGAGCTCGGGAAGGAGATGGGGTCGAGCTCGGTGATGCGCGGCTCATCGAGGAGAAGAGATGCAGTGTTGGGGTTTTTGTTCTTTCATTTTTTGGCAGGAAAAAATGAAGGAGAAGGGGATGAAGGAGGGGTTGTGCGGGTCGGTTTGTGGGTAATGGATCCGAACTTGACCCGTTAACCCCTTTTTCTCTTTCCCCTTTTGTTTTTTTGTTTGTTGTGCAGATCTGAGTCATTGATCGTGATCGAGCAAGAATTTTGAGACAGAATTTTTCTCCAATTTGAGCTCCGGTGACAAGAGTGATCGGATTGTGTTTCCGAACCCATGAGAGGCTTTGGCGGCTTGACACGTGGCGGTCAACGGTTGACCGTTGACTTTTTAATAAAATTTTCCCTCATTTTGACGTCGGTGGCAAGAACGCTCGGATCGAGTTTCCGAACTCATGAGAGACTTTGGCAGCTTGACACGTGGCGGTCAACGGTTGACCGTTGACTTTTTGATAAATTTTTCTATCGTTTCAGGGTCGGTGCCAAGAACGCTCGGCACTTGTTGCCGAAGTCCAGGAGAGCTTTTTCTTGCATTTGGACGTCGGGGGCAAGAGTGTTCGACACACGTTGCCGGAGCCCAGGAGAGCTTTTTCTCGCATTTGGACGTCGGTGGCAAGAGTGCTCGGCACACGTTGCCGAAGTCCAGGAGTGCTTTTTCTCGCATTTGGACATCGGTGGCAAGAGTGCTCGGCACACGTTGCCGAAGTCCAGGAGAGCTCTTTCTCGCATTTGGACGTCGGTGGCAAGATTGCTCGGCACACGTTGCCGAAGTCCATGAGAGCTTTTGCGCAGCTGTATTGTAACCAACGTTCCCAGTGTTACGGAGGTCGGATTGGGGCGTGCGACCCCATGTTTCGAAGCTATCTCGAAGATCTACAAGTTCTCTTCAGAAATGAGTTGGAGAATCATCCTTCTTCAAGGTCAAGATAGTCCCGCAACATCTTCGCCTTCACGAAGTTGAGAAGAGCTTGGCTTGACTCTAGGGGAGGTCCGTTCTTGGAAGCGAGTTTAGGGAGCATCTCTAGATGAGTTAGGCTCCGAACTCTTTCAGAAGAAGGCCGCTCGGGAGGCAAGTTTGAGGAGCAACTCTAGGGAAGAGTTGAGCGCCAAACTCGATGAGAAGAAGGCCGCTCAGGAGGTGAGCGGGAGGAGCATAGCCAGGCTCTAGGAGAGAGCCGTTTGGGAGACAAGTTTTAGGAGCAACTCTAGAGGAGAGTTGAGCTCCGAACTCGTTGAGAAGGCCGCTCGGGTGGCGAGCAAAGCGAAGAGCTTGGCTCTAGGAGAGAGCCATTTGGGAGACAAGTTTGAGGAGCAACTCTAAGGGAGAGTTGTGCTCCGAACTCGTCGAGAAGAAGGCTGCTCGGGAGACGAGCAGAGCGAAGAGCTTGGCTCTAAGAGAGAGCCGTTTGGGAGACAAGTTTGGAGAGCAACTCTAGGGGGGAGTTGTGCTCCGAACTCGTTGAGAAGAGGTCCACTCTGAAGGCGAGCGGAGCGAAGAGCCTCACTAGGCTCTAGGAGATAGCCGTTTAGGAGACAAGTTTGAGGAGCAACTCTAGGAGAGAGTTGTGCTCCGAACTCGTTGAGAAAAGATCCGCTCTGGAGGTGAGCAAAGCGAAGAGTATCACTAGGCCATAGGAGAGCCGTTTGGGAGACAAGTTCGAGGAGAACTCTAGGAGAGAGTTTTAGCTCTGAACTCGCTAAGAAGAGGTCCACTCGGGAAGCGAGCGGAGCAAAGAGCTTCACCAGGTTCTAGGATAGAGCCGTTTGGGAGACAAGTTTGATGAGCAACTCTAAGGGAGAGTTGAGCTCCGAACTTGTTGTTTAAAAGAGTTTCAACAGTTGTGGGAGCTATTTCGAATGGTGAGCTACTTTGTACTTGCTCGTTCGCAAGTAGCTAAAGCGGCATCGAACCAAGCGTTAGACTCCGAACTTCTTGTTAAGAAAGTTAACGAGTTGTAGGAGCAATTCCGAATGGTGAGCTGCCCTGCACTTGCATGTTTGCAAGCGGCTAAAGCAATGTCGAACCAAGTATTGGACTCCAAACTTGTTGTTAAGAGAGTTAACAAGTTGTAAGAGCAATTCGAAATGGTGAGCTGCCCCGCACTTGCTTGTTTGCAAGAGGCTAAAGCAACGTCGAACTAAGTGTTGGACTCCAAACTCGTCTTTTGAGCTTAGTAAGTTGTGAGAGCAACCCAGTAGGACAAGCTGGAGAGCTTACCATTTAACGGGTCGTAGATGTGAACCAGAGAGATAGAAATGAGGCAAATGCAATAATTTTAATAAAAAATTGCTAAGTTTTATTGAAACAAACGAAGTGGCCGCTTCAATATGGTGAGCCATTATTACATGTTTTTGGCCGTGTTACAAGCATCGGCCTTATTGAAAACTGAACCTACTTCTACGATAGGGTGAAGGCCTCTTGGGAGGAGTTTGGTTCTCCCCCCATTGGACCTCCATGGATAAGGTGGAGGACGGCCCCAGATTCGGAATCTCGGAACTCGGCAAGCCTCTCTATTCGCTTGTAGGCACCTCGGGGTGGAAGATCGGCCCCGTCTTTTCGAACAAACTTGGCCAAGGTGTCTTAGTTGTATGAGCTCTTCGATCTCCTCTTTGAGAGCCCGACAATCATCCGTGTCGTGGCCGTGGTCCCTATAAAAGCGGTACAACTTATCCCGATTTCTTTTCTTGCCATGAGTATTCATTCTAGAGTCAACTGAAGGATTGTGGACCGCAATATGGTCATGAAGGCAACCCCCGAGACCTTGGAGGGACCTGTTAAGGAGAAGGCTATTGAGGAAGAACATCTTGGACTGGAGGAGGAGGAGGAAGAGTGGCTTTTCAACTGGAGACCGCTGCCTTCCCCTTCTCTTGCGGATACATAGTTTGAAACTACTTCCGCTGATGAAATAAGGTTAGATTGCTTTTTCGTTTCCCACAGACAGCGCCAATCTGTTGCTGCTGATTTAGGGTGTGGAAGTAAACAGATGAATTTGTGAGTTCTTTGAGGTAAACAATAAAGCAAACCTGTTGACCTCCACTAACGTGTTCACTTGTTTCTCGCTGCTGCCGAAAAACTGCATAAAGTTTGATACACTGGGATGAATCCGTTGACGAACCCTCCGACGCTCTTGTCAGTAATCAAAAAAAATTTAGAAGAGTTTTAGGTAGAAAAAGATTGATTATCTTGTTACGGTAGAGGGAGAGTGGTATTTATAGTCGCCTTAGGGACCCGTTTCGAGATGAGGATAAATCTCTACTTTCCGGTGTTCATGGATAAGCTACGGAGTTTAAACTCGTTTCATGATAAAAAGTGGTTAAAACCGTCTCTTAGGGATAATTACGAATTTGAATTACTCTTTATCTTTCTGAATTGGTTTGTAACGGGTTGGTACCCGTATCCAATAGGACAAATCCGTTTATGGGTTATTGGGCTTTGAAGAAGAGACTCAGTTCCCACTTCGAACCCGTTTGTAGTTGAAATTACCGTTTTACCCCTGAGAGCTTTAAAATTCATGCCCGATTTGAACGGTTCCGATATGATTCTATTTTTAGCCATATCAGTTAGCTTGAAAAATAATTTCAAAAATGGCTTGGTACGGTGAAAAATTCCAAAAATCACCTGGGTACAGACAGACCTCATCATTTCAAAACACTCCAGACAACTTGATTTCACTGGTGAAAGAGCCAATGATTTGAGTTTTCAATTTCTTTCTCTATTTTCTTTTCTACCTATTGCAGCTGTAAACTCTGATAAACCACCCAAATCCATATGTCTACACCATAAGACAGCCTCTATACATTAACATGGTAACCAAAATATACAAGAGAATAAGAGCAAAATGACAGAGATCACCCATAATTTGCTAAATCCACTGGCCTAACTATGACTGAGAATAGGGCAGTATACAATATACAGAAAAACGATAGCAATAATTCCACTCCATGTGGATGGATACCTGAAATTTGAAATGAGAATCAACATTAAGATCTTAATAGATGACAGGAAAAAGTTGTCGGTACAGTCTAGAAAAGCAATGTGGGCATACTTGATAATAAAAAACATGGAAAGGAACATCATAGCCAAGAATGAATTCAATTGCAGAATGGTTCAATATGCTAAACATTTAATAGCATGCCAGAATAGGATAAAAATTACTTAACAAGTAAAAGAATTAAAATCATAACTTCTTTAAACCACCACCGAAAAAAATAACAACACAACAACAAAATACGCACCAAGAACTAATTTTCGAGACAAATATCCTTGTCCACGAAACAAAATGTATAACTGTAATAGATAAACCTAGTACAGCACCAGAGTTTGTAATCAAAGAATTACAGTGCAGTGCAAGATTATGTTAAGAAACATCAGACATTTTTTGTGAAAATGGCAGATGAATCAGGATATTAAAAAACAAAGGACAGTGTTCTAAATTTACTGACTATACCTATATGACATCTGCCAACAAACTTGGAAAATACTGTTTGCGCACAAACATATGATAATACATGAAGGAAAGTCTAAATTAAGTTGTATGATGCATAATATCACAGTAAGCAGAAGGAATTTTAAGAAATCACATTAATATCAAGATAAGATTAAGTTATCATAAACATAGAAAAAATTTCAGTGTCTACAACCGAATTCCAATAAACAGGTCTAACTAGAAAGTACCAGCTCCCACATAAAAGATCAAACAAACTAGACAGACATCTACAAATTTCAGTTTACCTGCTTGCCATTTTCTTCCATTTTTTCCCAACTGACATCTAAAGGAAAGAAAACATGAGAGCTAGCATGACCATTGATCCATCTATTTGCCTATGAATCCGTCCCATCACTTTAATTATCAATAACCATAACCATATCTATATAATAAAACACAAAGAAAGCTATCAAGTGGCTCTCCTTCAATCCCCCCAAAATTAAAGGCCCAGATCTAATTTCACAAAACATATTTTTCCCCTAAAAGTTTCTCCCCAAAACTCAAATTCAAATCCCCCCAAAACAACTCCTCTCTCTCTCTCTCTCTCTCTCTCTCTCTCTCTATATATATATATATATATATAAACATGGACTTTTATATCCCAATTTATAATTATTTTTCAACTTTTATATCCCAATTTATAATTATTTTTCAACATATACTAATGAAAACATGGACTTTTATTTACAACTAATTATTGTCATACTATTCAAACTTGAGCTATATAATTGTTGATGTATTGTTTACAAGGCTTTTCATATGTTGTATCGTTCTGAAGACGTACTGTAGGCACGAGGCCCACGGGCAAATCCAGTCATTTAACAATATGCACCAATTCATATAACAAGCTCCTGTACTCTAAACCTTATAAGAAATGCCAGTCACAGTTGCTCGTGCTGCAACATGTGCTACTCATTATGTAGTTATTTAATGTAAATCATGTCACATCAAAGATGATCTGCAAAGTTGAGGAATATTTGCCAAGCAAATTATGGGCAAGCCTCTGCAATAAGGACATCAATGTAAAATGGACACTTCTATCATGAACGCATACTAGTGTCTGACACCGACACTCATTGGGCACATGTCAGACACTTCTCATACATGTCCTAGTCTTTTTAATATATCTGGTATGTTGGACACTTAACATCATTTCCTGAACATCTATACATTTCTTGTACTAGTATACTCTCATGACTCATTTGGACTATGGATTATGGATCTTCTCTAATTTTATAATAGATATGAAGTACAATTACTGGACTAAAGATCCCTTGCTTTGCTTACGCAACTCAAAATTGTGTTGTCAGATGTCAATTGGGTTAACCTAATGCATAATTTGTGATGTACAACAGTTTATCACATATGTTATAGCGATGTCTCCATGTCCTACTTTCTATAGATATGACGTGTCTCATATTCATACCCATGTCATGTTCCATAGTGGTACCTGTACCTGCTATTCTATCTAGGATGACATTAAGCATTAAAAATTTTGAACTAATAATGCTCTCAATTTTGGCGGAAATCAAAATGATATCAGTAAGAAAATATATTCCTGCCAAAAGAAGTCCTAATTGGAAACCACCAAAGACATTGGTGCGACGAGAAATGCCAAAAAAATAAACAAACAAATTGAAAAAAAAACAAACTAGAAAATAAGCAAAGGAAAGGTAGATGAGTATGAGCATGTATCTCAAGGTTGATTCCAGAAGAAGCCCGAGAACTGACGAAACAAAAAGGTTCCATATACACATGCATGAGAACATGGGATTCAAGGGTGCAAATCGTTCACATATGTGGAGGTTGTGGGATCTCATGAAGGGTTGTGGATGGCATGCGATACCTTCGGGGCATAAACAGGACGACAAATGAACCATGTTCCATAGTTTCATATTGACATGTTCCATCGTAAATTAACCTAAATGTAATATTAGGTACTCTTTTAAAAGGCAGTAAAAGAAACATGCTTGAGTTGCATGCAGCTAAATGACTAACAAGTCATATCGGCAGTGGATAGCATCTAAAATCTTCCGGGACATAAAGTTGATATAACAACACAAACCAACCGTTTATCCCAAGTTTGAGGGGTTAGCTACATGAATTCTTCTCCTCCACTCAACTCTATTGAGGGCCACCATCTTCCTCAAATTAGCATTTTTCGGATCCCCATTAACTAGTCCGGGTCTACCCCTAATCCTTTCTGCTTCCCTAACTTCGATCCCAACAATTTTGCTAATTGGGGCAGAGAGCCAAGGACATAAAAAGCAATCATATATTAACCAATGTAACTTATGTAATAAAAATTGTATAGCGAAAAAGTGAAGCAATATAGGCAACATAGATACGTCTAATTCAACCATGGTTTTAAAGATCGACCGATCCCGATTCGAGCCTGCCGATCCCAATCATTTTTCAACGGGCCTCTCCGAGACAACCCCAAAATCTAAGGATCAACCGAGTTAGCAAATGGATCGATTGGGCCCGATCCCAACACAAAACCATTGATCCTATGATTTAAAATTTTCAATATTTGAATTTTCAATTCATGTGGATCCTCTTACCCAAGCAATGAAGATATAATTGTATAATAAACATCATATTATGTCTAGCTTATATTTTGTTTTTTTATTGGATATAAATAAAATTTGTACTATTTGGTCTACCTATTTCTATTATTCTAGTTTTTATTCTACATTCATAATTCTATGGAAACTAATTCTACATTCATAATTCTATGGAAACTAATTAAAATGTTAAAGTTTGTAACTGAAAATATTAAATTTGTAAAAAAGAAATATTTAAATTCATGAATTCATTTTTTAAAATTAATTATTATTATAGAAACATATTAGACAATTTTTTTAATGTAAAAAAATGCTCGTTCCAGAAAACATGACACCGATCCAATGATATCCGGCCGATACTGATCTCAATTCAAATATTTGGGAAAACCCGATCCGGCTCCTGACCCCGAGTTTTAAAACCTTGAATTTAACAAAATGACTAATTCAAAAGAAATCCGCAGGGTATTACAAGAGTGTAGATGAGACAAACACAAATATATATATATATATATATATATATATATATATATATATATATATATATATAGAGAGAGAGAGAGAGAGAGAGAGAGAGAGAGAGAGAGAGGATGGAAAATATGGCATAGTAGGAAAAAAAATTCTTCTATTGCACCTTAATAAATCCTACCCCCTCCTCCCAAATGCATGATGCACACAGTTCAAAATGTCATAAAACATAAGAAGATGAAATACTATAAAAATTGAATTTGTTTTGCCCATGTATTTAATGGTCGCAATAGTTGTATTGTTGAAAAACCATTCATTTTGCAATCTCATGTTGAACGGAGAATACATAATAAAAATTTAGCAATTTTTCTTCACTCAATGTTTTATGATATGAAAATCAACTTGAACGGTACATATTGTGAATTTTGATTGCGGAAAATAGATTTTTAGTGCGCCTGTAGAGAATTTCCTTCGGCCTAGGACCCCCCCCATATTCTTTTATATATATATATATATATATATAGGGAAATGCTCGGTTGAAAACGGGTTTGTTTTCACCGGGTTGGAAAACAACATACTGAGCCGTTGGATTGCTCCCGATCTTGATCAACGGCTCAGATTGAAACCCACTCAATGCTCCCCACTAAGAGCCCCTAAGAGCGGAGGGGCATATATATATATATATATATATATATATATATATATATATATATATATATATATATATATATATAGGGAAAGCTTCGGTTGTGCACTACCTCTAGTGCACACGGCCTTCGGGCGTTCATATCGACGATCCGAACCGTTCACATTGATCTACACATCTAAATTAGTCTAAATATGTAAAATCAAATCATTTGAAATTCATTTGCCCATCCATCATGTGACTATAAAAAAAATGATTTTCAGCCATACAATTTTATAACACTTCAATGGATGGGTAAATGAATTTCAAATGATTTGATTATACATATTTAGACTAATTTAGATGTGTAGATCAATGTGAACGGTTCGGATCGTCAATATGAATGCCCGAAGGCCTAGTGCACACGCCGTGTGCACTAGAGGAGTGCACATCCGAAGCTTTCCCTATATATATATATATAGAGAAATCTTCGGTTGCACACTACTTTGGTGAGCACTCCGTGAGCACTCACGAACTAGAGACCCTATGAAAAATCCGAACCGCTCATATTGTTCTATATGCCTTAGATAGCCTAACAATAAAAAATCAAGTAATTTGAAGTTCATTTACCCATGATTTACATCATCACAAAATTGTATGGCTGAAAATTCTAACAGCATGATGGATGGGCAAATGAACTTCAAATTACTTATTTTTTATTGTTAGGCTATCTAAGGCATATAGAACAATATGAGCGGTTCGGATTTTTCATAGGGTCTCTAGTTCGGGAGTGCTCACGGAGTGCTCACCAAAAGTAGTGTGCAACCGAAGGGGACTCTATATATATATATATATATATATATATATATAGTCCCCTTCTGTTGTGCACTAGGTCTCTGTGTGCACTCGGCCTTCCTGCCTTCGTATTAACGATCCAAACCATTCAAATTGATCTACACATCTAAATTAGTCAAAATATGTAAAATCAAATCATTTGAAATTCATTTGCCCATCCATTGAAGTGTTACAAAATAGCATGGCTGAAAATCATTGTTTTTTATAGTCACATGATGGATGGGTAAATGAATTTCAAATGATTTGATTTTACATATTTACACTAATTTAGATGTGTAGATCAATGTGAACGGTTCGGATCGTCAATACGAAGGCGGGAAGGCCGAGTGCACACGTCCGCCTAGTGCACAACGGAAGGGGACTCTCTCTCTCTCTCTCTCTCTCTCTCTCTCTCTATATATATATATATATATATTAGCCCTAAATATTTAAGGTTGACTATTTCTATTGATGAGCAAAAAAGTAAATAAATGAAGGATAACAAAATTTTATTATTTATGCACAAAATGTACTTTAGAAGGCAACATGTCAACTAGTAACATATTGCAACCGGGGCCAGCCTTGTAGTAGAGGCAAGAGAGGAGTCTGCCTAGGATCCTCAATTTTTGCGCATTTTTAGGAGACCCCAATTTTTTTTAAAACCTATATATTACGTATTTTGCACGTGCTCCTAATGACAATTTGGGCATTTCCCTTTAGGGCCCCCAAAATTTTATTTTGGGCTTTTTTTTGTAAAAGAATCACAGTCATTAATGGGCTCCACAAATTAAGAAATTAAAGGGGAAATGAATCACTGGATCATTAATGGATCCAAGTCATCTGACCCGATCACCCAAACCCGATCTCCCGAACCCGATCCCCAAGCCAAGCAGCCTGCGTTCCATATCCCCTAAATCCCTAAATCCACTAAACTCCATTCCCTACCTCCTCAGTCCTCCCGACCTCCATTTGAAACTCATCTCCAACCCCATCACCATCGACCTCATTAATAGCCCCAAACACAAACCCGACCTCCATTTAAAACCCATCTCCAACCTCCATACAAACCCGAACCTGACTTTAAACTCCAAACCCGAGTCTCTGCTTTGTAGTCGTTGTCACTCTTGTTGCACGCTGTTGTTGCTGTCTTCTAGTTGTTTAGCCAACCACCAAGAAGAACCCCCAGTCGACCAACTGGTAGCTCTTTCTTTGCAAAAAAAATTTACCACGTTTTTCTCACATTATGTATGAGATCCCATTTTGGCAGTTCGGCTCGGGTCCCCATGAGCTCAAGGCCGGCCCTGATTGCAACCTTAACCAAAAAATAAGAAGGTGGTGATCTACGTTAAGAAATTACTATATTCAAAGCCAATTAAGAGACGAGAAAAAACAATTCATTCCTTGTCGAACATTTCTTCTGCACTAATTCCTCTAAATGCCATTCTTTTTTGAAAATTTTGAATGGTTGATTTGAAAAGGCTACCAAACCATTATTTCCTGTATTTTCGCTTTTTACAAGAATCTTTCGAAAACTTATCATATCTAAGCATATTTTTTTCACCGGTAAAAAGGATAGCAAGAATGATGAGTCAGAAGGTTGTAAACAGGGGCATAAATTTTAAATGAAGGAAATAGTTGTAAAACCAAGACAAGATTAAATGCCTATTAAAGATTTATATATTTCAACTGTTTTCTAAAACTTTCAATTAACTGTTTAAGGAACTTCAAGCAGCAGACATCTGAAAACCGATATGCCAGGTCGATAAGTTACATATTACTGAGAACATTAAACACTGATGCCAAAACTAGAAGGTTGATAAAACTGAATCCGTGTTCAATCAATCGATCCATAATAAGAGATTAATGTACCAATTAGTAAATATCTACAAGGAAGATAATAGTAAACAATATTATGAAAATCAAGAAATGATGATCAACATAAAGAATTAAACAAATTCTTTTTAAAATGAGAATGAGTTTAAGACATTTGAAAATTTATTGGAGCTCATCACTCGATTTGGATAATTTACAAGCCTTCATTGTAGCACGTTATTTCAGCTATTGACCACTAATAAGACTAGAGTTAAGAGAAGGGAGAGAAAGAGCCAAGGAATGACGATATGGAATTCCCTTTTTAAATACAATTCGAAGCGAGCATTGATGCCAAATGCTTGAAAAATGTGAAGGGAACCTTTAATCGTCTTTAACCCACCATAAAGCGCTGAAAGTGGGTTTCAACTTTCAAACAGATAAAACATCCTTAGAGCATCTGCAGTCGTGATTGCTAAAGAAAAGCGATATGCATATTTTACATATAGCATTTTAGCGTTTGCAGCAGTCGTCAAATGCTATATTATAGCAATCTAAAATAAAAAAAATTAGACGGACTTTGGAGATCCGTCCCACGGCGAAATGTATTATCGGCAATATTTTAAAATGCTAAAATGACAATTGCCTCCAATACAAGCATCACAATTGCCTCCAATATTTTCTCCAGTAACATATATTATCTCTCTGTCTCCCACTGAGTTTTTTGTGAAAGGAATTAAATGGCGAGCCGAGGCGCATGGAAGAGAGCATATACAGCTCAGGAAGATGATCTTATCTGCCAAAGTTGGATTAGTATAATGCAAGATCCGTTAATCGGTAATGATCAATCCGGCGCACAGTTCTGGAAGCGAATTTCTTCAACGTTTGAGGTATTATTAGGGACTCCAAACCGACAGAACGGTTAGCTCACTTACTAGTCGATTTCAACTTATTTCGAAAGAAGTAACTCTCTTTATAGCGAAATTGAGCAGTGCAACTACTAGGGCTGCTAGCAGAACAACCGAGGCAGATTAGGTATGTAACAGAAATTGGATTTAAAGTCATGCTTTGTATTATTTGTATAAATAATAACGTTCGGATTTTCAATGTTGTCTTAGATTCGCGAAGCGAGAGTAGAATATATACAAACATCTGGGAAAGCTTTCAAATTTGAGGAATGTTATGAGATACTTAAAGATTAGCCGAAATTTTCATTGCGTACTACACAAGTGAACATTAAGTATGGTGATGGTTATGGTTATGCATATGTATGGTGATGGTTAGTGTACATTAAGTACACTAGTTGGTGCATGTTGAGCCAATTTTTGGCATATTTGGAAAGATAAGTTTATTTCCAATGAGTTAAGACAAATCTTGTTGCAATTCAAACAATTGATTAATATAATGGAACTAGGTGGGTTTCCCTAGCACTGCATTATTAATGAGTGAGCAACTAAGTCAAGCAAATTAAGTAAGAAATAGTGTGATTAATGTTAATAGATTGTAGTATCTCTTGATCGTGTGACCAAGTATATAAGGACAGGCACTAGTTGGTGTGTACTCTCCTGTCAAGGGGACACGTGCAACGTCGTCTCGTCTGGGACATGTGTGGCGTTATCTCGAGTATTAATTTCTGGAATTTAGTGATAAGAGCAGGATACGGACGTAAATCACAAGTCCTGTCGGAACTTAGGGGATGGACCCTTAAGTTTCCATCTATGTTCTGGATTATCAGTACGAAGGAGCAACAGTGTAACTCTAAGTCTCTTGGCGGAGTAGAGGTGGCCCTACGATTCGCTTTGTGTTCACGATAACTTGGGGTAGGGGCAGGAGTGGAGAAGAACCATGATTCCGGCAGAACTGATGATCATCGGCCTGACCGAGAATGGAGCAGGGACCACGATCCTGTCGGAGTGGAGAAGGACCATGATCTGAACGAACAGAGTGATCACTACCGTTTGGAGTGGAGAAGGACCACGATCTGACTGCAGGAGCGAAAATGAACCACATGTACTGCAGACTCTACCAGTCACTAAATGAATGTCAGAAACAGAAATGAGTACAAGAGTAGGATGCATGGCGAGGGATCGAACCCTATCATCTGGAAAGTACGAGCTCGATTTGGAGAGTGTAGTATGGGATGCATACATTTTCAAATCAAGTTTGCATTAGATTCAGAGCATGATGTGCATAAGAGTTGTGCATTAGAATCTAGATCATGGCATACACCGACACTTACGTTTGTATGAGTTTCACGCTTTTTTTTCTTCTGCATCAAATATTGATTGTTGAGAATTTTGGAGATTGCGGGTTTCATCCGCATTGCATCAAATGTATGCAACTGACGTACCCACAGTTGTATAGTTGCAAGATTGTTGATCGTGGAGCAGGAGACTCGAGCTGCGGAAAGCATCCAAGTGGAGGATATAGTTTCCTTGTGCAATGTAAGTTTCTAATTTCTATGATTTTCTGTGTTGTGTACTCATCAAAGTAAAGATTCTGGGTAAGTGTCACGAGCTTCCAGTGTATGGAACTCGGGGCGCTACACCAACTGATCACGGGCCATCGATTGATTGTACCTAATAGGATCAGATCGATCTATATCTAAGAATTCTCGATTCCATCGCAAAAGTTTCGGCCAAACATCAGAATTAGCCATGTGAGTCTCCATAGGGATGGTCCAATCTCTAACCGGAATACAACAATTTGTGTATTTGTAAGCCCAATACTGTTGAAAAAAATTTCAAATATGTTACAAATAGACCAATTGAAATAATATAATGACATTATTTGACTAAAATTAGTATTAAATAGATTGAGTAGTACCTCTAGCACTTGCCACGGCCCATTAAATGACTTCACTTTAAGTCCGCTACATATGTCCAAAGACAAATACAGCAGAGCAAATGCATGACTACCCCAATCGTATTTGGCAACTGAATTAAGATCTTCAAGTGCGGCTAGCCAACCACATCTGACTGACCCAGCACCATTAGGATAAAGAAATGCACCGAGGAAGTGTATAAAGAAAGCTCGTGCAATCCTCATTGTTATTGCGATATTGGTTTCAACTTAAAAAGTGTTGGTAAAATAACTTTTGAAAAAAAGAATACCGTATACCTTATGATTTCCAATCATCTTCAGTTAATTCCGAAAAGAAGCGAGTTTGAACAATTTCGAAAGTATAGGCCTCGTTTACATGGAGGCAAGTCACCAATACCGATAGAAATCCCCGTTAGCATAACCCAATCCAACGGAGTGAAACCCAACTCACCACACGGTAGGTGAAAAGTATGGGTAGTGTCCCACCGTCTCTCTACGAGTGCCTCGACTAGCCGCATGGACGACCTATTTGTATTAGTTTTTATGAAACGGTGTCATCCTGCCTGCTCGACTAGTTGTTTAATTAGTGGGAGCCGTGAGCAGTACTGATTGTACATCTTGATTGGGTCCTTCCATTTTCCCCTGAATTTACAAAAACCACCCTCAGGGTTAATAGTAATATATTGACAAATATGTTTCGAATCGTCTACTACTCGATTCCAACTGAATTGATCGGTAAAGTCGACATTCGGATTCTCTCCTTCAGCTTCGTTGCTTAAGTTGCCATGAACTGGCATCTGTTCCCGTTTTGACTTCAACCGACCAATAAATCTTCTTATCGAAGACATCGTACCTCAGTTTGGCCAATTGAAAAATAGATAGTGAGATGACCTCCCAAAGAAGATTGTACCTCGGTTTGCAGATATTGAGATAGAGAGTGAGATTAGAGAAGGTTAAAGTTTGCCTCGTAGCCATGAAACTTGATGAATATGTGGAAGCAAGTCTAGGGGCAATATGGTTCAAAATATATTAATAAAGCCGAAAAGCATGGCTCAATTAACGGAAAAAAGAAAAAAAAATCCCGTAAGTGTCGGACGGATCTTCAAGATCGAAGATCCGTCTGATGCTTCCACAATTCACTGACGGCGCTCCAAAGTCCGTCCCTTTCAATTTTCTTTTTTTTTCCCGTCCGACGGATCTTCAAGATCCGTCTTACGAATTAAATATATTAAAAAATTCATTTTAGCATTTTAAAATATTGCCGATAATACATTTCGCCGTGGGACGGATCTCCAAAGTCTGTCTAATATTTTTTTTATTTTAGATTGCTATAATATAGCATTTGGCGACTGCCAAATGCTAAAATGCTATATGTAAAATATGTATATTGCTATTTTTTAGCAATCACGACTGCAGATGCTCTAATATATTCATCTGCTACGTAAGGTCTTTTATTCAGAGCATTTCTACAATTTTAATTCAACATACAATTTCGCACAAAATCAGCTAAGTTATGACATCAGCCAACCATAGAAAAGGAAGGGGTCATTATTTGCATAATTTATATCGTGGGCTAGGATGCTTGAAATTCGGAGAAGTGGCGGTGGATATATAAGGTTATCTTGGGTGACAAATCAGTATGAAATTACTTTCAGGTTGTAGTGGTGATTCAGCAGTATATGAGGTTACACCAGTGATTGCCATGACAGCAGTGACACCCTAGTACCAAAAATTTCCTGCACTAGTATATGTGACGGTTAGAAAGATCAAATGACTACAGAATGAAAGACCAAATGACTCTTAGAAGGACACAATGACTCGAAGACAAATCAAATGTGACTCTTAAATATTATAAATTATAATTCTTAATAATGAAATCCACAAAACAAAGGTTCAATCACGACTATTCAGACTCAATAAATGAGCTCCGCACAAATACCTTATGCTGCAAAAAGTTCAACCAGGTATATCGTCAGTGTTTTCCATATGGGGAGTTGTCTTGGGAAGCAAGATAGCTATTGCCTATGCACCTGCATGTATCGGTACCTTATGTACTACTTTAGATTAAGGTAGTTTAGAATATGGAATGGGTTACTTCAGTTCCCAAGAGCTATGTACTCGGATGTTAGCTCAAGGCCTTTTTCTTCTCCAAGCCATAGTGATTGTACATTTGTACTTAAAGAAAAAGTGAGACAGTGGACATAAGGGAGCCCCCATCGTTACCCCTTACTCTCTTCGCTAGCCTCCAGACTTGACCACCTATGCATCTACTAATTTGTCATTAGTTTTAAAAGCAGTGAAAGTGTGTACGCTCAAAACCAGAAATGAGCGTGTATATTCCTTGTTTATACACGCTCATTTCTGGTTTTGAGAGTACACACTTTCACTACTTTTAAAACTAAAGACAAATTAGTACATGACCAGGAATAGAAAACCAGGATTGATGTAGCCTACCCAAAGTAGTTGGGAAAAAAGCTTTGCTGCTGCTGTTGTTGTTGTAAACAATATCTTCCTAGTCTCTGCACTAGGCTCGGGCCAAACCACTATGCGTCCACCTAGGATTCAAGGGTCCTACTCTCCTTATAGTGAGTGCTACAAATGGATGTAAAATCACATAAGGACATGCAAGTGAGATTGCAAATTCTTGTCATTTAGGCGTAAATTGCATGGTAGAATTTTGTGTTTGCACTATAACAGTTAGTGATTATCATCATAATCAAACACTTATCAGTCAATATGGTTATCTATTGTGCTAAACTATCTAACCTTCTCGAGACTACAGCTTGAAATCCTGAAGCACCATATATTATATTACTTTCTATAATTTTCTGCCTTCTAAAACATAGATAGTCTTTGTGATGAGGACATCGATTCCAGACGATTTGGGCGTTTCTATCATCGTAGGCATCATTTTTGCATTCATTTAGTATCGTGTAGTCTTTTATTTTATTTTATTTTTATTTTATTTTAGTTTAGTCCAGAATCATTTAAAAAAAAAATAAAAAAAAATAAAAAAAATTTAGGACACACACGGCCCCTAGCTTCCACTTTTGGTGAATGCGTCTTCGCAGCACCATCACAGACCCTGAAGAGCCTTTTCTATCCCTTCCCAATCACCCAATTAGGAACCCTAGACTCCCCAGACCTGAAATGGACAACCCTGATATCTCCACTACCCTAGCTGCCATCCAAGCAACTCTTGCCAATATCAATGAGAGGCTTGAGAAAGTGGAGCTAAATCAAAACATTGTCCCTGAGCTTCATGGCCATCGTCAGATCCCTCAAGGGAATGTTCATGACGATCGACGTCAAGAACGTGACCCTGACGAACAATATAAAAAGAACGTTAAGGCTGACGTTCCCCAATTTGAAGGCCACATGGAACCCCAAGCTTACCTTGATTGGGTCCGTGCCATGGACCACTATTTTGTGTGGTTCGACATGAGCGAAGCCCTTAAAGTTAAATTTGCAACTATGAAATTAACGGGTAAAGCTCAACAGCATTGGACCAATCTTGAACATGCCCGCAGAGGCCGAAGCCTGGCACCCATAGCCACTTGGGAGGCCATGAAAGAGAAGCTCACTGAGAGGTATGTACCGTTGTCGTTCCACACTCGATTGTTAGATTCGTGGAACCAATTGTATCAAGGAAGTAAATCCACACAAGAATACATTGATAAATTCGATGACTTCCTTATTCGGTGCAATGCGCTAGGAAAAGAGAGTGAAGAACAAACTCTCTCTAGGTTCAGAGCTGGACTACGAGCTGACCTTAGGAACGAGCTAATCTATAGAAACGTGGACTCAATAGCGGCAGCCTACGCCCTAGTCCTCGACATAGATTCACTTAAAGCTAGTTCTCATTCTAGGTCCAGCGACTCGAGAGATCATTCCTCTAGAATGACCTCTACTGACCCACCTAGACCTAAGCCTCCCTCTCAGCACCCCAACAAACCTAATTCAAACTTTAATTCACATAGAGATGAACATAAGGGTAAGAACACTGGAAAAGATTACAGTAAGATTGACCCTCTCACTAAGTGCTATAAGTGTAAGGGCTATGGTCATGTTGCTAGCAACTGTCCCAGTCCTAGTAGGATAAACATAGTAGAGGGTACCGCTGTCATTGATTACGACTCAGACAATGAGTTTTCTTATGAGCCTATCGAAGGCGATGACTTCGGTGAAGAAGAGGATGACCAGTATCTCCACTGTATTCGGTCTATCCAATCACCTCACTTGAATGTAGTTAGATGTGCTTTGTCCCAACCAAAAGAGGAAGATAATTGGAAGCGCACTGCTATATTCCACACCTTTACGACTATAGGTGGCAAAAACTGCAAGGTGATTGTTGACAGTGGGAGCTGCGTCAACGCTGTCTCCTCTGCGGTCTTAGCAAAGACCGGACTTAAGGCTGAACCCCATCCACGCCCATACAAAGTATCTTGGATTGATGCAACAGCACTCCAAGTAACACATCGATGCTTAGTCCCTGTGGACTTCAAAGCTTACAAAGAGGAAATTTGGTGTGATGTGCTTAAAATGGATGTGGGTCAAGTCATTTTAGGGAGACCTTGGTTATACGATCACGATGTGACTATATATGGTCGATCCAACCAATGTGTGTTCCAGCACGATGGACTAAAAATAAAGCTCATTCCCGTGAGGCCACGAACTAGTCCAGCTGAAACAACACCGGCTCCCTCGAGAAAGGGCAAGGAGGTAACGTATATGGGTGAAAAGGAACTTAAAAATGAAATTGAAAAGGGGGCTACCATTCTTTTACTCACAGCGAGAGAAGTCCCTAAAGATCCTAAGTCACTCATCCCGCCCCAAGTTACTCCTGTCCTTCAGGAATTTGCAGATGTGTTTCCTGCTGACCTCCCCAACCAGCTGCCCCCATTGCGTGACATCCAACACGCTATTGATCTGGTTCCGGGAGCGAGTCTTCCCAACTTGCCACATTATCGGATGAATCCGACAGAGCATGCTGAGTTGAAACGGCAAGTTGATGAGTTATTGGCAAAGGGCTTCATCAGAGAAAGTTTAAGTCCTTGCGCTGTCCCTGCCCTATTGACGCCAAAGAAAGATGGAACTTGGCGTATGTGTGTGGACAGCCGTGCCATAAACAAGATCACGGTGAAATACCGTTTTCCCATTCCTCGTTTGGATGACATGTTGGACATGATGTCTGGTGCCACAATCTTTTCCAAAATTGATCTTAAAAGTGGCTACCACCAAATACGTGTTCGTCCTGGTGATGAATGGAAGACCGCCTTCAAGACGAAGGATGGCCTGTACGAGTGGATGGTCATGCCATTTGGAATGACAAATGCCCCGAGCACGTTTATGAGAATCATGACGCAAGTACTCCGTCCCTTTATGGGCAAGTTCCTTGTGGTGTACTTTGATGATATTCTCATTTACAGCCGATCCGTTGGGCAACATCTTGACCATTTGAGACAGGTCTGCAGTGTTTTGAGGAAGGAACAGCTTTATGCTAATCCTACCAAATGTACCTTCCTCTCCGATCAGACTATCTTTCTGGGATTTATTGTGTCTGCCAGAGGAGTATCAGCTGACCCAGAAAAGATACGAGCTATTACAGAGTGGCCTGAGCCCCGCAATATTCGTGATGTGCGGAGTTTTCACGGCCTTGCCACCTTTTATCGTCGGTTCGTGCGAGAATTTAGCACGATCATGGCTCCGATAACCGACTGTTTGAAGAAAGGTGAGTTTGTCTGGTCGAAAGAAGCCACGAATGCCTTCGAAGAGATCAAGAAGAGAATGACTCAGACACCTGTCATGAGGTTGCCTGATTTCACTAAAGTTTTCGAAGTAACATGTGATGCTTCTGGTATTGGTATAGGTGGAGTCCTCAGTCAAGAGAGTCATCCTGTTGCTTATTTCAGTGAAAAGCTGAATGAAGCAAGACAAAAATACTCCACCTATGACAAGGAGTTCTATGCGGTCATTCAGTCACTTCGCTATTGGCGACATTATCTCCTGCCGCAAGAATTCGTTATCTTCTCAGACCATGAGGCCTTAAGATTCCTTAATTCTCAACAAAAGTTGAATCCGAGACATGCTAGATGGGTAGAGTTCCTACAAGAATATTCATATACCATTAGGCATACAAAAGGGATTGATAATAAGGCCGCGGATGCGCTAAGTCGTTGTTACATGATCTTGTCTGCTCTGCGCACCGAAATTATTGGTTTTGAGAGATTGAGAGATGAGTATGCCTCCTGCCCAGATTTTCACGAGATCTACACCTCTTTGAAGGAAGGCATAACTCGAGTGAAAGATGATTATTTCTTGAAAGATGATTATCTCTTCTATCGCTCCAAACTGTGCATTCCTAGTACATCCTTACGAGAGTATCTTGTTTGGGAATTGCACGCTGGTGGCCTTGCTGGACATTTTGGGCATAGCAAGACCATTGATGCTGTGGAACATAGGTTTTACTGGCCGAAGCTAAAGAGAGACGTTGTGAGACTTGTTAACAGATGTCACACCTGTCAACTTGCCAAGCAACAAAAACAGAACACAGGCCTGTACACTCCCCTACCTGTTCCCAGCCGCCCTTGGGAAGACGTGAGTATGGATTTCGTGTTAGGCTTACCGAAGACAAAAGAAACACGATTCCATTCTTGTCGTCGTGGACCGTTTTTCTAAAATGGCCCACTTCCTCCCGTGCTCAAAAACTTTTGATGCATCCCGTGTGGCTCAGATCTTCTTTGACAATATTGTGAAGCTACATGGGTTGCCAAAAACCATTGTGTCTGATAGGGATGTGAAATTCACGAGTTATTTTTGGAAGACCCTATGGCACAAGTTAGGTACAAAATTAAAGTTTTCGTCAGCGTTCCACCCACAGACAGATGGACAGACTGAGGTTGTCAATCGGAGTCTTGACAATCTCTTACGTACTCTTGTGGGAGAGAACTTGGGAACATGGAATTTGAAATTAACGGTTGCTGAATTTGCATATAACACATCTAGGAATAGAACCACTGGCATGAGTCCACACGAAGTTGTACACGGTTATCGTCCTAGGCAGCCTATAGATCTTGCCTCCATGTTAGAACATCACCGAGTCTCTGAGTCTGCATCAGCATTTGCATCCCGCATTCATGACTTGCATAGAGAAATTTCCAAGAAAATTAATGAAAATAATTTTAACTACAAGTTAAGAGCTGATATTAGAAGGAAATTTAAAACTTTTAATGTGGGTGACGAAGTGATGGTTCGGATTCGTCCGGAACGGTTCCCAGCGGGATCCGTTAAGAAATTGAACGCACGTGCTGCAGGTCCATTTAAAATTCTTCATAAAATCAATGATAATGCCTATGTTGTTGACCTCCCCGAGGGCTTTGGCATCAGTAAAACTTTCAATATTGAGGATCTAGTACCCTATGAAGGCCCAGAATTTAACCCTAGAAATCCTCTTATAGATGAGCCTACCCTGCAGCCTACTGGTGAGATTCCCCCATTACCCCCACTACAAGATACTACTTACCCATCGACAGAAGAGTTGGATAATATTTTAGATGATCAGATAATCTCTACTAGAGATGGTGGTATTCATAGATATTTGGTAAGTTGGAAAAATAAGCCGGAGTCGGAGAACACTTGGATAGATCGCGGAGAGCTCCAGTGCTTGGATCCAGACCTCTTGGAGCACTATGACAGGAGGACTGGTTTTGACTCGACTGGGTCGAGCCTTCTCCCACCCGGGGAGAATGATGAGGACATCGATTCCAGACGATTTGGGCGTTTCTATCAGCGCAGGCATCGTCTTCATCAGCTGTTTTATTCAGTTTAGGACTTTTATTTTATTTCCATTTTTATGTAATCTTTTTTTGTAATTTTTGGATTCTGAGAATATTTTGGAGATGTGTTTCAAAATGTAATTGAGCCTATTTAAAGGCCCTGAGTTGAATGAGAAAGGCATGCCATTATTGATCAAAAAAACTGTGTTGAGTTTTGCTCTTCAATTTTCTCCTTGTGTGATACAATCGAGATACAAATTAGGGTTTGTGATAAATCCTAATCCAGTTTTAGAACTAGTGATTAGTTCTAAAATTTATCCCCAATTAAAAAAAATCCCCAATACAAATCAAAATCCCCTAATCCAAACCCTAATCCCCAAATACAAAAACCCTAATCATATACCATCTACAGCCGCCACATACTCCATCTTCTTCCTCTTCACCCTCTCCCGTACCCAATCAACATCCGCAGAACCCAACGCCTCAACCCGCACCCACTCCCTCATCGACCGAACCACAACCCCGATCCCCACAAACAACCACCCATCGATTCCCTCTTCGGATCTCCAACTTCCCCCCTCCCTCGTCGTCAACCCCGAAATCCCCCATCGCCAACAACCTCCCTCCCCTCGTCGAAACCCTAACCTCCGAACTCCTCATCTGAACCCATTCCACATCCACAGCCAGCCTCCAAATCCCCACAGATCCCCCCCTCAGCCTCGACTGCCCTCTCTCTCTTCCCCGTGTGCGCCGTTCGCCCCACCTCTCGCCGCCGTCCGTTCGCCGTCAACAGCCGGCGACCAGTCCAGACACCCCTAGGTTTCGTTGCTGACTTTGCTTGCTGAGTTGCTGAGACCTGAGTTGCTGCCAACTCCGAGATCTGCGTTGGTTTTCTCCACATTCGGTAATATCTTTTCATTATTAAGTATTTGTGCTTTACTGCCTTATCATCTAGTTTATTATCTGATTTATCTGTCGACCACAAAATAATTGAGATTGAGTGATCCACATGCTAGATTAGAGTACGAATTGATATTGGACTTATTACTTGCTAACATATAGGGATTTAATTATTGATTGAGGTTGAATTATTAATTGGAATTGTTAGCATAATTCAGTTCTTGAAAATCCATCAAATCCGCTAATTGTTTTAAATTTCTAACTTAGATCAGAACTTTCATGTTGGTAAAATTAACCCATTAAAATTCTTGGAAAATTCTCTATTTTAGGGTTGGTTTTACATCACTTTGACTTTCCATACAAAAAATCTCTCACAAATATTTTCCCCTATATTTTGTAGGTACTTACTAACACTTCACACTATTGGAAACCTAATTCCCAACGGGCATATAAGAATACAAAAGAAAAGAGACATGATAAATGAAATCAGAAAGTGACAAGAAATGTTACGAGTTCTGATCCCTAAACAGAATAAAAGTCAACATAAGTTTACAATATAGTAAAGGTGATACAATTTGTTTCACATTACATACGCGTATAATACACATATACATATAAATAAGCACTAAAAAGATTTGGAAATTAGCTACGCCTAAGAGCAGATAAGATCATTTGATACCATACAAAATGTGACATGAGCTAGGACAGCATACCAGAATTTCCTGAGTTCTGAGGCACAGGTAGTGCAGGCAGGGATATTTCTGAAAATTTAAGGAAGACAAAGATGAATACCGATGAAATTCTAAATGACACTATATATTATAAGCCACTTGAGCTGCATGGAACAAAATATACTTACTACTGACAGAAAATGCTGAAATTCATCAAAAGATTACCTGGGGCACAAAGAGATAAAGATGAAAGCGAGGACGACGATGGCCATGGTGCAGCAATATTGTCAGTCAAATCACATGTAAAGCTAAAGCCAGTTGTGTTGTCAAATATTACATCTGCTGGCAAGCTTCTGAGAAGACACCCTGAATTTAAGAGAAACTACAAGATCAAACCAGGGTGCATCAAAAAATTGAATGGTATTCAACATTTACTAATTAACGCCAACAGAAATGCTGAATATTAGCAAAAGAATAACAGGTATGCCATACCTTCTTGCCCATACGCTGCACCAGTTGAAATATAAGGTACATATGAACAAGCAGAAACAAACCATATCAGATTAACGCAAATGGAAGAGGATTAGAAAGCTTAGCCATATGATATTTAACATACCTTGAAGACTAAAGTCTTTCAAGTCAATATCACAAAGCTCATATAAATTTTTCCTAACACCACCTTTCTGCAGCATGGACCCAAACATAGTCGCACAATTGATTGCTTGCCTGTTCGTTATCAACATTTGCTTTTGAATTGTTGTGATGTAGGCATTTAAGGAAGTGCAGCACGATGGATTTGGAGAAGCCATATTACGGCACTCTTTAATTACATTAGAAGGCTCTTCAAATTTCAACGGACAAACTGAAGATGGGTGAATCAAATATTAGTAAATTTGATGATTGAGAGCAAATCTGGCTCCAATACCGTGAAAGGGTTGAGAGCAAAAAAGATTATTTTATTGAAAAAGGAGTACATAGAGGATTGGCAACTAATAGTAATATATGTAGAACTAGAAAAACAAAACTAAATCTAGCGCGCCCACAAAGGTGTGGCAATTAATAGAATCATATACAGGAGAAAAAAATATAAAAATAATAATACACTATTAGTAGAAAATAGAGAAGCAAATGTATTCTCATTCATCAAATAAAGCATTTGTAGCTGCAGTACTTCAATGAGTTAATATGCCCACCACATAGCCAGATCGCTAATCGAAAACTAGGTTTTCAAACATTTCAAACAGTCAAATTTTGATCATTTTAAAATCTAACATCTCCACAAAAGCACGTTATAAGCAAAAGATATCAACTACCAAAGAACATTACATGCTTATTCATGAGAAAAATAGCAAAGAACAAAGAACAAAAAACTTAGAACGGATGAAAGAAAACCTCAAGAAAATTGTGGTTTTCAATGATCCGTATTTGAACAAAATCTGTACTTCGAAATTTGAGATATAAACTACCTACAACTTCTGGGGATGTGAGCACAGCATACCTCATAAATATTATTATTTTTCTTCGGGGTAAAGTGTAAGATCCCCAAAATAATTAATAATTATTTTGTAGAAAATTATTTTATTTATAATATTATATAGTATACTTTTTGTATACAAATCATATTTTTACACATGGGATATAAATTGTATTTGCCAACAATATTTGAGTGTTAGCAAATATTATGCTTGTTTGGTTATATTAATTTTATAGTTGTAATAATCATGTATTATTATTATAAAAACAACTAGTATAATTGTATTCTAGTTTGTATATGTTCATACTTATATTATTTTATTGTCCATATAATTGTAATACCCCTAGTATGTAAATTTTTCTTTCTTCCTTACAATGAAAATATATGTATGTATTGATCATATATATATACTAGGTTTGCCCATTGACACGTGCCTATAGCACATCTTCGGAACAGTGCACCTTATTTGATCATATAAAATAGTTTTAGAGGTCCAGCAAATTAATTGAAGTAGCAAACACAAAGCAAAAAAACATATTATATGATTTTTTTGAATTATTTTTAAAGTTTTTAATTTTTTAATTTTTTTAGTTTTTAAATTTGTAATTTTTTTTAAATTTTTTTAAATTTTATTCTTAATTTTTTGAATAGAAAAGGGAGGGAGAGAGAGAAAAAATAAATAAATAAATATAGGAGTTGTTTTGGGTGGAGGATTTGAATTTGAGTTTTGGAGGGAAACTTCTGTGTGTGTGGGGGGGGGGGGGGAATATGTATTGTGAGGTTAGATCTGAACCTTTGATTTTTGGGGGGATTGAAGGAGAGCCACTTGATAGCTTTCTTTGTGTTTTATTATATAGATATTTTCTTAATTTTTTGAACAGAAGAGGGAGGGAGAGAGAGAAAAAAAATAATTAAATAAATATAGGAGTTGTTTTGGGTGGGAGATTTGAATTTGAGTTTTGGAGGGAAACTTTGGGGGGGGGGGGGGGATATGTATTGTGAGGTTAGATCTGGACCTTTGATTTTTGGGGGGATTGAAGGAGAGCCACTTGATAGCTTTCTTTGTGTTTTATTATATAGATATGTATATACATATATATATATATGCATTGTTAATGTTAGCATGCACTATGGTAAGCTCAACTTTCCCTCTATTAAAAGCCCAATCCAATAAGACTTAGGGGTAAAGTGCAATTAGTGAAAACCTAAGGGGGGAAATGCAAAAGGTGAGGACACCTAAGCCTTCTACACCCTTCCACATCTATCTCCCTCTTTCTCTTTACTGCCGACAGCAGCACAGCTGTGCTTTTCCCCCTTTTTCTATATATACATATGTATTTAACTTCTACTACTCCATCTACTACTACTACTAACTACTACATTTTTCTCCTCCTCTCTTCTCTTTTTTTTACTGCCGACAGCAAGTAGCTTTCTTTCATTTCTCTTTTCCTATATAATTACTACTACTTAACTACTTCCAACAACTACTACTACCTACTACTTCTTCAAACTACTACTATACTACTTTACTACCACTACTATTATACTACTATTTGGAGCAAGAAGCCAAGTAAGCTAAAGAGATATTGGAGTTTGATATCAAAAGGAGTTTTTCAAAAGAGGATAAAGCAAGGGTTTAAGGTGGGTGTTCTTCCTCCTTGTATGTTCCTTTAATTTTAGTATTTGATTGTTTGATTATTTGATTATTAATAGTTTGTTATTTATATTTAAATAATTGAGTAGTAGTTTGTTAGCACGATTGTATAGTAGTTTATTTGTAGCAAAGGAAAATGGTTGTTAATAGATTATTTTGGTAGAAGGTATGGATTACTTGATGAATTAAAATTTAAACTTTGAATTGTCGATGGTTGTAGTAATTGTTAATGGTTTGTTGTAGTAATAGATTAAAAATTATTGTAGATTAAAGCGTTAAATGAACACAAATGGCTATGAATACATGCTTTTGTATGTTTGACATTGCTAAATTAGGAAACAAAAGGAAACGAAAAGGAAACCAAGTAGAAAGGAAAGAAAAAGTATGATTGTTTAGATAATCATACAATTTGAATTTGTTAGTAAGATGTTAGATTATTAGTAATATGTTGTTTGATTACTTGGTAGTTTATTATCTCTGATATGGCTAAAAATGGGGTTAAATCGGAACCGTCCAGATGGATCACGAATCTTGAGGCACAGGGGTAGAGCGGTAATTTCACCTTCTGACAGGTCTGAAGCGGGTACTGGTTATCTTCCTCGAAGATCCACTTACTCGCAAACGGATCCACCTTAATCGGGTACGGGTTTCAACCCGCAGCAAACCCAGCTCAGAAGGGATAGAATTAGGGTCCCTGATTCATATTAATCAACGGCCCTGATTCGTGCCTATCCTTTCACCGGGATTTGGGATTAAATTCCTTATCTGATTATAGGGAATATACCTTATCAGATTACATTCCTAATCTGATCACAGGAAGAATATTCCATATCAGATCACGAGGATTACATTCCTAATCCGTTCCCTAAGGCGCCTATAAATACCCCCCACCCATCTCCATTAAGAGGTAATCAATCTTTCACCAGTTTTTGCGCTCTTTCATAGTCTGCCAGATTACTGACTTTAGCGTCGGAGGGTGCGTCGCCGGGAACAACCCCGGTGTCTCGCACTTTTTGCAGGTGCACGGCGGGAACGACGATCGAAGCCCGACGGAACAGGTACACAGGTTTTTCTATTCAGTTTCCCCAAGAATCCACAAGTTCTATCTGTGTGCCCCCACACCAAATTTAGCGGCAACAGATTGGCGCCGCCTGTGGGAAACTAACGAATAGAGACCTCTCCTCTTCCCGGTGAACAGGTTTTCTCCTGCCATGCCGCCTCGCAAAGTTCGGTCGAGAGGGTCCAACCGAGTGCCCAACCCTGACCAGCAAGAAGTCCTTCCTGATCCCGCTCAGCAACAAGGGCAACTCCCCCCTACCATGGAAGAGCCGCTCCAACGGAATCCTCCACCTCCTGATCCAAAGGGTCCTAACCCTCAGAAACAGCCTCCTCACCAAGAGAACCTCTCCATCCACAACGCCTCCAGTGCCTCCATGGCCTCCCATCATCCCCGAGCCTCTGGTCGCCACAATGCCCCTCCCAAACGCCCGGAAGATGATGACCTTCGTCATCATCTGGATGAAAAGCGGGCTCGGGGGGGAAGCCTCCCGCCAGCAAGAGCGATCCCCCCGTCACCGAGAGCACAGGAGGTCCCCCATCCGAAGAGGGAGAAAGGACTCCCCCGATCATTACCGAAGGAGGCACACTCCCGCAGGTCGGCAGCAGCCTAGGAACAATGAGGCACCCATCACCCGTGCCGAGTTCCAGCAATTTCAAGCAATGGTACAACAGGCCCTCAACCTCCGGCAAAACCCCAATGAGCCGAGGGCCCCATCCCCTCCGCCGGTCCGAAGCCCTCGCCAACGGTCCCCTTCTCCTCGACCCGCTCCTACCAATTCCAGGCGCTCCCCAAGTCCTCGTCGTTCTCGAAGTTACCATCGCCGCAGCCCTCGCTCCCCCTCATACGAAGACGAGTCCCGTGGCTCGGCAGATTACCGTCGGAGAGATGACACCATGAACCGCCGTCTAAACGAGGTGGAAAAACTCTTGGGACAGATAAACAGAGAAGAGGAGCTCAGGGGGAGGACCCTACATCCTAGCCGGCCCCCATTCTCCCGGACCATAGTAGATGCCCCTGTACCGTTCGGTTTCAAACCTCCCCAGTTCGAGAACTATACAGGGGAGACCGATCCAGTTGACCACATCGAAAGCTTTAAGACCTTGATGCTCCTCCATCAGGCTTCCGATGCCCTCCTCTGCAAAACATTCCCTGCAACTCTGAAAGGCCCAGCTCGAGAATGGTACTCTCGCCTTGCCCCAGCGTCAATATTCTCCTTCGAGCAGTTCGAAACCCTGTTCATCACCCATTTTGTCAGCAGCCGAAGGGCCGAGAAGACCAGCATCTCACTATTGCACCTCCGTCAACAGAAAGGGGAGAAATTGAGGGACTACGTGAAGAGGTTCACAGCTGAAGCCAGAACCATCGCATCCCTCGACCAATCGGTCGCTACCGCGGCGTTCCAATCCAATATCCTCAATTCCAACCTCCGCTCCTCCCTCGCCAAGAAACCGCCGCACGACTTTTCTGACCTCCTCCTCCGCACTAAAAAGTACATCCGAGCTGAAGAGGCCGAGGAACAGCCCAACTGGGAGGGAACTGCCTCCGGGTCTAAGAGGAAGGGAACGGAAGGAGCGAAGAAGTTCCAGAAGGATAATGCTGGCCAGCGCCGACCTCCCCCTAGATTTGAGAAGTTTACTCCCCTCACCACAAACATCTCCGCCATTTTCATGGAAGTCGAAAAAGAAGGGGTCTTACCTCCTGCTCCAAAGATGAACACCCCTGCCAAGAGAAGAGATAGAGAAAAATGGTGCCGCTATCACCGGGAGCATGGGCACGACACCAACGATTGCCGTGCGCTAAGAAACGAGATCGAGGCCCTTATCCAGAGGGGCCAGTTGGCAAAATTCGTGAGAAAGGACCAAGCCGAGCTTCCTCCCCAGCCTCGGGGGGCTAACAAACGTCCGGAACGAGAAGAGACACCAGAGTTTGAGGAAGAACGAGTCCTCCACCTCATCCATGGGGGTCCAATGGGGGGCTCCTCGAACTCTTCTCGGAAGGCTTTTATTAGAGAAGTGAACTCGGTCCGAACCACCCCTCCTCCCAAAGGCCTCGGAGTGCCCGTCACCTTTTCTGACGAAGATCTCGAGGGTGTCCGCACCCCTCATTGTGACGCACTTGTCATCAGTCTCCACATGGCCAATTTTAAAGTCGAGAGAATCTTAGTGGATAACGGTAGCTCCGTTAACATCCTCTTCCTCGACGCCTTCAAGGGGCTGAAGCTCTCCCGAGACAGACTCAAGCCCGCCGGCTACACGCTCCATGGGTTCACGGGAGTGCCGGTGACGATTGAAGGGGTAATCACCCTCGATGTCATGGCCGGCAAAACTCCTACCCGCTCGGAGTCGATGGATTTCATGGTCGTAGATGTCCCAGCGGCCTACAACGTCATTGTGGGTCGGCCCGGCCTAGCCGCCCTTGAAGCCGTCCCTTCTGCCTATCATCTCAAAATGAAATTCCTCACTCGAGCTGGAGTAGGAGAAGTAAGGGGCAATCAGGAGCAGGCCCGCAAGTGTTATATGACCTCCACCCTCGGACCCGTCCTCTCCTTAGAAACACTCGAGATCCCCCAAGATGTCGCTCGGCCAACTTCCGAGCCGGTAGACGAGTTGGAGGAGGTACTCTTCTCAGAGCAGGAGCCGACCCGCAGGTTCTTTGTCAGCAAGACCCTCCCATCCGCCCTATGCGCGGACATTGTAAAATGCATCCGAGCCAACCAAGACCTATTCGCATGGTCAGCTGCAGACATGCCCGGTATCTCCGAAGAACTCTTGGTCCACCGCCTCAGTGTTGATCCGGGTTCCAAACCGGTCCAGCAGAAGAGGCGCAAGTTCGCTCCCGAGCGTCAGCTCGCTATCAAAGAGGAGGTAGATAAATTGTTGAAGGCCCGATTCATACAGGAAGTGAATTATCCCGAGTGGTTGTCAAACGTGGTAATGGTAAAGAAGTCCAACGGAACATGGAGAATCTGTATTGATTTCACTGACCTCAACAAAGCCTGCCCTAAAGATCCCTTCCCTCTGCCGAGCATCGACACTCTGATTGACGCAACCTCGGGACATGAGCTCCTCAGCTTCATGGACGCTTTCTCGGGTTACAATCAGATAAGGATGTTCCCCCCGGATATTCCGAAGACATCTTTTGTGACCGACCAAGGACTCTACTGCTACAGAGTCATGCCGTTCGGCCTAAAGAATGCAGGGGCAACATACCAGCGCCTCGTCAACAAGGTATTCCAGGCCCAGATTGGCCGAAACATGGAAGTGTACGTGGATGACATGCTTGTGAAAAGCATCCGAGGCGTTGATCATGTGGCCGACCTCCAAGAAGCGTTTGATGTTTTGAGAAAGCACAATATGAGACTCAACCCGAACAAGTGTGCGTTCGGTGTCTCATCAGGCAAGTTCCTCGGCTTCATGGTTAGCCAACGAGGGATAGAGGCAAATCCGGAGAAGATCAAGGCCATACTGGATATGGCCCCGCCTAGAAATGTCAAAGAAGTTCAGAGATTGACTGGTCGCCTAGCCGCCATTGGGCGCTTTCTGTCGAAGTCTGGGGAGAAGTGCCTCCCGTTCTTCAAAGCCCTCAGGGGGGCTAAGGGATTCGAGTGGGGGCAGCAACAACAAGACTCCTTCGACCAGCTTAAGGCTTACCTCGTCAATCCACCTCTTCTCAGCAAACCCATACCGGGCGAACCACTCTACCTCTACTTGGCAGCCTCCGAACAGACGCTTAGTGCGGTCTTAGTCAGAGAAGAAGAAAGAACTCAGAAGCCCATTTACTACGTCAGCAAAATGCTCCGGGACGCCGAGCTCCGGTACCCGAAAATTGAGAAAATAGCCTACGCCCTGATAATGGCTGCGAGAAAGCTTCGGCCCTACTTCCAGTCCCATTCGATGGTCGTTCTTACCGACCAGCCGCTGAAACAGATCCTTCACAAGCCAGAGACTTCCGGCGGCCTCATGAAGTGGTCGATCGAGCTGAGCCAACATGATATTACTTATCAGCCTCGGACCGCAATCGAGGCGCAGGCGCTGGCCGAATTCATAGTTGAAACAACTATCCCCGACTCCGAACAAACAATGAAGGGACCGCCTGTCTGGTCGGTCTATGTCGATGGATCCTCTTGCAACGAGGGGAGCGGGGCAGGGGTCATCCTCGCGGGCCCAGACGACTTTGTCCTCCAATATTCCCTCCGTATAAACTTCAAAGCCTCGAACAACGAAGCCGAATACGAGGCGCTCATAGCCGGCCTTGGGATGGCCCGAAACGCAGGGGTGCGACGCCAGCAGATCTTCAGCGACTCTCAGTTGGTCGTCAACCAGGTCCTCGGCGAATATGAAGCCCGTGATGACAGGATGGTAAAGTACTTGGCTAAGGTAAAGAGCCTCATGGCGCTCTTCGAGGAGGCCCTCATCCGAAGAATCCCCAGAGAAGAAAATGCCCAGGCCGACGCCCTGTCCAAATTAGCTTCCTCATCCCTTCAAGGCCTCGAACAAACTGTTCTGATAGAAGTCCTCCTAAAGCCAAGCATAGAGGACGAGGCTCTCAACTCCGTCGAAACACTGCCAGTCCCCCTCGAAGACAATTGGATGAAGCCCCTCGTCGAGTTTTTAAGAGACGGACTCCTCCCCCGGGATCCGAAGGAAGCCCGAAGGATAAGGACCCGAGCCGAGCGTTACATATTGGTCGAAGGCATTCTGTATAAGCGCTCCTTCACCCAGGTGGATGGTCGACCCTACCTAAGGTGCCTCTCCCCCGGACAAGCCGACTACGCCCTGCAAGAGCTCCATGAGGGCATCGGCGGAACCCACTCCGGCTCCAGAGCCTTGGCGCGCAAAGTGTTGAACTACGGGTATTACTGGCCCACTCTCCTACGGGACGCCGAACAACACGTTCGGCAATGCACCTCCTGCCAGAAGTATTCCGACATCCGACGCCTTCCACAAGCACCACTCTCCTCCCTATCAAGTCCGATCCCCTTCGCAATGTGGGGGATGGATTTACTGGGGCCATTTCCACCGGCCCCCGGACAATTGAAGTTCCTAGTCGTGGCAGTCGACTATTTCTCGAAATGGATAGAGGCCGAGCCCCTGGCTATAATCACCGAACATAGAGTTGTTCAATTCTTCTGGAAAAATGTAATCTGCCGATTCGGTGTTCCTCGGGTCGTAGTTACAGATAACGGTACGCAGTTCGCTGGAGCTGCCTTCCGAGCCTTATGTGAAGACCTAGCCATACAACACCGCTTCTCCTCTGTCTCTCATCCCCAGTCAAATGGCCAGGCCGAGGATGCCAACCGACAGATCCTCTCTGGCATCAAGAAGAGACTCGACAAGTGCTCCAAGGGATTGTGGGTCGATCAGCTGCCCAATGTGTTGTGGAATTACCGCACCACGAAGCGGACCCCGACAGGCGAGAGTCCGTTTAATCTCACCTATGGGTCCGAGGCCCTCATCCCACTAGAAGTTGGGATACCCTCTCCTCGTTTGATAGCTTTTGAAGAAGACCAGAATGCTAGGGAGCTCAGAACAAGCCTAGACTTGATAGACGAAATCCGGGAAAGAGCAGCCATACGGCAACAAAGTTACCGGAGAAGAATCGAACTCGCCTACAACAAACGGGTCCGCCCAACAGACCTGAAAGAAGGGGATCTGGTACTCCGAAAATTGGCCATCTCGTTCCCCGGACAGAAAAGCAAACTGGCCCCAAATTGGGAGGGACCATACAAAGTCTCCAAAGTGATCCGCCCCGGTGCATACAAGCTAGAAGATCTTGAGGGCAGAGAAATTCCCAGGACTTGGAACGCCGACCATCTTTTGAAATACCAAGAGAAGGCAGCCACGCCTATCTAAGTAACTCGAGATGTCGGACCACTCCTCTCCTGCTGCTAGTAATAATTTTTCCTTTGTTCTTTTTTCATTGTAATAACGGCTAGCAACTTTAGAAGCAGCCAACCATTAGATATTAATAAATAAAGTTTTTCGTATTTTTGATACTATCGCATACCTCGGCCTTTAATTTTCTAACCACACGATGGTTCGGAGTCCAGCACTCGGCTCGACTCTTCCTCCTCGGCTCGTCTATAGACGAGCCGGGAGTAGATCGCAGTTCGAAATTGCTCCTGCAGCCGTTGAATGGATCGGAGTCCAACACTTGGCGCGACTTTGCTTCGCAAGTTCGCTCCTAAGCGGACTAGAAGTAACTCGCCATTCGAAACTGCTCCTGCATCCCTTAAACTACCCACACGATGGTTCGGAGTCCAGCACTCGGCTCGACTCTTCCTCCTCGGCTCGTCTGTAGACGAGCCGGGGGTAGATCGCCGTTCGAAATTGCTCCTGCAGCCGTTGAATGGATCGGAGTCCAACACTTGGCGCGACTTTGCTTCGCAAGTTCGCTCCTAAGCGGACTAGAAGTAACTCGCCATTCGAAACTGCTCCTGCATCCCTTAAACTACCCACACGATGGTTCGGAGTCCAGCACTCGGCTCGACTCTTCCTCCTCGGCTCGTCTATAGATGAGCCGGAGGTAGATCGCCGTTCGAAATTGCTCCTGCAGCCGTTGAATGGATCGGAGTCCAACACTTGGCGCGACTTTGCTTCGCAAGTTCGCTCCTAAGCGGACTAGAAGTAACTCGCCATTCGAAACTGCTCCTGCATCCCTTGAACTACCCACACGATGGTTCGGAGTCCAGCACTCGGCTCGACTCTTCCTCCTCGGCTCGTCTATAGACGAGCCGGGAGTAGATCGCCGTTCGAAATTGCTCCTGCAGCCGTTGAATGGATCGGAGTCCAACACTTGGCTCGATTTTGCTTCGCAAGTTCGCTCCTAAGCGGACTAGAAGTAGCTCGCCATTCGAAACTGCTCCCGCATCCCCCAAACTAATCTAACGATCGGATCTCTCTGACGACTTGACCCAATCTTTCCGACTCACCCTCGGTCGGGCGAGGATTAGGTACAAATCACAGCCCTCGCGCGCCGAGCCGAGGTACCAGGTTACCGACCCTCGTATAGGGCAAAAAATCACTCCGAGGCGAAGCCACCGTCAGATCGCCTCAGAAAGTGCGCTAGGGCGTGATGAGCGGATCTCATTCAGCCACGCGTCCACAAAACGACAAGATAGTGTTTTCTTGGAAACTGGACCCGCCTCAAGATCCGTGCAAACATCAGACGTCCCTGATTAGGCCACGTGGGCGCAGTCGGGAAGCAACTACGCGCCGAGCCGAGGTACCGGGTTACCGACCCTCGTATATGGCAAAAAATCACTCCGAGGCGAAGCCACCGTCAGATCGCCTCAGAAAGTGCGCTAGGGCATGATGAGCGGATCTCATTCAGCCACGTGTCCACAAAACGACAAGATAGTGTTTCCTTGAGAACCGGACCCGCCTCAAGATCCGTGCAAACATCAGACGTCCCTGATCAAGCCACGTAGGCGCAGTCGAGAAGCAACTACGCCTTAAGCAGCCAAACCAACCCTATAGCTCATAAGCGCAGCAAAAAAGGAAAATTCGAGGCCAAGGAGTTCGGCGAAGCGAACACCAGCCTCGTGGTTCGTCTCAAGCCTACTCTAGTTGACACAACCATGGCACAGATAAGAAGACAGCCGAGGACAGTTCGGATAAAACAACTCCAATTCCATTAATAAGTTGGATAAAAGTTACAAAGCGGATTACAACAGCAAAAACTCGCAAGTAGGTTACAACACAAGGACACGACCAGCCCGTTACTTCCGAGGAAGGGGAATGCTCCGTTTTAGAGACACTTTGGGTCGACGCTTCTTGACCTCCGAGCTCGAATCTAGGCCGACGAACCGAGACGCCTCCTCACCACTAACTCTGACGGTTGCTCCTACCGAAGCACCGCTTGAAGACACCGCCACACCGCTTTGGGCATCGGCGGCTGACCTGCCTACGAGGGGAGTCCGGCTCGCCGCTTGATAGAACGTGATCCCCCGCTCGATCTCTTCGCGGGTGCACGAGGTGCTCCGGACGTTGGCCCTCACCGGCTGAGGCTTGAGCCGAGCAACTTCTTCCTCCAGCTCGACGATGCGATCCTTCAAAGTGTCATCCTTTACTATCACCTTAAACCGAGGAAGTTTCGCCGAACCGGGGTATTCGGCGCTGTCGGAGATAACGCGACGCAAGTGGGTCACTTCGATACTCTTGTCGACAGTCACCCTCTGCAACTCTTCCACCTTCTTCGCCAAGCCATCCCGTTCGGCTGAGATTCGAGCCAGTTCCTCTTCCCTAGCAGATAGCTCGGCCTCGACTATCCGTAGGTGGTGCAGTTCAACTAAAGCGTCGCTATGCCTTATCTCCAAGTTATGAAGTATTCTCCTCGTCAGGTGAACCTCACCTTCGAGACGATCCTCCCGAGATCGTTTAAACAACTCGGCTCGGCGCTGTTCAGCTGAGGTGTTACAAGTCGGTTCAGTAATCTGAAATGAGAAAGAGATAGCATTGAAATACCACACTACCGAGCCAAACACTTAGACAAATTCTGGAGTCAAAATACTTTTCATTCATTGAAAGGAGGTGGCCAGTCCGCAAAAGGCATTACAACGATCAAAAAAAAGAAAATAAAAACTTAGGGGATCAAGGGACCACCTTCGTCGCCGCGTCAGCCACGGGTGCATCGGCGGAGGGTCCCTTGACTTGGACGTCCGCCACAGTCTCTCCTTCCCGTCCTCCCTCGCCTTCGCCTTCGGCCTCGTCATCTTCGCCTTCCTCCCCTTCATCGTCCGAGGTCGGCGTTGGAAACAATTGATAGCCGACCCGCTCGAAGCCGGGGACGCGCTCCTGAACGTGGTCGAGGGCCATCTGATAGGACTTCTCCATATTTTCGGCCATGTGCTTCTTCGCCTCTTCCTCGACCTCCTTCTCCACCTCGGCCCGGATCTTCGTCGCCAGGCCTCCTTCTCCGCTCTCTCTTCGGCCAAGGACTTCAGCGCCGCAGCTAAGTCCTCGGCGGCCTTGGCGGCCTTGGCAGACTCCGCGTCGAGCCGCTCCTTGGCCTTCTCCAAGTCCGACCCAAGATCCGCGACCCGGACTTCCAAGGCCTCAGCCCTCCTCTGCTCGGCCTCAAGTTCTTTGACCGCCCTGACCTTCGCCAACCTGTCCTTGTCGCTGGCGGACCTCAGCTCCTTCTCCTGCTCGGCAAATGTCTCGAGAAGGTGGCCGAAGTGGCAAGTGGCCTACAGAAACAACAATCAGTAATACACACGCCGAGTTGCAGACTTAAAGAAATCTGCAGAACACTTACCGAAACGAGTGACCGGGCGACTTCATAGGTGTCATCACCGACCGTCCCCGCCCTCAGCGCGGCCCTGTCCTTCGGGGTCGCCAAGTGTTTGACGACCTACACTGACATCTGCGAATTGCCGAGGAACCCGTCATGGTTCTTCACTCGCCAATTCGGCACGAACAGCTGCTTGTGCTGCTCTGTCAGAATCTCTTCGGCGGCCTGGGTTAGCGGTGGTGCCTCGATCGACAGCGCCGCGTTCACGTCGAAGATCCCCTCGATCACGCCAGGGACCGAAGAAGACGGGGGCTCCTCAGCGACGATAACTTCCGAGGGCACCTCCACAGCCGGGGGAGGCGGAGAGATGGTCGAGGCAACTGCAGGTGCCGGGGTCGACGAAACAGTCGCGGCCGCCCTCTTCCTCTTCTTCCCCCCGGCCAACTTAGACCTGTCCGCCATCATGGAGTTGAAGTCGATCTTCATTGCTTCTGCAACGAGCCAAAAAAAGGGGGACGAGTTAGCAGCCCGAACCGAAAACTTAGAAGAAGAAAAAAAAAAAAAAAAAAAAAAAAAAAGATGTCAGGAGCATACTCGGGTTGATGGGGCTTAGGCCGCACCCGAACAACACCTCCGTCAAATCCCTCCAACTCAGTATCGGAAGGGCCATTATCCTCATCGCCACCTCTTCCTCGGCATCAGACAAAACAGGGTCGGCGCGTGCGAAATTCGGCACCTCCACCTTCCAACGGGTCGGAATGGGCCTGATCGCCTCGCCCCTCACTATAAAATACTTTTCCTTCCAACCTTTAATCGAGTCAGGGTTTTCTACAATCTTGACACCCTTCCTCGGCCCCAAGTAGTATCGGTACTCCGTCTTGTGCTGACGGTTTACTCGATACATTCCTCGGAAGACCGTGAGGTCCGGCTGCACCTCGGCTCGGTAGCACTGAAGCATAAAGGCGTTCACATGGCGCCATGTGTTCGGCATGAACTGGGTTGGCGCGAGGCAATACCAGCCGAGGATCTCGAGGATGAATGGGTGCAGAGGGAAACGCAACCCGGCATGAAAGGAGTCAACGTCGAACATGCACATGTCCGAATACGGCAACTTAGAATTCGCTCGTATCCCAGGACCTGGAAGAATCAGTTTGTACTCCGGAGGGATAGCGAAAGCCCTTCTAACCCGGGGCAGGTCCTCCTCGGATACCAAAGTGATGAGCTCATCTGCTTCGGTGGCAAGGGCCGGATTAGGTTCTTCGACGATCTTGGACTTCCCATAGATCGCCTTCTCCAGCAAGTCGCCCTGGTACTGCCTGACCCCCGAGTGACCGGACAGGACGGAAGGATACCGTCCTATCTCGGGTGCCTGCTTCGGATTCTCCACAATCACCTCCACAATGGGGGATTGGGTCTCCACCCTCCTCTTCTTCTTCCCCTTCTTCGTCTCGACTACAGACGGTTCAGCGGCTTGCTTACCCTTCCTCCTAATCTCCGACCTCCTCCTCTCCTCGGCACTCTCGTCGCCCGAAGACGAGGCCCCACTCCCCGAGTCTACTCGAGACATCTCTAGGAAAATTATTCAGACTAAGTAAACTGACCTTTTGAAGTGACGTCTACGGTCGGAATGCTCTCGCCGGAAATCGCCTGGCCCACGCGACAGCTAACGGAAACGCCTTAGAGAGAAAATCGCCGCTAGCAGAGCACTTAGAGATCGAAAGTAAAAAACTTTGAGTTAAAAGTGAGAAATGAGCTTTGAGAGTAAGAGTGAGAGCTTTTAACCCCTCCGAGTTGGGCCTCCTTGGGAAACGCAAAAAGCCCAACAGGGAGCCAAAACGACAGGCGGAAGCGGAAAAGATGCGAAGCCTACTCAGAGCGAGAGACTCTTAAAAATACCAAGTCAGCGTCTCGGCCACCTACAAGAAAGCCATGGGACGCTCCTGCTACACAACTTTGTGCCTCGGCCAGTCAGCCCCGATGCGCCGAGCCGAGATACCGGGGTACCGACCCTCGTATATGGCAAAAAATCGTTCCGAGGCGAAGTCACCGTCGGATCTCCTTAAAGTTCGCGACAGAATCTGATGGACGGTTCAGATCGTGCCACGCCCACAAAACGACAAGATAGCGTTTTCTCGTGATCTGAACCCCATCCTCGAGATGCGCGCCATGATGGACCGCCCAGATCCAGCCACGCGTCCCTCCTTGCTGCCTGCCATCGGTTCGCCCAGCCGAGCTACCGAACAGCTCAGCCGAGCCACCGAGCCACTAAGCGCCGAGGAGGGGACCCCTCAGGAAGTACCTCCTCCAAAAGACACAACTTTGTGCCTCGGTCAGTCAGCCCCGATGCTCCGAGCCGAGATACCGGGGTACCGACCCTCGTATATGGCAAAAAATCGTTCCGAGGCGAAGTCACCGTCGGATCTCCTTAAAGTTCGCGACAGAATCTGATGGACGGTTCAGATCGTGCCACACCCACAAAACGACAAGATAGCGTTTTCTCGTGATCTGAACCCCATCCTCGAGATGCGCACCATGATGGACCGCCCAGATCCAGCCACGCGTCCCTCCTTGCTGCCTGCCATCGGTTCGCCTAGCCGAGCTACCGAACAGCTCAGCCGAGCCACCGAGCCACTAAACGCCGAGGAGGGGACCCCTCAGGAAGTACCTCCTCCAAAAGACACAACTTTGTGCCTCGGTCAGTCAGCCCCGATGCTCCGAGCCGGGGTACCGGGGTACCGACCCTCGTATATGGCAAAAAATCACTCCGACCCATGTCAGCCGTTGGATCTTGTGAAAAAGCGCGCTCGTCATGATGGACGGTCCAGATTTGGCCACGTCCACAAAACGACAAGATAACGTTTTATGGGGATCCGCGCTGGGATGGACGGCTCAGATGATGCCACGTACCTCGGAACCGTCGAGCCGAAGCACCGACCCAACGAGCCGAAGCACCGACCCTCCGAGCCGGGGTACCGGGGTACCGACCCTCGTATATGGCAAAAAATCACTCCGACCCATGTCAGCCGTTGGATCTTGTGAAAAAGCGCGCTCGTCATGATAGACGGTCCAGATTTGGCCACGTCCACAAAACGACAAGATAACGTTTTATGGGGATCCGCACTGGGATGGACGGCTCAGATGATGCCACGTACCTAGGAACCGTCGAGCCGAAGCACCGACCCAACGAACCGAGGCACCGACCCTCCGAGCCGGGGTACCGGGGTACCGACCCTCGTATATGGCAAAAAATCGCTCCGACCCATATCAGCCGTTGGATCTTGTCAAAAAGCGCGCTCGTCATGATGGACGATCCAGATGTGGCCACGTCCACTAAACGACAAGATAGCGCTTTACGGGGATCCGCGCTGAAATAGACGGCTCAGATGATGCCACGTACCTCGGAACCGTCGAGCCGAGGCACTGGTCATCCGAACCGAGGTGCCGAGACGCCGAGCCGGGGTACCGGGGTACCGAACCTCACATGCGGCGAAAAAGCGAGCCGAAGAACAGGAACCACTCGATCTCTCCGAAAATCACGCTCCGCTCTGATCAAGGGCTCTGATGGCGCCACGTCGTAAATGAGTATTCAAAATCAATTTTAATTTATTTTAATCGTTTTATTTATTTAAAAATTGCGAAAAAATTACCAAAAATTCGGGAAAATTCACTAGAAAATCTAGAAAATAATTATAAATTCGGGGTAATATTTTCGAACCCCTGAACGAACAATTATTGCCTAGAATGTATTGTGAGGGCCCCCGGACGACTGGTTAACACATCGCAAAATTAAATAAATAATCCGAAAAAGTAGAAAAAGACCGTCGGGCACTCAGAGATGCTTAAGAACAGATGGCAACTTCAAAAACACATTACTACCCCCTTCAAGATTCAAAACCCTCCATTTGGACTCCGATACAGCTCCGCTAGCTATTAAAACAGTTAAAACTACTCCTCAAAGGCTGATCAAACTCAGTCTTTAGGAGTGGGGGGCTCGTGATATGGCTAAAAATGGGGTTAAATCGGAACCATCCAGATGGATCACGAATCTTGAGGCACAGGAGTAGAGCGGTAATTTCACCTTCTGACAGGTCTGAAGCGGGTACTGGTTATCTTCCCCGAAGATCCACTTACCCGCAAACGGATCCACCTTAATCGGGTACGGGTTTCAACCCGCAGCAAACCCAGCTCAGAAGGGATAGAATTAGGATCCCTGATTCATATTAATCAACGGCCCTGATTCGTGCCTATCCTTTCACCGGGATTTGGGATTAAATTCCTTATCTGATTATAGGAAATATACCTTATCAGATTACATTCCTAATCTGATCACAGGAAGAATATTCCATATCAGATCACGAGGATTACATTCCTAATCCGTTCCCTAAGGCGCCTATAAATACCCCCCACCCATCTCCATTAAGAGGTAATCAATCTTTCACCAGTTTTTGCGCTCTTTCATAGTCTGCCAGATTACTGACTTGAGCGTCGGAGGGTGCGTCGCCGGGAACAACCCCGGTGTCTCGCACTTTTTGCAGGTGCACAGCGGGAACGACGATCGAAGCCCGACAGAACAGGTACACAGGTTTTTCTATTCAGTTTCCCCAAGAATCCACAAGTTCTATCTGTGTGCCCCCACACCAAATTTAGCGGCAACAATCTCTATTTAAGTGAACATAGATAACCAAATAAAATAAATGCACGCTTTAGAAAAGTTTAGAAGCCTAACAAACCTTGTGAATGAATTTGTAAGTGAGTATTTGGTTATTTCACACATACATGTCCAAGCAACATAATGTACGAAAGGAGTATGTATTAAACGATGTTCTTTGTTATACATAAAAGAGTGTTATACGATGAATACGATGAAGAAAGACTTTGTAATACATATGGATATGTTGTCCCAAATGGTAGTGTTGTGATTGTGAGATGTGCAAGTTAGTATTCTGTCCAAGAATAATGGTTGGTGGAACATTTTGGAAAGTTGCCTTATGATTATTGCTTTTCCGAAGTCTTTAAACCCAGAGGATTTGAGATAATTGGTATGGACATGCACTAGTTGGGCGTTGTACTCTCCTGTCAAAGAGACACGTGCGGTGTGGTCTCGTCTGGGACACATGCGGCGTGGTCTCGTCTGTTAATTTCTGAAATTTAGTGATAAGGACTGTATGGTGGAAGTTAGGGGATGGACCCTCCAAGATCCACCTAAGGTTCTATGTTGTTTAATGCGAACAGGGAGCAGAGCAGGGCTCTAGGACTCCTGGTGGAGAAGGTAGGACCTGCAGGGTCACCTTTGTGTCCATAACAACTTTTGGGTAAGGTCCGGGAGTGGCGTAGGACCACAGGGGCCGGACGGAGTATGACCGCGGACTGGCGTAGGACCACAGGGTCTCGACATACATAATGGTATAATCAATGATTCTGACTGCAGCGACGGAACTAGACCGAGCGACTGCAACCTTACCAGTCACTAGATGAATGTCAGAAACAGGAAAGAGTACAAGAGTAGGATGCATGGCGAGGAATTGAACCCTATTATCTGGAGAATACTAACTTGATTTGGGAAATATGTAGTATGGGATGCATATGTTTCCAAATTAAGTTTGCATTAGAATAGAAGCATCGTGTGCATTTATATTTGTGCATTAGATTTAGGTCATGACACACACCGACACCTTTGATTGCCTGCTTTTCACATTTCATGTTGTCATTTACATTAATCTTAATACTGGTTGATTGTGATGAGTATTGAGGAGTGAAGCTCACTGTTTTTATCAGTTTGCGTCAGTTGCATTCAACTGACGTGCCCACTTATCTTTAGATTGCAGGAACACCTGATATTAGACTTAACCGGTGTTGGACATTCATACTCAAGAAGAAAGGCATTAAGGTAAGAAAAGAAATTTTTTTAATTTCCTGAGATTTTTCTGTGTTGTGTACTCGTTGAAGTAAAAGATTCTCGTTGGTGTCACGAGTTTCCAGTATACGGAACTCGGGGCGCTACATTAATTATATAATATAACTTGTATGGTGCACTAGGGTTATAATCTAACCCCAGGGTTATTATGAAGGGTTAGGATTGGAGCTTGGGGTTGTGATGCATATGATGCCCCATCACCCTACTTCCATCCATTCATTTTCTTGGCTTACCTTTGGCCACATCACACACTCATTCATTATTATCTCTCTCTCTCCCCTTCATCCGAAACCAAAAGAAACCAAGAGCAAGAAAACCCTCACACTCTCATTCTCACTCATTTTCTCTCTATCTCTCTTGGAAATTTCCGGAAACCTTCTCACTCATTTTCTCTCTCTATCTCTCTTGGAAATTTCCGGAAACCAAAAGGGAAGAAAAAGAAAACCAAAACCCTAATCTTTCCTACTCATTTCCTACTCCAAATTTCATTCTACTTCAAGTTTAATCTCCCAACAAGCATCTCTACTCACTCCCTCTCATTTCTTGGATTTCCTAATTCGATTTCTTACTCTATTTTACGATTCTATTCATTTCTTATTAAATTTCCTAGAGCTATCGGAGCTTGAGATCAAAAGAAGGATTAAGAAGGAGCTAGGTTTTCATTTAAGCAAAGGTGGGTGTTCTCTTCTTAGCCTATAAAGATTTCATTTTTATTGAATGAGAATACTAATTATGATTAAAGTTTTCATTTTTATTACATGAGAATGCTACATTATGAATCAAGATTTCATCCTCATATATGAAAAGTGGATTAGAACTAATAAAAATATGTCATCTTGTGTAGGTTAGTAAAGGTGTTCTTGTATATGAAAATAAAGTAAAAATTTTACTTGAAAGTTAGTATGCTTGATGATGGATTGTAGGAATATTACGTGGGAATTTTCATAGCTTATGCTTAAAGATTGTAGAAGTACATTATTGTTGGATTGAAAAGTGAAAGAAATTGTGAGTTGGTGACGGATTGTGTAGTAGTTTATGTAATAGTTTTGTGTAGAAGAAATGCTCATAATGTCCATGGAAATGGGAAGCCTAAGTTAGCTTGATAATTGTTTTATGTGATAAACTAGTTTATGTTTAGCAAGCAGTTAGCTTGATAAATGCTGTATGTAATTGTTGTATGTAACAAATGAGTGTATGTTAGTATGTAATAAATTAGTGTAAGTTAATAAAGTATGTTAGTAAGCTAAATATGGATTCGAATTAGTTCATGATTAATGGTTTATGTTAGTAAGAGTTGTTCATATTCATGGTTTATGTTAGTGAGAGTTTAGTTCATGTTAAGGAGTCTACATAAGCTACAAACAAAAATAAGTTGTGGGTTTATGTTGAGAAGAGTTTAGAATTATGTTAATGAATTTTGATTAGGTTAGTAAATAAGTTAGTAAGTTAACGGATTAAGTTAGTAAACCAATTTCTTATGTTAGTATATTAATTATTCATGTTAGTGAGTTTTTAATGTAACTTGATTTTGCGTTAGTGAGCTTATGTTAGTATATTAATTATTCATATTAGAATCGTTTATGTTAGTGAGCAGAATTGATTTTGTGAGTAAGTTTGATGAGGACATCTTTCCTGTTTAGTTTATTTCAGTACCATTTTTATTTCTGGCAATTATAGCCATATGTAATCGTTTTTGTATTTTTTTAGATTCTGAGAATATTTTGAGATTTGTATCAAGATGTATTTTGAGCCTATTTAAAGGCCTTGAGATTAATGAGAAAGTATGCCATTATTGATTAAAAAAATCTGTGTTGAGTTTTGCCCTTCCTCCTTCTCCTTTGTGTGATACAAATGAGATCTAAATTAGGGTTTGTGATAAATCCTAATCCAATTTTATCAGAGATCTAAATTAGGGTTTGTGATAAATCATAATCCAATTTTAGAATTAGTGATTAATTCTAAAATCTACCCCCAATTAAAAATTCCTCAATTACAAATCTCTAACCCTAATCTCCCAAATTCCTAATACAACCCTAATCCCTAACATCAGCGGCCACTTAAATCCTCTCTCCTTCTTCCTCCTCCCATCCCGCTCAACCCATCATTCCCGATCAGATCCCTCACCCTCACTGCCATCCCGCACCCGACTTCACCACCCCTCCAACACCACCCGACTACCGGCGCCCACCCTCCAGCGCCGCCGCCGCCCTACTTTCCTTCGGCGATCCACCACCACAACCCAAATCCCACCGCCCTCGCCACCTTCCTCCACTCCCAACCTCGAACCCTAGCCTCGACCAACACCGCAACCACTCTGCCCACAACGGCACTGATCGTGGTCGATTCATCTCCGAATCCCCCGACCACCAGCGCCCCCGCACGCCTCCGCCGGCACCGTCGCACCTCACCGTCGGCCAGACCTACCAGCCCTTGCTCTTGTTGCTGTCGTTCCCCACAGTTACTGTTGGCTACTGCGATCTTAGTTGCTGGTCCGACTCCAAGATCTACGCTGGTTCTCTTCGCATTCGGTATACTCTTTCCACTATTAATATTTGTGTTCTACTGCCCTATTATCTAGTATATTATCTAATTTGTCTGTCATCCACAAAATAACTGAGATTGAGTGTTCCACATGCTAGAGTAGAGTACGATCAGTATTGAACGTCTTACTTGCTAAAACACGTAGGGATTTAATTGATTGTAAGGTTGATTTATTAATTGGGACTGTTACACTTATTCAATTCTTGAAAACCCATCGAACCTGTTAACTGTTAAAAAATTTCCAACTTAGATCCGCACTTTCATGTTGGTAAAATTAACCCATTAAAATTCTTGAAAATTCTCTATTTTAGGGTTGGTTTTACATCAAAGTTAGGAAGTTGGAAATGTAGACGTTGATTATATTAGTATAGTAAACTTGAATATATATATGGGTGATCGTGTTAGTGACCTAATTGCAAACCAATTGTTCATGGTTAGTAAGCATAGTTTATGTTAGGAGCTAAATGTAGACTTGACCTTGAGTACTAACTTGTTAGCAAGAAAAAATCATGTTAATAGAATTATTCATGCTAGAATTGATATGCTAGTAAGCAAATTGAAGGAATTAGTAAGCACCTAGTCCTAATAAGGAAAGTGCAAATTTAAGATTAGTAGGTAGAAGCATGATTGAATTAAGAGTAGCTTCATAATAAATGTAGTAACTTGAAAATATGGGAGTTAGTTGCACTAACTAAACATGATATTTAATTAGTGAGAGAATGTAATTTGTAGTAATAGAAGAACTTCTAAAGTTAGTATAGAGAAGTATAATTGCTTTCTATAGGCCGGGCATAGACCGGGCGTGGGCCGGACATGGGCCGGGCATACACCGGACGTGGGCCAGACATGGGCCGGGCATAGGCCGGATGTGGGCCGGATATGAGCCGGATAAGGGTCAAGTTGGACCAATAATTGAGAAAAAGAACATAATGCTAATCTAGTGTAATTGTGAACAATGAGACTGTAAGTAACTAATAAATCCACCTAGGAACTAAGTGGTGATTAATGGATGAATTAAAGCTGATGAGAATTTGACTTAAGTCGTACAAATTAGTAAATGCGTTAGTCCTAAGTAGTGTGACTCGTGATTGAAGGACAGGCACTAGTTGGCATGTACTCACATATCAAGGGGACACGTGCGGCGTGATTTCGTCTGGGGCACGTGTGGCGTAGTCTCGTATGATAATTTCTGGGATCTAGTTAAGACCAATCTATGGTCGGAGATGGGGGATGGACTCCTATGCCTCCGCCTAAGGGTAGTCTGGGCTGTTTAATGCGAATGAGGAGTTTGTAGGGTTATCATGATGTCGTAACAGCTTTTAATGAGGTTCGGAAGTGGAGAAAGACCACAGGGTCCAGCACCTCAAGTGGAGATTCCACGAAGTTGTCCAGGAGTGGAGAGGGACCACGGGGTCTAGGCAGAGTGATGCATGTAAGACCGGTAAGTGGAGAAAGACCGCAGGGACTGGCAACATTGTGGGTGTACAGGAGCGGAGAGAGACCACAAGGTCCTGACATGGCACTACCGACTGCAATAGCAGAGTAGACCGAACAACTGCAACCTCATCAGACACTAGATAAATTTCAGAAACAGGGCTAGAGTACAAGAGTATGATGCATGGCGGGGGAATCGAACCCTAATATCTAGAGAACACGAACTTGTTGGGAAGTATGTAGTATGGGATGCATACGTTCTCAAATGAATTGCATTAGAGTAAGTGCATTGCGTGCATTTGGAATTGTGCATTAGACACTAGGGCATAACATACACTCACACTTGTGGTTTGACTTCACATTTTCTGTAATACCCCCAAAAAATAATTGATAATTATTTTTTCTGCCACAATTTACTAATAATTTTTTTTACATCGAATATATTGTTATATAGTATATGTTGGCCCAATCCATTACATTTGCATACATTTGCATACATTTGCATGGTTAAGCCTAACCATATATAATGTTCATTGAATATATACTAAATACTACTCTACTATTATATACATACATTCCATAATTGTATGGGCTAAATTTGAAGAAAAAAACCCTTGAACTATGGCCTTTATGCAAAAAACCCCTCTGATCTTTTTTTATGCATAAAACCTCCATGAAGTATTGTTGCAAAAAATCCATCCCGCCAAAGTGAGACTTCTGCTAAAGTTGAGGGAGGTTTTTGACAATAATGAGAAAGATATATGATGTTTTTTTAAACAACTTGCAAAGATGAATGTGGTTATCTGATACAAGTAGAAAAGTTAGATGTGATTTTTTTAAATACTTCAGGGGGGTTTTTTGAAACAACCATACTTCAGGGGATTTTCTGCATAAAAAAATGATCAGGAGGGTTTTCTGCATAAAGGCCATAGTTCAAGGGTTTTTTTTTCAAATTTAACCCATTCCATAATCTATGCATACATTACTATACTATAGCCTACAAATGTTGACTTAGAAAAGGGGTTAAGTGTAACTGATTAAAACTTCAGGGGTTATGTGTAAATCTATGGAACACCTAAGCTCACCTACAGCCTTCCACACACACCCACACTTCTCCACCAACTCCTAGCCTTTGAAATGGCCGGCCAACCCCTCCCTTTCATCTCTTTCTATATATTTGAGAGTTAAATGAAACCCTAATTCATTTTAGATGAAACCCTAGACTATTTTCTACATTCCAACCCCTTCTCATTCTCTATATTTTCCATTTCCAAGCATCCTATATATATAATTATATAATTATATATATAAATATATATATATATATATATAAAGTAATGGTCCGTTGTGCACTCGGCCTTCCCACCTTCGTATCGACAATCCGAACCGTTCACATTGATCTACACATCTAAATTAGTATAAATATGTAAAATCAAATCATTTGAAATTTATTTGCCCATCCATTGAAGTGTTACAAAATTGTATGGCTGAAAATCGTTGTTTTTATAGTCACATGATGGATGGACAAATAAATTTCAAAGAATTTGATTTTACATATTTAAACTAATTTAGACGTGTAGAGCAATGTGAACGGTTAGGATCGTCGATACGAAGGTGGGAAGGCCAACTGCACACGAGTGCACACGGAGGCCTAATGCACAACGGAACATCTCTCTCTCTCTCTCTCTCTCTCTCTCTCTCTCTCTCTCTCTATATATATATATATATATATATATATATATATATATATAATCCTAGGAGTTATTTTGTCCATAGTAAGCTAAAGGGGAGAAAAGCCAAAGGTGCAAGGAGGAGAAGAAAGCTTGAAGCCAAGAATATTTTGGAAGCTTGCTAAATCAAAGTGGGTAATTTCTTTATCCTAATAGTTGCTAGTTTACTCTTTATCCTAATAGTTGCTAGTTTACTCATATGAATGAGGGTATGCTGTGTTGATTGAAATTATCGTATGCTTAAGTTCATGTTTAGGATCATATAAAATAAACAGCAGAAAAAAAAATTTACTAGAAGAATTGTTGGTGTGGTATGCTTGTTTGCAATTCATGTTCTATTCTTTAGTATGATTAATGTTGCTGCTGATTTCGGTGTGGGAGCAAACAGATAGAATTTGTGAGTTCGTAGGAAATCGAATGAGTCAAACCTGAATACCTTCACCGGCGTTTGACTGGTTTTCCGCTGCTGTCATGACCTGCAAAAAGTGCGAGACACCGGGGTTGATTCCGACGACGCACCCTCCGACGCTCTTGTCGGTAATCTGAATGATTATGAAAGAGCTTTTGGTATAGAAAGACTGATTACCTTGCAACGGTGGGAGAAGAGAGTTTATATGGTCGCCTTAGGAACCAATTTCGAGATGAGGATGAATCTCTACTTCCCGATGATAGGATAGAGTGGTTATGCCCTCCATGTGAAGGGATCGGGACTGGACTCTTCTCTTGATGGAGAGAGAGTTTTTAGATCCTCCCTTATGTATGGATGGATAGAATCAGTTACCCCCTAAAATATGGGGGTTTCAACTGGGTTTGACGAATCTGGACTCCTTTGTGGTAGGATTGTTGTAACAGTCCCTATTGCAGGCTAGATCAGTTTGTCGGGCTTGAGAACGGCCCAGCTTATCTTGTCGGGCCTGTGTCTGCTGAAATTACCGTTTTACCCCTGGAAGCTTTAAGATCCGTGCCTGATTTGAACGGTCCCGATTTAGCTCTATTTTTACCCATATCAATTAACTATTTGTTAGTTATGGTTGAAATAGTTGTATGTAGTAAGTTGTAGCAACTTATATACTTATATGTGGTAGTAGAAATTTGTATGTAGCAATATATATGTAGTAATCTATAGGTAGAAGTAGTGATTTATATGTAGTAAATTCTATACATAGTAATTCATGTTTTTATTGTAGTTAACTACTTGTAGTGAATTACTTGTAATGGACTACTTGTAGTGTCTACTTGTAGTAGCACTTGTGATAGTAGAAGAGTATGGTGGAGTTTATGGGTATGTATAAAAGTTCATGAATAGTAAGGAAGTGATTAGAATAACCCTATGTTTAACTTCATGTTAAGTTCATGTTGTAGTGGTAGAAGGGAGATTAGAATAACTCTATGATAATTCAGGTGTAGAACAACTTCATGTTATTCCTAAATGAGTAAATGCACAATAATGGTATAAAATAAATACTTATGTTAGGTTTTTTAGTAGAATTTTTGTATAAAAGAATTGAATCAGTAAGTATACATGGGCAACTAGAACCTAGTAGATATGTCATTGAAAGATTAGCAAAACTCAAAGACGGAAAGAATTAAAGTTGCAATGAGGTATTAGTACACTTATATGTGTGCATATTAAGTGCACTAGTTTGGTGTATGTTGAGGATGTATGTTGAGCCGACTCTTAGCTTAGTTGGAAAGTTTGGTTGAATCCAAATTTGGGTTAAGATAAATTTGTTGTAAGACAAGACTAACTTTTGAGACTAGGTTAAATTTACCTAGTATTCAACCATTATTGAGTAAAAAACTAAATAATCTAGTTAAGGATTTGTAAACGATAAAAGGAAGAATAGAGCCTTTAGAATTGGGTAAAAACATGGTGCAACTGTATTTACTAAACCTAGATTTAGTAGCTCATGATCACGTGACCAATAATATAAGAACAGACACTAGTTGAGAGTGTACTCACCTGTCAAGGAGACACGTGCGGCGGTGTCTCGTCTGGAACACGTGCAGTGTGGTCTCAACTATTAATTTCTGAGATTTAGTAATCAGAAATATCGAAATATTGGGGGATGGACCCTTACGAGTACGTCTATATTCTAAGTTATCCATACGAACAAAGATCTAGAGCACATTCGTCTTATGTTCGGATAACTTACAGTAGAGTCCGGGTGTGGAGAAAGACCACCGATTCTGACAGGACTGCAGCCGAGTTGAATGTTCACCAGCCTGTCGGAAGTGGAGAGAGACCACCGGCCGGGCAGAGTGGAGAGCGACAACTGATTCTGATCGCTCGGAGTGATCACCGACCTTCGGGAGTGGAGAGAAACCACCGATCCGATGCAGTATGCGGAATAGACCATATATACTGCAGTTCTACCGGTCACTAAATAAATATCAGGAACAGGAAAGAGTACAAGAGTAGGTCTGCATTGCGAGGGAGTGAACCCTACAATCTGAAGTACGCTCAAGTTTGACTAAAAATATGTAGTATGTGATGCATATATTTCCAAATAAAGTAAGCATTAGAATAAGAGCATTGTGTGCATTTGAGTTGTGCATTAGATCCTAGATCATGACATACACCGACACTTCTATTATATGATTTCCACATTTCTTTCTGCATTAATGTTGTTTGCTAAGAATTTTGAGAAATTGCGGTTTTTATCCGTTTTGCGTCAGTTGCATTCAACTGACGTACCCACAGTTGGTTAGTTGTAGGGGCTGATCGTGTGAGCAAACGATTCGAGCTGTGGAGCATCCAAGTGAAGGGTATAGTTTTCCTTGTACAATGTAAGTTTTAAAATTCCTATGATTTCTTTCCTATGTTGTGTACTCATTTAGAGCAGCGATCTTGGGTTGTGTCACGAATTTCCTGTATATGGGACTCGGGGTGTTATATTTTCTTGTTGCATAAAATACTGTTGCTAAGATTAGAGATCACGGGTTTCATCAGCATTGCGTCAGTTACATTTAACTTACGTGCCCATAGTTGGCTAGTGTGTAGACTACCCGATCATGGGAACATCACTCGTGGAGCAGGAGACTTGAGCTGCGTGGAGCAATCAAGAAGGGATTGTTGATCAGCGGGCTACGTAGATTATTGATGTAAATATTGAGGTAATTCAATGTTAAATCGTATTGTAAATTTATGTAATTAGTGAATAAAAGTTTTTAATTTCCTGTGATATTTATGTGTTGTGTACTCATTTGAAGGAAAGATCCTGATTGTGTCTCGAGTTCCTGGTATACGAAATTCGGGGCGCTACATAAAGTCATGAAACCCCCCAACTTTCAGGTGAAAAATTAAGAAACCATCGCCATTAAATTTCACTCACTTAGCACCCAACTGTTATCTCTTTTTATTTTTTATTCGTATTAATAGGTGAAAATGTGTTTTTATATAGGTAGAAATGAAAGAGAGAATGGTTGGGAGCATGAATGAAAATTACCATCGGGGGGTTTCTTAATTTTGGACTTAAACATTGAGGGGTTTCATGACTTTACCCCTTTTTTTTCTGTCTCAGGCAAGTGGCAAATTCTCTTCAGTTCTTACTGTGGTGGTTTGACCTAGATCTAGAACGAAGAGTTATTTGCTCCTATGAGCAGGAATTGCTCAGATCTACCTATTATGATCATGCTCATGGAAGAATGACATGAAAATATTAAAGGGTTTGACAAGGCAAAAAAGCAGTGACAATCAAGGCATTGGTGATCAACTAACATTTAACAATGAAAATAGACTTATTTACACGATCTCTGTTTGAAAACTTACACACCAACCAATCCAAAATCAGAATTGGGCTTAATCAATCATGCTCATGGAAGAATCAAATGAAAATATTCAAGTGTTTGACAAGGCAAAACAGCAGTGATAATCAAGACATTGGTAATCTTTTAACAACAAAGATAGACTTCATTACAAATCACCTCTTTGAAAACTCACCCCAAACAATCCAAAATTAGAATAGGGCTTAGAGAATGCTCCATTTACTTAATAGGTGTAGGAATTTTTAAAAAAAATAGATTGAAAATTTTATGGGGACAACACATTTATATATGCATATTTGCTTGCAATAATCTATCTATCTACACGCACTGACAGCAGCAAAAGACATCACTTATCCCTCTACCGAAAAACTAAACAAGAGGTATTACCTTTGTTAACCTTGCAGCTAGACAATAATCGGAATCCAGTATTAGCAGCTTCTGTTGAAAGCTTTCTAGAAAGCCAGGAATAGACCACTCCTTTACAGTCATTAGCAACATCAATGCCAGCGAAACCCCCAGGCATATTAGAAGTGTCCAGAACATTACTATCTTTTAGCGAAATCTGAACTGCTGCTTCCATGATTGCAGGTTGACAAATAGGCCTGCAGCATTCCTTCAGTGGGTCAACAGTACTGCAAGAGTCTAATAATTTGCTAGTGTTCACTATTTTATCAAATTCGGTGATATTCTTTACAGGACAGGAACCACCAGTAAGATTTGATGGTTTCACAGAGCAAAGTGTAGGGATAGTACTGTTTGCCCCTCTGCTGGCTAATATACTAACAATATCTGAAAAACAATCAGCAGCAGCATCTTCTTGCAGAACCAGAGCATCAGATTCACTGTTGTAAGAACCTTGGTAAATGTGCATTAAACTGTTGACCTGTGGGCAACAAATTACATTCCCGACTAGAGATGCTAAAGGGGCAGAACAGTCTGATGCCGTCTTGTCTATAATATTTGAAATCGAAGAAAGTTTTACAGGGCATTTTCCTGTTAAGACCGGCTTGTATGTGCCTGGAAAAGAGGGATACATTGGTGATGAGGGTTCAACAGGATATGGATTGCGCGGAACCACTGCAGGAGATATTTCTATGGGATCAAAAAGTCCAATAGGCGGATCAGACAGCTCAAACTTATAAGGAGCATTGGACTTCGGTATAGGTTCAGTTTTCTGGCAAAATACATCTTTGAAACAGCACAACCAGACAGCAATTATCAGAAATCTGTAACGAGAAGCACCTGCATTAAGAAGTGGCTTTTTACTAATTAGATAAAAATCCAAAGAACAGACCCAGCAATAACACTCAAGAAGGGACAAAAGGCAGTTTAAATAGGGTAAATAATGTTCATCTTGTACGCACCATAAGACATCATAAAGAAAATTTAACCCCCATCAATCAGGCACAAAATATCGACAAGTCCTACATTCACCTTGTAACACCCCGTATTTAAGAGTATATATATAAAATATTATATTGGAATAGATATAATATATATATATATATATATATATATATATAGAGAGAGAGAGAGAGAGAGAGAGAAATGGTAGTTAGCCTATAGGGATTTCTATAGGGCTTGGAGTATGGGATTGGTGGGAGAAAGAAATGATAATGGGTTGGCTGCTTGGCAGCATGACGTGGGGGCTAGGTGGGGCCCGGGAGGAAGCTTGGGTTGTTGCTTTGGTTGGGTGTGTGCTACACATATGGTGCACGTGCTTGTGTGTGAGTGTTGTGTGGGTGTGGGTGCTCTATATATAGTCCCACATTGGTGGATTGTAGAGTAATGGGAGAGTTCATATAGAGAGGCTTATGATCAAAGGTCACCAATAAGCTATAGCACCTTTTGTGAGGCACGTCTGTGGTAGGCAGTTGTTAGAATTTTTTTTGTTCACGTGTGCGCGCACGTGTAGCCGCGTGCACAGCTGAACGGGGCTCGGGGTATTATAGAAATTTTATAGCCTAGGCCGTTGTTCCCAACAACGGCCTAGGTTATATCATTTTTTTCAAAACGAATCAGGCGAAGAGTTATTTGGGACGAAATTCTCAAAATAATCCTCCGCCACTTAAGTCATATAGGGTGATGGGCGGGCTCGATCTGAGCCGCTGATCGCGATCATGAGCGATCCAATGGCTCAGATTCGTGTTTTCCAACCAGTGAAAACAAACCCGTTTTCAATGGAGCATTTGCACATATATATATATATAGAACAACGGCCGTTTTCAATGAAATTTTATAGCCTAGGCCGTTGTTGATATAATGTCCTTCATATAAACCCGTTTTCAATGAAATTTTATAGCCTAGGCCGTTGTTGAGAACAACGGCCTAGGTTATAAAAATTTAGAACAAGGCCGTTGTTCCAAACAACGGCCTATAATTCAAATTTTTATAACCTAGGTCGTTGTTCCAAACAACGGCCTAGGTTATATTCATTTTATTAGAGCGAATCAGGCGAAGAGTTATTTGGGACGAAATTTCCAAAATAACCCTTCGCCACTTAAGTGATATAGGGTGATGGGCGGAGACGATCTGAGCCGCTGATCACGGTCAAAAGTGATCCAACGGCTCAGATTGGTGTTTTCCAACCCGTGAAAACAAACCCGTTTTCAATGGAGCATTCCCCCTATATATATATATATATATATATATATATATATATATATATATGGGAAAAAGGGGTATGAGCAACTTGCTCATTTAGTAAATGAGCAATTGATGATGTGACATGCATGTGATTGAAAAATACTTAAAAGGGTTAGTTGTCCAATGTATTACATGCATGCCACATAATCACTTACTCATTTACTAAATGAGCAAGTTGCTCATATCCCTTTTACCCTACACACACCCACACACACACACACACACACACACACACACACGCACGCACGCACATAAAGAGAGAGTAGTAGTAGTTGGCCTATAGGCATTTCTATAGGGCTTGGAGTATGGGATTGGTGGGAGAAAGAAATGATAATATATTGGCTACTTGGCAGCATGACATGGGGCTAGGTGGGGCCCGAGAGGAAGCTTGGGTTGTTGCTTTGGTTGAGTGTGTGCTGCACATATGGTGCACGTGCTTGTGTGTGTGTTGTGTGGGTGTGGGTGTGGGTGTGGGTGCTCTATATATAGTCCCACATCGGTGGATTGTAGAGTAATGAAAGAGTTTATATAGAGAGGCTTATGATCAAAGGTCACCAATAAGCTATAGCACCTTTTGTAAGGCACGCCTGTGGTGGGCAGTCGTTAGGAATTGTTTTGTTCGCGTGTGCGCGCACGTGTAGTCGTATGCGCAGCTGAGCGGGGCTCGGGGCGTTACACACCTTGCACTAGATCTGCTGCATACTTAACACAAATCATTCATGTTTTGGACAATGGTTGCATTGGTAAACAAATGATGCATAATTAAACAAATCATTGATGTTCTAATAAAGGTGAAGATTTCTAACTAAAAAAATAAATGGTCTTTCATCCACAGAATAAACTAACCTCCATAAGATACGGCTATAAAAACCTAAATTTCTGGATATATTCATTAAACACCATCCCCATATATTTTAAGAGTTGCATTTATAAGTTTTATATTTAAAGGCAGCTAACTGATGAACGAACACCATATTATGTAACGTGGTTCCAGTAATTTATACTCCTAAAATCTTGGCAAAAGAGATCCAAAATTTACTTCTATGATTATATTTATAGGTCAGTATTATAAAAATATGGACAACTCATATCACTTAGAATTGAGAAGATGGTTGAAATGGTTCCATGGTTACAAAAACAAGCTTGACACAGTGAGTTGCAGGATAATAGGTTAAGCTAGCTGATGTAACACGTGAGAAATGAGGGCCAAAAGAAGAGACCAGAGATGGCAGCTTCTCAGCCAACTCAAAATTTAACAGACTATGAAATGTAATTTTCAAACTGATAAACTAGCCTTTTATATGAAGGACATTAATTCAAAATTAAGATTCCAAAGGACAAGAATTCCAAATGAAAAGATTGTCCTAGCTAATCCTATAAAACTCCAAATCAAAGGCAAAACAACTTCAACTTCAACAATTACTAAGACATAACCTCTTTACTCTTGAGTAACAAAATGACAGAATAAAAATTAAATCTTAACCAATGTGGGAGCTCTCATAGATCCCTCCGCATTACATGGGCGGGACTCTTGTACCCCTATCAACATCATTCTTCCTAGCCGAAAAGAACTCAACCCGGTCAAGTTAGGAAGAAAACCAAACAAACACAACCAGAGGAATGAATCAGCTGATGCTTCAAATTTAGACACCAAATACACATGAAAATACCTTCAGGTAAAATCTCTATAAGAAATATAGTGCCTACCCCTCACCATTGGCTAGTAGATCTAACCATCATTCGTTAAGTTTAATCAAAGTCAATGTTTTAAATATCGGATATCTTTATCATATTGGAAGGCAAATTTACATATCGAATACCAGATATCGGTGATATATCGGCAATATTCAAAAAATATCGGGTTAACATAACTGATCAAAATAAATATCCTAAATGTGATTTAGATGACCATTACTGATATGGGTTAGATGACGTGGCCTCTCCTAGGACACAGGATCCCCTCAAAAACCGCTCACCCCTGATTATCAGGTCAACCCTAAGCCCCATGGGCTTCTGCCACGTCAGACCCACGAGCAAACGGGTCCAGACCTGGCCCAAACGGGTCCAGACTCGTTTGCACTGCCTATAAATACTGGGCCCTCTCCCACCTTCACAGGTAGTCAATCTTTCTCCTCTAAAAGTTCTAGCTACTGTTGCTCTTCAGTAACTGACTAGACCATCGAAGGGCCTCCCACTGGAATTAACCCCGGTGTTCATAGGCCGAGTGCAGGTACACGAGACCGAGCCGAGCCCCCCAGATCCGAGCCGAACTGCTAGGATCCGAGCCGAGCATCCGACCTCTACCTTACCCCCGCCTACTCCCGAGCCGCTTCCTCAGCCGAGGGTCGAGCGTATACCTAGTACCGAGACTTCTGCTAAATAACAAATTGAGAGAACTCACCCGTTGCAGCCACACCCCAAAAACAAACCGCATCAGGTTGTGCTGTCTGTGGGAAACCCTCGGTACTGACCCCAGTCCGATCCAGAACATTGACGTCATCCCCTCACTCCGAGCTTTGAAATGGCACCAAAGGCCAGACGAGCTGTCACCTCAGCACGTCGCCTGGACGCTCCTCCCCAGGACGTCCCTGCCGACACCCATGGATCCAACCATTCGAGGATCAACGGCCAACCCGGACCGGCCGCCTCTCGCTCGGTCGCAACCGACCTGTGTCGGCAGATCCAGAACCAACAAGCCAGCCGAACGAGGGGAGGGACCGCTTCCAACTCGGTCCCGAACCATCCCATGCACCCATCCCGAGGGCGAGAGCCGGAGCTCAGCCGTGCTGACCGAAGGCCGCCACCCCAACGCGACCCGGCCAGACCAGATCCAGTCACCTGCCGCGAGTTCCAAGACTTCCGGAACGAGATCCTGCAGGCCATCTTCGGGATCCCCTTAAACGAGACACTCCACCAGTCTCACTCTCGGTCGGACGCCGAAGCCAGCGAGTCCCACGGCCTAACCCGCCCGCCAGAGCAAGATGAGGATGTCCTGCGACACTTACAGGAAAAGGAGAACCGCCTCGACTACTTCGGCAAGGGCGGCTCGAGGACGGCCCCGGCTCATAGGCCGACCCGACCTCCTTTCTCCGCCGCAATCCTACAAGCGGAAATACCCCGAAATTTCCGGCCTCCCTAATTCGAGATCCCCTCCTGCTGATCACATGGAGGGTGATCCTGCTGATCGCATGGAGGGTTTTACGACCCTCATGATGATTCACAGCGCATTGGATCCCCTCCTATGCCATGCCTTCCCAGCCACCCTCCGGGGTCCAACTCGGGAATGGTTCTCGAAGCACGTCCCCGGCCCAATCTACTCATTCAACCAGCTGGAGGCCAACTTTCTTGCCCACTTCGTGACCAGCAGGAAGGCCGAGAAGACGAGCGCGTCCCTGCTAGGCCTCCGGCAGAAGGAGGGGGAGCCACTCCGACAGTTCGTCCGGAGGTTCACCACTGAGGCAAGGTCCGTCTCCTTCCCCGACGCTGGGGTCGCCTCGGCAGCCTTCCGGCACAACATCCAGCACGGCCAGCTAAAGGCGCCATTGGCCAAGAAGCCTCCCCTCGACTTTCCTGACCTGCTCAATCGGGTCGAGAAATACATCCGAGCCGAAGAGGCCCTAAATTCCAAGGATGCCAAAGAGGTTCCAGGGAAGGGAAAGCGCAAGGCCGACGAGGTCGAACCAATCAAGAAGGTTCCAAGGGACGCAATCGGCATGAAGAAGGTCCCTCCGGTCCCGCGGTTCGAAAGGTACACACCACTGACACAAAACGTGTTGGCCATCCTTCTCGCGATCAAGGACAGGGACCTCGTCCAGATGCCCCCCTCGACCCACCAGCAACAAGAAGAGGGACCAGCGGTTCTACTGCCGCTTCCACCGAGACAACGGGCACGACACCGACTACTGCCGGGCCCTGAAGAACGAAATTGAGGCCCTTATCCGACAAGGGTATCTCCGAGAATTCACCTAGGAAAACGCCCGGGACAGGAGGGATATGATGAGCCGAACGCCTTCTCCTCCTCGTACCTCCAAATAGCGTCCCGAGCGGGACCCAGAGCCCTAAGAGACCGGAGGCCAAGCCATCCTGCACTGCGTCCATGGGGGGCCCATGGGAGGGGAGTCCAGTACTTCCCGCAAGGTATTTGTCCGAGAGGTAAATGCCATCCGAGGCCTCCCTTCCCCCCAGGTTCAGCAGCTTCATGTCTCCTCGGGGGAAAACCTGGAGGGGGTCCGGCCCCCGCAGTGCGATGCACTCATCGTCAGCCTCGTCATGGCGAACTACGAGGTCCATCGGAACCTCGTAGACAACGGGAGCTCGGTGAACATCCTCTTTCTCGAAGCATTTGAGAACCTCAAACTCCCCCGAGATAAGCTGAAGCCAGCCGGGTACATCCTGCATGGGTTCTCTGGCGTTCCGGTGCCGATAGAGGGGATCGTGACCTTAGATGTCACTGCGGGTACGACCCCCCACCGACGGACCGAGTCGATGGACTTCATGGTTGTGAACGTCAAAGTAGCCTACAATGCCATCCTCGGCCGACCGGGACTCTGCTCTCTCCAGGCCGTTCCTCGGCCTACCACCTGAAGTTGAAGTTCCCAACCGAATCAGGTATCGAGGTCGTTTGGGGGAACCAAGAGGCAGCGCGGGCATGCTACATGACGGCTGTCGGGGGCGGTGTGTTCCCCCTGGACGCCGTCGAACTACAACCTCTGAGGAGCCAACCGGAGTCCGAACCGGCGGACGAACTGGAAGAAGTCTCGTTCGAGACGGGGGACAATTTAAAATAGTTCCGCGTGAGCTGCTCCCTCGCGCCCGACTTATAATCCGCCCTGATCGACTGCATTCGCCGCAATGTCGACTTCTTTGCTTGGAAGCCATCCGACATACCTGGGATTTCCGAAGACTTGATCATGCACAGGCTGAGCGTGCTCCCTGGCTCGAAGTCGATCGCCCAGAAGCGACGTAAGTTCGCTTCGAGAGGCAGTAAGCAATGAAAGCAGAGGTGGACAAGCTCTTATCCGCCCAGTTCATCCAAGAGGTCAGCTACCCCAAGTGGCTGGCGAACGTCGTGATGGTAAAGAAGGCAAGCGGGAGCTGGAGGATCTGTATAGACTTTACGGACCTCAATAAGGCGTGCCCCAAATATCCGTTCCCCCTCCCCACATTGATGCTCTGATCGACGCGACATCGGGACACAAGCTCCTGTCCTTCATGGAGCAAGAGGCGTTCGCCCAATTGAAAGAGTACCTCGCCAATCCTCCGCTCCTTAGCAAACCCGAACCGGGCAAGCCTCTCTGGCTTTACCTTTCGGCCTCGAAAAGCGTACTCAGCGCTGTCCTCGTTCGGGAAGAAGACGGAGTCCAAAAATCGCTATACTATGTGAGCAAGGTTCTGCTCTCGGCCGAGACCAGATATGCAAAAATGGAGAATGTGGCATACGCCATGATCATGGCCGTTCGGAAACTCCGCCCTTACTTCCAGGCACACTCAATACAGGTCCTCACAGACCAGCCTCTGAAGGTCGTACTCCACAAGCCCGAGAGCTCCGACCGACTGATCAAGTGGTCGATCGAGCTCTGTCAATACGACATCGGCTATCAGCTAAGGACGCCAATCAAGGGACAGGCCCTAGCCGAATTCATCACAGAATGCACCATCTCCGAGCAACCTGGCAGCAGAGAGGCCGACCAGACGTGGGATGTCTACGTCAACGGCTCTTCCTGCGAAGCGGGGAGTGACACAGGCATCATTTTGCGAGGACCCGACAACTGCATTCTTCAATATTCTCTCTGCCTCAACTTTCCGGCCTCTAACAGCCAGGCGGAATACGAAGCTATGATCGCGGGGCTCACCCTAGCGCACCAAGCAGGCACCAAACAGATCAGGGCCTTTAGCGACTCTCAGCTCGTGGTCATCAGATCACCGGAGAGTACGAGGCCCGCGACGATCGGATGATCTGGTACTTGGTCGTGGTCCAGCGGCTCCTGACATCCTTCGACGACTCTGCGGTTCTGAGGATCCCAAGAGAGCAGAACGCCCAGGCCGATACCCTATCGAAGCTAGCCTCCTCGTCCTTTGAAGGACTCGACCGAACCGTTCTGATCGAGGTACTCCTAAAGCCAAGTATTGACCTTCCCCAGACCCTCTGTATTGAGGACGGGGCTCGGCCTGACGATTGGACCACTCCTATCCAAAAGTTTTTAATCAAAGGAGTACTCCCCGAAGACTGAGCCGAGGCAAGGCTGATTAGGGTTCGCTCGGAAAGGTTCGCCATGATCGACGAAACCCTCTTCAAGCGTTCGTACACCACGACGGACGAGAGGCCCTATCTCCGCTGCTTGACCCCTGACGAAGCAAAGTACGCTCTCAAGGAGCTCTACGAAGGGATTGGCGGGTGCCACATGGGGAGCCGATTGCTCGTCCGGAAGGCTCTGAACCACGGGTATTACTAGCCCACGATGTTGCAGGATGCCCTGGCCCTGGTCAAGAAATGCGGACCCTGTCAAAGATTCTCCTCGGTAAGAAGGGCGTCACAAGCAAACCGCTGCTCCCTGGCCAGTCCAACCCCCTTTGCCATGTGGGGGATGGACCTGGTAGGCCCCTTTCCAAAAGCGACGAGCCAAAGGAAGTTCTTGATAGTAGCAATCGACTCCTTCACAAAGTGGATCGAGGCAGAGTCTCTGGCCACAATCACCGAGCAGCAAACTCAGCAATTCTTCTGGAAGCACATCTGCCAGTTCGGAATTCCACATATACTCATCACGGATAATGGGACCCAGTTTGCAGGCAAGAATTTTAGAAAGTTCTGCGAGAACCTCGGAATCCAACAACGCTTCTCTTCGGTCTGCCACCCGCACTCGAATGGTCAAGCCGAGAATGCGAACCGCCAGATCCTCGACGGATTGAAGAAAAGGCTTGACAATTCTTCCAAGGGATTGTAGGTCGACGAGCTACCAAGCGTTCTCTGGGCCCATCGCATGACAAAGAGGATTCCCACGGGAGAATCGCCGTTCAATCTAACTTACGGCGCAGAGGCAGTAATTCCCCTCGAGGTCGGGCTCCCTTCGTCCCGTATCATGGCCTTTGATGAAGATAGCAACTCGGCGAAGCTGCGTGCCGACCTGGACCTCATAGATGAGGTCAGAAAAAAATCTGCAATTAGAAGGAGCACGTACCAGCAAAGAATCGAGAAGTTCTACAACAAAAGGGTACGTCCCACCAACATCAAGTGAGGGGACCTTGTCCTCCGAAAGCTGGCGGTATCTAACCCAGACCAAAAGAGGAAGCTAGCTCCTAACTGGGAAGGCTCGTACAGAGTCTCTGAGATTGTGCGTCTGGGCACGTACCGCCTTACCGACCCGGAGGGCAAGGTCATGAAAAGGCCCTGGAACGCGGAGCACGTTATCAAATTCCTCGAAGGGGAGGATTAGCACCTCACACAGCCCTTGTAGATCCCCTTGTAGATCCCCTCCTGTAAGCGCCAAAATGTAAACGGCACCTCGTGCCTTATTTTGTAAAGTCAATATAATGTACATTCACCCCATGTTTTGGACTCGGCCCTCGGATGGTACCACGAGCCACAAATTCCTTCTCTTACGAGCAGTAGCTCGGCGCTCAGATGGTACCGCGGGCCACAAAAACTTTTCTCTTGCAAAATTGAGCCCGGCGCTCAGATAGTGCCACGAGCCACAAAAGGTCTCTTCTAAAGTATGGGGGCTCAGCATCGACCTCGAGCAGGGTCTCGGCTTTTTCAAGCCATGCTACCTATGCGCTCGGCGATGACCTTCAGCTACACTATGCTATCTACCCGAAAACAGGTATGGGGGCTCGGCATCGACTTCGAGCAAGGCCTTGGCTTTTTCAAGTCATGCGACCTTTACGCTCGGCGATGATCTCCAGCTACACTCATAACGGCTTCTCTTGGTATGGGGGCTCGGCATCGACCTCGAGCAGGGCCCTGGCTTTTTCAAGCCATGCGACCTATGCGCTCGGCGATGACCTTCAGCTATACTCATGCTATTTACCCGAGAACAGGTATATGGCTCGGCATCGACCTCGAGCAAGGCCATGCAACCTTTACGCTCGGCGATGATCTCCGGCTATGCTCATAACTGCTTCTCTTGGTATGGGAGCTCGGCATCGACCTCGAGCAAGGCCCTGGCTTTTTCAAGCCATGCGACCTATGCGCTCGGTGATGACCTTCACCTACACTCATGCTATCTACCCGAGAACAGGTATGGGGGTTCGGCATCGACCTCGAGCAAAGCCTTGGCTTTTTCAAGTCATACGACCTTTACGCTCGGCGATGATCTCTGGCTACACTCAACGGCTTCTCTTGGTATGGGGACTCAGCATCGATCTCGAGCAGGGCCCGGGCTTTTTCAAGCCATGCGACCTATGCGCTCGGCGATGACCTTCAGCTACACTCATGCTATCTACCCGAGAACAGGTATGGAGGCTCGGCATCGACCTTGAGCAAGGCCTTGGCTTTTTCAAGCCATGCGACCTTTACACTCGGCGATGATCTCCGGCTACGCTCAAAACGGCTTCTCTTGGTGTGGGGGCTCAGCATCGACCTCGAGCAGGGTCTCGACTTTTTCAAGTCATGCTACCCATGCGCTCGGCGATGACCTCCAGCTACACTCATACTATCTACCTGAGAACATGTATGGGGGCTCGACATCGACCTCGAACAAGGCCTTGGCTCTTTTCAAAACCAGACGACCTTTCACGCTCGGTGATAACCTCCGGCTATACCCACAACTACTTCTCTAGGTGTGGGGGCTCGACATCGACCTCGAGCAGGGCCTCGTCTTTTTCAAGCCCGTGACCAATGCGCTCGGCGATGACCTTCAACTACACTCACACTACCAAATCCAAAAGTTTTCATTTTAGGCTTAGGGCGCTCGCCTTCGGCAAAAGCCCCGAGTCCCGAATCTGTGGATTACCCACCTCTCACCCGCTGGCAACTCGAGGTTAAAGGCCCTTAGAGCCAAAACCCCAAATTGTCAGAGGATGGCAGGAGAGCCACCGATCCGAGGACCTCGACCGGGAAAGCTATCCCGGGGTCGTCAGTTGACCCACCTCTCACCCGCGGACAGCTCGGAGTTAACGGCCCCTAGAGCCGAAACTCGGAATTGTGCGAGGGTGGCAGGGGAGCCACCGACCCCGGACTCTCGCCCAATAATGCCCTGAGCCCCGGACCATTGGTTGACCCACCTCTCACCCACGAACAACTCGGAGTTTACAATCCTCAGAGCTAAAACCCCAAATTGTTCGAGGGTGGCAGGGGAGCCACCGTCCCGAAACCCTAGGCCAAAAAATTCTACATTGGGGGTGCCTGTCTTCGGCAAGCACCCTGGATCGACCCACCTCTCACCCACAGACAGCTCAGGGTCAACGGCCCTCGAAGCCGAAACCCCAAATTGTCAGCGGGTAGCAGTTAGGGCAATCTCGATTGCTGATGAAAAAGTGAGGGGGGTGAGGATTATGTAGCCCCCGGAGAGGTGCATTTATGACATCGGGAAGTCCAAACGGCAGAAGATGAAGCATCGCCATTAATTTTTATCGAAAGGCAAAACGTCCATTATTTAGCGCTAGCTGCAAGGAATTACGGTTCGGCCCCCTGAGCGAACCACGTCCCAACCACTCCTGCCTCGGCGGCGACCTCTAGCAAGGGCACCCTCGGCAATGACCTCGAGCTATGCTCCTGCCCGCCTCACTTAATAAATTATCAAGATTAAAGAAATCGGAGTTTTATTACTCATAAGGCGCCAGAAACGGCCACACAATACATTGAAGATATTACAAATCACTCAGCTTAGAAGGCAAACTCGGTGCTTCCCACGGGATCCTCCGCACGCTCCGCCTGATCGGCGCAAAAAGACGCCTCGGCCACAGAACTCTGCGCATCAGCAGGCCTCGCCTCTTCCAGATAAAAGGTCGGAGAAGGGCCTAATGCGGAATGGCCTGATCCCCCCTGTGGACCGGCGCCGAGCATGAGCTTCAGCCTACGAATCTCCAACTCCTTCTCCACAATGGACTCGCGAAGAAAGGACTCTGTAATACCTCGAATTTGTAACTATTAAAAATACTCGTTTTCTATCTTTTGACGCATATTTTATTTTAAATATTGATATTGGTGTATATATTTGTGGTAGATTGGTATTATTGATTTAGTAGAGCTCAGAGTTAAGATTTATGTGAAAAAATATTGTTTATTGTTATTTTATAAATTTTGGTGGATTAATATGAGATAATTTTGATGTATTTTGTAGTGTTTATATTATTAAAGAAAAGAGTTGGGTTTATTTGCAATATTTTGGATTTGGAGAGCTTATATGTTAATATACCTTATTATTATTATTATTATTATTATTATTATTATTATTATTATTATTATATTTTTAAAACCCACCCCCATTCCTTTTTTCTTTCTTTCTTTTCCTTTCCTGTTTCTTCCTCCCGACCAAAACCGAAACCCATTCGGCCGATCCCTCCTACGCCCAAATCCGCTCCAACTCTCCATAATTTTCAAATTAAATTGAGGGATAGGCTAATTGAAGGGTTCTCTACATCGTGGTAGCATCAGTTTTGGAGAGGACTTTGGAAAGGTATACCCCATTTTATTTTATTGTATAAAATTAAGCGGTTAGTTTTTATTGAGTAGAAATATTATGGTAGGGAGGTTTGGAGATGTTAGTAGTAAAGGCAAAAAATTAGCATATTATTAGAGAGTTTGCAAGTTGTTAATAAATTAAGGTTTTGGTTTTGTAAAAGAGAATTATATATGTATGAATTATTTCTCGTATAGTAATGGAAAGTATAGTTGGGGCATTAGAATAATTTGGGAGTGGTTCTAGTAATTGTTTGGGGATAAAAAAATTCCATAGATATTAGATTATTACGTGCATCACACGTGTATCCCAGACGTTCAATAAAACGCCTGTGTGATATTAAGATAATTAGTATTATTGTTATTAGCTCCTGTGATTGGTTTGGATGATTTGAGCCTTAATTGCTTTGAAATTTGATAATAGGATATATTAGCGACTTTGGATGCGGGATGGCGTGGTGGCGCTTCGAGTCTTCGCGGAATATTCTGTGAGTATGATCTTTTTATTTTATGTGCATAATGTGCTAACAATGTTCAAATATGGTTTGTTGTGTGTGAAATGTAAAGTATATTGAATATAGAAAAATTCGTAGGTATAATACGAAGTAAATTATGAGGTGTAAGAAATTAGTGTATATATATATATATGGGAGTGTGTTGATGCTTGTAGATAGATATCTATATGCTACGGGGTTTTAATGATCCGATATATGTATGTGAATGTATGTGTGTGTGACATGTGATCACCCAACTAATGTGATAAAATGGAAAGCATGGTGATGCGGTTTGTTTCTGAGAGACGTGTGGATGCACAAGGTGTGAGTTCTTTACTCGATTTGTATTTGAAGGAGAAAGCTTCTAGTCAGGCGACCCTCGGCTGGCCGAGCGGTACCGGTGACAGGCTGGAGTGAGGCGAGGCTGGATGCTCGGCTCGGATCAGGGGGCTCGGATCCGAGGTCTGGTGTACCTGCAGACGGTCTAGGAACACCGGGGTTGATCCCGGTGGCAGACCCTCCGACGATCTAGTTAGTCTCTGAGAGAGAGTACAGTAACTAGGATTTTGTGGAGAAAAGATTCATTACCTGCAGACAGGGGGGAGGGTCTGGTATTTATAGGGGATGCCAATCGGGTCCAGACCCGTTTGGGGCTGGGCCGGACCCGGTTACCCGAGTGGCTGAAGCGGTGGAAAGCGGGGCGGTATAGGGCTGACGTGGCAGACGTCGGAGTGGTTTCCGGGCTGACGTGGCAGAGCTCCGGACGGTTTCCCGGTGCTGATGTGGCAAATCTGAAGGATCAGAAAGAGCGCGTATCCTGAGGGGATCCTGTAATACCCCGACTTTTTCCTAAATATTTAAAGATTATTTCTCTTTTATAGTATGCTTGTGTAGCATGTGGCTATTATTCCATGATGAATAAATTATATTTTTCCCTATAAAATACTTGCTTTAAAGCCCAATGTTAATTTGTTTACTTTCTTTATTTTGGCCCAAATTGAATTTTAAACCCTCTTATTATCTTCTATAACTTGTAATGTAACATTTCTTTCTCCTTTAAATTCCGGGTATATTTGTTGTGTGACTTGTGCTTACACGTGCACTCAATGTACACGTGTATTAGGCACAAATCCTTGGCCGGATTGTGGGTGTGTGGGCTTAGATCATGGGTAGTTATCCTGAGTTGTGGGTAGTTTTTACAACCCCCAAATCAATCTCAGCCCTTAATCCTCCAACTCCCTAATAGATCTCAACCCTTCATCCTATTTATCTTCTAATATAAATACCCCCTCCTATTCCCTATCTCTTTTACACTAAAATTTCCTGAGATTATAGAGAGTATCTGTGAGTTGTGTGGGAGTTTCCTGTGGAGGCAAGCAGCATTGCTGAGGAGTCGGAGTGGAACAAAGGAACAAGAAGTGCTGCGCTATATTGAAGGACTTGCGGGATTTCGTTATTTTTTTCTTCATAAAAGGTGGGTGTTTCTCAGGACTTCTAACATAGGAATAATGCTATATTTGTCATGATTGATACCATGTTATAAAAGAGAATTGAATGCGGTAGAAATTGCTTGAACATGCTATTAAATTTGAGGCGAGACTGTCGGTACAGTCGACTGCCATATGAGCCAGCCGACTGATACGAGACATTACTTTTCATAATGTGCTGATAAAATGTGTATGAATAGCCATGATGGTGTGATTATTAAATGTATGTTTTTCCATATGACACATATGATGGAGGGAAGGTAAACAAATAAAAAGAACTAAAGGTGATAAATATCTGAAGTTGTCGGCGCAGTCGACTGACTTGGTGTTAAGTCGACTGGTGCTTCGTTCTGAATGTGACTGTTTGAAAGTTCCCTGAATAAAGATATTCTATTTATGTAGACCCATGATGATAATTTGAGATTTATATCTCCATTGTCGTAAGTAAGTATGAGCAATGTGAATGCATGTTTAGAGTAGTTTTCTCTAGAAGAGCATGTTAATAACTGGGAAAATTGTGCTATGAATGCTACTGAACAAGAGGAACTCTGTTTATGAAACATGAATTGATATATACTGTTAATTGATATCATGATGCAAGTACACGTAAGAACTGTAAATAAATTCCCTAATTGAAATGGATCTGTCCAGTCGACCAATGTGTGTAGCAAGTCGACTGATCTGGACTTAGAAATTATGCTGTTTGAAATCTCCAGGACAGACGACTGATTACTGAACAGTCGACTGTTATGTGGATAATATTGTAAATATGAACGGTTGCGGGACAGGCGACTGGTTGAGTGCAACAGTCGACTATCCCGAGCTTTTATGAGGAATTTGTATGTGACTGTATAAGTCGACTGGTACTTTTCCAAGTCGACTGTACAGAGCGGACTTTTGATAATTTGATTCATGTTATTTACTGTTGGTAATGATGAACTTTATGCTTTTATTGATGGATTCTGGTTATGGCTGTATGAATTATGTGAAAGGAATCATAAATGAGAATTGAGAACTAAATGAATAATTATGAAAGGCTAAATCATGATGAGAAAGTCTGTGAGACTCTAAAATGAATTATGAGCTGATGATGCTCCATTGGATATTGTGAATTTGAAATTGAACAAAGAGTAGCTAAGTCTTCCCGGCAGTGAATGAAATGATATTGAGAATTAGACCAGGTTGGTCAAGTGAAATGAAATGATAAGTCCGGTTGATGGAGAGGCTAACTCTAGAGCTTGATTTTTATTCATGATTCTAATGTAACTTAAATACATAGTGTGGAGGTGATGAAGGTGAGAGAAAAACATGAGTATGAGAGCTAGGGTACGGTGCGGGTGTGTGAGCCGCAGAATGCATGCTTGATGCGTCAAGACATGGCGCGGGCACAACTCAGTAATGATCGGACTCTAGTCACGCTTGTGGGATGTTTTGGTGACTGCAAGAGGAGTGTGTTCAGGGAGGAGGCTGAATTGTCGCAGAATGCATGCTTGACGAGTCAAGACATGGCGCGAAATTCTACTCCAGGGGCCAGGATACATGCTTGTACTCATAGATTCATCTAGGATACTCATTGGAATTACAGAAGTAGAATAAGTCATGGCGGGGGATTGAACCCTACAAAAATGAAGATCGATTAAGAGGCTTGCCCTCGAACCTATGTAGTATGGGATGCATAGTATTCGAACAAGTGCGCATTAGTGTCATGTTAATTAAATAAATTGCATTAAGGATTTAAGTGCACAATCACGACACGACATCATTAAAAGTTCCCTCTTATTTGCATGATTATGTTGAACAAGTTTGTGATTTGTAAGAAATGAGATTCATTATACTGTTTCTGGCGTAGAGAGGATGGCCATGTATAATTATCGTCGGTTGAATAAACTGACGTACCCACAGTTTTTATGCAGGATATAATTACATGTAAGAGGAATGGATGCATAAAGAGTTCACTATGTTGTTGTTCATTTATGTAAATATTGTATATTTTGCTTCCGCTGTGTAAATTCAAATGTAATGTGTTGTAAACTCTGATGTAAAAGAAAAGTTTAAATTTTCCTTGTAAAATTGTATGTGAAGGAAGCGAAAAGATCCTGTAGAACATCTCGAATTCAGTAATTTGGGATTCGGGGCGTTACAGATCCAGTGGCCCAGGATGAGCCACGTTTATTCCTGACCCATATCACAAGCCCCATGCTCCCGCGGGGCTGGGTGATCCAGTCGTGCGGGAGTGACTCTTTGCCCCTAGGGGAAGAGCAGATGTTGGGGTAAGAAGTAGGATCTGTTGTTTCCCGAAGAGGCCAGGGGGTAGGATGAAGGGACCCTTCGTTGGATTTGCGCGGGAGGTTAGTTTTAGGAGAGAGGAGAGCCGGAAGGGCGTATGCCGATGTCTGGGGGTCGGCGGACGAGCCCATAGGGTCGGCAGACGAGCCCTAAGGGTCGGCAAACGACAGCCTCGCTAGTTGGAAGAGCGAGGGGACGTCAAGGCCATCCGTTGGGGATTGTTTGCCGAGCGTCATGGGTCGGTGGACGATCCCGTAAGGGTCGGCAGACGACCGCCTTGCTAGTTGGAAGAGCGAGGGGACGTCAAGGGCACCCGTTGGGGCTTGTTTGCAGAGCGTTAGGGATCGGCGGCCGAGACCCTGGGGGTCGGCCTGTTGAGCGCTTTGGGATCAGCAGACGACCTCCGCGGGTTTGTGGACGATCTCCTTGCTAGTTGGAAGAGCGAGGAGAGTATTTGGTGTTTCGAGATGCGATCCGAGCGCCGAGCCACACTGAGCTCTCAGAGAGAGATCGGCGCTCGGGATTCTATCTGAGCGCCGAGCCCCCAAGTGACAGGGGAGCGATTGGTGCTCAGTACTCTATCTGAGCGCCGAGCCATACTGAGGCAACTAGAGAGCGATTGGTGCTCGGGATGCTATCCGAGCACCGAGCTCTTCAGAGGGGAGCGATTGGTGCTCTTGCTGCTATCTGAGCTCCGAGCCCTCAAAAAATGACAAAGGTGGTCTGGATCGAGCTTCGATCTGAGCGTCGACCCCTCAGTGAGTAAGAGAAGGGGAATTAGCTCGCGCTTCTATCCGAGCTCCGAGCCCCCACTGAGATAGGAGAAGGTGGCCTGGCTCGAGCTTTGATCCGAGCGTCGACCCCTCTGTGAGTAAGAGGAGGGGAATTGGCTCGCGCTTCTATCCGAGCTCCAAGCCCCCCTGAGAAGGGAGAAGGTGGTCTGGCTCGAGCTTCGATCCGAGCGTCGACCCCTCTGTGAGGAAGAGAAGGGAAATTGGCTCGCGCTTCCATCCGAGCTCCGAGCCCCCACTGAGAAAGGAGAAGGTGGCCTGGCTCGAGCTTCGATTCGAGCATCGACCCCTCTGTGAGGAAGAGAAGGGGAATTGGCTTGCGCTTCCATCCGAGCTCCGAGCCCCCCTGAGAAAGGAGAAGGTGGTCTGGCTCGAGCTTTGATCCGAGCGTCGACCCCTCTGTGAGGAAGAGAAGGGGAACCGAGCTCCGAGCCCCCACTGAGAAAGGAGAAGGTGGCCTGGCTCGAGCTTCGATCCGAGCGTCGACCCCTCTGTGAGTAAAAGAAGGGGAATTGGCTCGCGCTTCTATCCGAGCTCCGAGCCCCCACTGAGAAAGGAGAAGGTGGCCTGGCTCGAGCTTCGATCCGAGCGTCGACCCCTCTGTGAGGAAGAGAAGGGGAATTGGCTCGCGCTTCTATCCGAGCTCCGAGCCCCCACTGAGAAAGGAGAAGGTGGTCTGGCTCGAGCTTCCATCCGAGCTCCGAGCCCCCACTGAGAAAGGAGAAGGTGGTCTGGCTCGAGCTTCGATCCGAGCGTCGACCCCTCTGTGAGTAAGAGAAGGAGAATTGGCCCGCGCTTCTATCCAAGCTCCGAGCCACAACCGAGAAAGGAGAAGGTGGCTTGGCCCGAGCTTCCATCCGAGCGTGGACCCCACTGTAAGGAAGAGAAGGGAAATTGGCACGCGCTGCTATCCGAGCTCCGAGCCCCCACTGAGAAAGGAGAAGGTGGCCTGGCCCGAGCTTCGATCCGAGCGTCGACCCCTCTGTGAGGAAGAGAAGGGGAATTGGCTCGCGCTTCCATCCGAGCTCCGAGCCCCCACTGAGAAAGGAGAAGGTGGTCTGGCTCGAGCTTCGATCCGAGCGTCGACCCCTCTGTGAGGAAGAGAACGGGAATTGGCTCCGAGCTCCGAGCCACATGACTTGGTGAAATTTTTTTTGTCTAGAAAATGGGAAGGGGTAGTGGGGTAATTTTACTCTTTATTGCTGATGTCATGGCGCAAAGATCAAAGCCTTTTCAGATCTTGGTGGCTGTTAGATCTTGTCAGATAAGATCCAACAGCTAGATCTTCATTTGCGAAAATCGATGAGCCGTTTTCCTCTTTAAAAACCCCCACCCCCCTCTCATTTCTCTATTTACATTTTCATTACTCACTTTCCAGTTTTCAGTAAGAGCAGGAATCTTAATTGCCGTCGGCGGATTTCCCAATGAAAGTAACGTTCCACGTACCAGGTTAGTAATTTTCTTTTAGCAATGTCGCGAACTCAGTCTAGATCCGAGGCTAGCTCGTCCGGTCGCTCTGGGCAGGAGTCGGAGTTGGAGACGTCCTCGTCCCTGAGTAAGTACAAGGTGAAAGAGGAGGTTTTTTCCGACCCCGGCTCAGACGGGGGTGATGATGTAGTTTTTGTGGTGCAACCGTTGAGGTCTAGGAGGCCGGGGAAGGAGCCCATGGAAGAGGGTGGCGAGGAGGACGACGAGGGGGATAGCGAGGATGAGGCCTAGGAGTCGGATCATGAGATGGGTGATGATGAAGAGGAGGGGGATGACGATGAGCAGGTCGACGAGGGTGACGAGGAAAGCGAGGGAGACGGAGGCGAGGGAGACGAGGGCGAGACGGAAGAAAAGGTGGTTGGTGAGGACACGCCCGGGGGACCAGCTGGGGTCGGAGAAGATCTTCCTCCTCTGCCACCTTTGTCGACGCCTTCTCCCGAGCGCAAGGCTCGCCCTCGTCGGAAGAAGAAAGAGATGACGATTCCACAGTCCCTCCTCGCCTGATGAGGATGCACCGAGAGCGGGTCTCGATGTCCCCCCAGTCACCTTCCGGAATCCCGTATCGATTCGTATGTACCCTGATGATATTAAGGATATCCAACCGGTCCCTCCGGTACCGGGCGAGAACACACGAGTGAAGATCCGCGCGGATAGTACCCCGACCACCCTGAGGCCGGAGTATCTCAACATTATCAGAGCTGCCTACTACATTCCGCGGGAGTACGAGCTCCTTCTTCCAAGCCCCGGGATCCGCCCTACAACATATCTGGCCCCGAGCTACTGTATTTTTCCAGAGGACACCTTCCTCTCGGGGTTGAGACTGCCGTTGCACCCTTTTCTGAAGAGGGTCTTGAACTGGGCGGAACTGTGCCCTATGCAGTACGGCCCGAACTCTTGGAAGCACCTTGTTTGCTTCATTCTGAAATGCCAAGAGAAGGGGGTGAAGCCGAGACTATCGTACTTCCGTGCCATCTTTGGAATTGGTTCGCTCGGTGATCAGGAGTTGGTATTCTACTTCTCACCGAGGCCGCACAAGAAGGTGGTGCACGGCCACCCGGATTCGATAAAGAATTGGAGGGGCAAGTATTTTGTTGTCAAGACCGAAGGGTCTTGGGACATTCCGACCCAGTGGAACTTCGTAAAGCCGAAACGCAGGCCTCCGAAGAAGAGCGAGTTATCGGCCAAGGAGTGGGAGAAAGTGGCGACGATAGTGGGGGGTCACAGCATTGCATGGCCCCGAGTGACCAAGATCCACCTTGCGAGGGCAGGACTGAGTCCCACCGACCCTAATATGTTTCTTTCCATGTTTGTTCATCTTTCTGCCTTCGCGTTAACATTAGCTTTCTCTTCTTATCTTGTTGTAAGGATGTCAGAACAACAGGCACAAGCCAAGAAGATATTGCTCGCCGCGGCCGAGAAGACGAGGTTGGAGAAGGAGGAGCAGGATCGCCTGGCGACCGAGAGGAAGAAGCTGGCCGCCCAGGCTCCGCAAGCCGGAGGGACCTCACAGGCGCCTCCTCCAGCGCCGGAGGGGCAATCGCCGGCCAAGAAGCAGAAGAAGCACCATCAGCACCCCTCCCGCTCGTCGAGATCGGCTCGAGACGCAGCGGGCGGCTCGGGGAAGACCGTGGAAGCTCCGTCGCAACAGCTTCCCCCGGTTCGCCCGGGCGCCGCGGAGCTGGTGGGGAGGATGGCTACGATGCCTTTCGTTCCCGACTGGTCAATTTTAAAGGGGGACACTATCCTTGACAGACCCGTCTCGAAGGCCATCACTGAGTGCGATGGAATGGCCCTGGCGGCGCAGACGGCCGACCAGGCCTATATGCGGTGGGCCCAAGCCAACCTCTCGGTAAGTCGGTTGAGATCTGTTTGTTGACTTGGCTTGTAATTATCACTAATCTTGATCTCTTTGAAACAGGCGATGCTCCACGGCCAGCACGTCCACAAGTGCCTGGAGAAGGAAATTCTCTACGAGCGGAAGCAGGCGGAGAAGTACCTTCGGGAGCTGAATAAGGCGACGGATGATCTGAAGGAGGCCCGGGACCAAGTGCTCGTTCACGAGGCTCAGTTAAAGTCTCTTGTTAAGATTCATAAGCAGGACCGGGAGGATCTGCTGAAGAAGGTCGCGGCTGAGCAGGCTGAGGTAGAAAAAGCGAAGAAGGCCGTGGCGGATTTGGAAGGAGTTTTAGGGGAGACCTTGGTGGCAGCGCAGGACGAAGCGTACGAGCAGGCCAAGTCCCACTTTAGGTACATCTACCCCGAGTGCAACGTCGACCACCTCTCCTTCGGATGGCGTGCGGACTTGCCTCCGACCCCTGGCGGCGATGGCACCGGGGAAGGCCAAGGCGACGACGAGGTGCCACCCGACCCCCAAGAATAGATGTTTTTGTTTCTTTTGTTTTTGTAGATGCCAACAGCAGACTGGCCGCCGCGGTTTTTGTATGAAAATTTTGAGATGAAATGAAATATACTTTTTGTGCCGACCCTTCAACACTTGCGTTTTTGTGACATTTGTTTTTCTTTTGGTAGACGTTGGCTCGTCAATGAAAGTTGGCTTGGGACCGAGAGGCCGCCAAGAATTAGTTTCTGAACAAGTCAAGGGAGCTCGGCCTAGAGGTGGCCCGTTTGAGAAAAATCGTGCCCGACCGGGACTGGTGGGTCATCGAGACGGACTGGTCGGTCTCGGGTACCTCTAGTGGGCGCTCGGCCTCTGAGTCTTTTCTTCGTGAGGCCGTCATGGAGAAAGAATTGGAGGTTCGTCGGCTGAAGCTCATATTGGGTGCGGGCCTAGTTGAAGAGGCGAGCAACTCGACCCCGGGGCGGTCGCTGCCGTTCTCGCTGGTTGAGACCCAACCGGATGATGCCGGGAGCTCGGTGGCGGGAGCGTCTTCCCTGGTCGGCCCAACCGAGCATAATAGAAGCCCTGAATTTGAGTTCCCTGGCGAGTGCGAGTGAGTTGTGAGCCTTCTTTTTTCATTGTATTTGTATCGACGTTCATCAAGTTGTAAGCAATGAGTAATCAATAAGAACATTTGTTTCTCGGAACCTTGATTGCCTCGGATGCCGAGGGTGGTCGGTGTGAAATCTACGAAGGGTCGCAACTGACGCGGCTGCGTCATTAATTGCGACGTTTCATATTCCCATGAACATTTATGGCGACGTTTCGCCTTCCGCCACTTCACATTCCCAGGCGCAATAAATGAGGCCTCAGCGGGCTATATAACCGCCACGCTCCTTGTCATTTGTCAAGCAGTGAGCCATCTGACTCGGGTGCCTGCCAAAGGCGGGCGCCCAGAGAATACAATATTTCCGATGTGTGGCGGCTCTCCTGTCGTCCGGGAACAATTTGGGGTTTCGGGCTAGTCAAAGCCGTAAACCCCGAGTTGTTCTTGGGCGAGAGGAGGTTCAGCTGAACCGCTCGAGGCAGAGCGTTTGATCCCTGATGGTGGGAGCAGCGGGTCGATGGCCCCCCTGCCACCCTCGAACAGTTCGGGGCTTAGGCCAGTCGAGGCCGTAAACCCCCGAGTTGTTCGTGGGTGAGAGGGTGGTCGATAATTCGACACGAGGCTCGGAGTGTCTGCTGAAGGCGGACGCTCTAAACCTTAACGAAATTTTGGCAACACGGGGTCGGAATCGGGCTTGGGGCTTTGGTCCGTCGAGCCCCCGTGTTTATGAGAACCATTTTTTGAAGAGTGTCGAGGGTCGCCGCCGAGCGTCAAGGTCGCGGTGCCTTGGAGAAGGCAACCGCCCTGCTCGGGGCCGACGCTGAGCTCCTGCACATGTTCTCGGGGAGAGACGGTGCGGGCGTGGCTGGCGAATGTCGCTTCGTACATAAGTTGATGGGCTGTAAGGAGCCCCCAACCGAGCGAGGGACGGATGTCGAGCCCCCATACCGGTGAGAAAGGCAACTGCAGGCGTAGCGGAGGGTCGCCGCCGAGCTTCAAGGTCGCGGTGCCTTGGAGAAGGCACCCGCCTTGCTCGGGGTGACGCCGAGCTCCTGCACATGTTCTCAGGGAGAGACGGTGCGGGCGTGGCTGGCGGATGTCGCCTCGTACATAGGTTGATGGGCTGTAAAGAGCCCCTAACCGAGCGAGGGACAGATGTCGAGCCCCCATACCGGTGAGAAAGGCAACTGCAGGCGTAGCGGAGGGTCGCCGCCGAGCGTCAAGGTCGCGGTGCCTTGGAGAAGGCACCCGCCTTGCTCGGGGTGATGCCGAGCTCCTGCACATGTTCTCGGGAAGAGACGGTGCAGGCGTGGCTGGCGGATATCGCCTCGTACATAGGTTGATGGGCTGTAAGGAGCCCCCAACCGAGCGAGGGACGGATGCCGAGCCCCCATACCGGTGAGAAAGGCAACTGCAGGCGTAGCGGAGGGTCGCCGCCGAGCATCAAGGTCGCGGTGCCTTGGAGAAGGCACCCGCCTTGCTCGGGGTGACGCCGAGCTCCTGCACATGTTCTCGGAGAGAGACGGTGCGGACAGGCCGAGCCATAAGCTTGTGAGAGAAGCTGTTCTAGCTCGCGATTTCGTCCGAGCGCCGAACCATAAGCTTGTAAGAGAAGCTGTTCTGGCTCGCGATTTCGTCCGAGGTCCGAACCGTAAGCTTGTAGAGAAGCTGTTGTGGCTCGCGATTCTGTCCGAGGGCCGAGCCATAAGCTTGTGAGAGAAGCTGTTGTGGCTCGCGATTCCGTCCGAGGGCCGAACCATAAGCTCATTAAGACAAGTTGTTGTGGTTCGCGATTCCGTCCGAGGACCGAACCATAAACTCATTAAGACAAGCTGTTGTGGCTCGCGATTCCGTCCGATGTCCGAGCCATAAGCTTGTGAGAGAAGCTGTTGTGGCTCGCAATTCCGTCCGAGGGCCGAACCATAAGCTCATTAAGACAAGCTGTTGTGGCTCGCGATTCCGTCCGAGGTCCGAACCATAAGCTTGTAAGAGAAGCTGTTGTGGCTCGCGATTCCCTCCGAGGTCCGAACCATAAGCTTGTAAGAGCGGAACATTTTCTTCATGGTAACAAAATAAGGAGCCATGGCTTGTTTTAAGAAAGCTGACATTTTTACAATATATTAGAGCTATTACAAAAGACTAGGCAGGACGTGCCGATTACAATCACGATAATTTACATGGATATGGAGGCTACTCCTCTCCTAAGAACTTGATCAGGTGCTCCGCGTTCCAGAGCCTTTTGATGGGCTTGCCTTCGACGCTGGTCAGGCGATACGTACCAGGACGTACGACTCCTGATACCTTGTAAGGGCCCTCCCAGTTTGGTGCCAACTTTCTTTTCTGGCCGGGGTTGGATACCGCCAGCTTTCAGAGAACAAGGTCTCCGAGTTTGATGTCAGTTGGGCGCCACCTTCTTGTTGTAGAACCTCTCGATCCTCTGCTGGTAGATACTCCTTCTAATGGCCGACTTCTCCCTGACCTCGTCAACGAGGTCCAGGTCGGCTCGCAGCTGTAAAGAGTTACTTGCCTCATCGAAGGCCATGATCCGGGGAGAGGGGATCCCTATCTCCAGGGGAATGACAGCCTCTGCACCGTACGTCAGATTGAAGGGTGACTCCCCTGTCGGGATCCTCTTCATCGTTCGGTGGGCCCAGAGAACACTTGGCAGCTCTTCGACCCATAATCCCTTGGAGGAATTATCGAGTCGCTTCTTGAGTCCGTCGAGGATCGGACGGTTTGCGTTCTCCGCCTGCCCGTTGGATTGGGGATGACATACTGAGGAGAAGCGTTGCTGGATACCGAGATCTTCGCAGAACTTGCGGAAATGCTTGCCCGCGAATTGGGTCCCGTTATCTGTGACGAGCACTTGAGGGATCCCGAACCGACAGATGATGTGCTTCCAGAAGAATTGCTGCGTCTGTTGCTCGGTGATCGTTGCTAATGGCGCCGCCTCGATCCATTTGGTAAAGTAGTCGATTGCTACTGTAAGAAATTTTCGCTGCCCTGTTGTCTTTGGAAAGGGGCCTACCAGATCCATTCCCCACATGGCAAAGGGGGTCGGACTGGCCATCGAGCGGAGGTTTGCTTGCGGGGCCCTTTTGACGGGCGAGAACCTTTGACAGGGGCCACATTTCTTGACAAGGGTTAGAGCGTCTTGCAACATGGTGGGCCAGTAGTACCCGTGGTTCAAAGCCTTTCGCGCGAGCGAGCGACTTCCCATGTGGCATCCGCTGATCCCCTCGTGTAATTCCTTGAGAGCATATTTGGCTTCATCGGGAGTGAGGTAGCGGAGATAAGGCCGACCATCCGAGGTAGTGTAGGACCTTTTGAAGAGTGTCGAGTCGATTATTGTGAATCTTTCCGCTCGGGCCCTGACCCTTCTTGCTTCGGCTCGGTCTTCGGGGAGCTCTCCCTTGACGAGAAATCGCCTAATAAGAGTGGTCCAGTCTTCGGGGGGAGCTCCGCCTTCAATGCACAGGACCTCCGGGATGTCGATGCTTGGTTTTAACATGACTTCGATCAGGACCGTGCAGTCGAGACCTTCGAAGGAAGAGGAAGCCAGCTTTGACAGGGCGTCAGCCTGGACATTCTGTTCCCGGGGGATCCTCAAAACAGTCGACTCGTCGAAGGACGTCAGTAGGCGTTGAACTACAGCTCGGTACCGGACCATGCGATCGTCACGGGCCTCGTACTCTGCAGTGATCTGGCTGACCACGAGCTGGGAGTCGCTAAAAGCCCTGATCTGTCTGGCGCCGGCCTGATGAGCCAGGGTGAGCCCGGCGATCATGGCCTCGTACTCGGCCTCGTTGTTGGAGGCCGGGAAGTTGAGGCGGAGGCAGTATTGTAGAAGAAAACCGTCTGGGCCTCGCAGGATGATGCCAGCTCCGCTGCCTGCCTCGCAGGAGGAACCATCGACGTAAACTTCCCACGTCTGGTCACCTTCCTTGCTTGCAGGGTGCTCGGAGATGGTGCACTCCGTAATGAATTCCGCGAGCGCCTGCCCCTTGATGGCTGTTCTGGGTTGATAGCCAATGTCATACTGGCTGAGCTCAATCGACCATTTGACGAGTCGACCCGAGCTCTCCGGCTTGTAGAGTACGGCCTTCAAGGGTTGGTCGGTCAGTACCTGGACCGAATGAGATTGAAAATATGGGCGGAGTTTTCGCGAGGCCATGACCAGGGCGTACGCTACTTTCTCCATCCGAGAGTATCTGGTCTCGGCGTCGAGCAGGACCTTGCTGACATAGTACAGAGGCTTCTGTGATCCCTCTTCCTCCCGAACGAGAACGGTGCTGAGCACCTTCTCCGAGGCTGAAAGGTAGAGCCAAAGTGGCTCTCCTGGTTCGGGCTTGCTGAGGAGGGGAGGGTTTGCGAGGTACTCGTTCAATTGGGCGAAGGCCTCTTGCTGTTGGGTACCCCACTCGAACCCTCCGGTGCCGCACAGGGCTTTGAAGAACGGAAGAGACTTCTCTCCAGACTTGGAGAGGAAACGGCCGATGGCCGCCAGTCTCCCCGTCAGCCGCTGGACCTCTTTGATGTTCTGGGAGGAGCCATGTCTAAAATGGCCTGGATCTTCTCGGGGTTCGCCTCGATGCCTCGCTGGCTGACAATGAAGCCAAGAAACTTTCCCGCGGAGACGCCGAAGGCGCATTTGGCCGGATTGAGTCTCATATTATGGGTCTGAAGTACCCCAAAGGCCTCCTCCAGATCGGCGACGTGATCCTCCCCCCGCTGGCTCTTGACGAGCATGTCGTCCACATATACCTCCATATTGCGCCCGATTTGCTCCTTGAAGACCCGGTTGACGAGTCTCTGATAAGTGGCGCCTGCGTTCTTCAGCCCGAAGGGCATGACCCTGTAACAGTACAGCCCCTGGTCTGTAACGAAGGACGTCTTGGCGATGTCGGGAGGGAACATGCGGATCTGGTTGTAGCCCGAAAATGCATCCATGAAGGACAGGAGCTCGTGACCCGATGTTGCATCGATAAGAGCATCGATTCTGGGGAAGGGGAACGGATCCTTCGGGCACGCCTTGTTGAGGTCCGTGAAATCTATACAGATCCTCCAGCTCCCGCTCGCCTTCTTGACCATGACGACGTTCGCCAGCCACTCGGGGTAGCTGACTTCTTGGATGAAGCGTGCGGCCAGGAGCTTGTCCACTTCCGCATTTACCGCCTGCTGTCGCTCCGGAGCGAACTTACGTCGCTTTTGGACAACCGGCTTTGACCCGGGGATCACGCTGAGTTTGTGCATGATGAGATCCTCGGAGATGCCGGGCATGTCAGAAGGCTTCCAGGCGAAGAGGTCGACATTGTGGCGAATGCAGGTAATGAGGTCGGACTTAAGGTGAGGGGTGAGGGAGCGACTTACTCGAAATTGCTTCGACGAATCCCCTATCTCGTACGAGACATCTTCCAGCTCGTCTGCCGACTCCGGCTCTGGCTGGGTCCTCTGGGGCTGCATCTCGACGGTGTTGAGGGGAAACACGCCGCTACCGATTGCTGTCATGTAGTATGAGCGAGCAGCTTCCTGGTTCCCCCGGACTACTCCTACTCCGGTTTTGGTGGGGAACTTCATTTTCTGGTGATAGGCCGAGGGGACAGCCTGGAAGGAGCAGAGGCCCGGGCGACCGAGTATCGCATTGTAGGCTGCCTTGACGTTTACCACCATAAAGTCCATGGACTCGGTTCTTCGGTTTGGGGTCGTACCTGCCGTGACATCTAGGGTGACGATCCCTTCAATTGTTACAGGGACGCCCGAGAACCCGTGCAGGGTGTACCCCGCCGGCTTCAGCTTGTCGCGGGAGAGCTTCAGGTTCTCGAAGGCTTCGAGAAATAGAATGTTGACCAAGCTCCCGTTGTCCACAAGGATTCGTCGGGCGTCAAAATTGGCCATGCTGAGGTTGATGACGAGAGCGTCGCAATGAGGGAGCCGCACCCGTTCCAGGTCTTCCCCCGAGAAGGAAACCGGGAGCTGCTGGATCTGAGGGGGGAGAGGACCTTGGACGGCGTTAACATCCCGGATGAACGCCTTGCGAGAAGTGTTGGACTCCCCTCCCATGGGCCCCCCGTGGACGCAGTGTAATATGGTTTGGCCCTCGGGCTCATCAAGCTCCTGCTCTAGCTCGAGGAGCTGCAGGGGAGCTCGAGGAGGAGGTGGGGTTCTCCTGTTCCTCGTGTCCCTCTGCCCTCGAGCTTCATCTCGCTTGTACTCCCGAAGGTACCCTCGTTGAATGAGGGCCTCGATCTCGTCTTTCAGGGCGCGGCAGTGATCCGTGTCGTGCCCGTTGTCCCGTTGGAAGCGGCAGTAGAACCGCTGATTCCTTTTCTTGCTGGAGTTGTTGGACGGACGAAGGGGGTACTGGACGAGATCCCTGTCCTCGATTGCCAAGAGTATGGAGGACACATTTTGGGTTAGCGGGGTATACCTCTCGAAGCGAGGGACCGGCGGGAACTTCTTTATGCCACCCGCGTCCCTTGGAGCCTTTTTTGATGGCTCGACTTCTTCGGCCTTCCGCTTCCCCTTCCCGGGGGCCTCCCTGGAATCTTCGGGGTTCAGGACCTCTTCTACCCTGATGTACTTTTCGACCCTGTTGAGGAGGTCGGAAAAATCTATGGGGGGTTTCTTCGCCAGAGAGGCCTTCAGCTGTCCATGATGGACGTTGTGCCGAAATACCGCAGAGGCGACGCCAGGATCGAGGGAGGATACCGACCTCGCCTCTGTGGTGAACCTTCAGACGAACACTCTGAGTGACTCCCCCTCCATCTGCCGGAGTCCGAGTAAAGAGGCACTCGTCCTCTCGGCCTTCAGGCTGGTAACAAAGTGGGCAAGGAAATTGCCCTCTAGTTGGTCGGAGTAAATGGAGCCAGGGGCCAGTTTAGAGAACCATTCACGTGCCGGACCCCGGAGTGTGGCAGGAAAGGCTCGGCACAGCAGGGGATCCGAAGCACTGTGAATCATCATCAGGGTTTTGAAACCCTCCATGTGATCAGCAGGATCCCCCTTGCCGTCATAGGTCTCGAACTGAGGTGGTCGGAAATTCCGAGGTATTTCCGCTTGGAGGATGAGGGCGGAGAAAGGGGGTCGGATAGGTCTGTACCCCTGAGCGGCTCCGAGGCCGCCGTCGCCTATGTGATTGAGGCGATCCTCCATTTCTTGGAGGCGCCTTAGGAGTTCGCCATCGTCCTCTGCCGGGATTGTTGAGAGGCGGGACACGCTTGCCTCGGCATCCGACCTGGTTCGGGAATGGCGGACTTCTTCCCTGGGGGCCCGTCGGAGAGCCCCAAGAATTTCTCTTCGGAAGTCCTGGAACTCCTGGTGAGTGACTGGGGCTCCCTCGTTTCGGGGCGGTTGGACCGGAGGTTGCCTTCCGACGCGGCTGAGCGCTGGCCTCCGTCCTTCGGGCGGTGGTAGTGGATGGTTCGGGGCCGAGTTGGAAGCGGCCCTTCCCCCGCTGCAACTAACCTGCCGGTTGATGATTACCCTTCGTAGGTCGGGCTGGACTGTACGGGTGGCGCTCTTCTGGGGTCCCTGGCGGGGAGCCCCTTGCTTAGATGCGCGTGGCTCGACGATGGCAAACGGCGGGGGCAAGTCCCGCTGGGGTGCGGAGGTAGCAGCATTCTTAGCTTTGGGGGCCATGAGAGCTCGGCTGCTGAGGTACCTTGGCGGTCGGGCTCGGGTCGGCTTCTGAAGTAGCTTCCCCACAGACGGCGCCAACCTGATGCGGTTTGTTTCTGGGAGACGTGTGGATGCACCAGGTGTGAGTTCTTTACTGATTTGTATTTGAAGGAGAAAGCTTCTAGTCAGGCGACCCTCGGTTGGCCGAGCGGTACCGGTGACAGGCTGGAGTGAGGCGAGGCTGGATGCTCGGCTCGGATCCGAGGTCTGGTTACCTGCAGACGGTCTAAAAACACCGGGGTTGATCCCGGTGGCAGACCCTCCGACGATCTAGTTAGTCTCTGAGAGAGAGTACAGTAACTAGGGTTTTGTAGAGAAAAGATTCATTACCTGCAGACAGAGGGGAGGGTCTGGTATTTATAGGGGATGCCAATCGGGTCCAGACCCGTTTGGGGCTGGGCCGGACCCGGTTACCCGAGTGGCTGAAGCGGTGGAAAGCGGGGCGGTATAGGGCTGACGTTGCAGACGCCGGAGTGGTTTCCGGGCTGACGTGGCAGAGTTCCGGGCGGTTTCCCGGTGCTGATGTGGCAAATCTGAAGGATCAGAAAGAGCGCGTATCCTGAGGGGATCCAGTGGCCCAGGATGAGCCACGTTTATTCCTGACCCATATCACATGGTGTGTATGATATGATATTGTGATGCGATAACATGATGATAGGAATGATATGGTGTATGTGTGATAGGCGTGTGATAAATTGAAAATTTATGTGATAATGTGATGTGAAAATTGGTATGATGTGTGTGTGTGCCATGTGGATGATAACTGAGAATTTTATACGATAATCGATAAGATTAATGGCTTGTGTATGCTTATGAATTTAATGGAGCTATATGCATTCTTGTTATATTATAAAAGCGAAATTATATTATAAAGGAGTTATGTTATAAAGGAGATATATATGTATTTAAAGGAAAAAATTTAATATTGCAGTGCCGCACAATCTCCCAGGGGTTTGGGCTAGACTCCACAGGCCCGAGATACACCCGGGAACATGAGTTATATATATATTGCCCCAAATTTTATATTTGGGGATCAGGAGTTATATATTGCCCCAAATTATATTTGGGGATCAGGAGTTTTCCTCGCTGGTATAGGGCCAGGAGGAAGACGTAGCCTCGGACGTGTATGACTCTACGTGAGCATCGATCCGCGTGTTATATTTATTTTTGACTAGCCTTCTGATTTTAGTCTTGGTTGGACATAAGCGCAACCGTACTTTCAATCCAACTCACAAATGATAGATACTTAGGACACCTGGATCTGGGTGATATGATGGGTTAGCGGGATTGAAATGTACGTGAGGGAAGGCACAGAAATTCCTGTATTGTACGAGGAGGTCAGTTGTGTGGGCACTGAAAAGGAGAAAAAGATATATGCGTAATTGGTGCGTAAGACCTATGTGGCAGCGATATGTGTATTTGATGCGTAAGACCTATCTGGCAGCGATGTGTATTTGATGCGTAGGACCTATGTGGCAGCGATGTGTATTTGAATGTCATGCGTAAGACCCTTGGTGGGCAGCAATCTATATTTTGACTGAGCTATCGGCTTCAGTTGTGTGATGATATGGACACGGGTCGACAAACTAACAAAAAAAATAAGTGTAAATAAGAATGAGAGTAAAGAAAGTGAAATGTGAAAGTAAAGTGAAGATGAAAAGTAAATGAAGTGAATATAACCAAGCTATCGGCTTGGGATGTGATGTGATATTACCCAGACTATGTGTTTGGAGTGCGGTGATTATCACCCAAGTTATCGGCTTTGGGGTGTGATATATTATTGCCCAAACTATATTTGGGATGTGGAGTATAAATTGTTGAGAATGAAAGTGAAATTAATGGTGACTTGAGATATAAGTAAAAATGAAAGTTTAATTCTTAATTAATTAAGTAGTAACTAAGTGATATAATGAGATGAGAATGAGCTGTAAAACATGCTTTTGATGCAATGAGAATAAGCACTCTAATAAGTGATATGATAATGATGTGATGAACTGCAAGCAAATTGCAATGTGCAATGAGATGTATTTGTGTTATAAGACATGAATGAATGTGGTATTATAGGAATGAGTGCATATATTTACGATCCGATACATGATATAATACAATAAAATCAATATCTGTATTATGAGAATGGTTATGAAAATGGTTATTCAAGAAAGTATGTTGTGATATGAGTTTGTGTACCTTGGAACTGTGTCGGTATACTACTCGCCCGCTATTTCCGTGGGAATGGTGGGAACTACCTGCCTTGGCACAACTTCCAGGATGAATGGGTGTGTTGATGATATAATACAAGTAAATGAAGCGCATGGCTAAATAAAAATGAAGAAAATATGTAGTAGCATCATGTGGTTATATATATATATAAATGAAGAATTGGTGATATGACGATAATTGTGGAAAAATAAATGTGTTAGGAAATTTAAATCGAAAAGTAATGGATTGTATGTGAATTAGTATTATGCAAATGTAAAATAAGGATATATATATATATATATATATATATATATATATATAGGGAAAGGATCCGTTGCACACTACATTGGTGCTCACCGTGTGAACACTACGCCTTCGGGCATTCATATCGAAAATCCGAACCGTTCACATTGATCTACACATCTAAATTAGTCTAAATATGTAAAATCAAATCATTTGAAATTCATTTGTCCATCCATCATGCGACTATAAAAACAATGAATTTCAGCCATACAATTTTGTATCACTTCAATGAATGGGCAAATGAATTTCAAATGGTTTGATTTTACATATTTAGACTAATTTATATGTGTAGATCAATGTGAACGGTTCGGATTTTCGATATGAATGCCCGAAGGCGTAGTGTTCACGCGGTGAGCACCAAAGTAGTGTGCAACGGATCCTTTCCCTATATATATATATATATATATATATGCGGTGAGTGTGATGGATAAAGTGAAATATGTGAAGTTATGGTTATGTATACAGTTGGATGCAGCCTGGAAGAGTACTTTGATATAATAATCGTATTGGTGGTGTTTTTATGTTCAGACTCCAGGTTAAACTTTCTTATCCTTATGTTTATAAGTTCAATTCATTTTCTTTTACAATTTAATTTATTTATTAGATTAATAATTATACTCACACCAGAAATGACTAACCCCCTAGTGTTTGGGGGGTTAGGGAGTCCCCAGACTACCCTAGGCCCCTACTGTTATAGGTCCTCAGCAGTGCAGAGGTGAGGCGTAGATTTCGTTGAGTGAAGTCTTTTACTTTAAATTTTATGTATAAGTTCAGTTATGTGAATAGTGGGATTTATGGTTTAAATTGTATTTTGAATGTATAAGCATGTAGATGATGATGTTGAGTATACGGAGTGGTATGGTATGTTTGTGACTCGTACCCATCTCGTTGTGGAGTACCAGTCCCTGTGGTATGTTTTACAAAGATTTTTCTAAAAATTTTATCTCGTTTTCAAAGAAATTTATGATTTTTAATTGATATTTGATATTCTATTATAAGTTTGGCCCCCAGAGCATAATATTATATTGCCTGTGTGATTCTGCTCATTTTGGTTGTGATGTGAGCTACGGAATTTAGAGCAGAATTCCGTAAGATTTGTGTTTCGGGGTAGAAATTTCAGGAGAAACCATGTCAAAATTTTCTTTGAAATATAACTATCTTAGTTTATGTTTAAAGTGATAGAAATTGAAAGAATTGAATTTGGAGTCAAAAAAAAGTGGGGTGTTACAGACTCCGAAGCCAACCGCCCGGTGGAGGCATCCGAGGTTGACCAGTTCGTCTCCACTCTCCACCAATCCCGGTCAGCTATGGCCTTCCAGCCGAGCGACTTCTAGGCCGAGCTCCCGAGACTTATTCATGAAGTAGTTTACCGTGGCCTCTCGGTCGCGAGCCTCCTTATGATGGCGAGCCAACATACTCTCTTTGGACCCCTGCTCACTTCGAAGCCTGAAGACCTCGGCAGAACCAAGGTCGGTGCCGAGGGCCCCATGCATCTATCAAGAAGATGGGAAACACAAGTCACAAATAGGCGAAAAAACATAAGTCATAGAGCATCGGCCAAAAATCTTCTTTTATAAATTCAAAAAAAATTTGTATTACAAAAAGCGGTGGCCAGTCCGCGAAAGGAAAATACAGTCAAAAGAGAAGAAATCCTAAGCTACTGATTAGGGGGGACGGCACCTCTTCGTCAGCACGGTCCCCCCCTCAATTCATCTTGGTGAGGGTCCCCCCTCTCCTCACTCGCCACCGAGCGTGGGCGGATGCTCTGGCCGCCAGTTAGAGTGAAGGTGGTCAACTCGAGCATTCGGGAAGACGATCTTGAAGTGCTCCTTGGCAAGGCGTAGGCGTCGTCCTGGGCGAGGATCAGAATAACCGATCGTGACCTCAGCCTCCGCCATGGCAGCCTACGCCTTCTCAGCCTCCACCTGAGCCTTGGACTTGAAGTGTGCCAGCTCGTTCTTATGATGGTCGACAATCGAGGCCATCTGAGCTTGAACGACCGCAACTTCGTTCCGGGCTTTCTTCAGCTCGTCCTGCAATTTGGTTAACTCCCGAAAGTACTTCTCCGCATTCTTCCTTTCGACGAGGACCTCCTTCTCCATGCACTTGTGGTAGTGCTGCCCATGGAGCAACGCCTGGCCAAGGAAGAACAAGTTAGAATAATCCTAAAAATCTAAAATCCTACGCACATGGAGTACCAACACGTACCGAGAGCTACGCCTGAGCCCACCTCATGTAGGCTGTCCCAGACGTCTGCGTCGCCAGATTCATCTGATCTCTCTCCGTAGCGAGATGCTCCACCGCCTCCATCGTCACCGGGCCCTCGAGCAGGGTGTCCCCTATCTTGACCCCCCCAGTCCGGGACGTGCGACGGCAAGCCCTGCCTGCCCACCATCCCCGCAGCATCAAGGCGAAGGGTCGGGAGCCTCTGCTCCTGAACATCGGCCACCTTCTTACTACCGGAGCTCGCCCCCGGTTCCTTCTCCAACCTCGACGAAAGGTGATGCCTCCTCACCCTCTTCGGGGACGGCTGCACAAGCACCTGCGTCGGCCCTTTACTGGATCCCGCGGCCGATGCACCCTTCTTCTCCTGTTCAGCCTACTTCTCCCGATCGGCCCTCCTCTTCGCGGCTACGGCCACTAGGGCCTGTCGGTTGTCGATCTGTTTGGCAGTCATCTCTGCAAAAATGAGAGAAAAAGAAATAAAATGTTAAACACGAAGGCAGGAAGGTGAACAAATTCGGAACAAAAACATACTAAGGTCGGCTGGGCTCAGTCCGGCTCGGGCCAAGTGCAACTCCGTGACGCGTGGCCACGCTATGCTGTGCTCTCCCACAATCTTCTCCACCATCACCCACTCTTTCCCAGACAACTCACTCCACTTCGGGGGCTTGTGGTTCGGCCGACCAAAATTCCAAACTGTTGGAATCTTCCAAGTCCTCTCACTCCGGACAACGAAGTATTTTTCCTTCCATCCTTTGGAGTCCGGATGACCATGCATCACCTTCTTATCTGGGCGCGGAGAGAGGTAGAAAATCCCCTCCCGGCCGCCGAGCGAGCTCATCCCCAAGATGGCACGAAAATACGTGAGCCTCGGCTTAACACCCTTCTCCTGGCACTTCAGGACGAAGCAAACCAGGTGCTTCCACGAGTTGGGCCCATACTGCATCGGGCTCAGACCACCCCACTTCAGTACTCTCACAATGAACGGATGCAGCGGCAACCTCAACCCCGAGATGAAGGCATCCTCGGGGAATATGCAGAAGTGGGACTCCAGCGCTGTAGTCGGACAGATTCCTAGGTTCGGCATCAAGAGCTCAAATTCCTTCGGGATGAAGTAAGCTGCACTTAAGATGTGCAAATAATCCGCCCTCAGAACACATTGGACGCTATCCATCTTGATCATAGGCCAACCCGTGTCCCGCAGCAGTGAAGTGAACGCAAGAAGCCCCTCCACGCGTCAGGATACATCCTGATCGATCCCGGGTTTCTTGCCGTCACAAGGCTAAACGCGAACCCCGGCTCGGGTGCGTATTTATTCAGTGAGCCCGGGGTATCAGGGCGAGTTACCTCCCCTTTTCGCCTACGGGGGCAAGGTTTTCTCTCCGGAGATAGGGTCACTAACAAAGGCAGAGGCGGAAGACCTTCCTCTTCCTCGACTGCCCCTCTTGCGGCTCCTCCCTCTTCTCCCCGAACGTCGCCTCCCTCGGCTCCCCAGACGGGCTTCTCCTGGTTGTCCTCAGCAAACCCCTCTTCCTCGGGATCTCCTTCTTCATGCTCCTTTTCCTCAATAAACCCCTCTCCCTCGGGGTCTCCCTCTTCATGCTCCTCATCAACAAGTCCCTCTCCCTCGGGGTCTCCCTCTTCGTGCGCTTCCACCTCAACGAAACCCTTTCCCTCGGAGTTTACTCCCTCGTGCTTTCCCTCCTCCACAGGCTCCTTACCCGGCCTCCGGGATCGTAAAGGTTGTACGTCATACACTACAGCAACCTCACCCTCCAACAGGACCTCCTTGATTCCATAATCGCCTAAAGACCAAGACGTCGACGCCGACTGGACCTCTACAGGGCGACCTGAAGTGCTTGCCTCGGAGCCGGACTGAGAGCGCGACATTGAAATACAAAAATACTAACCTGGTATGCTGAGAAACGGGAAGATCGCCGAAAAACGGTGTCGAAGACTAAGAGATTTTCCTGTTATCTGAGAGAGAAAACGCGAAGTAGGGGAATGAGGGGGGGAGGGGGGAGATTTATAATAGAGGAAGAGACTCCTCGATTTTCGCGAAAGGATCTAACCGTTGGATCTTAATCATCAAGATCCAACGGCCACCAAGATCTAGAGCGCTTCGATCCTCAAGCCTGTGACGTCATCCTAGGGCGCAAAATTACCCATTTACCCTCAGCCCTATTAACCGATACCACAGCTCGGAATGCGTGGTCAACTACTCAAGCACTACAAACCGCCAAAGCTTTTTAAACAAGTTTTAGTGGCTCGACGCTCGGATGGCACCGCGAGTCACAAATTCCTCCTCAATTCAGCTTGAGGCTCGGTGCTCGGATGCCACCGCGAGCCACAAATACCTCCTCAAAACAGCTTAAGGCTCGACGCTCGGATGACACCGCGAGCCACAAATTCCGCCTCATTCAGCTTGAGGCTCGACGCTCGGATGGCACCGCGAGCCCCAAATTCCTTCTCAATTCAGCTTGAGGCTCGGCGCTCGGATGGCACCGCGAGCCACAAATTTCTCCTCAATTCAACTAGAGGCTCGACGCTCGAATGCCACCGCGAGCCACAAATTCCTCCTCAATACAGCTTGAGACTCAACGCTCGAATGACACCGCGAGCCACAAATTCCTCCTCAATTCAGCTTGAGGCTCGGTGCTCGGATAACACCGCGAGTCCCAAATTTCTCATCAATTCAGCTTGAGGCTCGGCGCTCGGATGACACCGCGAGCCACAAATACCTCCTCAAAGCAGCTTGAGGCTCGACGCTCGGATAGCACCGCGAGCCCCAAATTCCTCCTCAATTCAGATTGAGACTCGGCGCTCGGATGGCACCGCAAGCCACAAATTGCTCCTCAATTCAACTTGAGGCTCGGCGCTCGGATGCCACCGCGACCCACAAATTTCTCCTCAATACAGCTTGAGGCTCGACGCTCGGATGACACCGCAAGCCACAAATTCCTCCTCAATTCAGCTTGAGGTTCGGCGCTCGAATAACACCGCGAGCCCCAAATTCCTCCTTAATTCAGCTTGAGGCTCGATGCTCGGATGACACCGCGAGACCCAAATTCCTCCTTAATTCGGCTTGAGGCTCGGCGCTCGAATGACACCGCGAGCCCCAAATTCCTCCTCAATTCGGCTTGAGGCTCGGTGCTCGGATGACACCGCGAGCCCCAAATTCCTCATCAATTCAGTTTGAGGCTCGGCGCTCGGATGACACCGCGGCCACAAATTCATCCTCAATTCAGCTTGAGGCTCGGTGCTCGGATGACACCGCGAGCCTCAAATTCCTCCTCAATTCGGCTTGAGGCTCGGCCCTCGGATAACACCGCGAGCCTCAAATTCCTCCTCAATACAGCTTGAGGCTCGGCGCTCAGATGAAACCTCGAGCCACAAATCCTCCCTCAACAGTGAGGGGGCTCGTCCCCCGACCTTCGACGCTCGGCAAGGCGAGCCCCTACTCTTCGGATATCGACGTCCCCTTGCTTTTCCAACAAGTGAGGGGCTCGTCTCCCGACCCTCCACGCTCGGCAAAGCGAGCTCATGCTCCTCAGATATCGACGTCCCTTTGCTTTTCCAATAAGTGAGGGGGCTCGTCTCCCGATCCTCGATGCTCGGCAAAGCGAGCTCATGTTCCTCAGATATCGACGTCCCCTTGCTTTTCTAACAAGTGAGGGGGCTCGTCTCCCGACCCTCGACGCTCGGCAAAGCAAGCTCCTACTCCTCAGATCTCGACATCCCCTTGCTTTTCCAACAAGTGAGGGGGCTCATCTTCCGACCCTCGACGCTCGGCAAAACGAGCTCCTACTACTCAGATCTCGACGTCCCCTTGCTTTTTCCAACAAGTGAGAGGCTCGTCTCCCAACCCTCGATGCTCGACAAAGCGAGCTCCTACCCTTCAGCGCTTAACACCCCTCATGACTCCAAGAGGGATCCCCTTCATCCTACTCCGCTGACCTCTTCAGGAAGATACGAATCCCGTTCTTCGTTGTATACACCGCTCCGCTCTTCTTACAGAGGCAAAAAATCACTCTTACACGGCTGGATTATCCAGCCCTCCAGGAGTGGGGGGCTCCTGATATGGGTTAGATGACGCGGCTCTCTTAGGCCACAGCATCCCCTCAAAAACTGCTCACCCCTGATCATCAGGTCAGCCCTAAGCCCCATGGGCTTCTGCAACGTCAGGCCCATGGGCAAACGAGTCCAGACCCGTTTGCACTGCATATAAATACCAGGCCCTCTTCCACCTTCACAGGTAATCAATCTTTCTCTTCTAAAAGTTCTAGCTACTGTTGCTCTTCAGTAACTGATAGACCGTTGGAAGGCCTAACACCCCCGGTGTTCCTAGGCCGAGTGCAGGTACACGAGACCGAGCCGAGCCCCCTAGATCCGAGCCGAGCTGCTAGGATCTGAGCCGAGCATCCGACCTCTACCTTACTCCCGCCTACTCCCGAGCCGCTCCCTCAACCGAGGGTCGGGCGTATAGCCAGTACCGAGAATTTCGCTAAATAACAAATTGAGAGAACTCACACCTATTGTAGCCACACCCCGAAAACAAACCGCATCAGTTACACATTACATATTACAAATACAAAGAACTTAATGCAAGTAACAATAGATATAATCAAAATATAAAATGGCATCCATGAAATCTTTACATAAAAGAAAGACAGCTACATATTAAAGATTTGAAGATAAGACAAAAAATTTCGAGAAACTTAAAGACAAGTTGAAAGATCTTTTTGTTCACTCCGTAGAAAACAATCAGCTCTCCTACCTTAAAACAAAAATTTAACTTATTATTTAATAGCTATGGAGATGTTTATTGTTGTTTTTGTACGTATACATTCATAGAAGCAATTAGCCTAGGGACAGAGGGAATTTCCGGTGGAGCGGTGAAATGCGTAGAGATCGGGAAGAACACCAACGGCGAAAGCACTCTGCTGGGCCGAACAGAGACATGTGGCCGATCATCACCTAAAAGTTTTCGTGTAATGACTTAATCTACTTAAACCTCGGTTTCGCTTTAGGCTCATAGCAAGGGGTCTGGTCTAGAATCAAGTACACAAAGAATGGACATAGTGAACATAAAATTAAATTTGTAATTTAGTACTGAAAAAGTCAAAGATATTTGAATGAATATGATGTGTTCTTTCTACTATTTCCATCATAATTAGTTTTAGTTTCTCATCTCTCTCTATCATACAATTACAAACTATATTAATTTGAGATTAAAACGTGATTCTCTTCTTTCATGTTCAATAAATAAAAACCTCTATGTCCACATCTCCTCTCTAAGTTCACAATAAATAAATACATGAGTAATTGTGTGGTGTTTTTTTGGGAGAGGAAGTACTAGCGATTAGAGAATTTAAAGTTTTTCAGCTGATTTTCCCCTTCTTTAATATGATTGTTTAGGGTCCAACTGGGTTTGGGTTTGAACCCTAACCCAAAGGTCTAGGGCGTTTTTTCCTTTTATAACACCCACTATTAATCATGGAGATATATCGGAACAATAACATTTTGAACACTAGCATTGGTATATTAGCTTGCCCAAACCGTTGAAACAACCAGTATAACAGTTGTAACCGGTGATACTTAAAACATTGGTCAACAAACTGAAAACACCCTCTTGATGTGACAAGTATGTTTCCAAATGCCTCGGCTCCCAGAACTAACTACTAAAACCATGAACTCCGCAAAATGACCTTGGGGTTGGCCTAACCTTTATTATAAATGATTTAAGCTCAGCGCCCCAACCCTGGCAATCTTCACACCACTACTATGTTATATGCTCATATTCTGGTGAATTAATGATATTAGAATCAATTCCCCCCCCCCCCCCCCAACAAAAAAAATAAAATAAAATAAAATAAAATTATATATATATATATATATATATATATATATATATATATATATATATATAATAATAATAATAATAATAATAATAATAATAATAATAATAATAATAATCTTCTGTAGACGTCAACTAGGCTTACTAATGAATAATTGCAAAGCCACCTTTTCCTGCTTTTAAATGTAGGCAGTATGAACTTTACGTACTTTTCATTCCTATTTATGTCATTGTAACTTAAATAATAATCTAGAGTCAAGTTTTGGTTCAAAAAATATTGGCGTAGAGAAAAGAAGAATTACTATGGTCATACTAATCCCAATGTTGTTTTGGAAAATATCATTCCATTCACATGTTAGACGAAAGAAAATGGAAAAAATAATAGGAGTTAAATTAGATAAAACTTTAAATAAGAAAAATGATGGTCAGTTATTGTGCATGGATTTATGAATATATTTAGAAAGTGGTTTGTTTCTGATATTAGAAAACATGTGAGTTATAACATAACAAGTCAAAAAAAATCCTTTCATAACATACAGCATTTAAAATAAAAATGTCCGAAAATTTCAACTTCTTTTAGCAGTCTGTTGAGAGGAATCCGTAAGCAAAATATCTTCTTTCAGAGTAATGTCTTTGTCCAACAAGCTAGCATAACATGAAGATACTTCTCATGCAGATTGAATTAATTTTGACGTCAAGAAAGACAACTTAAACTAGATGTTAATATGCAAACATAACAATCACATTGAAAGATTACATTATACAGGATTATGACTATGAGCAATAAAAGTTGAACTATTAATCAAGATCCAGTAAAAAATCATATCAAAGTGAGTAGGATAATTGTTTTTCTATGCAATTAAAAAAAATCAACTATACAGGAAGTATGAGGAGAAAATGAACATCTCTACTTATGACACACGAGCACAGGGATGGCTTGGGATTCAAATATGACCTATATCTTGATTGGGAGACCTAGTCAATAGTGGTGGTCCAATTAGTATCTAGGGTTTCCAACTGAAGATACAGACAAAGACTTTTTGTGCACATACTGGAATTATAATAATGACATATTTACAAACAGAACCAGAGAGCTTTTGCATGTAATTGGAGATGGGACACATATTGATATTAAATGTCTTAAATTGGTTTCCTTCAATCATGGAGTTCATGCATGAACTGCTATGATCACAATATTCATTGAAAAGGTTCAACTGTAACAGAACTTATCAATAAGGAATATCTATGGCTAAATTTGAAAGGAAAAAAAAAAAAAACTTGAACTACCCCTTTATGCAGATGCAGAAAACCTCACTGAACTATTTTTTATGCAGAAAACATAACCCCCATAAAGTATGTTTTCAAAAAAGACCCCGAAGTATATTTTCAAAAAACCAGACTTTTATGCTTGTATTAGATAACCTCATTCATCTTTGCAAGTTGGTTCAGAAAACACCATGCATCTTTCTCGTTATTGTCAAAAACATCACTCCACTTTAGCAGAAAACTCACACCATCGGAGTGGGTTTTTGCAACCATACTTAAGTGTGGTTTTCTGCATAAAAAATAATTCAGTGATCTTTTCTGCATAAAGGGGATAGTTCCAGGGGTTTTTTTCAAATTTAGCCAATATCTATATATGGATAGAAAGAAATTTATTAACTCACCCTGAAGATATGTGATAATAGCAAGATGCACCATATTGTTTTAACCTTTTGTTGGCAAGAGAAACCAACTGCAGAGGTGTTCTGAGGCATTCAATTAGTCAGTGAAGGATATAGTATAATTGCATAGTTCAATGAAACAACCTGTAAGATATTGAAATAAAAAATGACTGTCAAGATTTCAGCATCAAATAGTAGTTTGTGTAGTTTGTGTGTGTGTTGATTTTTGGTTCCTAACAACAACTTGCAAGTAGTTGCAACTGCAAGTGAAAAATCAACCCCCCCCCCCCCCCCCACACACACACACAATAAACAAAATCTTTTTCACTCAATACCAAGATAACCTTTAGTTTCTTTCCTACTTAAATTTCACATGTACTTTCACATGTATGATGTACTCCAATCATCATTTCACTCCAAAAAGTAAAGGCTATGTTTGTAATCATATCTAAAAGTTTTGAGGAATGTTTGAATTTTCACTTGCACATGCACTTGCATGTAGTTGCAGAAAACCAAACACCCGCTTCATCTGGGTGTGTGGCGAACAATCAGCACCCCACGGTGCAGATTGGGACTGGCTGTACCAATCCGTGTGGGGGGGGGGGGTGTGAGAGAGAGAGGACAGGAAAAATCAAACTAACACAAAATCTTCACAGAAAGATGATTGAATAGGTAAGTTTCTTGAAGTCACCCGACCCCAATGAGTAAAAGATCAACCCAACACTTCTGCCTATATTTCTTTGTTCCATTAATAAACAGACAGGTCAGAAGATAATTTATGCATACAAATGATTAAAAAACAACATATGCACACAGACAACTATTAAAGATGGTAATCACACATCAGCAAGGAACTATGCAGATATGTGAGTTGGACTACAAACGTTTCATCTATTTTAGAAGTAGACTTAACACTTTTGTATCCATTTGATGTACATCGAATTTGTTTTCTGCTGCACATTTTTGTACATTTAATTTAATTCAATAGGAAAAGGTAATGCAGTTCACAGATCTCAAAGCAAATCTAAGAATAAAGTGTTGAATTGCTTCTCTAAAATAACTTGGAAAGCCTCTAATACAACACTAAGTGAATGTGAGTGCAAGTGTGTATGTGAATGCAGAGACTTAATCAAAATATTGATGTAAATATGCTGAGACCAAGATAATAATCAAAAATCAACATGGGCCTTTGTCATATCTGACTTGGTATTCCAAAAACTAGACAATCATCAGCAGTAAAGTTAGCAAAGACAACCAACAGTCAAAATTTGAAACGCTTTATCATTAAAACTATTTATAATCCTGACATCATTGAAGATGAGTAGGGAGAATACGAACACGAGGGACATGCAGTACATTAAGACAGCACAAACAAGGGGAATGCAAAACAATAGTTATGATAAATATCTAGGCAATATTACATCGCAGACATAAGCTCATTTTAAGTTGCACGCAGCAAACAAGATGATTGAATTTTTAGTAAATATTAAATAAATGTCTAATCAGCTCCACAATAGTATTTAACTTGGTCTTTAATCATTTACTAGTAGCCTACTAACTCTAGCACACCATTTTAACATCGTTCGTATGTTTTGAATAAGCAATTAAGACATCCAATATTGGCAATAACTCAGTTTACGAACTTCAAAATTTCACAGCATCCAATCCTAACAACTTCAGCAACACATAACACACAACAGCTCACCAAACAATGCAAAGGTCTAAACTTTCCATTCACAAACTGGTCATTTGGGATCACTGATTAATGAATTGTGACTCAATTTTCTATTTGTCCCACTATATCATCTATATAATAAATCACAAGACAATTTGAAAAAACCTATCAAGTGGCTCTCCTTCAATTGAAAGGGAATCAACGGCTAGATTCACCATCTCAAAACACAGTTTCCCCCAAAAAGTTTCCCCCCAAAACTAAATTTTTTCTCCCAAAACAAAAAACTCCTCACTTTATCTCTCTTCTCTCCTCTCTTCACTTTCCGGATCTCCCTCTCTCTCTCTCTCTCTCTCTCAATTTTCTACTCCTTTTCCTCCTCCGGCGATCACCGGAAAACTCCTTCCCCAACCCCCACTTCCTCCCGCGCCTCTTGCTACCCCCGCGCCTGCAACTCCCACCAGCCCCGCCCTCCCTCCCTCCCTCCCTCCCTCCCCCCCCCCCCTCCCTAGCCCCGCCGCCTCACCCCCCAAGAACTGTTCGCCTCACCCGCCGAAACCCCCCTTCCTCCTTTTTGATATTGCACAGGTATTGCACAGTTCAGGCTTAATCACAATTCTACAAATGTTTTATGGGTATTTGATATTGGGGCAAAATATTGTAGTAGTAGTTTGTATTTTCCTATATTTTGTTTGTTCTTCTTATGAAACCACTATGCATAGAAACTAACAAGTAACAAACTAATATTTATGTTAAAATATGATAGTATGCCACCACTAGGTAACTTTGTTTTCTACCATTGCCTTTCTATATGATCTTTTGAGGCTAATATACCTTTTTAAGCTGTTGTACAATTTCCTAAACAAATACACCTAGATGGTAGTACTAATCAACATTGTCACACTATCATCCAAGCTAAAATCTAGCCCGACTCCTTAACAAAAATAAACTTAACAAATATCTATCAATTCTATCTTAGGATCGGCTTAATTACTTGGGAGTTCAATTAACTTCATCAGATTCAGTGTCTCTAGCAGAATTCACTTTAACAATTCTAATAATATGACAATTTTAATTACCACTGTTCTTTTTTAATAATAAATATTGATTAAAACTATTACATTAGAGCGTGTTTAGTTGAGATAATAGAAGGGAGCACATATAAAAAACATTACTCAAAGAGAATACACACTGTTGAGCGACAAACAAATCTGCAAAGGTCCACCCACGGGCAAACTAACAAGTAACAATTTTTGAACAGTGAATATTTATGTATCTACTCTGATTAGCGTCAGAAATTACTGCATATAAGACCAATAATTCTAGCTATTTAGGGAGAGGGAGAGGGAGAGCTAGCACTGAGTTGTAGCTTATATGGTGAAGGCCGGGTTGGGATGTGTAAAAAAGGGTTGCAGGCCAAGACTACGATGTGTAATCCTTTATTCAAAACCAAAGGGAGAAGGAGATGGTATGCAACTCCAAAAACCTCTCAGAAAGGAAAATCTAACCCTACAATCCCCGCACTCCTCACATGTGAATCCCTCTCAATTTCCCTCCTTCCTTCCTGTCCATCCATTTCCATGCAGTTGATATCCCCCTATAAGTAGCAACAAAAACTAACCTTAATCCCAAAACTAACCTTAACCCCAAAAACCTTTTCATATGCTGCATCGTTCACGAAGACTGTGTCGCAGGCGCGTGTCCACGGGCAAACCTAGTCTTTCTAAATTTTGCAAAGGGCTAAGCTCCTCTCTTTTCTTCTTCCCTCGTGCTTTTACTAAACTTGTTCCTATGTCAACCTTTTCTTACCCCCTCTACATTGCTACTACAATCAAAGAAAAGAAAATAATAATAAGTTTTTAAAAAAATCCATTTATTTCCTTAGATTTACTATACAAACATCCTAAGAATTACCATAGAACTAAAAAGAAGAGGAAAAACAACCAAATCAGCTAAAACGCTAGAAATCACTAAACACAAAAAAAATAATTTTATCAAAAAACAAAAAACCAAAAATTAGAAACTTAAAACAAGAATCTCACTGCCATCACACATTCAAGAAACCAAAAAAAAATTTGACAAAATTAACCAATTCCAAACAGCAATCAAACAAATTTCCAAAAGAGAATTCACCTCAGTTCTTGATGAATCTCCGAATCGAACGATTCCGTAATCCTATACTCCCGTCGCTCTCTCCTCCTTTCACCTTCGCCTTTCCCCCCTTTCCAACCACCTTTATTCTCTCTCTCCAAACTCTCGCTTTCTCTCTCCAGCTGTCTCTTTCCCCTTTCTCTCTGAGTCTTCTTTAATTTGTTGGGGCTGCTTTCTTTCCTGCTTTAACAGCGACATTTTATATGTGCGGACGCGAGGCCGGGATTTATTTCAGTTGTGGAATTGATGATTGTGTGGTGTGGTCGGGAATAATTACGGAAGTGCCCTTCGTTTAGGATTTGCTGAGTGATCCGGTTGATTGGACGGTCAGGATTGAGTTTTGGGGAAGTTTACGGCGGTGATGGGGACGGTTGGGATGGGGAAAGCCGAATGGCACAAGTCGTAAGGATTTCGTCGGTGTGGGCCCCATCGCTTAGATGACCTTGAAATCCCACGGCGAGGCCACAACAAATATGAGCATTTCATCAATCTTGCTCTTTTGGGGTCTGGTTCTTGAAATACATCATCATCAAGGAGTGCAAAAAAACAATACCGATCATGCTTATTATTTATCCCTTAGAAAATTACTCTTATTAAAACATGATTTCATTTACACTTATATTACTGTATCACTGTAATATTGCTAAAGTTGGTGAATTTAGGATTAATTAGTGGGCCCTCTAGGATGTGCTTATTATGTGGTGTAGCATTTAAGTGTCATGGTTAGAAGTACAATGAATGTGGTTGAAATAAATAGAGTTGCTAAAATAAACCAAAAAGTACATATCAAGCTAGCTATATTCAGTGAGTCTAGCTCTGTGGAGGGGCAGTGATTTTAGGTAGTGTTTTTTATGCATATAAATGAGTAGAAAAAAAAAAATCATATACATATTTGGTTATAAAAAATTTCATGTTGAACTTGGTATATACATATTTGGTTATAAAAAATTTCATGTTGAACTTGGTATGTTATAGTTTTAGAACATTTTTGTTGCTGCATGTTCTTTTATATTTTGTTTCGGTGAAAATTGGTGTTTTAAAGTTTATGTAGGAAAAGTAGGCTTAATTTAAAATTAGTATTTTTAAATATGGACAACCTTAGTCGAGGGGTGTTTAGAGCATCTTAAACGAATGAGAGTGGAGGAATAACACAATTCAAATAAGCGTGTTTAAAGTATCTTTTTCATTTTTCTATCAAGAACAAGGGAGCAAAATCTAAATAAAATCAAATTAAGGTATTAAAAGATAAAGTTTTTTTGCATGAAGGTTTTCAAGCGTAAGATTGATAAATGTGAGGACATCTATAAGGAGGCGTTTGGTACGCGGTAATGTATAAGAGAATTTAGGATTACCCTTTTGATTACCTGGTTTGGTAAGACATTGGTACAGTTGTGTAAATAATCTTAAATTTTCAGGATTATCAAAATAATTAGTTTGGAATGATAAACATTTCCCTTGAAATTGATGAGTTTTGTGGATTCCTCCAAAAAAAAATGAGTGAGATTATTGCATACCCAAAAAACCCTCCAGATTTCTGGCTTATCATATAACCCTCTTGTTCCCGTCCCTGAATCCCGCCCAAATCTTCCGGCCTTCTTCTCCGGCGAGCTCCTCGTCCCCGGCGACCCCCACTCCCGTCGACGCATCCACCTGAGCGTCGCCCCGCCCTCACCCACTAGCGCCACCATCCAAAAACCCCACCCCGTTCATCCTCTTCACTGTCCTCGACATTAACGGCACCAAAAGCTCCAAACCCAACTGCTGTTTATCTTCTCCAACCGAAACCCACTGTTGGATCTTCTCCTCCGGCCACCCCCTTTCGTCGTCAGCCCCCCTAACGCCAATCACCGCCCATCACAGCCCTCACTGCAAACCCCCCCTGTCTGCCTTCCATTCAGATCGACCCCCTTCTCCAGTGTGTTTGGACGCTAAGCTTGTAAAACGCTCTGTAAGTATTTGATTGGTGTGGGAAATGCATTTTTGACTAAGGAAACTGAAGTGACTTGCACAAAAGGATGTCAAACACTTTGGTCAGATAGGATAACAGAAAAAGTAATGGTTTTGACTGGGAATGCTAATTTCTGGGCTGTTGGTTGTGAGGATGGATGCCTTCAGGTTCGTTAATGTTTAGCTTTGCCAATTTATTGCAATTTTCTTTTACTATCTTGAATGTTTGGATCTCTTTCAGTTTCTATGTTTATATGTCAGAATTTGTTTATAGATTTAATAATTACTGGTGCAATGCTGATACTTTGATCCCTTCTGAGTGCATGCAAACTAAAAACACATGCATCCATGACCTGTATTTCTGCCTTGGAGATGAATGAAAATTCCTTGTAGAAAATTTGATTGTGCCTTCCCATTCTTTAGATTTTCCCATTCTGAACTTATGGAATAACCTAAGTTGAATACCTGTCAACATACTAGTTTGGCAAACTTCACTTACGCATATCGCAGATGGCAGTGTCAACAAATTGGATTGTGGTTGTCACTTCCATTGTGTGGGTATATCTTCTGTAATTTGTACTATCTGATTTGTTTACTCACAAAGTTAGAAAGGATTAATAATTATCAGTTCTACCGATTATTGAAATCAGAATTACTAATTTTTTTTCTATCTGATCAAAAAATTTTATGCTTTTGTTTATTCATTTAAACTTCTGAAACTGACTGCTCTTTATAATCTCCTTGCCCATCTAAGCACTTGAGATGAAATCCATTGCCTAGAAAATGACCCAATATTAATATAATAATATCAAGTCTGATTCAGAACATTTTCGTGGAAAAAAAAACTGTCGTTCGGAGGTAGGTCAACCTTGGAGAATAGAGAATACCTTTTAACTTCATGTCCCCCCACTAATCCTACGTCGGCTTTCATGGGATGCAACCTTATAATCCGCTGCAACTTGTTTAAAATTTATATAGTTGGAGAATTTGATATGTTGACCTTTTTTTTGTGCATTTCATTTTTCCTTTTGTTATGTTCTTCATCTAACTGGTTGAAATATATTTGAATCATAGTGTAATTTTTTTTAGTAATCTATTATAAGATATATATCAATATTGCTTTTGCACATGCATGCATATATATCAATTACTAAATTAGATAACTTTTATATTTATTTATTTTTAAATAAAGCTAAAAGGGTATTTTCGATAATGTCTACTATAAAGATGGATTGATGGGAACGAATTAGTCTATACCAAATAAGGTAATAAAGTATTCCCAGGCATGTAATGTCATATACCAAACACAATATTGCAACATTTCTGGGAATCTTCATCCCCACCCTCATATTTCTGGGAATCCACTAATTTCTGAGAATTTTCCAATCCGTGTACCAAACGCCCTCTAAAGGTAATATAACCCAACCTCCACAGCCAAACCCTAGAAACAAAAAACTCATGGCTGCAATCAAGCAAAGAAGGAGAGATTATGATCAACTTCCTTCCAATCTGCTCCAAGTCATCTCCAACAAATTTATTGAAATCACCTATCATTTGCGATTTCGCTCGGTCTGATAATTGGCAAGTCCTTGCCATCCCCAAAAACCTCCCCCAGCAACTCTTGTGGCTTCTTCGTCATTCCCCAACAAAAGAAGACCATTCACCAATAATCTCAAAGGTATACTACATAAAAGACGGCAGAGTTCAATTATTGAGCCTTTACTTCCCTAGTTCCACAACTGCCACATAGTAAGATCATCCTATGCCCACGAATGGCTCATTGCAGTTGAAATTCTGGGAACAACAAAATGACTGTCCAATTTCATATTTCACTGGTAAACCCAATAACACACTATTCTATTCCACTCCCTTTCTTGTCCTTATCCAACTAGTTAAGGTCATAATATCTCTTCATGAATTCGAGTTTTTTGAATCCAATGAGAATGAAGGTAAGTTTGATGAATCCAATTTTGTTGTAATTTTGGCCGTTCGACATGACACATTATCTTCTTGTGTTGTCCAAGTGAAAGTGTGAAACCACATGGAGAAACATAGATATCATAACAATAAGAGGAATTTCATTTTTCTTTTCAATTGGAAAACCATGCATAATCAAATTTTTATATGGAAATTTTGAAAATGATGTCAGATTGAAAAATAGGACTACCTATTGGTCGTTTCAAGATGGCAAAATCACCATATGGGGGGCCTTTGAAGACCTAGAGCCAACCTACTCCCCTCTCTTCCTCCTACCTACTCCCGAACCCAAAAACACCTAAAACAAAACCCTAGATCTAACCCTTAGGGGCGGCGGCGGCTTGCCCTCAGCGCCGCCGCCCCCCCCCCCCAAATCGTCCCCCCTTACCTCTACTCCATGTCCTACCGTCGCGACCATTCCCTCATCATCGTTGCTCCCCCGTCATCCCTCCCTCCTCTCACTTCGTTGCAGCTCCTTCCCACTCGCAGCGGCATCTCATCGAGCTTACACCGAACTCTTCTCGTAGCCCATCCGACGGGAGAGGCCGAAATCATCTAAACCGCTGCTTCAACAGATCCGACGCCATCGACTCAATCGTCGTGCTCCAGATCCAAAGCCATCGAACTCTCCGGATCCGATCGAGTTTCTGGCGATGAAGTCCCAGACCCGCCGCCGCCATCGATTTCAGTCGCCATGCCCAAGGTTCGCCATAGGTTTCTTGACTTTTCGTCATTTCCGACTGCACCTTAGTGGAGGTGCGTCGAGCGGTGATGGACATTACAATGATCACAGAGGTGCCGGATACCTCCTTTGGTATGGAGCTTGAGACGGCAGCGACGATGTCGCCGGTGGAGAGCATTCGAGCCCTATGAAGCAAGTAGGTGTGTTCGATAGTGGGGTTGGACTCGTGATGGGGTCCCTCCATGATTTGCTAGTTGTGTGCCCGGATGTTCTGCGTGCTTGCCACCATGTTCACACTCTCAGAGCCATTCATGACGATCTATAAGGGTTGGTAGTGCGTATGAAGATGCCGGGAGTTAGGTTGTCTTACACGTTTGTGGAGCCTGAGCCCAAAGATGGGGTCCCTCCATGATTTGCTAGTTGTGTGCGTGCCCGGATGTTCTGCGTGCTTGCCACCATGTCCACACTCTCGGGGCCATTCATGGCAACCTGTGAGGGTTGGTAGTGCGTGTGAATATGTCGGGAGTTAGGTTGTCTTGCACGTTTGTGGAGCTTGGGTCCAAAGATGGGGTCCCTCTGTGATGTGTACTCACTTGTTTCAACTCTAGGGTGCTTGTTTCAAAGTCGGTGTGTAGGGGTGAGGGGGTGTGGGGTTGGGGTGGGGTTGGTCGGGTGTGTCCTACGATGTCGCCGGTGTAGTCTCCACAGCGACTACTATCTGGCTATTAAGCTTCCTCTAGCTTAGGCCACTGCCTCGTGACAGCATCGCCTCTTCCCTCGGATTGAGAGTTTGAGTCGAGTTAAGTCTGTGTGGTAAGAAATCGCCGGAGAGAGCTTCAGCATGAGAGAGGTGAAGATATCCTCTCCACAGCTCTCTCATGGAGCGTGGTGTTAGGTGGGGTGAGCGAGATAGTTGTTTGGTGAAAAATTGCCTGAGAAAAGTGCTATCATGTGAGATGTGAAGGTATCCTCTTCACGGCTATCTCTTTGGTAGTGGCTGTTGGAGCGGCTGGCACGTTTGTAGGATGAGTGGTGGAGTTGGTCGGGAGGGTGCGATCACTGTGCATGTGCCGTGGGATCAGTTTTCGATCTGCGGGGCTTGGGCCCAAAGATGGGGTCCCCCCAGCGAGGTAAATGCAGGGAGCAGCGGGTGATAAAATCCTGCCAGACTTGTTTCAGGTGGGTGTGCATGTGTCGTAGAGGCATTGTACGAAGCTAAACTGACGTACTTACAATTTTGCTGGACCGAGCTGGTTTGTCGGCCCATCCTCCAGGGTTGTTGGAGCGATTTGTTGTTTGTACGCGTCATGTTGCTTCATGTATATTTTATTTTCTGTCTGTAGTTTGTATTTGGGTCCAGTACTCTGGGTTTGTTTCGTTAAACTCTTATTAATGAAACAGGGTGGCCTTATTCCACCTTTTCCCTCAAAAAAAAAAAAAATACCATATGGGGAGCTTATGGCTATGAATAATCATGATGACCTCGTATTGTTTAAGTTGGACGAAAACAATGATAATAGTTATATGAAGCAGAAGATATTATAGCCATTTGCATCAAGCTCAAACTTTCTTCATGCATAAGTTCCTTTTAAGTGTGTAAATGAGCGGGAAAAAAATCATATCACTACAAATGAAAAGGTCGTCCCCGTCATTTTTTGGGATTCCCCGACGCTTATAAACATTGGGAAATAACCTACCGGCGTTGGGAAAACGCCACAGCAAGCACCGGTGTAGTGCATACCGAGGATTGTTTGGCAGTCTACACTAGCGCTTTTGAAAATGCCGGTGTTGGTTTTGATGGAATCTTATATACACTTAAGAACATGCATAAAATATTAATAACAACTTAAAACATGTTTATATGAATTTAGATCTTAATCATGTTGCAAAAGTGCTTTAATATAAAATCCTAAATCATGAAACTATAGATCTTTCCTAAATCAAAAGAAGAAGAACATTAAAAGTGGAAGCACTAACCTGAAGCCATTGATGGAGATTGCGCAGAGGGTTTGGATCTTCCTATATGATACGCACTTCTATGAGATGTCGTCTCTCTATTCTTCTGTTGATGGGATGACAGATGGAATAAGAAGATGCGTATATATAGGGGACCATAACCCTAATTGATAATTATTGATTTCCAATTTTGCCCATCACAAAATAAGAAATTTACTGTACGGTCTCTACACGTATTATATCACACTTTAAATTATATGCTTTTAACCCATTACTTAATCTTGATTAGATCACTTTAATTTGGGTTAGACTTTAGAATAGCAATTATACATTTAGTCACATATGTGAGCAGGGCCGGCCCTACTCTAAAGGCGGGTAAAGCGGCCGCCTTGGGCCCCCGAAGATTTTGCGATTTTAGGGGCCCCCAAATTTGAACTTCCCTTGTAAATATAGGTATGTATTTTGTGCGTAAAAAATATATATATGTTATTAGGGGCCCCCATGTCGGAAGTTTGCCTAGGACCCCCGGAAACTCACGGCCGGCCATGTATGTGAGCCCACATAGATTATTTTCCAACAATCTCCCACTTGGGCCACATATGTTACTCCTTATAAATGTACATACTTTATGAGCTCAAAATTTTGCTATCATAACCAAAAGCATAGTCAAACAATCTCGTCCATTAATCATGTAAATATAGGATCAAAGTAATTTTCGTTACATTTATCGTAACTAAATTCATCAATGGTCACATATATCAACATAATCAAACGACATAGATCAAGTGTGAATGTGTAGCATGGAAATTTCATGCAATGTGATCTATACACATGCCTATTTCTAGTTGGTCCTCTTTAAAACTTAAGTGAGGTCAGAACCAAAACATGACAAATGAGTGAGAAAACTGAATTCTTTATTTCTGATCAGAAAATAACCAAATGTATAAATGTCTCACACAAACATAATGCAAATAAAATACAAACTCCCACTAAATCATGATATCCCCAAATAATACAACACCCATATGAGCAGTATGCTCATAAAAGACCTTGGGTGGTAATCTTTTTGTGAGCGGATCCGCTATCATGGAGTTTGTCCCAATGTGCTCTATGGACATCTGTCCACTTTGCACTCTTTCTTTCACAACTAGGAACTTTATGTCAATATGTTTCGACTTTGTCGAACTCCTGTTGTTGTTGGAATACATCGCTGCTGACTTATTGTCACAAATAACTTAAGTGGTCTTTTTATATTCTCCAAAATGTGCAGCCCAGTGACAAAATTATGCTGCCATATTCCATGATTCGATGCCTCATAGCATGCTACATACTCCGCTGCCATAGTGGAAGAAGCTATAAGTGTCTATTTGACACTTTTCCATGATATAGCTCCTCCAGCTAACAGGTAAATATAGCCTGATGTAGACTTTTTTGCTATATTGGCACCCTAGTAAAATCAGAATCAGAATACCTTACGACCTCCAAATGATCTGATTTCCTATATGTGAGCATGTAGTCTTTTGTTCTCTGAAGATACCTCATGACCCTCTTGGCTGCTATCCAATGGTCCATATCAGGTTTTCTTAAATACATGCCTAACATCTCAACAATGTACGCAATATCCGGACGCGTACATACTTGAGCATACATTAGACTCCCAATAGCTGATGTATAAGGAATCTTTTGTATTTCCTGAATTTCAAGGTTACTTTTAGGACATTGGTTGAGACTAAATTTGTCTCCTTTAGCAACAGGGGTATCCCCTGGTCTACAATCTTGCATGCCAAACCTTTTGAGTACTTTATCGATGTATCCCTTTTGTGATAATCCTAGAATACTTCGAGAACGATCTCGGTGTATCTGAATTCCTAATACAAAAGACGCATCCCCAAGATCCTTCATCTCAAAATGCTTGGACAGAAACCTTTCAGTTTCATGCAATAAATCTATATCATTAGTGGCAAGCAATATGTTATCGACATATTGAACTAGGAATATATGCTTACTCCCACTGAACTTGTGATACACACAATCATCAACTACATTCATCTCAAAACCAAATGAGATAATTACTTGATGAAACCTGTGGTACCATTGACGAGGAGCTTGCTTGAGTCCATAGATAGATGTTGTCAATTTGCAAACCATATTCTTAAGCTATGATATAATAAACTAGTTTGAATACTTATTTCTTCATTAAAATCATTGGTCATTTCATAAATATCTGATTAATACTACCTCTTTTTTATTCGAGAAAATATGATCAGAATGCTATATTTAACTCCAAACCGGAACTAAACTTTAGAACAGAAAATGCAAAATTATAAGAACATATTCTGGATTGTAGAGACCATGACTGAGTTTTCTCGAAGTAAATAACAAATGTGTTCATAACATCTAACATTAAGAATTTTGGCACCTAATCTCTTAGTTTTGATCTGTTTTCCCTTTATGCAATCTACATAGACATCAAAGTCTGTGAAGTCCTAGGATTCCAAAATGTCATCAGACACAAGACGCTCAATTCTACCTTTTGAGATATGACCTAAGCACTTATGCCATAACGACGCCGAATTTTATTTATTTAATTTATGCTTAGTACCACGTAACTCTACATGCAAGGTTTCATTATAGGATGCAATTGTTTCAAACAAATAAAGGTTGTCATAAGCATTTAAATAACCAGTTCCAACAACATTCGAATTTAAAGACAAACTAAACTGATTGTTTCCAAATGAACAATAATAACCAAATTTGTCCAACAAAGAAACATAAATTAAATTTCGTCTAAAAGACGGAATAACAAAAGTGTCTTTCAAATCCAAATAAGAAACCAGTTCCTAATAACAACCCAAAATGCCCAACTGCTTCCACTTCTACCGATTATCGCCCACGAAGATGTGTCTTTCACCATCATTTGGCTTCCGGCAGCTCAGGCAACCCTGCATAGAAACACTTATGTGAGTAGTAGTACCAGAATCTATCCATCAAGTGTTTCTAGATACTGAAGATAAATTAACTTCAGAACAGACCAAAGTAAGAAACATACCTTTCTTTGCACGCCATGCGTGATATTGAGTACATTTCTTCTTCGTATGTCCAAGCTTGTTACAAAAGAAAAAACTCTTTGTATCCTTATGTTGTTTCTTTTGAGCTGGATCCTTAGCTTTTTCATCCTCAGATTTTCTCTTCTTGCCCTTATCCTTAGAGGCTTTGGCCAAATGAGCACTTTCAGTCTTATCTTGTTTGATACCAAAACCATAAGCACAAGCAAGTCCTCAGGAAATTTAAGCTTGAGTGCCTTAAGTCTTGAAACAACATGATACATTTTCATAATGTACTCCTTTACATTTCCTCGACCCTTATACTTCATAGACATCAAAGAAGTCAGAAGTGTAGTCATTTCAACCTTAGCGTTTTTAGCAAAATGTTTCTCAATTTGATCGAGAAAATCTTTGGCCTTAGTAATCCCATCGGATTCTGTGCCCCTAAAGGCTTCTAGAATGCTGTGTTTCATAATCATTAGACTCATGCGATTTGAACGATCACATCTCTTAAATACCCTTTTATCATCAGGATTGCTTTTCGCAGTGAGAGATGGAGGTTGTTCTTCCCTTAATGCATGGTCTAATTCCATACAGCCAAGAGTTATCAGTAGGGTCCCTTTTCATTCCTTGAACTTTGTCCCATTAAGCATGGGAATGGAATTGTTGTTAGCAGTTATTAAGGCAGCAGAAGATACATTAGCTGAATATAGAACAAAAATAAACAAAATAAGCTCACATGAGAATCCATATTAAAACAATAAATTAAAATAATGGTTAATCCCATCGCAAGATACCAGGCACAACGTTAATATCAAGTCTTTGGATAGTAACATTAACTGTAAGCGGTACTCTTGTTGTAGTAATCAAATATTAACAATAAATCATGTCAAATAATACGTCATTCTTTGGACTGACTTATTGTTCACATGGAAAACATTATAATTGTCACATATTTATTACCACAGATGTGTATGAAATTCGGCCAAATATCAACTTACCTTTGGATCAGTTAATAAACGCATGAATTACAAACACACAATCATCTTGATATTTTAAATAAATTAATCTACACAAAAGAGGTCACTTTGGAAACATTTTGTTTCAATTAAACTATTCAAAATATTAGACATTCATAAGAAAAACCAAAACTAAAATTTGAATTTAATTGTTTCCCAAAAAAATTTCTTAACCTTAACTTTACAATTTTACTTTATTTTAGATAGATAATATCAAATTGTTTTTTATTTATCTATACAGGAAAAATATCTTTACTGATTAAGATTGACAGAAAATCTAAAGGATTAACAGAAAATTAACAGAAGATAATAACAAAAAAACAAAATTAATAAAACCCACGTCTTTCTGTTTCTCTCTCTTCCGCTGACGTTAGGCCAGCACCCTTGTGCGGGCCCCATGCCCACGTCAGCACAAACCCAAGGTAGGAACGATCTGTTCTCCACCTGCATCTGAGGCCCCACATCTGCCACGTCACCCACATGGGTGGGTGACATCAACAGCCAAAACCTATAGAAATCCTATAGAAATCCTACCATTCAATTGATAAACTATATTAATTATCCAATACGAAAACTTCATCAAAACCATATATATATATATATATATATATATATATATATATATATATATATATATATATATATATATATATATATATATATATATATATATATATATATTTAAATTTATCAAAAAACAAAAACATAATTATACAGATCATCTGATTGTGATTGATTCGTATCTGAATAATTCATATCTATTATTAAAAAAAACTTGATCCTAAAATGAAACCATAATCTTGATAAAATAAAATAAAAAAATCCAAAACCCTAATTATCATTCCAGATCTTATACGTTTTGGTTATTCTCTTTTTTTTTTTGAGATTCCAGATCTGAAGCAATTGATCCAATTACTTCATCAATTAAAATTCATCAATTGAATTTCTTAAACAGGAAGATCAAAAACCAAGAAAAATAAGATAAAATGAAACCCTAAATTTCTTAAATTTCATTTAAACAAGAAGCCCTAAAATTCTTTAAACAAGGAATCCTAAATTTCTTCAATTAATTCAGCAAAGATGGCTCTGATATGAATTGATGGAATCTTATATACACTTAAGAACATGCATAAAACATTAATAACAACCTAAAACATGTTTATATGAATCTAGATCTTAATCATGTTGCAAAAGTGCTTTAATATAAAATCATAAATCATGAAACTATAGATCTTTGCTAAATCAAAAGAAGAAGAACATTAAAAGCGGAAGCACTAACTTAAAGCCATTGATGGAGATTGCGCAGAGGGTTTGGATCTTCCTATATGATACGCACTTCTATGAGATGCCGTTTCTCTATTCTTCTGTTGATGGGATGACAAATGGAATAAGAAGATGCGTATATATAGAGGACCATAACCCTAATTGATAATTATTGATTTCCAATTTTTCCCATCACAAAATAAGAAATTTACTTTACGGTCTCTACACGTGTTATATCACACTTTAAATTATATGCTTTTAACCCATTACTTAATCTTGATTAGATCACTTTAATTTGGATTAGACTTTAGAATAGCAATTATACATTTAGTCACATATGTGAGCCCACATAGATTATTTTCTAACAGGTTTAGCATACCCCAGCGTTTACAAAACGTTAGGGGATATATATATATATATATATATATATATATATATAGGGAGCCCTTCGGTTGAGAACTAATTTTGGTGAGAACTCCGTGAGAACTCACGGAGTAGACCCCCCATAAAAATTCCGAACCGACCATCTCGTTGTACACACCTTAGATGGCATAACATAAAGTAATCAAGTAATTTGAAGTTCATTTGCCCATCCATCAAATGGAGTAGAATTTTCAGCCATACAATTTTGCGATGATGTAAAATATGGGCAAATGAACTTCAAGTTACTTGATTACTTTATGTTATCTAAGACGTGTACAACGAGATGGTCAGTTCGAATTTTTCATGGGGGGTCTACTTCGTGAGTTCTCACAAAATTAGTTTTCAACCGAAAGGTATATATATATATATATATATATATATATATATATATATATATATATACACATTAGTTATGTTAGTTCAAGATTACATTGCTGATCATAAAATACATAGTCTAAGCACCTAATCCATCCTACAATCTATCTCCATTCTCCAATTGAAGTACATTTCCTGCTCTCAGTTGAACCCTACAGGTTGCAGATAGAGCAACATGAATAAACTCAAGTACCGAAGAATCGAACTCAATTAGCGATGCTAAACAAAACTAAGACTAGTATACCAAATTTGAGATCGAGCTCATTATTGAACTGGGTTGATCCTCAGACTCTCATATCTCTTAATGCATGTATGTCTGCAAGCTGCATAAATTATCAAGAAAATAACTCAATAAAGCTTATACATTGTGGCCTCATTTTAACCACAAAGAGTTTTGAGCAATAGCTTGGTATAAAATATACATTGTGGCCCCAATTACCAACATTCATACACAACTAATAGCAATATCAACCTTCATTAAATCTTCACTAAACAAGCAGCTTATGAATTAAAATAAACAATATCAAAAGGAAACACATGGCAGGATAGCAGCTTTACATAACAAATTTGTCTTAAAAGTACTTGATAAACTTGAATTCACGATCCAACTGGTATTATAATCCACCAATACCCAAAATTTGTTTCAGAACTACTGTGTGTCTAAGAATGGATTATTGAATGGGCATAAAGTAAATGAATTTGAAAGGAACAACAACTATATCAAAAATTAAAACTTAATTTGAAAATTCTTTGATCAACGGGCATTATCATCCTGTAACCCATTTCCCTTCATCAAACTTTTTGCTTATCATGTAACTTATCCATTAAAAAAATAGTATAAATCTAGCTAAGTCTTATTGACACTTTCCAAGGCCGTTACACTAACACCTTTTATAATCATAATCGGAAGTAAAATTCAACTAAATCAGCCTATTAGTACTGAAAATAATACAAATTTTGTATTTAGAAATGCTTATTCTATATGAAAATTCTTTGATCAACAAGCATTTTCATCCTGTAGCCTATTTGCCTTGATCAAACTTTTTGCATTTCCAATTGCTCCAAATGCTCAACTTAGCATGTAAGTTACCAATTAAAAAATCAGTACATATACAAATTTTGTGATATCCTAACAAATCTTTCAGCGTTACAAAAGCAAACTAACAATATATGAGATCAGAATTTTTGTTCTCTTACAAAAAAATGACGAATTGTACTGAGACTATGTCTAGTTAATGCAAAGCTAAGATGAATTTTCTGCTTATATTAAGGGGAAAATTGGAATTGCTTCCGTTGTATTCAAAAAATCATATAAGATCCAAAACTCAGCTCGGAGCAAATTGCAAATTGAAAGTCAAAGTAAACAGTTAAACTGACTACATGTTTCTTCATCGTACCTAGCAGTCTCCTCTCCATGCTACTGTGAATTTATCAGGAAGATTAACTTTTTATTCAAACGCACTAACAGAGACAACGATTAGAAAGGATATTAAACTGACTGATAACTACGAGCTAGTAGCAGGAAAGAATCACAATGTAGGAATACATTTACTACACTTGATGAAGCACTTAGGGAAGTGATCCTTGATAACCTCCCCTCGAGCTTTAGTGCACTTCTTGGAACAAAGCACCTTCTTCTTTGTGCAGTATTCGTAAGTTATACATGCTGTATTGCCAAAGTGCTGATCTAGGCTTTGCAACCGAACCTTCATTTCTATGTCATCCATTTTCATGGCTTTTCCAGCACGCCAATCACCATTGTATCTTGTTAGGAAACCTCTCACCCTCTTGCTCAGATCAGAAGCAATGCTGCGTGATTCATCATGGGCTATCATGTTGAATATATAAGTATATTCTCAATATAATAGAATATTATTGTGTATGGTGTTCTATGAGGACAACGTGTGTTTTGCACGTTTTGTATGCTAATTGTTGGACCGGGTTGACTGGCATGAAGCCCAGTACCTTAAACTCAGTTTCATCCCATATGTACTGGTCTAGATGTAGTGCTTTGTGATATTCCAATTATGATAAACATGGTATAATATCTCAAGCAGTAGGGATATTAACCCTAACCCTAATTTATATTGTTATTGTCTCTCATAATCTCTAACAATCTTAATTATTACCATTTAAATTTGAGATTAAAAGAGAGATCGTCGAAATCTAATCACTGCAGTGGTGTAAGCGCCAATTCATAGGAATCCACAGCCGCCGCTGCTAGGCGCCTCCGTCGATGGCCGCCACAGCCGCTACTGGCGTCGGCATCGCCGCAAGCCACCGGCCGCGGCCACCCCCAACCGTCACACCCACCATGGCCATCCCCAGCTGTCATGAGCAGACACAGGATCGGGAGATGGATCTGCTCAGATCTGATTTTTTGATTGGTGGGTTTCGTTGTTCGGTGTTCGGGCAAAAGATCATATCGCTGCAGTCATCTCTTTGACCCAGATTCGATCACGTGATTGGGTGTAAACATGCTGTTTGGTGTTTGGAGCACACACCAGATCCAGATACAACAAATGAAGACAATCTATTGGCTATGCATTTGGTGTTTCATGTTCGGGCCAAGGAGAAGATCGGTTATTGTGCTTATGATTCAGATCTAACACCCATATATCTTGATCTTCATCAAGATTCGGTCTACTCTAAACTTTAAGATATGTGCTACTCTATTTAATCAAATTTCATTTTTATTATTTATTACACATTTTTAAAGAAAAATCCTTCATTTTACTGAAATTACGCTATAGTAGTAATTATTCAGAAAAAACCCTCTAGATTTTGAAATTTAATGTTTATTCCTTAAGATGGAAAAACTGAATTGAGCATACAAGATTTCGAAATTAAAGGCGTTCGATATTTCTGAATTTAACAATTTGAAGAAGAAAGCACAATACGAGACGTGGATAAATTTTTGGGGGATGTTGTTTTGAATGGATCTGACTATGATTGGACTGGATCATATATAAATTAAAGATAAGTTCTTTACCTGCATATACACATTATTATTTGTTGTTGCCAAGTGCTAAAGTTCAAAATCTTGTTAACCATTGTTTATTTAATTACAAGTTTGAATAACTGACTTGACTATGCGCTAAAGATTAAATATTTATTTTGATAAGTTAAATTATAAGTTTTGACTATAAAGTTGTATCTCCAATTAAATTGTTTTTAGAATTAAATAGAGCTAATAATTCGCTTAATTAGCTAATCTTTAACAATTTGATGAATGTAGGAACTTCAAAGTTACTTACAAATTGTGTGTATTGGAGATGCTGAATTTGCATCACAGAAGAATAAGTCTGTACTACGCAGGCTTCTCCATCGAATTTGAAAAACACTTCTAACTTGAAGTGTCGGTATGATATACTCTAATTCAATTTTTTTCTCAATATTTTCATGTGATGAATGTGTTAACGTTTTGTGCATTTGATAACATGATTGGGAGATTTATATCATAATTGTTCTCATTTTGAAACTAGCATGTTTTAAATTATTTAGTGTGCTTTGTCATACTATATGTATACATATTAGCTAAATCCATCATTTGCAGTTTGTGTGAGAATGTATGTTTGTTTCTCTAATAAAGATTGATGTATAAGATGTATAACAAATGTCTATAACTTAGGAGAGAGCATTTTTTTTAATGCTGAATATGACTCCATTAGTTATGTTTGTTCTTTCTCGTTCATTATACTGTGTGTGCAAAGTTAAATTATAAAACATTAGACATTATCTCATTTAGCATTATGAAGATGATGAAGAACAAATAAAGAAAAGAACTTTTCGCTCAATGTGTTTGAGCATATGGACATTGTTATAACCATGAGAGAAAGCAAACTATTCTTTAAAATGTGGAAGAGTAATTTTGTATTAACTCATATTATTATTATTTTACAATGTGCTTGTATAATTAATGGTATATATAATTAGATTTTAACAAATGAAGCAATTGATAATAGTTAGGGGTGTTCATCGGTTCAAAACCGAACTGAACCGAAAAAAACCGAACCAAGCTGAACTTTTCGGTTTGGTAAAATTGGAACCGAAATCCGAACCGAAACTCTACAAGTTCGGTTTGAACCGAACCGAATTTTATCGGTTCGGTTCGGTTAATAACCGAACTTACCGAACTTTAAAAAAGTTGTTCAATTTTAAATTTTACATGTAATTTTGAATGAAAGATTCATTATTCAATACATAATATCTATAGCCTGTATCATATCAAACAACACACATTACAACATTACATGACAAAAATATTTACAATAACTTTGCACTGATAATAATACTGGATATGTGGATATTGTAGATTTGTAGTCACCATATCTGTCTTCATCGGCCAAAGATTTCTTTCAAAGCCGACTTCGAGCATGGAAAAAAAGTATCTTCACACAGTTTCCTTCCGTATAAAGCACAGAGCGCCTGGCATGCGACCTTCCATGCAAAACACAACTACTTCCTTTCTTTTCCATCTGAGAGTTGATGTGGTTATAAACAATGTGGTAGATAGCAAGAGCCTCATCAAAGATATCTGCTTGATTCTTCATGCTCTTATCAAACTCCGCTCCGTAGAGGATCTATTTTTTTGAATGAAACAGCAACATAGACTACTATCGACATAAATATAAGTTTAGGGTTATTATGCCAAAGTGGCAAAGTCTACTTACCATCTTGTATTTCTTGAAGACTTCTTCAGCAGCTATGGTTCATTGTTTCTCATCTTATCATCCTTGTTGCCCAAAGCCCACCTCATATCATCTCTGTATTCCTTAAATTGATGGTTCCAATAGTTTAAGCAATGTTGAGGAGGTTGCTCAGTTAAACAAGGAAGTGGCCGTGCTTCTGCAAGATGATTAGGAAAAAGGTAAACAAGAAGAAAAAAGTCTTGAAAGCATATTTGACAGTTCATACTCAATGTGGACTGCAATGGAACAACTCACCTTCCAAACCTCGATCTTGATTTTGAAATGATCCAACCATATCATATAAAGAACCCAATATGGATGAAGAGTGATAAGATGGATCCTTTGTCCTCTCCAGAAAATGAGGGTACTTCTCAGACTTCAACTCTTTCGGAACTTTAACCTTAGTTTTAGAGAATGCAAATTAGCCAAAGCACTAGGCCTGAAATCAGCAATGAGAAAACAAAATGCAAGCAAAAAAAAAAAAAAAAAACAGTAACTCGCAAAAAAAAAAAATGAAGAACCGCAGACCTATTTAAATATATATCTGCTGAATTATCTCTTTGAAAAGTTAAACAATGAGGTTGATATTAATGAATACGTGATGCACTCATACTCCACAGATTCATTTATATCCTTTGTTAAGAAGAAGGCTTCAACCACACTTTTATCAAACAACGCCAATTCAATCACCAAAATTTCCTCGCATTTGTATCTATAACCACCTCAAACCCACAGATCTTGTGATCAAACCTATACACTTTTATGAACCATCATGCCAAGGTAAGGCCATACTAGAATTGTAGTTTCTAGTATGACCGTACCTTAAATACGAAACGAATTGGTAACTTTTAACCTGCAATCAACTAACAAATCAATCAAAGAACACAACTTCATAGTTTCACATTATGGTACCAAATCAACAAATGTAAATGCCAAGTCTTCATCCACTATAGATTTATTGAGAACTCCATTTTGCATATTCACTTAGTAGCTAATTCCATCTTCCAATGCTGAAGACTTTAACCACCCTATTACGTATTACCCCAAAAATGGTTCCTAATAGCAAACCACTTAAGCTAATAATTCCAAACCATTTAAACTAAAAATCAATTTTATATATATATAAAACTGCATATTTCTCAGAAACTCAAACCCCATCAACCAAACACAAATACAGATCAAAATGCTACCTTTAAGCTAAAACTCACAAACAAATCGATCAAAGAAGAGAACTTTATGATAAAAAGTTCATACCCCAACACAGATCTTGCGATCGCTCTGGGTCCTCTTGAACTTCTTGACCCTCTTCTTCACGATCTTCTTTGTCAGCAAAAGGGACCGCCATTTTTCATTTTGGTACTCAAATTCGGAGCTGCAAAATGCAAAATTGGGAGATTGATTAAGGTTAAGAGACAACTGCGGAAAATGGGAGGAAAATTGGAGGGGGGAGATATGGAGGCGCCTACCGAAACCCTAACCCTAGAAAAAGATAGGAGAAGAGAGGTCACTGAGAACGTCTAGGGGTCAAAAAAAGAGACGTTGGGAAGTCACTCATTTAGATTCAACCGTTAGATCCCATTTACCCTAGATCCGAGGGATAGAATTTATTTTGGTCCAAAAAAAGTTCGGTTTTTTTTTCGGTTCGGTTTATTTAGAAGCCAACCAAAAACCGACCCTGACTCTCTAACAATACTACGGTTTGGATCAAAACTGAACCGAAAAACTGAAAAACCGAACCAAATTGGTAAAGGTTCGGTTCGGTTCGGTTCGGTAATCGGTTTTAACCAAAGTATGAACAACCCTAATAATAGTCATTCTAATTTGTGTAGTCTTTGAACACGGCATAATAGGCTAGGACATGTGAACTATATATTAAATTATTTGTTCTTGTTAAAACTCATGACTCTGCTATATGACACCTCATTAAATATGACAATTGTGAAATTTGTGCTCAGATTATGATCACTAGAAAATATTTAGTGTGGTCTCTAGGAGTACACAATTCTTTGAGTCAATACATTCAGATATTTGTGATCTTAGTAGCTTTGTGACTATATGAGATAATGATTGGTGAGAAGTATTTAATCACCTATGTAGATGATTATTGAACGTGTCATATATATATGAAGAATGAAGCACTCATTATTTTAATGAATTGAAATCTAGTTAAATGCTAAGATCAAAATGTTTCAGATTTGATAGAGGTGGTGAATATGTTTTGACAATTTTAGAGAAGTTTGCATTTGGCATAATCTCTAGTGCACTATATTTTCTACAGTCAAAATGGTATTGATAAAAGTTAGAATCAAACACTTGGTGAAATGTTGAATTCTATATTATTGATTGTTGTTTGACTTTGTGTAATTATGGGTGATATGTATTGTTAATCATATTCATAATATGTTACTACACTCTAAATTATTTATACCTTATAGACTATGAGATAGAAACACAAATAATTTTGTTATAGTGAAAACATGTGGTGCGGTACGTTTGTTAAAGTACATGACCCTAGAAGGCCTAAAGAAGGACATATAACACATATATGTGTGTGCTTAGAAAGTGCAGAATGTAGTTCTGTGGACAGATGTAGGATCTATCTAATTTGTGTTAGAAGAATATAGACTTGCAGAGTTCTTTGAGGATGTGTTCATCAAAGATAAATGTATGAAATTATCTAGTCCTACTGACATGGTAAATGATTCACAGTTGGAATCAAGAACCAACCTTACTGACACTTAAAATTTCAATGACAAATGAGTCAAGAAGAGTCTTTAGTAGATAATGAAATGAATTTATTGTTATACAATAGTACTTTAATTTAGTTGATTTGCCAAAATGGGATAAAACTATAGTAAGTAAGTGGGGTTTTGTAGAAGAAACCTCATTTGAAATGTTCAGTAGCAATTTTAATGCAATTTTAGCAGCTAAAGGATTGACTGAGACAAGTCTGAAAATTTTGTTTGACGTCTACTCACATGTCTGTCATATTACTACAATAAGTATTCTTCTTGCTCTTATATCTATTTAAAATTTTGTTATTCATGAAAAATGTTTAAACAGTTTTGTACTTGATATTTTGTATTGAAAAGTTTTGTACTGAAAAGTCTGCACTAATATGTTTAGTGAACAAAATTTTCAAATTGGTAAAATCATTATATGTTTTAAAACATGTGTTAAAATTAAGGCACAAATAATTTGACAGACTTTTGAAGAGCTTAGATTTGAATCAAGTAATTCAGATAAATGTCTTTAATTCTGTGGTGAGTCAAATATAATTGCCCTCATATATTGTTGACATGCTTGTTGATTGGAAGTGACATTTCTATTATAAATTGAGTTAAAACTGAGCTATCCAAAGAATTCAGCATGAAACACCTAGATGTTGTAGACACCCTATTAGGTATAAGGGTGAGTTTCGGTTGGCAAGGGATAACCCTTAGTCAAACTCAACAAATCAATAATGTGTTCCAAAAGTGGGGATATATTAACTGAAAGTGTATTTTGAAACACCTTATAATTATGATAAAGGTAGACACCTAATGATGGTGCAACTATGATATGCACTAACCGACATAGCCTTTGAGGTAGGTATGATCTGCAGATTCACTAGTAGTCCTATTAATACACATTGGAGAGTCCTAAGAGGCTAATGAGATACTTGAAAGGTACTTAAGAGTTTGCTTTGTGCTACTCTAGTCTTCCTTCAGGAACGAATGGATGATCTGATGCATTATAATGCTCAGAATTTAGTGAAAGTCGATAATTAGTGGATATGTGTTTACACTAGGAGGAACAGAAATATTATGAAAATCAAAAGGCAAATAGGTGATGTGCTATCATCATGAAATCAGAGCTCTATGTGTTTGTCACGCCCCACTTCCCAAAAAGAGAATACGGAATACAAATACGTGACTAAGTCCAGCGAATGATTTTCATCATCCATAAGCTGTCAGGATCTTTACAACATTTCACAGGAATAATTAAAGTAGGAAGCAAAAGAAGTCAACCACGCATGCATAAACGAATCAATATACCAATAAGAATTTACTTGAAACAAAATTTAATAATCTCAAATAAATCAGATATGAACAAGTCAATAATTCTGGATCACATTGCTCAATACAAAATAATCCAAGTAACATATACATTTATTCAAATAAGCAACATGAAATAATAATAATAGCAAAACTCCAGCATCTAGAACCCCATATCACCTACTTCATCGGATAACTGGTCTCCAAAATCTGCAATTTAATAAATTGCAGGAAGAGGAAAAGAAAACAAAATGCCCGTTAATGCAAGTTACGGGCCGCTTTACGGGCCGCTTGTATTGCAGGCAACAAGTACAGGAAAGATAAACAAGAATAGAGTAACAACAGAAACAACATAGCACGGAATAGGCATGTCATAAAATAGAACAACTAGCATGGCAAGATGAACAAGTGCAAGTGGTATGTAACAAGTGTCAAGTAAACAAGTATCATGTAAACGAGTAACATGTAACGAGTGGTCAAGTGTCAAGTATCAAGTACCATGTACAAGTAACAAGTAGCAAGTGTCAAGTGATCATGTTCAAGTCTTATATTAATCTATCTAGGTAGCACTTCATGCATCCCAGGTTTCTACCACATGATTGCTACTTACATGCAAATTTCGTTTAGGCCTAGTGGTGAGTTTGTATAGGGCCGTGTATTCAGGCATCAAGTCAAGTAACAAGTAAAAAGCACGAAACACGTAATCGTGAACTCGTGGCATCAAGTAGTAGTAACAAGCATGAATCATGTAGTCACGAAACATGGCAATATATAGTAATAACAAGCATGAATCATGTAATCATGAAACATGACGGCATATAGTAATAACAAGCATGAATCATGTAGTCATAAAAAATGACAAAAAATAATAACAAGCATGAATCATGTAGTTATGAAATATGGCGGCAAGTAATGGGATACACGGGCCCCCTTTTGAGTACACATACCCATATTGTCCACTACTAAGGTCTTTCCCTTAACCCCGGCTTGGTTATTTATTATTATTATTAAACATGCATGTATGTGTACAAAACATGACAAGAATAACATGGTATGATCAAGTAACAAGTTCAGATCGAAAGATAAACATGCACGGGTGAAAGACAATACATGAAATGATAGAACAGCGAAAACTCTAGTTCAGGACAGCAATACAGTACTGCACTAAATTTGAAATTCCCGTTGTCACAAACATGCAAACCTAGATACGTCAAAAAATATAGAAAATAGACTCTCGGCCAAATTCAGAAAATATAAATAAGTCATATGGTATTTCACAAAAACAAGGCTCAAAACAAAATTGTATCCAGAAAACATGTTCAGCCAGAAACCAGAAGTTTGTATTCATAAACAGGAAAACAGTATAAAAACTTACTAATTAAATCCACGAAAAATCTGTGATATTCCCTAATATGTTTAGTAACAGAAAATAAAGTTTCATAATTTTTTAACATAGATAGAATAGTCAAGTTAAATCAGAAAGGAGCAAGATACGATAGTTTTGTAAATCTGAAATCATAAACACAGCAGTACTAAAACAGCAATATCTTACAAAATATAAATCGAAATCCAGATCTATCAAAAGGGTAATAAAATAGATACAGTATGCTAAAATTCATATTCGCAAAGTTTTTATAGACAGCAAATAGAATCAGGTCGAAATTATGTTTCTTTACTGAACAGTGTGAAAATTTTGCAAGTAAAGTAATTGTTTACAAGTATAGAATAGTTTATAAAAGTCAGCAATTAAATCCACAAAAATTAGGGGTTAACCCCAATCAGGTTTAGTTGTACTCAGCAAAATATTGGATCAAAATATTATCTTTAACATCAGTATAAAAAATAAATTATCATACAGAATTCAAATAAAACTGGATCTGAAATTTTCTACACATCTGTAGTAAAATAGTCATAATTTACAACTCATAAATCGAAACTGATATATGTCAGAAAATCTGGAAAGTATATAGAATTCTCTATAATTCATATTCCCAAATAATTTTCATATACTGACCTTGATAGGGTCTAAAATACTGAAAAAAACGGGGTGCAACAAAAACTTAAATCTTCTTTATGCGTAAAATCCATATAGATCATATGAAACTCATCCAAATCATAACAAACGTGAAATATGGTGTACTAGATGTCCAAGCAACATGGTATAGGGTATTTTACAAGTTTACAACGAGTTATACTACACCGAACACATCATGCACACAAGATCATACACGAAATCATGAATCACGAACAATATGCATGTATACAACAAGAAGTGGTCATCCCTAAGTTATTTCATGTCATGTGTGTAATGAGCCAACAACAGGGGTTTTGCATATGGATTGTGTCTAGAACACAACTACACTATAGGCGGTATTTAGTACTTGTATTACACAAAGAAAAGAATACAAGTTACTTGCCTTATAGATGATGACAGAAATGACGAAGCAAGAGCAAGAATAACGGGAATGGATTTCCAGCACGAACTCAACGAACGACTCACGAATGAACACACGATCACAAACTCGGATCAACACATGCACACGAAGGCCAAGGAACGGTAGTGGGTCGGAGGCTGTCGATGTTGGCGACAGGGCACAGGGCACAGGGCACAGGGCACAGGTCGAGGCTGACGGTGGTAGCTTTGGCTATTGTTGTTGACATCGAGACGGGGAATCGGGGCAGGGAGCGATGGGGCGCTGCTGGATGCTACTGAGCGTCAAGAGGAGGATCACAGGAGATCAGTGTTGCAGCATCGGGGTCGAGCAGCGCATGGGGTCACGCTATTGAGGGGTGTTGGCATCGCGACGGGTGGATAAGGGCATTGCTGACGTTGGCTGTCGCTCGGGAGGAGCAGGGCAACACAACGGGAGTGTTGCAGCTGGTCGCGATAAGGAAGAGGAGGTAGGGGATGAGGTGTTCGGGTGCCACGGTGCAGAGCGGAGCATAGGGCAAGGCTGAAGGCGGTCGGCTAAGGGGACAGTCGACAGAGACAGCCAGGGACAAATGGCGAGGGGAGCGGCACGGCGACACTGTTGGCTGCCTGATGGCGTTTGCTGCGATCAGAAGGGAGCACAGGGAGAGCAACTGGCATCGAGGGGTATGGGTGGTGCACTGCAGGAGGTGCAGGGCGGCTGGCACGTCGTGAGGTGGTCGCAATAGGGAAGAGGGCAGAAGGATGAAGAAGGTGAACGGGGGTTAGGCGGCTAGGGTTTTTTGTGTGAGGGGGAAGGTGAACAGGTAGGGATATATATATAGGGTAGATGAACAACATGGGGGTAGAATATATAGGTTGGTTATATTTAGGGTTTAGTGTATATTGGGTTTGGGTAGAGTTAGGGTAATGGCTGAAGGGGTTGAGCGGGTTTGGGTATGGGTTAGTTAATGGGTATCCCAGATCCAATAGAGAATATGAATAGGATTAGGGTATAAATAGATCCAAACTCAAGAGGTGGGAACAAAATGAACAAAATAAAATCGGGCATGGACAATATAAAATAAAGAGGATCAAAACCAATAGCTCGATCAAACAAAGACGAACAATAGGAGAATAGAATCAAGAAGATCAAGTAAAAAAAGACAAAACTAATAGATGAATATATATTGGAAAAAAAGATCCAATATACGGTTCAAAAAGAGACGGAGAATACAATGAATAAATACACAAAAAGAAAAAAAATACATCCAAAACTACAGAAAGTGGAAAACAGGGGTTACAGTGTTATCTTCTGCAGGGGAAGAGGCTGAGTGGATTGAAGAACTTGTTGCTAGTCATCCATTAAGAAGTTTAAGTAACTCACTAATTCCATTCATCGTCTATGAAGCTATAATGCACTATAACTCATAACTCACTCTATAATAGTCAGAGGAGTACATTAAGGTTGAAAGAAGCCTAGTTGAACTTTCTCTAAATAAAGTGCAACTGAGATAAAATATGGCTAATACTCTTGCTAAGAGACATGAAGGTGATCTAATTATCAAAACTGTGGGAGAAATGGAGTTAAAAATTATTGAGTCAAAAGTTTTAACATCCTAGTTGTTTTGAAAATTAGAATCTATTTAGAGCCATAGAGAAGTTCAAACTTAAGCATTAATTTTAGGCAGTTGGCATGCTTTAGATAATTCGAAAAGTTCTATTTAAATTTTGTTAATATATAATTTCTGTAACCCCTATTTTCCATTTTATGTATTTTTGGGTGTATTTTCTTTTTTGGTGTATTTTTTCTCTTATTGTATTCCTTTTTGGACCGTATATTGGATCTTCTTTTCAATATATTCGTTTATCTAATTTGTCGCCTTTTATTTGGGTTCTTGATTCTTTTGTCTTCTATTATCTTTATCTCTGTTTGATCGGGCCGTTATTTTTTATCCCCATTATTCATAGTTCATGTCCTATTATTTTTTTTATTTTTATTTGTTCCTACTTCATTCTTGTTCACCCTAATCTATTTGGATTTCTATTTATTTAAACCTATTTGTTAGCATACCCTATATCCTATTGGATTTCTACTTAAACCCAAAACTCATTATAAACCCATCTGCAGCCCAAACCTGCACCCTCTCTCTCTCGAAACCCTAACACTCTGTTTCCTATATATACCTAAGACCATGCACTCCCTGTTCATCCGTCACCCTCAACCGCCTCCTCTTCTTGAACCCATCCCGAACTCTCCCCTACTACACCCCCGACCTCCACCACTCTTCCGCATCCACTTCCGTCCATCCTCCGACCCTGTCTCCCTCCTGCAGCCACCCGCCGCTAGCGAAGCCACCTGCCCGACGTCCCTCGACTCTTTTCTCCCTGTCGTTCGGCAGCAGCAACATCAGCACGTCGCCGTTGTGCTCCCCCCTATGTGACTCCGTCGAAACCCCGTCGCAACCCCTTGGTTGTGTTGCTCCGACGCCGACAGCAAGCACAGCAGCTGCATGAGCTTCCCTAGTGCCGCTATCCCGTCCTTGCTTTTTGTCGTCATCTTCCGTCCGCTTGCTCTCTCGTTGCACGTGCGTGGGTTGCACGTGTTAGTTGGTTTGTTGTATTCGAGGTGGTGTTAGTTTGTTCGTTGTTTGGTTCGTTGGTTCGTTGGTTTGGTTCGTGATCCATTCGTTCATTCAAGTTCATGTTCTGGGAATCCGTTCCCGTTATTCTTTCTTTGCACCATTTCCATCGTTGTCCATAAGGCAAGTAACTTGTATTCTTTTATTTGTGTAATACATGTACTAAATACCGTCTGTAGTGTAGTTGGATTCTAGAGACAATTCGTGTGTGAATCCTCTGTTATATATTGTCTCTATTGTGTTGATTTGACCATAGTTGCCTCACGACACACATGACATGAAACAACTAGGAATGACCACTTTTTTGATGTATATATACATACATGTTGTTCATATGATATCGTGTGCTTGATGTGTTATTCATGCTATACTTGTTGTAGACTTGTAAAATATCTTATACCAGGTTGTTTGGACATCTAGTACACTATATTTCATGTTTGGGTTGATTTGGATGAGTTTTACATGAACTAGATGATTTTATGTTCGAAGAATAATTCTGTATTTTCTATTACCTTGCTTTTGATCAGTATTTAGGACCCTATTAAGGTGAGTATATGAAAAATATTTGTGAACATGAACTGTAGAGAATTCTATCTATTTTCCAACCCTTCTGACGGATCTCAGTTTCGTTTTACGAGTTGTGAGTTATGTCTATTTTACTACAGAGGTGTAGAGAGATTTCCAGATTTTGTTTTCTATGAATTCTGAAGAGTAATTTATTTTTACCATGATGTTAAAAGTATTATTTTGATCCAATATTTTGCAAAATACAACTAGACTTAATTGGGATTAATCCTGAATTTTTTGTGGATTTATTTGATGAGTTTTACAAACCGTTCTATCTTTCCAAGCAATTACTATACATGCAGAATTTTCACACTGTTCAGTAAAGAACCGGATTTTCGACCTAATTCTACTTGCTGTTTGTAAAATATTTGTGAATATTAAAGTTATCCTACTGTATCTATTTTATCACCCTTTTAACGGATTTGGATTTCGATTTATGGTTTGTGAGATATTGCTGTTTTCGTACTGCACTGTTTATGATTCCAGATTTACAAAACTACTGCATCTTGATATTTTCTGATTTTTGTTGACTAAACTATTTATATTGAAAAATTATGAAACTTTATACTCTGATGCTGCACATATAGGAAAATACCTCAGATTTTTCGTGGATTTAATTAATGAGTTTTCATGCTGTTTTTCTGACTGTGAATACAAAATACTGATTTCTGACAGAACACGTTTTTTGGATACAAACCTGTTTTGAGACTTACTTTTGTGAAATACCATATGAATTATATATATTTTCTAGATTTGGCCAGGAGTCTATTTTTCAGATTCTTTGACGGATCCAGGTTTGCACTTTTGTAACAACGAGAATTCCAGTTTTAGTGCAGTACTGTCTTGTTGTCCTGAACTACAGTTTTCATTGTTCTATTCTTTTATGAGTTATCTTTCACCCTGAACATATCACTTGTTTATACGATGTTACATACATTCCTGTCTGATAATAATAATAATAAATAATCAAGCCGGAGTTTAAGGAAAAGATCTAGTAGTGGAAAATTATAGAAATGTGTACTTGAAAGGGGACCCATGTTTTCCATACTGAGCATCTGTTATGTGGTACGATACTGTTATACTGATTACCTGACTGCACACTTCCCTATAGGAAGGTGTACTCGGAAGAGAACCCGTACGTTCTTACTGTCTGATTACTGTTTGATTACTGATACCTGAGTACACGGCCCTATATGATCTCCTACGAAATCTAAAACAAAATTGTTTGAATGTAGCAACCATGTAGTAAATAATTGGGACGCATGAAGTGCTACCTAGATAGTAATAAACACAAGACTGTAAGAACATGACATCTGTTAACTGTTATCCGTTACATGCTACTGGACACTGTTACTTATTTACTTGTCTGACTGTTATCTGATACTGTTATCTGTATACCTGTCTGCATACTGTTGACACTTGACACATGCTATATGTACCTGTTAGTATACCATGCTACTTGATTCTGTTTTTCCAATTCATGTTAGATACTCTATTCTGTTAACATGCCTATACCATGCTATGTTTGTTTCTGCTGTTATTTTATATCTGTTTATTTATTCCCTGTACTTGTATCCTGCACTACAAGCAGCCCATAACTTGCATTGACGGGAGTTTGTTTTTCTTCTTCTTCTTTCTGCAATCTATTAAATTGCAGATCAGGGTGATCAGTTGCTAGAGGGTGTAGGTGATCTAACATATTAGTTGCTGGAGTTTTTGTCAATATTAGTTCATGTTGCTTATTTAAACAATTGTATTTGATACTTGGATTATTTTATATTTAGGCAATGTGACCCAGGATTATTGACTTATTCAGATCTGGTTTATTTGAGATTAATATATTTTGTTTCAAGTAAATTCTGTTGGTATTGGTTCATATATGCATGCTTGGTTGATCTTTCTTGCTTCCAACTCTGATTATTTTTGTGAGATGTTGTAAAGATTTTGAACAACTTATGGATGATGAAAATCATTCGTTGAGCTTAGTCACGTATCCGTATTCCGTATTCTCTTTTTGGGAAGCGGGGCATGACAATTTCGTTCCAATTTTAATGATGCTATATATTCTCATAATTTACTTAGAATTATCTCATTATTCCAAAAGAAAGCATGAAAACTTATTGATGTAATTCCGATGTTTAGAATTATCATTATATCATTCCAATTTTGATGATATATCTCTTTTATGGATTTATGCTTCATTCCAATTTTGCTGATTCGGAATTAACCATAATTGATTTGACTGTTCTATCATTCCAATATGAAATATAGTATAGTTCTTGTGTAGAAAATATAATAGTTCTTGTTCTTTATTTTGTTAAAGAAACTTGATTGGGAGGCTTGCGTTACATTTTGCTAAGCTATCGTTGAATTGTACTAAGTTCTTTAGTGGAACTAGATACTTCATGAAATTCGCTAGAATTCTTAGATTTGTGTCTCTTGATATTCTTATATTTTTTCAATAAGCTAGCAAAGATGGAGGAGCTGAATCTATCAACAAAGATTTCAAAATAATGATTTGCTCAAAATGGAGAAGTAAACATAAAACAGTTTACAAGGATATAGTTTTGATTTATTTCTCTCGAGAATAAATTTGTCACTTGCTTGGTAAAACTTTTGTTGTGTTTAAGACTTGTATTCATGAGCTTAAAACTCATATTTTGTTCTTGAAGTTTATTTGCTTTGGTTGAATTTGAAACTATAACAGGTTTTTCTAGTTGGTTTAGTCATTGTGAACTATTCTGTTTTGATAAGGTCTTTGAACCATTTGATTACTTTGGTTTAGTCCCATTTGAACTATTCTTGATTTAGTCTATGAACTATATTATATTGTGATCCAATGATATAACATGGCATTGCCGAATATATTGAGAATATAGGAGGAGATTGTTGTATATATAAGTATATTCTCAATATAATAGAATATTATTGTGTATAATGTTCGATGGGGGCAACACGTGCTTTGCACGTGTTGTATGATAATTGTTGGACCGGGTTGACTGGTATGAAGCCCAGTACCCTAAACCCAGTTTCATCTCATATATATTGGTTTAGATGTAGTGTTATGTGCTATTCAAATTATGATAAGCAGGGTATAATATCTCAAACAGCAGGGATATTAACACTAACCATAATTTCTATTGTTATTGTCTCTCATAATCTCTGACATCTCATTCATGAAGCATTAGCCAGAAGATATATGAGCAAGAACATGAGTAACAATCACGCAACAACCTTCATGATATTCTATTTATATGTTTGCATATGTTTCCCTTATTGTTTTGAGGTGATTAATGACTTTGCTATAAGGTTGGTTTATATAGGGGGTTCCAATAATGCAGTTAAGAGTTGCTACTATGATGTGCAGCTAGAAAAAAGAGTTTCTACTTCGATGTAGTATAACTACTTTAGATCATATATTTCTTTGCCCCTAATACTCTTTTTTGTTATCTCAAACTCTTAAGGAGACATGTAAATGTACCCTTATGCTAACAACCACTCTCTGTTTATCCAATCTTCCATTTTTTTGATGCATGCACTTGTACAAATCGCAATACTATCTTCTTAAAAAATCAGGCAAATATGATTGAACTCTCCAAAGACCCAACTCTACCATACATAACAAGACTAGTACCAAAAACAAACTAGAAAACACTCATTTCACTAACTCACAAGTCACGAAATATATAGCACCTCACTTGTTCGCAACATAAAAACCTAACCTTAGAGACAAACCTCGTAGCAAATACTAATGTTCAGCTCTCATGGTAGTCACTTTGACACATTATATAAATGAAACATCAAACCGAGACTCATTGACCACACACAAACACAAACCACACCAATGACATCCTCGTGTATCGCTTTAATAATACTATCTCCCAACAAAATCAGTGATTTACAGCTCTAAAAAAACTTATATTATTAGAAATAAGTGTATGAAATGCAGTATGCAACATATTCAAAGTTCCATCAAAATTGCCAACACAATCTAAGATTCTTCTAGTAATGTAATTTCCCATCTATATGATTCACACATGGTTATCATGCAATCATTTAATTATATAGATGAAAATTTATTAGCATTGCAGACAAGATAATGAATTTTACAAGAAGATCACAATTTTGCATTAGATCACTGAACAGACCGTCGATTGTCATCAAGGATATTTTATAAAAGGGGAAAAAAATCAGGGGGAAAAAAATCATAAGCCTCATAAATACAAAATTCACAAATACTACAAACCCTAACAAACCCTAATTAGTCCACATTGTCAAATCCCAAAATACTCCACAATCATTGATTATTCAGCACACAATCCCAAACAATTTTTTTTTAAAAATAAAATATTTATTAAAAGTTGGAAATAATCATACCTATGGTTTGAGTGCTAGAGAGAGGGGTAGAAAGATGGTGGGCAAGGGCGATGAGGATGCCAGAGAAAACGACGGTGGGGATCACTGGATGTGGGCTTTGCGGCGATGGGGCTAGGGCAGCGCGCGAGAAAGAGAGAGACGGGAGAGAGATAGACGAAAGGTAATGAAATTTAATTGAAAGGGACATTTAATTGAAGCCTATACCCCGACGTTTCTTATAAAAACGCCGGGTTCCATATGTACACCCACAGTGTTTTATATGAACGTTGGGGTAAATAAAACTTTTTATTTGCTTTTAATATTTTTTCTTCCTACCCTGGCGTTTTGGGAAAGCGTCGGGGTAAAAACGCAGGTGTAGGCTTATTTTGTTGTAGTGTATGCATATTTGGTCATAAAAATGTTCATATTGAACTTGGTATGTAATAGTTTTAGGACATTTTTGCCGCTGCATGTTCTTTTACATTTTGTTTTGGTGAAAATTAGTGTTGTAAACCTGGTATGTAATAGTTTTAGGACGTTTTAGCTGCAGCATGTTCTTTTATATTTTGTTTTGGTGAAAATTAGTGTTTAAGGTTTATGTAGGAAATGTAGGTAGAAATACGGACAACCTTAGTCGAAGGGTGTTTGAAGCGTCTTAAACGAATGAGAGTGGAGGAAATAACACATTCAAATACAGGGGTATAAGGGTTGTTTTAATTTTTCTATCAAGAAATTAAGGTAGCAAAAGCTAAATGAAATCAAATTAAGGTATTAAAAGATAAAGTTTTTCGTATGAAGGCTTTCAAACGTAAGATTGATAAATGTTAGGACATCTATAAAGGTAATGTTGCCCAACCTCCACAGCCAAATCCTAGAAACAAAAAACCCATGGCTACAATCGAGCAAAGAAGGAGAGATTGGGATCAACTTCTGTAATCCCCGTTTCCGTAAATACGTATTTCCCGAATATTTTATGTATTCTGATTATTATTTGTTAAATTCATTTTGAATCTTCTATTAAAATCTTTTATAAACAAAAATTATGTTATTTCAAATAACGGTGTATTTTAACTCACTTTTCATTTTATAATTGATCGCCTATATATATTCCTGTTTGAATTATTTTAATATAAAGTTGATAAGCCAAATTCTTGTTTTGTTGTATAATGTTATTATTACTATTATTATTATTATTATTGCTATTGTTATTATTATTATTATTATTATTATTATTATTATTATTATTATTATTATTATTATTATTATTATTAGATTATTTTCATGAATGTGTTTAATCCAATTCTGTCATGCATTATCATTATTATCAGTACTGTTAATATTTTATTATTATTGTTATCATTATCAGTATGATTATGATTATAATTATTATTATTATTATTATTTTGTAGAGCCCATTGATTTTAATATATCATGTATTATCATTTGTTAATATGAAGCCCAATTTTATATTTATTTGATTGCATTATTTATATATATATATATAACCTGAGCCCAACCCAAGCCCATCTCCTATTGGATTCTAACTCAAACCCACATCTTATTGGATCCCCTTTTTATACCCAATACCCAAACCCAAATTCTCCTCATATATGCTTTTGACCAGATCAGCCCCACATCTCCCCGTATCCCCTGATTCCTCTCTCACGCTCCCCCACTATCTCAACTATCCCCATTATAATATATTTATTATATGCTCTCTCTCTCTCTCTCTCTCTCGCTCTCTCTCTCTCTCTCTCTCTCTCTCTCTCTCTCTCTCTCTCTCTCTCTCTCTCTCTCTCTCCTATCATAACAAAACAAATCCCTAACCCCATTACTGTTCATCTCCCCAACCCTAACCCCGACCTACTGTTAAACCCCCTCATCTTCTACTGTTCACCCTTACCCCATATTCATCTTCCCCGAACAGCCGAAGCCCCTCGCCACCACAATCATCCTCCCTACCACCCGCACGACCAACTCCACCATCAGCTTTCTGCCATGTCACCATTGCCTCGTCGCTGCCCCGCTCGAGCACCCACAGTCAAGCCTCACAAACCCATCAAGCCCCATCGTCCATCGTCAACGTCTTCGAGCTGCCATTGCCGCCATCACCCTGACCCTCCACCATCTTCATCACCTCGTCGCCTGCAGCCCGAATAGCAACCGCCTCCCCCTGTCGCGAGCACTGCTCCCCTTCCTTTGTTCCTTCCAAGAATAGAGCATCGCTCCCCAGTCGTCTGCCTTTATCATCCTCGACCTTCGACCTTGCCTTCCACCTCCTCCGCAGCACTTCACCGCTCGACAAGCACCCGAACCCACTTCATCTCTGTCAAGTTCTTCATCCCCGTCGCTGTGCCTTGCTGCAGTCGAGCCCCCGAGTGACAGCACCCCGTCGACGCCCTGTGCACCGCAAGACAGCTAGCACCTCCGTTGATCCTCACCGCTGTCGTCGACCACCACCTCCTGCCGTCGCCGCCCTGCCACCGCCAGTCGCCAACGTCTTCGAGCCGAAACCCATTGCCATTGATGTTGTTGTTGGTTTTGATCACTTCAAATCATGGCCGCCCGATCTCCTCATGATCGTGATCACCACCATCATCTTGATCTCATCTATTTAAGATCAGATCTACTAAATCAAATCAGGACCGTCCGATCATCAATCATCACGATCATGATCATCATCTCCTTGATCCTTTGATCTCGGTAGTTAATCACATCATCATCATCATCTTCATCAGGACAATCTCAACCGTTGATCTTCTTGATCCTGATCTTGGTCATTATATTTTGATCATCATCAAGATCCGTGCTGATCTGTCTGATCGTTGTTTGATCGTCAACATCGAGATCTGTGCTCGATCATGATCATCTCATCAAGATTCGCTTGGTTCGCGATCATTGCCGTGTGTCGGGATCCGTTCCTGTTATTCTCCTCTCTTCGGAATCGTCTCCCTCAAGGCAAGTAACTTGTATGAAATTTCTTGTTCCTCGTACAAGCATAAATACCGTAAGTAGATCTCATAATAAATTGTTTTTCATATTCTTACTCGTTGATATCTTCACCGTATCCGTTTTGATTCGTTTCTATTAATTCCGTAATCATAAAAGATCATAAACACCAATTGTGTATTTCTGCCCTGCCATATGTTCTAACTTGTAGCCTGATTTAAACCCAGTTAAACTTTGAATCTGTTAGAACTTTCTGAATATGAGTTGTATCCCAAACGTCTAGTTTACAAACCTTTCAACGGTTCTCAAATCTGATTTATGATTTGTGAGTTATCGCAGTTTTAGTATTGCTATGTCTGAAATTTCAGATTTATAAAATTGTTGTGTCACTCTGTTTTTCAAATTAAATTGACTATGCCATCTATAATATAATAACATGAAAATTAATATGCTGAGACTAGACATGTCAGGGGACCTTCCAGAATTTTCCTTGATTTAATTATTGAGTTTTTAGTCCTTTTTCATGCTTATAAACAAAACTTTACCTTTCTGGCTGAACATGAATTCTGTGTAAAACACTGTTTTGAACCCAATTGCTGTGGTTGTTATATGACTTGTGTATATACGCTGGATTTGGCAGAGAGTCTAGTTTCTAGGTTTTCTGACGGATCCAGATTTACATTCCCGTGGCAACGGGAATCTCAGTTTTGGTGCAACAACGTCTTGCTGTCCAGAATTGAAAGTCTCGTTGTTTCTAACTATTGTAGGTTGTTTTGTCACCCGTTCATATCTTCTATCCAACTTGAACTTGTCACTTGTTCCTTTCCATGTTTTCTTGTCCTGTTTGTGCACGTCTATGCCTGCTTTAATAATAATAACAAGTAATCAAGCCGGGGTTAAGGGTAAGATCTAGTAGTGAAAAATATAGAAATGTGTACTTGGAAGGGGGTCCGTATTTCCCACCTGTTACATGATTACATGATATATGATCTTGATTACCTGTTTACATGATTACCTGACTACATTCTTTCCTATGAGAAGGTGTACTCATAAGGGGGACCGTGTTTCCCACCTGTTACCCGACTACATACTTTCCTATAGGAGGGTGTACTCGGAGGGGACCCGTAGGTCCTACCTGATACATGATTACCTGTTATATGATTACATGATATATGATCCTGATTACCTGTTTACGTGATACCTGAGTACACATCCCTATATAATCCACTACGAAATCTAAACACAACTTCGAAATCTAAACACAACTTGTTTGTATGTAGCAACCATGTGGTAAATAAATGGGACGCATGAAGTGCTACCTAGATAGGATTAAATACAAGACTTGAGAATAGCATGATCACCTGTATGTTCCTGTTACCTGTACATGCTACCTGACACCCGTTGCATGTATACCTGCTTGCATGCTACTTGATACCCGTTACAAGTTTACACGATTCCTGTTTGCAAAATTACATGACTCATGTTTACAAGTTACATGTTACATGTTTTACAAGATTTCCGTTTACACGACATGCTTCATGTTACATGATTCCTTATTCTCGATTAGTTGTGTTTGAAACTTGTTCAGTTCTTATTTCCTTCCCGTTATGTATAATGCTTCTCGTTATCATGTTGTTCTGTCACGCCCCGTTTCCCAAAATACGGGAATACGAGTCCGTGACGAAGGCCCAACGAATGATATTAGCATCATCCATAAGCTATACCAGTCTTAACTCAACAACATGAAAAGAAATAATTACAACCACGCAGAAAAATATAATCACTTAAACAAGATGCTAAGATAAAACATGCAGTAGTCCAACATAATAACCAACAACTGAAAATAAACAATAAATACGGGTCAACAAAGCCCGAGATACAAAGTTCAACAAAAGTAGCAATGCAATATAAAATAATATGGAAGAAATAATTTATTTCAAAGCAACTCTTGCTCCAATCCTAGAAGAACTGCTCACCAATGCCTTCTGACAATTCTCCTTGTGCATTTGTGGTTGGATCAACTATAGTGGGGAAAAATGTTCGTTAGAGCAAGTACGGACAGCAAGTAGTGAAAAGCAAAAAGTAAAGGAACATGGTACATCAAGGAATATGAAGCAAGATCAAAGTCCAAAAGCAATAACAATGTCAATAAATATTGGTCAAGTATATAAGTGTCAACTTAGGTTTATTAGCATTTTATTACCCTATCTAGTGCACGTACTCTGTGGCCCATACCACAGGTTCGGTGCATGCAAAATAGTATACGTTTTAGACATAGTGGTGGGATCTACAGAGCATGTACACGATGTAACAAGATAACATGATAATAAGATAACAATATAATATGATAACAAGTTCACAAGTATTTCTCCACCTTCCATGTCAATAGTCCATGTAAATAAGAAGGGCCCTACCGAGTACAGTTTTTGAGATTATCCACTACTAAATCAACCCTTATTACCCCAGCTTATTTAATATTTTATTATGTCATTCATGATCATGCAAGTGTATAAGAGTGTCAAGGATATGATAAGGATGCAACAAAATGATGTGATGCATGATAATATACACGTAGTTGTAAATATGAAAAAAGCAGACACAGCAGTACTAAAACAGCAATAACTCACAAACTATAATTCGGAATTAGATTCTGTCTAAAGGGCTGTAAACTAGACATACGGGGCTACAATTCATATTCAGTAAGTTTCAATTGATTCTGACTATAACTAGGTCGATTACTCTAATCTTTACAGCTTAAGGGTTCTGGCAGCAGCTTATAGTCAAAACTCTATATGTGAAATCAAGGTGTAAAACCAGTATACAAATTTAAAAAATTTAGAAAATGAATCATCAGCATGTCTACTAAGTTTCTGGAGAGTTTCATGTCATTACACCACTATTATCATGGTGTTTCAACTGAAATTTGTATCGATGTTTAACTAAATTGCAATTCTGGAAATACAGACCAGCAATGACTAAAACTACAATATCTCACAGCTCACAAATCGGAAACTAGATCCGTAAGATGTTCTGGAAAATAGATTCATTATGATACAATTCCTTTTTATATAGTTTTGGTTGATTTTTATTGTAACAGAGTCGAAACCTCAGTGCAAAATTGGGCAGGCAGCAAGAAATAAAAAAAAGTCATCATGTACATTCATCAAAACAAACAATCTACTTATTCTTGGATCATGAAATGCATTAACATTATATACAACAAGTTAAGATGAATTTTTACAGTGTACAAGCAAAGTTATCATGTCACGATTCAAGTCTTAATAATGCAATCGATCAACATGCATTCAATCACTATATTTTTCTATATACCGGTTTCTAATCAATTTATTCATGTCGTGTGTGCATGCAAGCTTGGATTTGAATCAATGGGTGTTGGCACGAAGTCAATGATACTTCGGGGTTGCTCGTGTAAATTCTCGATATCCCCAAAGGAAGGTACACAATGCAGTATTACGATAATCGAAAGAGAACTACTTGTAGAGATCAATAATCTTGAACTAGAAAAATCAAACGAGTTCAAGTGGACTTGCCTTTAGATGACGATTAGATCCGAATGTGCAAAAAATAACGGGATCGGAATCCTGGCGACGTGCAAACAATCACGATGATCACGATCGGGCACTGATCTTGATGGGGATCAAGATCGGATGATCGGACGGCTGAGATCGAAGATCAAGTTAAAGATCAAGATGCGATCAACGACTGCAATTGAATTGTGCTATGATGCTGATGGTTAAAGGTGCAAACAGAGGAGTTGGGAATTGGTGGTGATGCACTGGTGGATGAGAGTGGCGACTGAGAACAGGGGGGAGGGGGGGTATGCTCTGTTTTCAGAGAGAGAAACAGAGGGAGAGAGAGAGAGTCGGGGAAAGAGAGAGACAGGAGGTGGGGTTTGTATAAAATAATAATAAATATAATGGGTAGTTGAAAGATAGTGGGGGAACTGAGAGAGGAACCAGGGGATACAGGGAGATGTGCAATTGAGGTAGATCTGGTCAAAAACAGATTAGGGGGAGAATTGGGTTATGGGTTTAGGGTATGTTAGGATCCAATAAGAGATGGATATGGGTTTGAGTTAGAATCCAATAGGAGATGGGTTTGGGTTGGGCTCAGGTTATATTAATAAATAATGCAATCAAATAAATATAAAATTGGGCTCTAGATGATGGGCTTCAATTTAAATAATTAAATAATCCAATATAGATCAAAACTAATGGGCTTTAACAAAAATAATAATAATAATACAAATAACAACACATATTAATAATAAAAATAATAATAACAATAACAATAATAACAGTAATAATAATAATGCCGATGATAATAATAATAATAATAATAATAATAATAATAATAATAATAATAATAATAATAATAATAATAATAATAATAATATGTATCAAAATAGGATTTGAGATTAACAAGTTCATTAAAATCCAAACAATAATAATATAAAATATAAAAAGTCGATCAATTATAAAATAGAAAATACATCGTTATTCAAAGTAAATATAATTGTCGATTATGAAACACTTAGTAAAAGATCCGAAACCAGTTTAGCACGAAATAAATTTATAAATAATCAAAATACCGAAAATATTCAGGAAATACGTATTTACGGGAACGGGGGTTACAATCCTACCCACCTTACAAAAAAATTTCGTCCTCGAAATTTACGTAGGCGGTATATTGGACAAGGCAAAAGCAAACTTATGGGGGCAAAATTTCGTCCTCGAAATTAAATGTAACCCTTGTTCCTGAGGAAATACGTATTTACGGGAACGGGGGTTACAATCCTACCCACCTTACAAAAAAAATTCGTCCTCGAAATTTACGTAGGTGGTATATAGGACAAGGCAAAAGCAAACTTATGGGTGCAAAATTTCGTCCTCGAAATTAAATGTAACCCTTGTTCCTGATTGTACGATTTTTTTTCTTTTCTCTTCTTCAATTCTTGTACTCCAATTATCTGCAATATATATATATATATATATATATATATATATATATATATATATATATATATATATATATATATATATATATATATATATTATTGTTCACTTGAACCCAATTGCATCCTCTCGATATTCGATTATTTTGTTTGAATCCAAATCCTAATTCATTCGATAAAATTATTTGATTGATTATTTGATTTATTTGTAAACAGCCCAATCCTAGTCATCCTATGATTTGATTATTTGACTATTCGTTATTCGTCAAGCCCAACCAATATTACTAAATTTATTATTTTCATTTATGAAGCCCAAACCAAATTTATTCTTACTAATTTGATTTATTAATCCAAGCTCAATTCTTTAGCCCAAGATTAAATCACAATATCTTCTATAATTATTTATTTTATTTATTCTGTAAATCCAACCCAATCTTGTTCATTAATTTTGTGATGAAGCCAATAAGAAATGGAGTCATGTAGAAGTGACTGGCTCATTCAGCCAAAAGAAAAAACTAAGAGCCAACTATCTAATTGAGATATTATTGTAATGAGAGAGAGAGAGAGAAGAGAGAGAAAGAGAGAGAAAGAGAGAGAGAGAGAGAGAGGGAGAGATTAAGAGGCATGTCTCGTAATTCCCTTACTATCTATTTAATATTGGCTTCGATAATCCTCTTTTGTTCTTCGTTCTACTATTCTACTTGTTGCAAATTTGACTTATATTATCGAATTCTATGAATGAGAACTAGTTGTTGGAATTTAACTAATTCCGTAATTTTAACTAAGGAATAAACAAGTAGCATGTTGACTCATGAAGACCTTCAAGTTGGAGGAGGAGAATGATATTCGATTCAAGTATAAGATTGTTGGTAATATGCTTCAAATATTTTCTCTAGATTTAGAACTTTTTTTGGGGTTATTTTCTTTATATATATATATATATATACATATATATATATGGGTGTTGTTCGGTTGCAAACGGGCCGGAACGGGTCGGTTCGCACGGACCCGTGCGAACCTCGATCTGGACCGTTGGATCGAAGATCCAACGGTTCAGATTTTTTTTCATAAAATCTTGCCTTAACCCGTTCTTGCCAACGACGGATTAAGGCAAAATTTAATTAAAAAAGTTGGCCTTAACCCGTTCTTCGGAATAACGGGTTAAGGCTATATTTTTCATTTTCGTCGACATACAGTTCGTCTTCTTTCTTCCGCTCTCTTCTTCTCTCTTCGACGAACCCAGACCCAAACGACGGAAAAAAAAAAAAAAAAACCCTAAAAAAACCCTAGCTCCGACGATCCAAACCCTAGAACTCCATCTTCTCTCCCAACTCCGAAGATTGAAACCCCCTAACTCCGACGTTCGAAACCCTAGCTTCTCTTCCCCTCTTCGGAACCCTAGATACGAAATTGGAACCCTAGTTCTCTTCGAAAACCGATTGCTTGGCTTGATTTCGATCTATTCCGTAAGGTATACACTATTTCTTGAACCCAATAATCTACATTTGTATTTTTTTGGTTGAATTTGTGTGTAGTGATTTATTTAGAAATTGGAAAAAAAATTAAAATGTGTTAGTAGATTATAGATGTAGAATCGGGTTGACCTCAAGTATATTCAATTGCCGAATTATGTTTCTTGCATTAGTATCTTGTAGAATTAGAATTGTATATACGAAATTCGTTAGAATTTTCAGTGCGGTTATGGTTGAAAACCCTGCGAATGACCGTAAAAAAATACGAAACTTTCCGAGTAGGTTCGTCTCACGTAGTACAAGCCACACCAACTTGTAGAAACGAGTTTTGACTCACGGTTCGAGAGATACGGCCGCGTATCGCTTTCGGTTGGAAAAAACCAAGTATAGCGGTGCACGGCCGTATATCGCAAACCGTGACTCGAAACTCGCTTCTACAAGTTCGGGTGGCTTCGCCTACGTGAATCCTACCAAGTGGGAAAGTTTCGAGGGTTTTTGGAGGCCGTTTGCGCGGTTTTCTCAACTTCTTCGCACGATAGTTTTTCGTATTAGAATTTTGTAAGTGCGGTTAGATTAGATTAGAAAACCCTTCAAACGACCTCCAAAAAATACGAAACCGTGCGAGTTGGTTGGTGTCACCTACGATAAGCCACCCGAACTTGTAGAAGTGAGTTTCGACTCACGGTTCGAGAGATACGGCCGCGTACCGGTTACGGTTGGGAAAAAACCGAGTAAAGCGGTAGACGGCCGTATCTCGCAAACCGTGAGTCGAAACTCGCTTCTACAAGTTCGGGTGGCTTGCCCTACGTGAATCCGACCAAGTCGGAAAGTTTTATAATTTTCGGATGCCATTTGGGCGGTTTTATCAATTTCCTCGCATTACAAGTTTGAGCCTAAGAATTTTCTAAGTGCGGGTAGATTAGAAATCCTTCAAACGGCCTCCAAAAAATATGAAACTTTGCGATTTGGTTGGTGTCACCTAGGAGAAGCCAAACCAACTTGTAGAAGTGAGTTTCGACTCACGGTTCGAGAGATACGGTCGCGTATCGCTTCCGGTTGAAAAAAACTATTATAAAGCGGTATACGGTCGTATCTCGCAAACCGTGAGTCGAAACTCGCTTCTACAAGTTCGGGTTGCTTGCCCTACGTGAATCCGACCAATTGGGAAAGTTTTAAAATTTTCGGGTGCCGTTTGCGCCGTATTGCTCTATTTCCTCCCATTATAAGTTTTATAATTAGAATTTTCTAAGTGCGGGTAGGTTAGAAAACCCTGCAAACGACCTCCAAAAAATACGAAACTTTGCGATTTGGTTGGTGTCACGTACGAGAATTGACCCGAAGTTGTAGAAGTGAATTTCGACCCACGGTCCGAGAGATACGGGCGCGTATCGGTTTTGGTTCGAAAAAAAACAAATAAAGCGGTAGACGGCCGTATCTCGCAAACCGTGAGTCGAAACTCGCCTCTACAAGTTCGGGTGGCTTGCCCTACGTGAATTCGACCAAGTCGGAAAGTTTTATAATTTTCGGATGGCATTTGGGCGGTTTTCTCAACTTCCTCGCATTACAAGTTTGAGCCTTAGAATTTTCTAAGTGCGGGTAGATTAGAAAACCCTCCAAATGATCTTCCAAAAATACGAAACTTTGCGATTTGGTTGGTATCACCTACGCGAAGCCAAACCAACTCGTGGAAGTGAGTTTCGACTCACGGTTCGTGAGATACGGCCGCGTATCGCTTATGCTTGGAAAAAAACCTAGTAAAGCGGTAGATGGCCGTATCTCGCGAACCGTGACTCGAAACTCGCTTCTACAAGTTCGGGTGGCTTCCCCTACGTGAATTGGACCTGGTCGGAAAGTTTTAAAATATTCGGATGCCGTTTGCGGGGTATTGCGTCAATTGCTCAAGTGAGAAGTTTTTGACATAGAATTTTGTAAAAAACGGGCCGATTAGAAAACAAATCGAACCACCTCCCAAAAATAGGAAATTTGGCGAGTTGATTGGTGTTACCTATGAGAACTGACCCGAAGTTGTAGAAGTGAATTTCGACTCACGGTTCGAGAGATACGGCCGCGTATCGGTTGGAGGTTGGAAAACAACCTAATTAAGCGGTATACGGCCGTATCTCGCAAACCATGAGTCGAAACTCACTTGTACAAGTTGGGGTCGCTTGCCCTACGTGAATCCGACATAGTCGTAAAGTTTTATAGATTTTTTTGTTTTCATTCATGCGTTTTTCAGTATAATCTCGGTATGTTTGTTTTCTTGTCATCTTTTTTAACAGCTTTTTAATTTTTTACAGACGGGTATCTAAATGGCTAGAACAAGGCAACCAAGAATCGAGTCCGGGAACACCAGTGGCGCACCAACTACTGAGGTAAGATCGATTACTATTATTGGTTTTAAATACAAACATGTAACATTATCTCAATAATAACATTTGTTATATTTATTCGTGTAGGTTGGTGGCCGTCAATCCACATCGGGTGAGGCAGGTCCGTCGTCCTCGGTTACATCACCCGGACCCGTGGACACAAGTGTACTCACCCTGCAGGGCAAACACCGATCGGAAGCCGTGTGGAATCGGTCCGATAGAAAACTAAATTTTCGGAAGCACACAGTTCTTCCTTGGGATGAACGTATCACGCCGTACGTGGTAGAGGCCGGTTTCTACGGAGCAAGATTCATTCACTCTGTGAAGCTAGATCGGCCACTCCTCACAGCTCTAGTCGAGCGATGGAGGCCGGAGACCCACACATTCCACCTGCCTGTGGGTGAGATGACTGTGACCCTGCAGGATGTGGCAATGATAACAGGACTACCAATCGATGGGGTTGCCGTGACGGGAAACATGGACTTCGATCGAGTTGAAGTCGTCCGGGACTTACTCGGTATCGACTTGCAGTTGGTAGTTCTTGAAGAACAAGAGAAGGCCGAAAAAAATATCCGCGAAAATGCCCCCGCAGATTCTGATGAAGATTTATTGAATGAACAAATAGAAGCTGCGAAACAAAAAGCGGAGGAAGAAGTGATGGATGACGCTTTCGAGGGTAAATCACTTTACATCACCTGGTTAAAATACCAGTTCGAGGAGGGATATTTGAACCCCGAGTCGGACGAGGCTGACCTAGTGTGCTATGCACGTGCATACATTTTTAGTTTGATAGGGGGACTTATCTTCCCGAACTCATCCGGATCAACCGTGCCGTTGATGTACCTACGGTTGTTGGAGGATTTCCAGTATGCGGGTCGCTATAGTTGGGGGAGTGCGGCACTGGCGCTACTATACAGGAGTTTGTGCATATGTTCTTTAGGTGGCGCACAGATGGGTGGCCCAATGGTGCTGATGCAGATATGGAGTTGGGAACGCATCCACATCGGACGTCCCCGTATTACTCAGCCTATACCGGAATTTTTGGCCGACCCAGGGGCAGCAGAGTTGTTACCTCCTGTAGGAGCATATTGGGCCGGCCGACACACGTGGACCGATAACCCACGCCATTCGCTGACCTACTACAGAGATGAGTTGGACAACATGCGGGACGAGTTCGTCACATGGGAACCGTACTCGGCCGATAGGTTGCAACGCGTTCCTCCAGTCTGCCTAGACAGATCCCTTTGGTTGACGGCAGCACCTCTTGTGAACTTTTCGGTTGTGGAGTTCCAGTATCCTGACCGGGTCTTGCGGCAATTCGGATATCAACAGAAGATTCCCGATGTCAGGTCGTACGATAAAAAGTTGCACGAGGTTAGGGGAACGGGACGGGTGCCCAACTTCGATTGGGCTGATTTTCATCGTTACCACGTAGCCAACTGGAACACCATGCGACATCAAATGACACTGAATTTGATGTTTGTCGCGAGACCATACGATGGGTCCCTCCAGCAGGCATACATGATGTGGTACAAGCGAATAACCCGGTTGTTCGTTTCTCGAACGGTCGCCGTACCAGCTGGGGTGCAACTTCCGATTCCCGAAGCCCAGGTAGAACCACCTCCAGCATATTCCTCCTCCCAGCCGATGTACCAACCGAGGGCTGAGGCACATCGAAAAGCGGTCAGTCCAATTTCATATAGTTTGTATATTTGTACTGTGTTCAATTGATGTACACTAATTTTGAATGATGTTTAAATTGGAATTTTTCACCAACTGTAGATTGACAACGCATGGGAGGTTGTCCGAACAGCTGCCCGCCACCTGAAGACTAGAATACCCGAGAGCTTAAAGACGGTAATCCGGGAGATGTTAGCCCCGTGCCGTCGTACTCTGGAGGACGCGGGTGAAGGTCCACAGGTTGAGGCCTATTTGAGCGCCAATGTGCCGACAACACCCTTAAGGCGAAAACAGGTTGTTAGTAGGGCAATTACAATCCCTGGTCGTCAACAGGGTACTGATGAGGAAGAGTCGTCGGATGATTCTGACTCTCCCCAAACACATCGCGCACGGCGAAATCCTAAAAGGACCAGGCAACCTCCCAAACAATTCACACCAAGCGGTCGCAAGCGGACTGGCCGTAGACGGTAATCTGTAATACTCTGTAATATCGTGTCTTTTGGTTGGTGTTTTTTTCACTGCAGTAACTAACGTATTGTTTGTTTCAATCTTGATAAACTGTTGTAGGTGAATTTTGGTGCGCCGGATGCAAGCCAAATTCGAGAACGGCTTCATTTGTGAATAATTGTCTTTTGGCCATGTGCAGTCTTATATGTATAATTTTGTTGTAAAGTCTTGGATTTTGTGAATATTGAATTCAGTTCAAGTAATTAAGTAGTTGGTCGTTATTGGACTTTTGTACGCCTTCAAGTTTCTTTTGAATATATATGTTGTCTTATTTACTTTGATGTGCTTTCATTTGTTATTTTGTGAACCACATTTAATTAGTTATATTGCTGCCAATATCTCTGTACTTAACCCGTTATCAGCAAGGACGGGTTAAGTGGAGAGATATTGTCAGTCCTTTGGAAAACTACTCAAGTAGTACATGAAACAAGTGCTGCCAATATGGGTCTTCCTAACCCGTCACTGCCAACAACGGGTTAGGTTAACTTAACCCGTTCTTGGCGACAACGGCTTAAGTAGAGAGAGATTGGCAGCAATATAATTCATACAGGCGAAAGTGCTGCCAATATGGGTCATCCTAACCCGTCGTTGCCAACAACGGGTTAGGTTACCGTAACCCGTTCTTGGCGACAACGGCTTAAGTAGAGAGAGGTTGGCAGCAATGTAATTCATACAGAAACAAGTGCTGCCAATATGGGTCATCCTAACCCGTCGTTGCCAACAACGGATGAGGTTAAAGTAATCCGTTCTTGTCGACAACGGCTTAGGTAGAGAGATATTGCAGCAACTAACCAATTCTACAAATTTCTCCTAACTCTTTGCGAGAACTGTCTCCGGAACTGTGCAAAGTGACATTAATATGCCCATAAATTGTTTATTATTTTTATAATTTTCCCATTATTCGCCCGCAACTAACCACTCTAAATTTGTAACATGATAAGTTTTGTGGAAGTAAAAAAAAAAAAAAATAACATTTTCTGTTGTAAAAAAAAAAAAAAAAAGTCATATGTATTTGTTTTTTCCCTGTTTATATTTATTTTTTAAATTTCTTGGCTACCCACGTAACTAACCAATATAAAATTGACCACATCAAACGGATATTCAAATACAGACAAATGTATTAAAATTGAACACATCCCACATGTGTTCAATTCCGAGGGGAAAAAAACTTGTAGACTCTCTAATGTGGGTACATGGGGCATGCATTTATTGTGGGAGGACTGACAAGAATCATTTTAGGTTATCTGGTCGGTCCTCGTTCTAATTTCCCGTTGATAGACTCTCACTTCTGCTTCTTCTCATAGTAGAACAAGTTTAATATCAGAAATACCACTTTTAGATCCCACATGTAGCCCATGTGGGAGAAACACCACATGTAGATCCCCACATCAACGTACAAAAAGACCAAGTTAGGGTTTGGAACAATTGTAATGATGAAAATATTCCTAATGGAAAAGCCCCTCTGTGTTATTATTGAGCGCAGTGCCTCCAGGTTTAATATAGAGGGCTAACAAAAACTGCCATCTTTTACCAGAAATGACAATACAAATATGTTTTCCACTGTCTGTGCAAAAGATCCCCTGTTTAATAAATGGGGGAAAATCCACATTTGGATTCGCACATGTAGCCGTTATGGAAAAGCTATATGTAGGGACGTACATGTGATGTTGTAGGCGGGTGTTGAGTTCTACTTGTTTAGCTTGGTGCGTTTTCCCACTAAGGTGTATGTTAAAAAAAAAAACGTTGCCTATATGGAGCAAAAACCACACGTACACCCCCACATTTAGCCTATTTGGGGGAAAAACCAAATGTACATCCCCATATGTAAAGATTGTGTGAAAAAAAAACATTTACATGCCACATGTAGGCTTTAAAACATGTACAAAAATATTTAGATCTCCACATGTAGCCCACATGGGGAAAAAAAACCATGTAGATCCCCACATGTAGCCTATACATGGAGCAAGCCATATGTAGATCCCCACATGCATGTAAAAAAATTCCAATGCATATTTGGATCAACTGTGATGATGATGGTATCCCTAATGGAGAGATATGAAACGGTAAAATCTCTGCTACAACTTACAGTTTGTAAGACTGTTAAACCTGTTAGTGTTCCATATATCTTACAGTTCTCTTCAGCGAGAAAGAGTCTGCTTACCAAAGCTGACAGAATTGTGTATCTAAATTGTGGAAGGCCGGATAAGAATCATTTTGCGATTTTGTTGCTGGTCGGATGATTCTAGTTTGCGGTTGACAGGCTGTCACTTCTGCTTTTCTCCATATTATAACAAGTTTATTATTAGAAAAACCACATGTAGATCTCACATGTAGCCCATATTAGAACAAAATCGAATGTAGATCTCACATGTGGCCCATATTGAAGAAATAACACATGTAGATTCCCTTAACATGTGGTTGTAGATATATTTGATTGACTGATGGATTGATGGATTGATTAGTGTGGGAATTTTGGGGAAAAAAAACCATGTAGATCCCCACATGTAGCCTATACATGGAGCAAGCCATATGTAGATCCCCACATGCATGTAAAAAAATTCCAATACATATTTGGATCAACTGTGATGATGATGGTATCCCTAATGGAGAGATATGAAACGGTAAAATCTCTGCTACAACTTACAGTTTGTAAGACTGTTAAACCTGTTAGTGTACCATATATCTTACAGTTCTCTTCAGCGAGAAAGAGTCTGCTTACCAAAGCTGACAGAATTGTGTATCTAAATTGTGGAAGGCCGGATAAGAATCATTTTGCGATTTTGTTGCTGGTCGGATGATTCTAGTTTGCGGTTGACAGGCTGTCACTTCTGCTTTTCTCCATATTATAACAAGTTTATTATTAGAAAAACCACATGTAGATCTCACATGTAGCCCATATTAGAACAAAATCGAATGTAGATCTCACATGTGGCCCATATTGAAGAAATAACACAAGTAGATTCCCTTAACATGTGGTTGTAGATATATTTGATTGACTGATGGATTGATGGATTGATTAGTGTGGGAATTTAGAACGGCCTGTTAATTTACTACAAGTTAACGATTCGTACAAAAAACCGTTTAAGGAAATTTTTTAACTTTGACAAAACTTATTATGGTAATAAAGTTAGAGTGGTTAGTTACGGGAGAATAAATGGAAATTAATAAAAATAATAAACAATTTACGAGCATATTAATGTCACCTTGCACAGTTCTGGAGACAATTCTCGCAAAGAGCGAAGAGAAATTTTTGGAAAACCCAAAATTTATTCAACACCTTAAACCGTTCTTGGTAATCACGAGTTAAGTTAACTTAATCCGTTATTCCCAAGGACGGTTTAAGTACTTCGATTTTTGGCAGTATAATTTGAAAACTTAGAGAGCCCCCTGGCAATAACACTCTACATAACCCGTTCTTGCGAAGAACGGATTAAGTTAACATAACACGTTATTGACAAGAACGGTTTAAGTACATCGATATTACCAGAACTATATCAAGGATTGGTTTGTACGTAACCCGTTATCGGCAATAACGGTTTAGTTGAACTTAAACCGTTATCACCAATAACGGGTTAACTAGGCCTAATAGACACTGTACGAGTTGAGATGTGTATCAATTTGGTGGGGACAATTGTTGTCCTTACTGCTAATTTTTCAACATGGAGTGTCAAAACTTCGTTGACTAATATTTGATGCCATCTTGTCCTCTTTTAATTATTTTTAATCCAGCCATGGCCATCCGTTCCCTGCTAATCCATTTCCTATTTATCAACACCCCTCTCTACATTATTTGGTCATGTCATGCTCCCCAATTATTCGGTTAGCCATCTATATGAGGGAGTCTCCTCTCCCTCATGCACTTCAAGAGGGAGTCTCCTCTCCTTCTATTGTCTTGAGAACTCAAATGGGGTCTCCTCATTTGAGTTAGGGGTCTCCTCTTCTCTTCTAACTGTTTGCAACCAGGGCCCTATCAATGTTCTCCTCTTCTCTTCAAAACCCATCTTTAGTTCCCAATAGGGAAGACAAAGATGAAGCTGAAGCTGAAGTTGAAGCTGAAGTTGTAGAAGACAAAGCTCAAGATGAAGATTTTGGCTGCCGGCTCTCTCTCTTTTTTCTTCATATTTTTCTTAGTATTCTAATTTGTTAGTTTTTACAATTGTTAGCATAAGCTGCATTTGTACGCCTTTCATACACATTCGTGCTCTATTGTTACACAGAATGCAGAAATTCTCTGCTTTCGCCGGACGGAGTAGTGGTGGGTGTCACGGTGTATTCATGGTACTTTTCGACTTCTTGGCATGCACACCTCACAATCGTGCCACAAATATCACGATTATGAGGAGTGCGTGTCAAGAAGTCGTTAAGTACTTCGAATATGCGGTTACACCCACTACTACTCCGGCCGACGAAAGCAGGGGATTTTTGCATTCTGTGTAACAGTAGAGAACGGGTCTTGTATGCCAGGGGGTACAAGTGCATGCTCGGTTTCTCTCAAGCGGTAGGGAGGGCCGTTGGCTCTGCCTTTTTTTCCCCACAGTGCGCGTTTCTTTAGTCTTCTATTTTTTTTGCAAGACCGGGTGTGTTTGCATATGTAGCAATTGTACGCCTTTCGTACACATTCGTTCCCTATTGTTACACAGAATGCAAAAATTCTCGGCTTTCATCGTTTCTGTTGTAGAGGTGGGCGTCACGGTGTATTCATGGTACTTTTCGACTTCTTGGCATGCACACCTCACAATCGTGCCACAAATATCACGATTATGAGGAGTGCGTGTCAAGAAGTCGTTAAGTACTTTGAATATACGGTTACACCCACTACCACTAACTTTCGAAGGAAGCCGAGGATTTTTACATTCTGTATAACAGTAGAGAACGAAATTGTATGCAGGGGGTACAGCTGGCTACTTATGCAATCAAAAAAAGGCAGAGTCAACAGTCCTTCCTTCCACTTCCGAGAAGAAAGCGAGCATGCACTTGTATACTAAATTAATTTCAACTTCAAATTTCTGTATCTTCAAACAATATGTTAGTGCCAGTATGTAATGTTCCTTTATATGAATAAAATTTGGTTCTGCAAATAGCCTGTTGTGAATCCAATTTCGTGTACATGTATCAACAAACGAAAATATGTCTAACTTGATGGTGTCCCCAAAAATTACGAAACTGTCAGGTTTTGTTGGTGTCACCTACGAGACCCCAAACCAATTTGTTGAAGTGAGTTTGGACTCATGGTTTGTGAGATACAACCGCGTATCGCTTACGAGATCGTTAAAAACCTAGTCTTGGTACAGACCAAGTCTTGGTATAGTTCTGCTAATATGGATATACTTAACCCGTCACGGCTAACAACGGGTTATATTGCTGTAATCCGTTCTTCATGACAACGGGTTAAGTATAGCGATGTTGGCAGACATTTAATCGCCCTTAGATCAAAGTCCTGCTAATATCACAGCACTTAATCCGTCGCTGGGAATAACGTGTGAACGAACTTAGCCCGCTGTTCGCAAGAACGGGTTATGAAGAGTATTATTACCAGGGCCCTATCCAAGTTTTCAAACTACACCCCCAAAAATGGAAGTGCTTAACCCGTTCTTGGGAACAACGGTTAAAGGTTATATAAACCGTTCTCGTGAATCACGGTTTAGGGTGTTCAGCTAATATTGGGTTTTCTAAAAATTTCTCTTAACTCTTTGCGAGAACTGTCTCCAGAACTGTGCAAGGTGACATTCATATGTCCATAAATTGTTTATTATTTTTATAATTATCCATTTATTCTCCAATAACTAAGCACTCTAAATTTGTTACCATATTAAGTCTTACAAAATAAAAAAAATTAAATTACGGGGTTTTTTGGAACGAGGGTTAGGGTTAGGTTAAAGTAGGGTTAGTCTAGGGTTAGGGTTAGGATTAGGTTAAGACTAACAAAGTTTATCATTATTGTCTTCTTCACCTTCATGTTTCCGTTCTTCATTGTCTTAATTGAGAGACCCATATCTCCTCCCTATTGATGAACAGTGATCCATATAGCCTTCCACTTCTCCTTGTATTGACCCGTATCTCTCGGACTATTGATGAGCAGTGAGAAACCCAAGTGGGCTATCATATCATTCTACACTTTTTCTTTTTCATTGTCTATAACTGAGAGAGTTAGACTCTCATCAACTCAAATATGACTTCTCTTCTTCTCTTCAAGAGAACTCCAATGAGATGCTGGAGAAATTTGAGATCATTCATGGTCGCCTACAATTGTTCTTGTGTATGAAGATGCAGGAGTAGAGATGACTTGTTTCAGTGTACAAGTGCATGCTCGGTTTCTATCACCCGTTCTTGGGAGGGCCGCTTGCTCTGCCTTTTTTTCCCACAGTGTTTTTCTTGGTCTTCTATTTTTTTAGCTTTTAGATGTGTTTGCATAAGTAGCATTTGTACGCCTTTCATACAAGTTCGTTCTCTATTGTTACACAGAATGCAAAAATTCCCTGCTTTTGTCGGACGGAGTAGTTCTGGGTGTCACGGTGTATTCATTGTACTTTTCGACTTCTTGGCATGCACACCTCACAATCGTGCCACAAATTTCACGATTATGAGGAGTGCGTGTCAAGAAGTCGTTAAGTACTTCGAATATACGGTTACACCCACTACTACTCCGGCCGACGAAAGCAGGGGATTTTTGCATTCTGTGTAACAGTAGAGAACGGGTCTTGTATGCCAGTTTGTACAATTTTAATATCATTCTTCAAACAATATGTTGTTACCAGTTTGTAATGTTCCTTTATATGAATAAATTTTGTCTTGCAAATGGCTTGTCGTGAATTAGTAGATTTGTATATTATCTATATATCTAGATAATAAAACACAAAAAAAGCTATCAGGTGGCTCACATTCAATCTATCCCAAAATCAATGGACCAGATCTACTCTCACAAAACATATTTTCCCAACCAAATTTCAAACTCCACAAATTCAAATACACACACACTCTCTCTCTCTCTTTTCCCATTAACCAAAAAAACCCCTGTCTCCTTCTCATTATCCCGCCCACTCTCTATCTCTCCCCGTTCTCTCTCTCTTTCTCCCGCTCTCTCACTCTCCCCCCTCTTCCTCCGCCTCCCGATCAGCGCCCCCATCCCCCCCCCACCCGATCTCCACTCTCTCCCCTCCACCTCCAGCCGCTCTCACTCTCTCCCTCCTCCTCCCTTCCTCCGATCAGCGCCCCCCCCCCCCCCCCCCCCTCCCCCCCCCCCCCCCACCTCCCGATCAGCCCACCGCCGTAACCCACTTCTTCCACTTCCACTCTCACCTCCATCCTCCGTCCTCCACTTCCACTCTCACCTCCATTCGCCACTCTCACCCCCATTCGCCAGTCCCATCGATTTCCCATTCGTCGCTTCCCACCAGCCATCGTCGACTTCCACTCTCTGCATCGATTTCCCGTCGTCGATTTCCCGTCAGCCATCGTCGATTTCCCATCGCCTCAAGCACAGACCCGTCGCTCAGGTATACAAAATCTCCAGTTGTTTTGATTATTTTTGGTTGATGAATCTGGGCACATTCAATATTTGGGTTTTTTCAGCCACAGACCCATCGTCGATTTCCCGTCAGCCCATCGTCAATTTCCCATCGCTCAGGTATACAAAATTTTCAAATTTCCGACCGTCCAGTAACATCTGCATCTACGTTTTCCAACTGTGATTAGTGTATTCTACGTTTTGATTAGTGTATTCTACGTTTTGGTTGATTTGAAGTACATTTTGATTAGTGAATTCTACGTATTCTACATTTTGATGCTTAGTGTAGATGTAGATGTTACTAAACCCAAGTAGTACCAACTGTGAGGGGGCAATCGATTATATACATTAGAAGATTGAGGGGTTCTTAATGTTTTATTTGTTTGTTGTTTAGTATGATTTAGATCTTGAGTTTATTTGATTAAGTTTAGTTATTTCATCGCAAGTACCACGTCATTGCCATGCTCGATGAAACGTTATGTCATCAATTTGGATTTGGTGGGTTTCTTTTCAGTACATTTTCGATGCACATGAATGGATTTGAAATGAGATAAATATATGAACCGATGAAGGTGAACTATTGAATGGGTGAAAAGGATATCTATACTAATGCAGGAACGGTGTGTGTGATTGGATGCTGTCATGTATTGTATGTGCCTTTTATATGTAAATGCAAAATTGATAGTATTTATGATGCTTGAAAGAACAAGGAAAATGCTTAGTGTACTACGTTTTTTTTAATTCTTCGATACTACTTGGGTTATATTCAGGTATACAAAATCTCCATATTTGGGTTTTTTTCTACATACTGGCACATATGTATGTTAGATGAATCTGGAGATGTATGAAAATCTCCAGTTGGTGGAAAATTCATTTGTATGTTAGGTTGATGCTCCAGTTGTTTGGATTATTTTTGTATACCTTAGAGGTGAAGTTTCCAGTGTCTCTCCATTGTTTTGATTAATTTTGTATACCTCACAGTCGATTTTCAAAAGAAAAAGGTTCCACAATATCCATACTTTTTATTTGATCATCATGCTATGTAATGTTGAAAAGTTGATCCCAATGTGTGTGTTTCTTAAAAATATATTCAGATTATGTTCCAATTTTTTATATATTTGGATGACAAGGAACTTTAAGATTATACTTTGTTTGTTCCAATTGATAATTCAAAATGATGATAAGGAACTTTAAGATTATGCTTTGTTTGGTCCAATTGATTTGCAAGGATTGTGAAGTATAGGCTGATGGGTTTCCAATTTGCGTTCAACTTTTTGAAGGAATAAAAAATTTGATAGGTGCTTTGGGGGAAGTTAACCTGCCAACCAATATAGTAGGTCTCTGAGGTTGTAGTAAGTGTTGATGAATTTGTGTTTATGTTCTAACATGTGATACCAATATTATGCCAATTGATGTATTTAGGTTTGGGATCTCGGGATTCATTAAAAGAAATTACAAATAGATTGTTATATCTTTCCGTTAGTTACGGATGAGTTTAATATGAACCAGCTAATATTAACATAACTGAGAATAAGAACTATTTCCAATTTGAGTACATAACTATTTTCAAGAATTCTAATACTACCCGTTGCTCCATTAGACAGATACGAAAAATAATTCATAAGAGAAAACTGAATCAACCAACTTTTTGGTATATTTTGAAACAAACTTGAAATTTTCTATTATATAAAAAAGTGCCCAAAGCTGAACCCCCCAAAATTCAACATAATCACAAAACACAAAGGTAAAAATCAGTTTTTAAAAAGATCAGTTATAGCAAAAAAAGATTGAAGGCAATTCTATTATATCACAAGCACATCAAAACTGCTATGTTTAACCCAAAACACAATCAAATTGGAAGAACCAATCGTTAGAATCTTCACATATGGAATCTTTGGATTTAGTGAGATTCTACCAAAAAACTGTGCTTGATCACCCGAAGCTTTTCTACACCATATCTCATTGTAGTTAATCATGAAAGAAGATAGATCATAGTAATTAATAGTAGTTAATACGTTTTCTTGATTGGTTAGTTAATATGTTTCCCCTCCTTTATATACAGGTCAATTGCTCTAATTAAAGAACAACAATGGATGACATCACTATATATGGCCATGTAAGTATCTTCTTTTTTTAAAAATGAAATCTACAACACTTGATATAATAATAAGTTTCTCTCATTTTAATGTTTACTTTAATACCTTACAGGTTGATGTTGACTTGGAAAAAACAGTAAGTTCAGCTTTTCATTGTGTTCTTAGCACATTAATTAATTGATCAACCATGATCAGTATGAGGACTCTTATCTATTCAAAATATTACTTGAGAATCTCACTTGAGAATCTAAAATCTAAAATCTCACTTATCTATGAAAACAGATTGATTCTGATACCAATGCACTTTAATTTGTGCACAGGTCCAAGTAATAAGTTGCAAGAATTTTTGGAAACCGAGTTTGCGTATCATTTCTTCAGTGAGCGCTTTGAGAACTACATGAAAGTAAGTCTGCTCTTATTTTAAATATTCGGTATTTCTTCGTTTTGTGTTGTTGCTTATGTTTAGTGTTGTTAGTCACATTCTTCCTAAATACTAATCCTAATACCAGCAATAACTTCTCATTTATAAAGAACCTATTAAAAACAAAATTCTATACTTATTTATGAATACTTCAGAATTATTTGACTTTCCAATTAGGATGTATGATATTATGAAAATACTTTGTTTTTAGGTGAAGAAAATTTGATAAACGTAGATTACACAAAATTAACAAGCTTAAATTAAGCAATGTTTTCTTAGACATGTAACTTTGAATATTATCTCTTATGCACGCATTATTATCGTTTATGCACACATTTTTTGAATTTTGCTATTTCAACATTAACATTATTTTTAGCATAATAATTTGTGTATTTTTGAAGTTTAAATGGACCGAAGTACAACCCCCCCCCCCCCCCCCCCCCCCCCCCCCCACATACACGTAATATACACGTAACATTTCAGAACTGTATATTTCAACATTAACATTATTAGTTGTTTAATTTCCATCACATAGTAATCATATGGGTATATTCTGAAGTTATTAAACTGTATATTGAAAAAAAACGTCGAGGTAATTTTCTGTAAAGAAAAACACATTGAGGCTGTAATTGTGGTAAACATTGATGTATACATCACAAATCTAACCTATTTCATAAGCATTCAACATTCATAAAAACTCGGATTGTCCTTCTCATTCAGTCTGAAGAAGTTGCCCGTGCATTTGTAAAAACTCGGATTGCACACCTTAGTTTTTTCTCTTCAGAAAGGACATATTTGTCAATTGTAAATGTTTTTTAGATCCAATTTCTGAGGTGGAAGAGTTTTACTTTAAGGTTGATTAACTAAATTTAAATTTTAGATATGAACTAGGTCACATGGATACTTAACCAAAGTTTAGTATGATGGTATTAATAACAAAGCAGTACTTTGGTCTCGTTTGAGATTGCCCTATGATAGAATTCAGTTAACTATGTTACCGTACCCAAAATTTGTTCCAATGCTCACTGTGCTTCTATTGCATATTATTTCCATTATACTTAAAAGGCTTCTTACACAGTCCCCTAAAATGATTTATATTTTCAAATCTGTCCTTTGAATTCTTCGCATTTACATACTTTCTTTAGAAGAAAGTGATCTTTGAAAAACTCCTGACTGTCAGATTCACTTCTGAAACTGAAATAGCTACACAATTTTACTGCCTTACCGCTTCTTCCGATCTTTCTGTATAGCTCCATCTTTCTCTATAACACTTCTAAAACTGAAATAATCTACACAATTTTACACAAGTATCTCATTGTAGTTAATCATCAAAGAAGATAGGTCGTAGTAATCAATGGTAGTTAATATGTTTTCTTGATTGGTTTGTTAAAATAATTACAACGTCAATTGCTCCAATTGAAGAAATTCAATTGGTAGGTTAATATGTTTCCCCTCCTTTATATACAGGTCAATTGCTCTAATGAAAGAACAGCAATGGATGACATCAATGCCAATATGGCCATATAAGTATCTTCTTTTTTTTTAAATAAAATATACAACACGAAGATACTAGTAATAAGTTGTTCTCATTTTGACTTCAGCCATTGTGTTCTATTTTGAAGACCTCAACCACTGTGTTCTTCTACAACCCTGTAATTATTTTTTTCATTCATTCGGTTGGTGTTTAGTATGGCGGAGGTTGTAAAAATTGTAATATTTAGCATTTTGGGAGATGATGTAAGTAACTGTATATAATAATGATATAATATAGTTATGTTAATACCCGTACCCGCAATTTTGTGGAGTATTGGGTATATTGTTTGGTTTTTTAAATTTTTTTTCGAAGGTTTTACAAAAAAATTATTACATTTTGAAAAGAATATTTGGTTTATATTTTGTATCTTGCATTATATTCTGATTTTTTCCCCCAGAGCCATATATATATGTTGCATGTGCGATGTTGCTCGGTTGAGCCTGGGGAGGATTTATATTTATTGCGTGTGATGTCATATATTTAACTGTTAGCAGAATTCCGTAAGGAATTTTTGTAAAAGGGCGAATATTGTAGGGGAGGTTCGGTCAAATTTTTTTTAAATCTATTATGTTTTCCTAATACTTGAGATTGTGAAATTGTCATCATTTTGTAGGTTCAGTGAAGATTTTGTAGGTGGTACACTTGAAGCTTGAAGCTTTCAGGATTCAAGCTTGAAGATTTTCTAAATTTGTAGCTTCAAGATGAAGATTTTGTAGGTTCAGTGAAGATGAAGATTTTGTATCTTGAAGCTTCAAGATTTTGTAGGATCATTAATGGCTTGAAGCGTGAAGATTTGGTAGGCGGTACACTTGAAGCTTGAATATTGCGAAAGTGGTACATTTTGTAGAATTGTGAAATTGTGAACTTTTAAGAGATTGTGAGAATGAGTTTTCTGGATTGTATGTGAGGACTAGGATTGCCCGTGAGACGTGCGTACGGCACGTATTTAAATGAAGGTAATGGTAATGGTATAGAAATTTAAGTTAAGGTATTGGTATATAAGTTTAAGTGAAGGTAATGGTATATAAATTTTATGAATAATGAAAGATAAATTCTATGTATATTTCAAGCAATAAGAGAAGTGCCAACCTTCATATTAGATGGTAGAACAATAGATAAAATCCGCAACAGAGTTAGTACAATCAAAATGGCACAGCGAATAGAATTCACACAGGACTAATATGAGTTGCCAGGAGGAAAGTGAATTTACTTTGTGTAAAACATAACGATCAACCTTGATGTTTGAATATCATCACACAGGACTAACATTGACAGTGAGATTTGAATATCGATTTAAAAATTGAGCTTGAATATCATCACTAACATTGACAGTTTACTAACATCATCTTCAATGCAAATTACATAGTAATGCATTCACACAACACTTGAATTCCGATCTAACACCGCTATATGTGAAGTATTGAACCGAAGTACTGCCAATACCTCTCTACTTAGACCGTTATTGCTAATAACGTGTTATACTGTATAAAACCGTTACCACCAACAACGGCTTAAGTAGAGAGATATTGGCCGAACTAAATCCCTACATGTGTATTATTGAACCGAAGGACTGCCAATATCTAGCTCCTTAGCCCGTTATTCCTGATAACGAGTTATATTGTATAAAACCGTTACCAATAAGAACGGCCTAAGTAGAGGGATATTGGCCGAACTAAAACCACCGTATGTGAAGTATTGAACCAAAGTACTGCCAATGTCTATCTCCTTAACCCGTTATTTCCGATAACGGGTTAGATTGTATTAAACCGTTATCGTCAAGAACGGGTTAAGAAAAGAGATATTGGCCGAACTTACAGGTGCAGTATTGGTTATGCACGAAATACACAATCGCCAACACATATAAAAAACTGTTCACATTAGCAGGCAGACAATTTTCCTTAACACAAAATTCCCAAACAGAACGAGTTCCTCAAATTGTATACATCTACTAATTTTACATTTTCCGACTGCAATAAGCATTCACAACCAAATTGCCTGGTCAAAATGCATAGTAATATAACTTTGTTCACAAATACACAAAATACACTGACGTACAGAAATTGCATTATAATTAAAAACATGGTTAATTTACTTGTACCAAAGAAGAACACGGCAATTATCCACACATATATACAAACCAAAAATAACACAACTTTTCAAGGCGGTGCGTCTTTCCATTTGGGCGCGTTAAACTTGTTTCATTCCGGACCTATACCAGGGAGAAAAAAAAAAGGTTAACAATCCAGTCGAAATTCAAATAAATCGGCACGAATCAATTTAAAATTTGGCAATTATTCGGTGATTATTTCCAAATTTTGACATGACATACATATTAATAAATTTCTTAAAGCCCCCTTAGCACGAACCTTCGCCTTCGTTAGCATCACTCTCTACCGTGTTTGGAGCTTCTTCATTGCCCACCGATCCACTAAAAAAAGAAGGAAGAATGAGTTAGTACTGACCAAAAATAACAAAGTTTGAGTTGAATAAACAAATACAATATGTCTGATATAATACCTTCCTAAATTTCTGGGGCAATTCCGTGAATCGTGACCTACGACCCGAAGACATGTCCTGCAAAGTCTTGGCCTCTTTGTTTTTTGGCATTCTCTTACCGACTTCAACCGTTTCCCTTTAGGCCTACCCTTTGTGGTGCACTGTACAGGATCACCTACATGTGCATGTGTATGTGCTTGTCCACCACTCTCAGGTTGGGCGCTACCTTCGTGTGGTGTGCTGTTCACTGGATCAATCTCCGCAAAGCCTTCAATTCCCTTCAGCATGTGGTCGAGCATGTACTTGTATCCTCGCTCTGAAGAACAACCAAGATCGACCATATGTCTTGAGTGCATACTAAGTTCGCAATAACGCGATGCAAAATTGTCGCCCATATTATTGCCCACCGGTATACTGCTTCTCCTCATTTGATCCCTGGTCCATCGCCTACAAATATATTGTTCAGGTAGTGCGGTGTGATCTGTGAACCGAATAACTGCAAGTAGATGTTTGCAGGGAATGCCTACGAAGTAGTACATGGAACAAGGGCATTTAGCAATTTTACTGATTTTACAATAAGAAATCACCCTCCCCGGTTCTGAATTTCCACAAACTGTTACAGAATAAGCTGCACTATCCGGTGTATCCATACTCGCAATTAAACTCACATTAAGTAATAAGCTTTTGACCACTTCTTGTTGAAATTTGTAGAAAATCTTCAAAGTGTATGTCCCTGCCATTTGTGACTCCAATGCCCACTCGGTCTTCAATTTTGGCCGCTCCTCGCGATTACGATGTGTTTCTTTAAGTTCATCGTGTCTTTGTTTTACTAAGAGTCGGTCAAAGATGATAGCAAATTCATGTAGTGAGTACTTTTTATGAGTATGGTGCTTCAAGGATGAATGTAGCGATTCGCTACGTTGGGTACTCAGCATGCCCCCCCAAAATGAGTCTCTTGCGTACACCGGGGCCCATTTTTCACGGATCTCAAATTTTTCCTTCAACCATCTGTTATTTTCTAATTTGTACTGACAGATCAAATTTTTCCACTTCTGTTCGAATTCTGTTTTAAATTCCGCCGTATAAATAATAGTCTTCAAAGCATCCCTGAACTCATCAACGTTATTCGACATTCGAACTTCATGCGGTAGCTTATCCAAAATATGCCAAATGCAATATCTATGTGACGTGATTGGGAAAACTTTGGAAATTGCAGAAGTTATCCCGCGATCCTCATCTGTCACGATGTTGATCGGATCAAAAGGCATTGCAGCACGCCACTTTTCAAAGAACCACTCAAATGAGGATGCCGTCTCATTGGGGATGAACCCACAACCTAGGAATATTGATTGCCAATGATGGTTGAATCCAACAAATGGTACGAACAACATCCCGTATCGGTTTGTGTTGTAGGTAGCGTCAAAGCAAAGAACATCCGCAAATACTTTGTAATTATTTCTGGCGATACCGTCCACCCACACACAATGTGTCAATCGCCCTTCGGGGTCACATTGGTAGTCAAAATAGAATAAGGGATCGGTCGCCTTTTTCGATTCAAAAAACTCAAGTAGCATTTGTCCGTCGTGACCTTTTAAACCTTCCATCTCGTCTCTCTTGAAATTTCTTACATCGGTTTCGGTGAATCCAATTTTCTCATTACCTCCACTTGCAGCTTCAAAGAATAGCATTTGTTTGCATACAGGGACATTAGCTTCGGTCATTTGACCAATTACATTTTTAACTGTCTTAGTCAATTCACGGTTTCGAGGTAGCAAGTGACGTCTACCGGGTGAAGTGAATTCGTGATTGTGTGCTTCATTTAACGAATAAATAATCCATGTATTACTTTGTGAACTACTATGTGGGTTTATTTTCACACGGACAAAAGCTTTGCAACCCGTTCTAGAAGTTGTACCTCGTCTGGTTTCATTATAGCTATTCGGTGACTCCCCGGCTTTATTACAGACGTATGATTTATCCACTACATCGTTTCCCTTATATTTATTTCCACCCTTACGCATAGCGAATCCCGCACATTTGCAATATGATGAATAAAATTTTTCCGCATCATCAAGGGTGGGAAATGTCATACCAATCTTCGGTTTTAGGTGCTCGTCAACATGAGGAAGATACTCGCCAAGTGGTTGTGCACGAACAAATTTATCCCCGGCAACAGAACTTCCTTCGAAACTGTCCATACCTAAGAAACGGTGAAGAGGAGAATAGTTAGGGGTACTCAACCGCTGTATTTGGTGTTTTTGTAACTGCGCAAGCCACCACAACTTGAAAAGGAGAAAAGTTTCGTACTATTTGGAGGTGGTTTGAAGTGTTTTGTAAACGGTCCGCACTTAGAAATATCTAATTCTCAAACTTAAAATGCGAGGAAATAGAGCAAAACCACACAAACGGCATACGAAAATTACAAAAATTTCCATCTAGGTGGAATTCACGTAGGGCAAGCCACCCGAACTCGTGGAAGGGAGTTTCGACTGACGGTTTGCAAGATACGACCGTATACCGCTTTATAATAGTTTTTTTCAACCGAAAGCGATACGCGGTTGTATCTCTCGAATCGGGAGTCGAAAATCACTTCTACAAGTTTGGGGGGCTTCTCATAGGGGACACCAACCTACCTGCAAAGTTTCGTATTTTTTGGGAGGGCGTTTGAAGGGTTTTCTAATCTACCCGCACTTAGAAATTTCTAAGTTTAAAACTTGTGGTGCGGGGAAGTTGAGAAAACTGCGCAACGGCACCCGAAAATTAAGAAACTTTTCGACTAGGCCGGATTCACGTAGGGCAAGTCACCCAAACTTGTAAAAACGAGTTTCGACTCACGGTTCGGGAGATACGGCCGTGTACCGGCTTTAGTTGTTTTTTTCCCAACCAAAACCGATACGCGGCCGTATCTCTCGGACCGTGAGTCGAAATTCACTACTACAACTTCGGTTCACTACTCGTAGGTGACACCAACCAAATTGCAAAGTTTCGTATTTTTTGTAGGCCGTTTGAAGGGTTTTCTAAGCTACCCGCACTAAGAAAATTCTAAGTCTGAAACTTATAATGCGAGGAAGTTGAGAAAACCGCGCAAACGGCACCCGAAAATTTTAAAACTTTCCCAATTGGTCGGATTCACGTAGGGCAAGCAACCCGAACTTGTAGAAGCGAGTTTCGACTCACGGTTTGCGAGATACGACCGTATACCGCATTATAATAGTTGTTTTCAACCGAATGCGATACGCGACCGTATCTCTCGAACCGTGAGTCGAAAAACACAACCCTCCAAGTTGGTTTGGGTTCCCTTAGGTGACACCAACCAATTCGCAAAGTTTCGTATTTTTGGGAGGCCGTTTGAAGGGTTTTCTAATCTACCCGCACTTAGAAAATTCTAAGTCTAAAACTTGTAGTGCGAGAAAGTTGAGAAAACCGCGCAAACGGTACCCGAAAATTATAAATCTTTCCGACTAGGTCGGATTCACGTAGGGCAAGCCACCCGAACTTGTAGAAGCGAGTTTCGACTCACGGTTCGGGAGATACGGCCGTGTACCGGCTTAAGTTGTTTTTTTCCAATCAAAACCGATACGCGGCCGTATCTCTCGAACCGTGAGTCGAAATTCACTTCTACAACTTCGGGCCACTTCTCGTACGTGTCACCAACCAAATCGCAAAGTTTCGTATTTTTTGGACGCCGTTTGAAGGGTTTTCTAATCTACCCGCACTTAGAAAATTCTAAGTCTAAAACTTGTAGTGCGAGAAAGTTGAGAAAACCGCGCAAACGGTACCCGAAAATTATAAATCTTTCCGACTAGGTCGGATTCACGTAGGGCAAGCCACCCGAACTTGTAGAAGCGAGTTTCGACTCACGGTTCGGGAGATACGGCCGTGTACCGGCTTAAGTTGTTTTTTTCCAATCAAAACCGATACGCGGCCGTATCTCTCGAACCGTGGGTCGAAATTCACTTCTACAACTTCGGGTCACTTCTCGTACGTGTCACCAACCAAATCGCAAAGTTTCGTATTTTTTGGAGGCCATTTGGAGGGTTTTCTAATCTACAAAAACTTAAAGAATTCTAAGTCTGAAACTTATAATGCGAGGAAGTTGAGAAAACCGCACAAACGGCATCCGAAAATTTTAAAACTTTCAGAGTTGGTCAGGTTCACATAGGGCAAGCCACCCGAACTTGTAGAAGCGAGTTTCGAGTCACGGTTTGCGATATACGGCCGTGCACCGCAATACTTGGTTTTTTCCGACCGTAAGCAATACGCGGCCGTAACTCTCGAACCGTGAGTCGAAACTCGCTTCTACAAGTGGGTTTGGCTTGTACTACGTGAGACGAACCTACTGGGAAAGTTTCGTATTTTTTTACGGTCGTTTGCAGGGTTTTCAACCATAACCGCACTGAAAAGTTTATAACTAATTTCGTATATACAATTCTAATTCTACTAGTTACTAATGCAAGCAACGTAATTCGGCAATTGAATATACTTAAGGTCAACCCGAATCTACATCCAAAATCTACTAACGCATTTAAATTTTTTCCCAATTTCTAAATAAATTACTACACACAAATTCAAAAAAAAATACAAATGTACATTATTGGGGTAAAGAAATAGTGTATACCTTACGGAGTAGGTCGAAATCGAGCCAAGCAATGGGTTTTGGAAGAGAACTAGGGTTCCGATTTCGTTCCGAAGAGGGGAAGAGAAGCTAGGGTTTCGAACGTCGGAGTTAGGGGGTTTCAATCTTCGGAGTTGGGAGAGAAGATGGAGTTCTAGGGTTTGGATCGTCGGAGCTAGGGTTTTTTTTAGGGTTTTTTTTTTTTTTTTTCCGTCGTTTGGGTCTGGGTTCGTCGAAGAGAGAAGAAGAGAGCGGAAGAAAGAAGACGAACTGTATGTCGACGAAAATGAAAAATATAGCCTTAACCCGTTATTCCGAAGAACGGGTTAAGGCCAACTTTTTTAATTAAATTTTGCCTTAATCCGTCGTTGGCAAGAACGGGTTAAGGCAAGATTTTATGAAAAAAAATCTGAACCGTTGGATCTTCGATCCAACGGTCCAGATCGAGGTTCGCACGGGTCCGTGCGAACCGACCCGTTCCGGCCCGTTTGCAACCGAACAACACCCTATATATATATATATATATATATATATAGGGAAAGGATCCGTTGCACACTAGCCCAGTGTGCAAGCCCGTGCGCACTAGTTGTGGACCGTCCGATATGGATGTTCCATCTTGATGATAATCCAACGGTTGGATACCATTCCGATTATACACTTAATATGGGGGGGTATAATCGGAAATCCCCCCCCCCCACAGTCCCTCTCCTTTCCCTCTCTCTCCCGCTCATCTCCTTCATTTGCTGCGAAAAGAAAAGAAAAAACCCTAGCCCCCTTTCTCTCCCCAAATCTATTCTCCTCTCCCTCTCTAATCTCCCGCAGCGAACCTGAAGCTTCTCCATATCCTTCTCATCGCGTTTGCAAACTCTAAACCATAGCTCCGATCACGCTCCAAATCCACCCACCTCATCGACGACCTCTCAGCCCCCATCGATCACGCTTCGAACAGGAAAGGTATAAAATTTTCCCCTTTTGTTGAGTTCAATTGAAACCTATGTACTACTTTCCCAAATAAAAGGTAAGATCTTTGCACTGTCATCATTTTGCCCCTTTGAAAACTCAATGTCATCTTCTTCTTTCATTCTCTTAAGTTACTTTTCATATTATGAAGCTAAAACAAAATATGACTAACGTTAGCAAATTTTAAAAGAATATTGTACCTAAATTAGTTTATAGATAGAAGTATAATCGAGATCAAGTATAAAATATTTCCCTTTAGTTGAGTTCAATTGAAACCTTAATTTCTTCAATGATCAGTACATTAAAAAAAATTGGGTAAAGGTTTCATTATTTGGCAGATTTTTTGAAATTATTGAAAAACTTGTGTCCAAAAAATGAAATATACATGAAAAGAAAACTTGGGTTTCATATTCCGCATCCTATAATTAGTTTTTCTTCAATTTTTCATGTTGGCATAGGAGTTTTTATTAACATTACAATATAACTGAATTGGCATTGGAGTTTTTATGTTATTCATTGAGAGAGTGAAGTAGAACCGTTAAATACATCCACAAATTGTAGTACAGTAGTAGTGGTGTTGTCGCTTTTCTCCTAGTTTTCTCGGCATGAGATTAAACATGTATTCCTCTGATACCGTGAGTAGAGTCTATCAGCAAGAGGAAGACTTTTTGTGTTATTCAGTGATAGAGTTGGGTATGATATATATAATTTCCTACATATATATGTAGTCATAGCAATAGTAGTTTCCTTGTTCCTTTTCTAGATTACTCAATATAAAACTGAAGTCACTTAACACAGATAGTAAAGAAAGACATGTCTTATACCCTTTAACTGTCAAGAATGATGATAAAACATGATATGACTAAAGTTTTACGAACTTGGTTCCTTGAAAGATAGATTTCATCAATTTTTTAGTACTCTAATTAGATCAGGCCACCTTTTTAAATTTAAGTATTATGTTGTAGAGTAATCCACTGACTACCATACTTTGGTACATTTAACAGGGTATCATATACGTTTGTTAGACAAAAAGAAAGAGGCAAATGAACTTGAATTATCGGATCTCATGTTAGTAATCGTAACATATATTATCTTAGAATTTTTTATTCGAAATGCCATGTTCGTATGAGGAAAAATTTGGGATAGTAAAGTTGTAGATTTATAATATTTGTTTAGAATGAGAATTGTTTATAATATTATTATGGTTTTTTATTTTATTTTGTAGCATATGCAAGGCATGAAAGCCATTTTGTAGAAGCTTCATGTCGAATCTTGCAGTCCATGTTAACTGATGGGATGAAGCAGATGCTGAGGAAGAGGTCCTTTGTAAGTCTTTTGAATGGGATGGAGTCTTTTGTAAATCCTGCAGTCCATGCAACTGATGGGATGATGTCTTTTGTTTCTAATTTGTGTAGTTTTTCTTAGTATCCGATTCAACTTTTGAATGTACTTTGAGAGTTTGAGTTGCAGATTTACTATCATTTTCAAAATGGTTCGGCTTATGCAAATGGCCAGTCTTAAGTAATTTCGCTGTTGATGAACTAATTGGAGATAGTTTGGTTGTAGTATAAATCCCACCTGATCTTTTGCGGATTGAACGTGTAGCAAGGATGTTTACCTTTTGCAAATGGGTAGTCTTTAAGTAATTTTGCTGCTGATGAACTAAATGGAGATAGTTTGGTTGTATTTAAGGATGTAGTTTGAGTACCATCTGATTTTGTGCGGATTGAACTTGTAGTAAGAATTTTATTGTACAATTTGATGTCAAAAATACATTTGGTTGCATTTTGAATATTTTTGTATCTTCACAGCAGTCTATGTTGTAATGTGATCTTAAATACACATGCACTCTGAAATCACAGTTAGGATGCTTCAACGGTGAGTTAAACTCATACTTATACTTCTGTATTGTGCAATATACTTTTTGTATGCATAATGTACTATTATCATCATTATCTATATTAAAGTAGGTTGATTATTAACAACTTTGAGTCCTGATGATGGTGATATCTCCCAGAAAGAGTAGTAGTTAGAGAAAGTGCACGTTGAAATGAGGAGGGCTTGCAATACATAGATCCTACTGCTTGTTCATAAAGTAGGTAAAGAGAGGAATCTGAAGCTATATATAGAAAAAATGCAGAGATAAATATACAAGTAGGATACAAGAACTAGGGTAAAAAGGCTGCTTAATTCAGATTAGCTGCTCCATGAATAGTATCAGATTCAAAAGAAGGCTCCACTAGATGATACAGATACAAACCCGTTGAGCACTTGGAGAAGTCCAAATTTAAGTCAACAAAAATTGATAGATGAGATCTCAAGCGTCAAGTCCAAAACATTGATGAAAAAATGATATCTCTGATGGGGGCACTTTAAAACACACTACATCAAAACTTTGCAATTGTTGAGATACATGCATACAAGTTCCTTATCATAATCAGAGTTTACTCATCAAAAATACATAAAGAGAGCTAAATTACACTATGGCTGCATCTAAAAAAAATTATGAGATCAACTGCTTCATCTGCATGCATCAACAGCTGCTAGTTTGTCAATTACTTCATCTGCTGGTTTGACGTTCAACTGCTACATCTGCGTCATCTGCAATTCCTAAAATAAAAAAAATGCCAGTTTAGAATGGCACGACTACATATTTAATAGTGAGCATGATGCATCAACAACTACAAATTAGGTATGGGAATAGTGAACATAGACTTGAGAAACAAATAGAATGGTATGGGCATATGGTACTATAATAGTTTACTTCTTTTTGTTATTATGGCATTAATAACAAAAAGGAGAATCATTTCAAATGTTTCAAATGTGAGATTCTATGTATATCTCTACTTATAAACAATCAATAAATTTTTTCCCTTGTGCTATGAAATTAGCAATCAACTAACTACATATGTGAAACGATTGGAGATGAAATAAAAAATAACATGGGCTCAGAATTGAAGTTCATTGTTATAGTATGAATTGAAGTACTACATGAATTGAAGTACTGTATAAACAAAGTTGTAGTACAAATGTGAAACTCAAATGAAGATGAAATTTTGACACTTAATTTCAAGAATTTCACATTTGTACTATTATTATTTCATTTATCCTAAAAAGAATTGTACTGGTCTTGGTAATTATAATAGGGTTTCAAATGAACTCAAATAATGGGAAAAAAATTAATGGTGCTAATAATGAAGAAAAACTAATTATAGGATGCGGAATATAAAACCCAAGTTTTCTTTTCATGTATATTTCATTTTTTGGACACAAGTTTTTCAATAATTTCAAGAAATCTGCCAAATAATGAAACCTTTACCCAATTTTTTTAATGTACTGATCATTGAAGAAATTAGGGTTTCATTTGAACTCAACTAAAGGGAAAATTTTTATACCTGATCTTGATTATACTGCTATCTATAAACAAATTTCAGTACAATATTCTTTTGAAATTTGCTAACGATAGTCATATTTTGTTTTAGCTTCATAATATGAAAAGTAACTTAAGAGAATGAAAGAAGAAGATGGCGTTGAGTTTTCAAAGGGGCAAAATGATGACAGTGCAAAGATCTTACCTTTTATTTGGGAAAGTAGTACATAGGTTTCAATTGAACTCAACAAAAGGGGGAAATTTTATACCTTTCCTGTTCGGAGCGTGATCGATGGGGGCTGAGAGGTCATCGATGAGGTGGGTGGATTTGGAGCGTGATCGGAGCTATGGTTTCGAGTTTGCGAACGCGATGAGAAGGATATGGAGAAGCTTCAGGTTCGCTGCGGGAGATTAGAGAGGGAGAGGAGAATAGATTTGGGGAGAGAAAGGGGGCTAGAGTTTTTTCTTTTCTTTTCGCAGCAAATGAAGGAGATGAGCGGGAGAGAGAGGGAAAGGAGAGGGACTGTGGGGGGGGGGGGGGGGGGAATTTCCGATTATATCCCCCCCCATATTAAGTGTATAATCGGAATGGTATCCAACCGTTGGATTATCATCAAGATGGAACATCCATATCGGACGGTCCACAACTAGTGCGCACGGGCTTGCACACTGGGCTAGTGTGCAACGGATCCTTTCCCTATATATATATATATATATATATATATATATATATATATATGAAATAGTTGGTTTTTTTGTAATTATCTTAAGATATTTGTTGGGAATTTATTCCAAATTTGATTAGGATATATATTTGATTTGAGGGCTAAGTCTACCTTGCAACTAAGCCAAAGACTACCTAGCCCTAATGAATTTTCGATGACATGATCCGGCCCTCTACGACTTTTGACGAGCATATCATCGGCATACACTTCCATGTTCTGGCCAATTAGGTCTTTGAAGACCTGGTTGATGAGCATCTGATATGTGGCACTAACATTCTTCAGCCCGAAGGGCATGACCTGGTAATAGTAGAAGCCTTGGTCGGTCACGAAGGCGATCTTCAGTATGTCGGGAGGGAACATTCTTATATGGTTATAGCCTGAGAAGATATCCA